>CM038676.1:496679984-497354604 GCA_021605205.1 Aegilops longissima
TCGAAATGATAAAGAATCTGGTACACTTGAATTGTATTATTTAAGTGCTTATTGCTTGCCAACAATCCTACTTCTATAATTGGTAGGGAAATCTACTGATGGACGAGGCTGTTGCTCTACGCGCGGCTGTTCCTGCTCGAGCTGCTCATGCTCGGGCGGCTGTTCGTTAAGGTCAAAGTCATTTCTATTCAAGTTCTAATAGGACTTTGAGACTCGAAAAATCCTTCGGGCTGCTAAGAACAGAGAGAAGTAGTTGCAGAGAAGTTTGATAGGGTTAGGCAGAGATGAAATCTTTCGACGACTAGGGAGGCGTCACCCGAGGCCGATTCCAGTGGATGAGATGCCCTATGATGGCAAACTAATTCGTAGCCACGGAATAGCGCAAGGTATGTACGTACTCCCTCCGGTCCTTTTTACTCTGCATATTAGGTTTATCCGAAGTCAATCTCATCCAACTTTGACCAAGTTTATATAAAAAATTATAGACATCAATATCATTAGATTCATCTTGGAATATATTTTTATATTATATTTATTAAATATTATAGATGCTAATAGTTTCTAATATAAATTTGGTTAAACTTAGCAAAGTTTGATTTTCGGCAAATCCAATGTGCAGAGTAAAAATGACCGGAGGGAGTACGCACGTATGAGAAGTCACGTATGAGTACGCGAGTCTAGCTAAGCTAGCGCTGTGAGCTGCAGAGCTATAGATAAAGTTGTGAACTGGTAGAGTCCTTCATCATACCCTACGGCCTACGCTACACATACTCACACAGTACAGCAAGATCTCCCGGAGCGATCTTCTGGAGTTCCCCGAGCCGGCGTGGGTCAAGTACGAATTAATAAAGATAGATAACGGGGGGTCAAATCACGGCAGTGCTCTAATGAGAAGGTGACGACAGCTGAAAAATGGAGGAGTACCAAGATATCATAAGCTTGTCGTTCACGTTACACGCCGCGGCCGCTGCATGTCAGATACAGTTACAGTAGTACTCCTACGTTACGTGCCCCGAGTTACGGGCCATAACTTTTGCGCTTTAACTACTACTGCAGTTCCGGACAACCATACGTGAGAATTACTGGCTCCGATTAGACAGCACGACATGCATGATTACCGAACATCTGTCCGAACCAACCGCGTACATAAACACAGTCAGTTTCTTACACCGGGCAAAAAAGAAAGAGTTTGATGGATGGACCTCAGGGCGCCAGAGACGTCAGAAAGATACCCAGTTTTTAAGATTGGGGCCTCGGAACTTTAACCCGTCTCAGTTATCACTTGTCACAATACTCTACGTGAGCGTGGTACAATTTCACACACACACACACAAAGAGAACTGAACAAAAGCCTATGATATCTTTGACAGGATTTGATCGCTGGTATTAAGACTAGATGCGACGTCGATGCAAATTGTTGCCACTAGCCGTGTACAACTAGTTCAAAGCGTAGTGCCGTAGTGGTGCGCGCACATGTGATGTGAGGAACCCCAACCCAAAGGTGTCCATATCCTATCATGCAGCGAGCAAACTCCACCGCGCAACCCCAAACGGACGTCCGTTTTGTCTAGATTCTGTCCGTTTGGGTAAGGATTTGGGGTCGTATTCGAGTCTGTTCTGGGATGCAGTGGTCGTGCGCCCAGCGCGCGGCCGCATTCATTTGTCCCATCCTGTCCGTCAGGGCCAAAAATGCCCATATATTCATATAAAAACTAGTTTGCACGTTCAAATATTAATTGTCTGAAAATAAAAATAGTTTTACAACCCAATCGAAATTGTCTCTAATAAAATAGTTTTACAACCAAATCGAAATTGTCTTCAACGAACATAAAATGAACCAATACATCTATTGGTTGCCAATGTGATTCCAGACGTGCTCAACCAAGTCATTTTAAAGATTCAAATGAGTGTGTCAATCACGCATCTCACGGTAGAATTGGACAAACTGTTCAAATGTGGCCGGGTCTTGGTGCAGGGGCTCAATATTTTCACCTTGATAATCAAATCCTTGGTCGAAGATACTCTCATCACGCTCGTCCTCGGCGATCATGTTGTGCATGATCACACAAGCGATCATCACCTCCCAAAGCTTCCTTTCATCCCATGACGGTGCAGGGTTTGAGCGATACCCCACGGGATTGAAGCACACCAAAAGCACGTTCCACATCCTTTCTAGCACTCTCTTGCATTTGGGCAAATCTTTTCTCTTCTCATCTTGGGGTTTCAGATTGTCTTCACAAAAGTTGACCATCGAGGATATATACCATCTGCTAGATAGTATCCCTTGTTGTCTTGATGGCCGTTGATCTCAAAGTTGACAGGTGGGGAGTGACCTTACGCAAGCCTCGCGAAGATCGGAGAACGCTGCAAAGACGTTGATATCATTGTGAGAACCTGCCATACCGAAGAAAGAATGCCATATCCAAAGATCTTGCGATGCCACCGCTTCTAATATGACAATGCACCCGTTAACATGCCCCTTGTATCGCCCTGCCAAGCAAATGGACAGTTCTTCCACTCCCAATGCATACAATCTATGCTGCCAAGCATGCCCGAAAACCTCTAGCTGCGTTGGTCGCCAACAATCTCTCTCATCGTGGCGGTTGGCTGCCTCAAGTACTCTGGGCCAAACACCTCGATCACAGCCTGGCAAAACTTGTACATTGACATCGACATGTTATCTCACTCATACGCACATACTCGTCCACCAGATCGCTGGAATACCATATGCAAGCATACGGATGGCAGCGGTGCATTTACGGTAAGAGGAGAATCCAAGCTTGCCAAGGGCATCCAAATCCCCGCACTTTCGAAGTATGGGTCATGAGCAACCACTCCTCTCGGATATGATTGAACACATGCCTTGCCATACTAAAACGGCGACGGAATTTATCCGCTTGAAGAGCGGGGTGTTGGCAAAGTAATCGGCATAGAGCAGGTGTGGCCTCTCTCCTGTTGCGGTTCAGGTTGGGAGCACGCCATGGAGTGACCCCTGCATCGAGGAAGCTGCCGTTGAATATGGTCGTGAACGACCAGTGCAGCCACCACAAGATCTTCATCATCCGAGGACGAATCGTCCGATGAACAAAGGAAGTGATGAAAGAAAAACTCGTCTCCACTGTCCATACCTTTGATGGCAAAAGGTCGAACACCTTGCGGTCATGGTGGCGAAGAGGCCGCGATGATTACCTCGACGCAGCAGGGTGGTTGCCGGCCGCCAGCGCCGCCCGAGCTCTCCTCGGAATTTGCCTCAGCCTCCGTGGTCCGTCGCCGGCAGTCGTGTCCCCTCCGCCACCGGCAAGGACGGCGACGACCAAACCTCCACCGATAGACGACCAAAACTACGGCGAAAGCGCGGGCGTGGTGGCGGCCATGTCGAGACGTGGTTTGGTATGGACAATGAGCTGCTGCAGTGAGGAGGCGGCCGGAGAATAGGGGCGGCGCCGGCGGTGAGGCGGGGCGGGGAGAGAGGGTGAAGCGTTGGGAGCTGAGGGACTGATAGTGTCCCCGACAGGCGGGCCACGGGGGGACAAGGGCGTGAGTCGCGGTCGTCCGCGCCTGTCCGTTTCACCCTAAACCGAGCGCAAGTTTGAGCCGAGAATGGGTCGAAAACGGACGGAATCCGGACATTTGTCCGTTTGAGGCCGCGCGCTGGACCGCCTCTTTTGTTCCTTTTACCCCAAACGAACGGGGGTGGATCTGAGGCGGCCCAGGGCGGGGCTGCCACAGGGAGAAGGGCGGCCGCCCCGGGCCCCCAAAATCCAGGCGGCCCCCGATAGTTGGCCATAGGCCTATGGCCCATGCTAGGCAGACGCGCGCCAGGGAGTAGCAGCTCGATCTCCCCGATCCCAGCGATCGAGTGTTTGATAGCGAGCGATCAGCGGAATTTCCTTTCATGTAAAAAAAAGAGCGATCAATTAGCTGCATGGGCGATTTCCTTCCTATTCTGTTCGACATTTCCATCAGGCAGAGTCACGCAACGATTCCCAGGTCCCATCCTAGCTGCTAGCCGCCGACGCCGCCGTGCACGCACGCTCGCACTCCCGCCTGGCCGGCTGGCCGCCCCCAGCCCCCGGTAATTTCATTCCTAATTTGTGTATGTTCGCCGCTGATTTCAATTCCGGGGCCCTGTTTGGCATTTGCTCAACTGTTCTCTTCTCAATCCTCTGCAGACTCTAGGCGCTGTGCAGACTCCTATGTATTGTATACGCACATGCTCTGAAGTTTGATCATCACTCCGTCAGGTATTGATGTATATTCATATAATATTGATACAAAAAAATTCCTTTGATGCATAGCCGGCACTGTTCAATAATTGATAGAACAAATTGTTTTGTTTTCAGCATTGTGTGTATTATTATGACGTCCTCCGGTAAGAGGAAATGTTTTAATGTTTTGATTGATATATATGGCGATCACTTATTTGAATGGTAGATTCAGATAACTCATGGTGTTTAAAGATATATTCGGATTTTTATTGAGTTCGGCTCCCTGATGTCATTAAGTGACAATGAATTTGAAGAATGTTGCACAAATTTTGCAGAAACTTTCTCTCTTAATGGTTCATTGGATGTTGAGTTATACAATCTTATTTCTGAATTGATGATTATAAGATTGACATTGCCAGATGGTGTAATATCTGCTATGGAGATTTTCGGGCATGTCAGAGAAGTTGATTGTTATCCTAATATCTCTATTGTCTATCACATCTTATTTACTGTGCTTGTGACGATCGCATGGAACGAAAGAATCTTTTCGAAGTTGAATTATTGAAGAATTATTTGAGGTCAACAATGACTCAAGAGAGATTAAATGGTTTGGCTACATTATGCATCGAGAATAAATTATTGGACAGGATCGACATCGACCCCATCATATGTAACTTTGCATCGAGGAATGTTAGAAGAAATTTAAGGTAATATGTATAAATTATTTGATACACATATTGATTTTGGATGCATTGAAGTGTTACTGGTAATAATTTATATATACTTTTTTGAGAAAAAATATATACATAGATATACGTATATTACAATGAGTGTTTATATATTAGGCCTTAATTTTTAGTTTCAATGGTAAAATCTCGTGACCGGCCTTGGGCGGATAGGATAGGGTCGCGCTGTGGAGTTGGCCTTATGCGGTCTCCGTCCCCTGTCATGCACGTACACTGATCACCGGGGAGCGTGGGGGGCCCACGAGCCATGCCTCCCTCCCTCCCTCCCTCCGTCGCCACAGTCATCGACCGATCATTACGGCCTCCTCTTCCTCCTGTACGCCAACGCCCGTACAACGTGCTCACACGTGGGGTCTTGTTCGGCATGCATATGAAACACACACACGCAATGACAAGGACACGGACCCCATGGCCCTGCCCCCCCTGGGAGGTCGTGTCATGGGCTCGACGGGAAACTCGGGCGCCTTCTGCTTCCCATGCTTCATCTCCCTCTCTCAGTGATCTTGGTCCTAGCTAGGAGTAGATCTTTTGGCCTGGCTGCCCCATTGAAGCAAAAGATCACGTCGCAGTGCCTACACATCCATTCACGAGATGGAGTCCCAAACCAAACGTGCGCCCGGGCCAGTGTCTGCACTCTCCTCTGCCGCGCAAGACAAATGGCGCGATGGCCCGGCACTGGGGCATGCACTGGGGGCGAGAGTGAGAGGAGAAAGCAAACAGTGCTCGCGCGCCCTGTGATCGACACGGACCGAGCGCGGCAGGCACAGCGCAGCGCGCGCACGGTGGCGCGGCCTGGTGCCGCTGGTCGTCGTGGCCGGTCTCCGAGGCCGCTTGGAGCTGATAAGATGCTCGATCAGGGGAGTTTTTTCTGCGCACCGCATACATCCATGGCCTACATGCATGCATGCAGTATGTATACGGCCGGCCGGGTCGGACATTTTCGCTGTGAAGGCGAGATGGAGGCTGAAAGTGATCGCCTGACAGGACGAAGCTAGGAACTCCTATATACGTAGGCTGAAAGTGACAGTCACGACGAAACAGGACCGTCCGTGCTTGGCTTCCCTTCCCTCGAGCCGGTTCAGTTTCAATGAAAAATTATTAAAGCTTCCATGCACGGTGCATGAGTTGATCCACGCATGCATGCATGCATGCATATGCACCTGGGGTCCTTCGCACAGGCCCGTCCGTGCTTTGCTTGGCGCGGTGAGAATAACTCCAGGGCAGGAGAGGGCACCGTACGTCATAATGGCCCGGCCCAGTACGTACCACGAAAACGGGGAACTTATGATGATGGCATGGCTCTGCGGCTGCGCCCATCGATCGACCACGAGCCGAGCTTGACTACACCGGTACGAACGAGCTAGCTTGAGATGCTTGAGGCACTGACGCCATGCACGAAAGCTCCAACAGTGCACCGTCCACGTGCCACGGAACTGTTGCACCACTGTGCCCGATGCCCTAGGGGATCATCGATCGGCAGTTTTACTCCAAGTAGCCATAGCCCGGGTAGCCATGGGAAGCATGCCGAGCTCCGTAGCTCTCGATGGGTGCCTGCCTGGGCCTGGCCTGGCCTGCAGGCGCGGCTACATTGGCACTACAGGAAAGGCTACAGTAACAACAAAAGCTCACCCACGGAGGACTGGTTCCTTTCACCCAGTCCAGTACTGGTACTCGCCGTTCGTACCGCTAGCTGGTGGTGATGGGTGGATGTGACGTTAAATGGAAACAGCAGCCACGTCACCTCCGCGTAGCCCTAGGCCTGCATGCGCGTATCTAACCCGGCTGGATCACCGTATATCTCGCGTACGTACTGAGCTCGTAGCTGTAGCATCCAGGGCCCTAGCGGCTTATCTATCTACGCCCGGAGAGACGAGAGACGAGAGATGAGATGATGCATGCGCCGTATGGTGATTTGACACGTGCCGCGTCCTCTCACTGACAATCCGGCGACGTGACGACCGTAGCGCCCCCCGTATCCCGGGGAATCTACGTAACAATCCCCCCACCTGCTACTGTGCGTGTGGTACGATACGAGAGCCGGAGAGAGAGAGGGAGGGGACGACGGGACGGGTCGGGGGCCCCGGGTGTCGGCGTCGAGGGACGATGCGGTCTCGTGACGGAGATGGGCCGCGGGCCATGGCTTTGCTATGTTACGTCGCGTCGATGAGGGGGGTGGGGCGGGGGGCCTGCGCCGGGGATGTTTTGTTTACTAGCGGGTGCAATTATTAATGGTCGCCGCACCACGGCACGCGCCGGCCAATGGGGAGCCCCGGTTCTAGGGCAGCGTTAATGGCGGGTCGTACAGTACGTATGATTTGTCGATCTAATCTTGGCTTGGGAGGAGTATCGATTTGATCCGCGCTACTGCTGGTGTCAACAGGATCGTACCGCCGAGATTTTTTCCCTTTATTTTTTCAAGGCAAAGTTGCCTGCCTCTGTTGTAGATCCAAATGAAGTACAGCCAATAATGTCTACCCCAGTCTGGAACCCATGAAGTTTTTATTCTGATCACCAGGAACTGGAGGCGTTTTTTGGCGCACTTTTGGTTGCAGAACGCGACCGTTTCCTTTTGTGCAAATTTCACGTGGAACGCATCAAGTTTGGACCTCCGGTTCAGGATCTCCTAGATGCGATTCGTTGCTAGCCAGGAGCCTACCACGTACGTGCCCATCGAGTGATGCTGGCATGGTCGGAGCCACAAGCAGCCCACAATTTCATGACAAGCCATTTGTTCTCTACAGTGTGTGTGCGCGCGCGCGCGTTCGAAGAGGAAAGTGCGTTGGCATGAGATCATGATCTCTGTAGACTAAACTGCTTCGATTTTGGACCAGTGATCATCCTCGGTGTTGGCGAAGTCATCTGTTCTGGTTTTGGTCCCGTCACGTTTGGATTGCACTATTGTGTGTCAGCCTCCACATGCGGGCTCTAGTGCTATGCACCACTCCATGTTTTGCTGTCGTTGCAGTTTCAAACACGGACCGTCTGCCATGGATTCGGTTTGGTCATGTGATGTTGAAGACCACAGTGGATCGTTTGATTTGGTCATCTCTTGTGTGGAGGCAACTGATTTGATCATTTGTTTAGCCACAAGCTTTACCAAAATACGCCAAAAGTTACATGAAATCGTCGTAGCAGGCCTACATCTCATCCTCTACAAAAGACTTTTTCCAGCTAAACGTGCTTGACAAAATGTACAAAAGAAGGTTCAATAATAGTTATTTTCTTAATCTTCTTGACTTTTATTGTTTCCTATGTACCAAGTACTATATGACTTGAGATGTGTGAGAGCATGGTTTGCTCCAAGTACTATTATTGCTATGTTAAGTATTGAGACCTACTTCAAAATGCTTGGTTACATGCGATGTTGCTTAAGTTGCTTACGTGATGTCATCATCATTATATCATTGTTGTGGTCTCCTTGCTTACTACTCCTTCTATCTATTACTCTGCATATAAGATTTGTTTGAAGTCAAACTATGCAAAGTTTGACTGAATTTATATTAAAAAGTATCAACAGCTATAATACAAAAGTTATATAGTATGAAAACTTACTTCATGATGCATCTAATGGTATTAATTTTGTATTATGGATGTTGATAGTTTTCCTGTAAAGTTGGTCAAACTTTAAGAAGTTTGACTTCAAAAAATTTTTATATGCAGACTAAAAATAAACGGAGGGAGTACCTATGTAAGCATGAATTCTCAATTGTATGCCATGTCACACACTCCACCATGTGACATCAAGCTACATGATTATCATGTTTTTATCTCACTTTGATGTGCAAAGATGCCTTACATGTTACATCAATCACATTTTGTTACACCCCACTTTGGTCTAGGATTTAGGGGAGGCTCCTTTACATTGTAGATGTGCATCATGCTTCAGTGAGAATGATGCACAAACTTAGAGGGGGTCTTAAATGATCGGGATTGACCTAGAGGGGAGTGAATATGCACATCTACAAATTTAAACCGATCATTATCAATTTTTGGCAATACAGACAATAAAGATGGTTAGGCATAACACCAGTTTCATAGAATTGCCTTACCAGATTGGTGATGTCATCTCCTATCCAATCCCAAGCAGCCAAGTAGAAGGCCATATTTAATCCATCTGGCCTTGGAGACACATTAGCCTTCATTTCCTTCAATATGCTCCAGATTTCCTGGTTGTCAGGGATGCTATTGGTGTAGTCTCTTTGATCACTAGTCCTTAGGGCCTGTTTTGAAGTCGTCCAAACTCTCCCAACTCTAAAAATTCTGCTTCTCAACCCAGCTTATCACTCCGTGTAGCGATTCACATCCGTTCGGCAGCGAAAACAGCTTCTGTGTCGTCACTTTGGGCCGGTAGCGGCTGCTCACATGGTCTAGCGCCATATTGGGCTGGGTGGAAATCGTCCCATGGGCCAAGCATGCAGCCCAAAAGAGAAGGAGAGAGGTGTTTCTGTACGAGAAAGGAGCCACGAGCCAGTTTTCACGAGGAAAGAAGGGAGGAGAGAGACTAAACGAAACGTTATGTTCACTTGGCGGTGGCAAACCACGTAATTTCAGCCAACTCCACGTTTTGGAGGATTCCTGAAGCTGCGATTTCCTAACTTCTCCAACTCCACGCTTTTTACACTAGGATCCATCCCAGCTTCTCAAAGCTAAGCTTCTGGAGCTAGAATCGTTCGGCAATGCTTCACACATGGAGTTTGTGAAGCATGGAGTTGGAGGACTTCAGAACAGGCCCTTAGTGTAGCTACATACGACCTTCCATGATCTTTATTGTTAGACTGAAAAATGTTTTTAAATAATCAACAAAGGGTCAAGTTTTCCTCAAACCTGCATACAAGAGCGGCTTCTAGCTTGTATCCTGTTCATGTGAAGGTTTCATCTGAATATTTCTGATTTGTTCTTCCAGAAAACTGAGCTCCTAGTTTAAAGGTTTCTTAATACAAATATTGTGTTAATTCCAAAGAAGATTGTATGCATCACACATGCCGATTTCAGGCCCATAAGCCTATGTAATGTTGCATATAAAATCATTGCTGAATCTCTGGCTAATAGACTCAAACTCCATCTCCCTGACTATATCCATCCTTCTCAACAAGCATTTATTGAAGGGAGAATAATTAGTAACAACATTATAATTGCTCAAGAAATTACTCATTCTTTTGCTCTAAGATCTTGCTAATGCTTTTGACCGTCTTAATGGGATTTCATTGTCTCATCTTTAACACGTAAAGGTCTACATGGTCATTTTATCAATCTCATATATGCTTGCATTTCAACACCAGTGCTCTCTGTTATTATAAACAACCAACAATATGCTCGTTTTAGGAGCACCAGAGGTATAAGTCAAGGATGTCCTCTCTCCCCATATCTTTTTGTCCTGGCCATTAATGAGTTGTCTGTCTCCTTACAGGAAGCAATGAGGGAAAATAACTATCAGGTATCTCTCTTGGTCCAAATTGTCCGTCTATCCACTCTCTTATGTTTGCTGATGATCTTTTAGTTTATGGGCAAGCTACTACTCAAGAAGCTAATTCTATGTGCCAACTGATTCAAACCTTTTGTACAAATTCTGGCCAAATTCCAAATTGGACCAAATTTAGTATTATCTTTAGTAGGGGTGTAGACACCAACATGCAACAGGCTATAATTAACATTTTTCCTGTTCCTTGCATTGACAATAACTTCACTCATTTGGGACACCCATCCTTCCAGCCAAAGACAGATCCTCTGCCTATAACTTTGTGATAGTCAAATGCAAAACCAAGCTTCCAACCTACAAAGCCAATAAGCTCTCTCATGCTGGTAGGTTGACTCTCATAAACTCTGTCTTTGCTTCCATCCCCATTTATTACATGTCCAATATTCTCTTCCCCAAGAAATTCTTAGCCAAGCTTACTTCAATTATAAGAAATTTTTGGTGGAATGGAGTTAGAGAGGAAACCAATGCTAAATCGCTTTGCCTTAGATCCAGGAAGGACATCTGTTCCCCAAAAAAGAAGGAGGTCTAGGTATCAAAAATTTGCAAGCCACCAATAGAAGTCTGATCCTCGCGGCTGGTTGGAGAATTGCAGAAAACCAAACACCTATCTTTCCAAGGTCTTGCAATCCAAATACTTTCTGGATTCCTCTCTTTGGATGGCCAATCGTAATATTCCAAAATCTTCCTTTTGGGCTTCCATTCTAAAAGTCAGGCCGATTCTTATCAAAAACTCCCTTTCCAGATTACAACAGGCAACATATCTCTCTGGAGTAGTCCTTGGTATAGTTCTTGGAAAACTATTTATGATCATCTTATTATCATCCAAAGTAATAAATTTGTTTACCCTGCTCTAGTAAAAAAATCTTTGGCTTCCAAACCAGAAAAGGTGGAATGATGATCTCATTGATACTTTGTTTACATATGAAACAACTAACATTATCAAACAGGTTCCAATCATTCAAGATGATAATGAGGATCTCTTATGCTGGAAACTCATGCCCACAGGAAAATTTACTACAAAAAGTGCATATACAACTTGTTTAGAAGTCATGCAAGAGGAGGGAGAACCGCAGCCTAGAGCTCTAAGCAATAACATAAAGGAACTTCTAAGACAGGTATGGAATGATAAGACCATTGCTCCCGGAATTCAACCATTTGCATGGAGGCTTATCAGGAGAGCTCTACCTACTGGAAAAAGAGCGGGTAAGTATTCCAAACATATTAGAAAACTCTGTGCTAGGTGTGATATGCAACAAGATGATATACACATTTTCTTTACTTGCCCTTTTGCTAGAGCAGCATGGTTCACTGGACCTTGGCATATGAGATCCGATTTGCTTGCCCAAAACTCAGATTCTTTAGTTAATATTATATCAAACCTAGTTAATTCTAACCATCCACAAGTTACTTTAAGCAACATATTCTCCTTTATGTGGTGTATTTGGAAATCTAGAAATGATAATCTTTTTCAAAGGAAAGATGCTTCTCCTCTACAAATTTTTTATGCAGCCCATGCTATCACAGAAAGCTTGTCCTTGGAAGTACAATCCAAAATGCCGGGTACAATAGATCATGACAAACTAGAACAGAGTAAACATGATGAACACAAGTTGGAACAAGGATGTACTATTGACTGTATAATGCTCTCAACACCAATTAAAGTGTTCACAGATGCGGAATGGAATGTACAAGACCAATCAAACAATACAGGAAGAGGCAGAGTAGGTATTGGAATCTTTATGCAGGTGGAACAGGCTAAAAAAAGAATGAGGGTTAGGATTGCGGCAATAACCAAGCAAGCTCAATCACCAATTCATGCAGAGGCACTTGCAATAAATCTAGCAGCAATTATTCTACACAAGTTAAATATTCAGGAAGCAGCTATATTAACAGATAATCTCACACCAGCGAAGGCTGCAGCAGCAAGAATGCCAAGCTCACAACTAGGCCATTGGCAAATTAGAAGTATCCTAGAAGAATTTTGTGCCTCAACGGTCTCCAAGCAAATTTAGATTTTTCATATTAACAAAGCCTATAATGTGGAAGCTTACCAAGCAACTCAAATAGCCTGCAATCAGGGAATTCATCCAAATCAGAATGCTATGATGTACTGCACTAATGATAGTCACCAGGACTGGCATAATTTCCTGCATCAGATTAGCTTAGATGTTCTTTACCAGGGATATGCCATCACTCATGTAAACTGTAGTTCAATGAATGGAAGGCGCCATGGGCGCCATTGTGTTGTTCCAAAAAAAAGATGTGCCTTAACAATTGCTACAATGACATAAACAATGCAATAAAATGTGTTCAATAAGTTATAGTGAATACAAGGCTAAGTGACCACAGTAAACCACAAGTAGGGAGCTAGGGATAGAGATAACCATAGACACAAAGATGAGGATGTATCCTGATGTTCACTTTCTTCGAGGAAAAGCTAGTCACCTTGGGTGGTGTCGGTGTTATCATGAACGCACACCAACACCACGAGGCCTAACCATATTGTCCTTAAAATATCACAACGAATGCGGTTCTCAACCACTAGTGGTAGACCTTGAGAAAACCTTCAAACCTTAACAAACTTTCAAGGGGTAAATCACAGGTTGTTTCCTCACTGAAGACTCCTACCGCCTAGGAGTCCTCAACCTCCAAGAGTAACAAGATCAAGGAGAAGTGCTCAAGACTTGCTCAAATCACAAATTGCTTTAGACAAAAGAGAAAGGATGAGTGGATCTATTCTCGGATGAAATCTCTCTCTGAAGAACTTTCACGAATATCCTTGGATTCATCAATTTGCTGTGTGGAGAAGGTGATGGAACTTTTATCAGATCTAGGATTCTTCTTTATTTGTTGGTCACCCCCTCCATGCAGTGCTGGAAGCGTATTACTCTTCGAAAGGATGTTGGAGTACCCACTTTCCTGGGTTGCTCGAGAACGAAGCCTCCTGACCGACCGTTGCCAGGTGGCTTGTGTTGGGAGCCTCTTGGGGGTGTTCCGAGCCGTCCGATCTTCCCGGATGGGTCAGACCTGGGCGACTCGGCTCGGAGGTCCATGACGGGTGGACCGCCCAGCACGTTTGGTCACCGCGTCATTGGGCGGCTTCGTGCGCGCCCCGCCAGCTCGCGAGGGCCTGACCGGGCCCGCTTGCCCGCGTCTTCACCCCGGCGGCTCGTTCGGTCATTACAGTCGGGTCGTGCGATGCGCCTGCCTGCGCCTCGCCCAAGCCCATCGAGGCTATGATGGTGACCCATTTTGGTGGTACATGGCGGGTGGACCGCGGGCTTGTCCTGGGCAACCGCAGGTCTGCTGGACCCGGTTGTCGATCACGTTTAGCACTATCCGGCTGGGTCCGCCTTCACATGTTGTTCTCGATCGCGTTCATGTGAGCACTCTCGTAGGTTCCCCATGCGTGACCGACAGGCCGGGTCCGACTGTCAGCATCTGCTACTTCTTGAGCTTGCGTTGGTTTTTCCCTTGAAGAAGAAAGGGTGATGCAGCAAAGTAGAGATAAGTATTTCTCTCAGTTAAGAACCAATGTATCAATCCAGTAGGAGGAATACACAAGTCTCCAATAATTGCACCTGTACAAACAAACAACTACTTGCACCAAGGGGTTGCCAATCCCTTCATGGTTACTTGCGAGGATGAGATATGATAGTGATGGATACAAAAGATAAAAAGAAGTGCGAAATAAAATAAAAGTAAATAAATTGCAGCAAGGTATTTTTGTGTTTTGATTTTGTAGATCTGAAAATAATATGATAAAATATAGACCCGGGGGCCATAGTTTTCACTAGAGGCTTCTCTTTTGAAAGGAAGCATACGGTGGGTAAACAAATTACTGTTGAGCAATTGATAGAAAAGCGCATAGTTATGACGATAACGAAGGCAATGATCATGTATATAGGCATGACGTACGAGACAAGTAGACCGACTCCTGCCTGCATCTACTACTATTACTCCACACATCGACCGCTATCCAGCACACATCTAGTGTATTAAGTTGACAAGAACGGAGTAACGCCTTAAGCAAGATGAGATGATGTAGAGGGATAGATCCAATCAATATGAACAAACTCCATCTTTTTATCCTTAATGGAAACAATACAAATACGTGTCATGTCCCCTTCTGTCACTGGGATTGAGCACCACATGATTCAACCCATTACAAAGCACCTCTCCCATTGCAAGAAAAATCGATCTAGTTGGCCAAACCAAATCAATAGATCGGAGAGAAATACAAAGCTATATAAATCATGCATAAAAGACTTCAGAGAAGACTCAAATAATATTCATAGATAATCTGATTATAAACCCACAATTCATCGGATCTCAACAAACACAACGCAAAAGAAGATTACATCGAATAGAACTCCAAGAACATCGAGGAGAACATTGTATTGAAGATCAAAGAGAGAGAAGAAGCCATCTAGCTACTAGCTATGGACCCGTAGGTCTGTGGTAAACTACTCAAACATCATCGGAAGGGCAGCAAAGTTGATGTAGACGCACTCGATGATCAAATCCCCCTCCGGCAGAGCACCGAAAAAGGTCCCCAGATGGGATCTCACGAAGACAGAAACTTGCTGTGGCGGAAAAGCATTTTTGGTGTGCCCTCTGGTATACGGGGAATATTAGGGTATTTATAGTAGAAATATTAGGGTTGGAAGTGCCACGAGGGGCCCACAAGCTTGGGGGTGTCGGGGTTATGATACTGACAATGAGTACTAGGGGTACCAATAAGGGGCAGAGCCTAGCTACGGCGTAGGTGTAACACACAGTGTTTAACGAGTTCAGGCCCCTCACTCGATGGAGGTAAAAGCCCTACGTCTCGTGCCTTGAGGCTTGCTTTTATCTGTTAGATAGGATTACAGAGTTGAACCTTGCCCGGCTATGGAGAGGGGTGTGGCTTATATAGAGTGCGTTGCAGCCCCATGTCTCCCACGCCACCGGGGCAATAAATGCCATTGAATGAGGCAGTTACTAGTGTAATGAGCCTATACTACAGCAGTTACAGGTAAAGGTAGTTATAACTCTATTTAGTGGATGACTTAGGATGCCTCGACCGTTGCAGCTCCCACGACACCTTCCTGTCTCGTACGCCCGAGTGGTTCATCGTCGGCCGAGTGAAGTTTGGTTGTCCGAGTGCTGCAGAGCCGTCTGAGTGATCCTCCTAATGTGCGCATCCGAATGCTGGCATGGTCTAGGGACCTACCTATGATGATGATGGGCCCCATGTGGGTCCCAAATAATGGGTCCATGACCCTACCTGTAATAGGTGACCACATCATTAGCCCCCAAATCAGTTGGGATTCCGTGGAACAGAAGAATCGATCTTTTGATTGAGTTTGAGTGCTCCAGGGCTCTCGGAATATGTTTCAGAGTCGTGAATTTCCGTTCCTTGGACGGGAACGCAACGGATTCTGGACCTTAATTTTACCAAGATGACCGGATGTTGTTGATCGTCGAGAAAACCTGGTGGCATTCGTTTTGTCTCTCAGAAGAGATAGACTAGAGGCCCGAGTGAGGGCATGCCATTACAACTCGAGGGCGACGCCAGCACGTGGTCTGATGCTCTAGAGAGAAGCCACTCTTTATCCCAGGGGAACGCCAGCGCGGGCCTTCTACAAGTCCAGGTTTACGAGTCATGCACCTTGGAGCCTACCGAGAGGGCCAAGTGAACCCGCAGAGGGGCGTCAAGCTCGTCACATAACGATCCTGAAGAAGACTTTAGTTGGGTGTTTAACGTGGCCGAGTGCACGGGTCCCTGCGGAGGGTGGTCAGTCGGACTGACGTGCGTCCTTTAGGAAAGGAATCACTAGTAATCAATCGGATTGATATGTCCCAGAAATCCCGGGATTTGAATTCATGTGTTCGTGCATCGAAGCGGTAACGTCGTGCGTTGGTGGGAAAGTGAGGGCGTGGCCCCTCGATTTGCATGCACGATCTCCGCCACGTGCCACGGCTATCCTGTGCAGCGCCCTGCCGCGCGGGCCGTCGATCCGGGGATTCACGGTGAGAGATTCGCCCAAGATCTTGTCTGTTGATATAAAAGGTTCAGCAGCAGAGCTCCTCGTCTCAGATCCCCTTTCTACCCTCTCGACTCCTCCGCTTCTTCTCTCGACCCGAGTGTACGGCGATGGTGAGGGACTCCACTGCCAAGGCGGAGAAGGCAAAGAAAGCAGGGAAGACATCTTCCTTCGGCTCTAGCACGGCGATTGGCGGTGCGGCGGGGGACTGGAACCCGTCGCGCGTCACGCCCTGCGGTTGGAAGAGCTAGTGGAGGAAGGGATGATTCCGCATGAGGGATGGCGGCGTCCGAGCACGGGAGAGGTCGAGCCGGCGCCTCAGGAGGATGAGCACATCTTGCTCATCACGCATATCGAGCGTGGCTTTTCAATGCCTCCCCACCCTTTCTTTCGGGCATTTTTTATTACTTTGGTGCACAACTTCATCACCTTCCCCCAATGCCATCATTTATCTCTCGGCTTTTGTTTCCCTTTGTGAGAATTTCTTGGGCTGCCCACCCCATTGGGGTCTTTTCAAGTACATTTTCACCTGCTGGTCGATGACCGTCAAGAAAAATTCACCGACTGGTGAGAAGACCAACATCACTCAGTTGTGTGGGGGTCTGGGCATCCAGGTTCAAGATGAGCTTCCCTGACTCCGTCAAGGGATGGCAGGGCACCTGGTTCCATTGCAGGGATGTTCCCAGCATCAGCACTCGGTCAGGTCTCCCTCCATACTCTTCGTAGAGGGTGAGGGCCCCTCCGTCACTCTTTGTGGCGAGGGAGGAGAAGGCGGAGGTCGACATCCTGTCCACCGCCCTCATCAGCGTCGTGAATGCTGGCGTCAACGGTATGGAGCTTGCTGGAGGTGTTTCTCACTTGGTGAATCCAGCCGCTACAGGCCAGGGCCCACCCAATGTGGATGTATGAAGGGCCGAGTGACCCCGCCTGAGTGCATTCCGAGGAGCTTGCATAGGTGGGTGTGGAAGCCAAGATCAAGGCCATCACATGTACTCGATACAACCTGAGGGGGACCAAAAGGGTGCCCCCATATTCCAAAAACTTGCCGCCCCTAGAGGTACGTATACGCTGCCCATTTGGTCTATGCATACGCTGTTTTATTTGCATCTGACTCTAGTTGATGTGACAATTTTGCTCTTCCAGGACTTCCCAAGATGATCTCCAAGGTTCCAGTGGTGAACCGTTCACCCAAAGACGTGAAGAGTGACATCGAGCAACGGTACTTGGAGGAGTCTGATGATGAGAGTAATGATGACAGGAAAAGTGATGACGAGGAGGAGGAGAGCTTTGAGGAGGGGCCCGAGGTGGAGTCCTCCCCCTATTACGAGATTCCGAAGCAGCCTCGCTCCAAGACGTTGCATTACCAAAAGGGCAAAGCAAAAATGTGGCTCAGGAGCCGACTGTCCCGGGTCGGGCGACTCGGAGCTCGAAGCAAGCCCGCGCCGAGGCTGAGAACTCGGCAGAAAAACAGTCCAAGCAGCCCAAACAGATTTCTTCCAAACCCCGGAAGGCTGTAGTTCCTCGGATCAAGGTGGCCATGCCTGTGGCTTTGACATGAGTGCCCTTGTCCACTCCTTGTCTGTTTTTGTGTTAGTTTGGCAACTGACCGAGTGTTCTTCTGATTTCTGCAGTAATGATACTTCGATGACTTTGGTGGACCCACATACCCACAGGCCAGACTCAAATGATGCTGAAGCTGCGGACACCGCTACTTCCAAGGGTACGTTACTCCGACTGACTTATGTGGTCACCCTCTTCTTCAACCGAACTCTGACAGTTTCTTTGGTTTATGTAGCCCCATACGAAATCATCCGGTTGGACAATGGAGTGGATACTGATCCGCTGACCCTGGATGCCACCCGGGGGGTGCCGAGTGTCGACGCGCCCATGCCGGATGCTTATCCCCGCCGAGCGCCCCGTGTTTCTCCATAGAAGGCCACCACAAAAGCTGCTCGGCCGAGTCCTCTGGCCCAGGGTGGCCCGGCGTCTTCGTCAGCGGCAGGGCCACTCATAAGGTCCACCCAAGCTCCTCCGAGTGGTGCGGCGATGATCCCGACTCTGAGGCTGCCGTCTATGACTCCGTCAATCCCGACTACCTCCTTCCCCCTGTACCATGTCCCTGAGGATCAGATAGGGGCGAGCAAAGAGGCTCTAATCCAGGTGGGGTTGATGTGCGACCGATTGAAGGATATGTACGACGCTAGTGCGGCGCTGCAGACCAACGTCCGAGTAAGTACCATTGTGAGTATGATTACCAATTGAAATTTCTTCTTTTCTTGTAGTAGGCTTTCTACCAGTGGGTTTGCACGAGCACACCCACTGGGTGTGCATGATCCAGTGGGGGCATGCTGAGTGCACCCACTGGGTGTAGTCCCCGAGGCTCCTGTCGACTGGAATTAGTTGGCAGGAGGCTTAGAGTGTTGAATTTTTGTATGTTCACTCGGAGTCTAGCCGGAGTGTAGTCGAGTGGACATGATCCAGTGGGGGCATGTTGAGTGACTCACTAGGTGTAGTTCCCGAGGCTACCGTTGACTGTGAGAGTCGGCGGTAGTCTTAGAGTTTTGTTTTTGTTTTTTAGCTCCATCAGTGAGTCACTTTCCAGTGGGGGCACGCTGAGTGCACCCACTGGGTGTAGTCCCCGAGGCCGCCATTGATCACTGGCGATCCGTGGTGGCATTTAGAACTTTTCATTAGGCGTTCGGGGCGCCCTAAGACACTCGTTACTTACTCGGAGTCAATCGAATGGAGTAGGTTGTCTAGTATTGTTGTCCTCAATCTTCTTCATCGCCGATTCGGGAGTCAACCGAGTGAAGTGCATCATCTAGTGTTGTTGTCCTCAATCTTCTTCATTTCCGACTGAGGAGTTAGTCGAGTGAAGATAGATCAAAGGGTACTTCAAGATCTGGTATTGATCGAGCTTGTTCCACTCGGTACCAAGGGTACTTTAGGATCTGGTATTCATCAAGCTTGGTCCACTCGGTAGTGCGCGGCCGACTCAGTAACTAGGATGTACCTAAGAGTTGGTATTGGTCAAGCTTGTTCCTCCTGGATACTTGTGAATTACTACTTCCGGTTTCTTTTCAGGTTCTTCCGGCTGACTACTTTTTGTGTGTTGCAGAGGACCTGTGAGATGGGGTCTCACTATGCCGCGATGGAGAAGGAGGTGGCGTTTCTTCGACTCGACCTGGAGGCCGAAAAGCTCAAGAGTTCCCGACTGGAACATGAGAAGAAGGCCATGGGAGGTAAGCTATTTCCTCCGACTGGTAGCTAAATGTTGATCTTCCCTCTTGATCCGAATTATTTCGCTCCGATAGATGTTCGTAGTGAGAATGCCCAACTTGTAATGAGGCTAAGGACTTATATTTCTTTAGAAACCATGAAGCAGGCGCTGGAGAAGAAGGACAAGGACCTGGCGATGCATCAAAAGGAAGCAAAGACCAAGGCCAAACTTGCCGACGAGAAGCTGGCTTCAGTCGGCAGGTTGGAGGAGGAGATCAAGAACCTTAAGGTTGCCGCCGAGTCCTTCGCCTAGGAGAAGGCTAAGCTGGACGAGAAGGTCACTCAACTGACTAACAAGAAGGATGCCCTGGAGAAGCGCATTGAAGACGTCTGTGAAGAGTTTAGTGAGAAGCTCGCTGGTAAGTTCTTCTTCGCCCGAGTGAAATTTGCATTGCCAAATTCCCCTTGATCATCCGCTCACAGAATGTTTTTATAGATGCAGAGCATTGCTATAACAAGGAGCTGGAGCTGCAGAAGATAGAGAGGGATCTGGACCCTTCTAGGTCGCTCGTCGCTGACAATGCCGCCCTTGCCATCCTTCGACTTGATGACCGCTTGGAGAATGCCTCGGGCTATATCACTCGGACAAGAGGTGCTGTGGGTCGGATTGATGTGGAGTTGCAACCAGGTTAATAGACTCGAAAGGACCTAGAGTCAGTGATGACGAGGCTAAACGAGGTTCATGCTCGGGTGAAAGCTTGGAAGAAGTATGCCGCCCGAAGTGGAGCTGATGTGGTGTTGTCACTCGTTCGTGTTCATTGCAAGAACGTGGATGAGGAGAAGCTGAAGAACCTCTGAGTGGTAAACTAGAAGAACCTCAAGTTTGAGGATTTCATGGAGACCTTCGCTGAAGCCGCCACTCGCATCACCGATGGATTTGATCTGGAGACCTTCATCGACCCAGCCAGCCCTCCTCCGGAAGCTAAAAAACAATTTATTGAATTTGCCCTAGAATGTCGGGTAGTTGATGTAATGAAATACTTTGCCGAGCGTTTGGGCTTGCTTTGCCTTGGAGACATTTGAACGGACCAAAACTTTAATTCGAAACCCTTTGCGCTTCTATTTGCTTCGTGTTTGACTTTGGGTGAAAGATGGTTTGTAGCCGAGCCCCTGAATGTGGAGCGGATCCTCACTCGGAATGTTTTTTTAACTTAGGCAAAAGCTGATTCGCGGCTAAACCCCCGAGTGTGGAGCGGATCCTCACTCGGCTTGTTTTCTTAACTTAGGCCAAAGCTGGTTCACGATTAAGCCCCTGAGTGTGGAGCAGATCCTCACTCAGATTGTTTTCTTATCTTTGGTGAAAGCTGGTTCGCGGCTAAGCCCCCGAGTGTGGAGCGGATCCTCACTCGGATTGTTTTTGAACTTAGGTGAAAGCAGGTTCGCGGCTAAGCCCTCGAGCGTGGAGTGGATCCTCACTCGGATTGTTTTTCAACTTAGGCAAAATCTGGTTCGCGACTAAGCTCTCTCACCTTTACACCCACTGGAGGTGTGTTAGTTTCCGAATGCCATTGATCACCCGAGTGAAATGCAATCATAGGTCGAACTAGACGATATACGGAAAAAGTGAGACTTTTATTCATCTAAGTTTGTTTGGACTAACTATTACAAGGGAGAAATCTTATTCTAAGTGTAAAACTTGCGGAGTAGATCTGCATTCCAAGCTCTGGGCTCTTCTATTCCTTTTGTGAAGTTGTACAGTCTGTATGTTCCATTGTGCAAGACCTTGGAGATGGCGAATGGTCCCTCCCAGGGAGGTGCTAGCTTATGAGGTTTCTGTTGATCCACTCGGAGGACCATGTCTTCTTCCTGGAAGGCACACCCTTTGACATGTCTGTTGTGGTAGCGACATAAGTCTTGCTGGTATAACGTTGATCTTATAATCACTAGCTCGCGTTCTTCCTCCAAAAGGTCTAGGCCATCTTGCCTTGCCTCCTCGGCCTCGGCTTCCGAATAAAGATCCACTTAGGGAGAATTGTGGAATAGGTCACTCGGTAAGACCACCTCTGACCCGTACACCATGAAGAATGGGGTGCGATTCGTGGATCGATTCGGAGTCGTTCGCAGGCACCAGAGGATTGATGGTAGTTTGGTCACCCATGCGTCTGCTGCATGAGTCAGATCACGCATGAGGCGGGGTTTCAATCCCTTAAGTATGAGCCTGTTTGCTATCTCGGCTTGCCCATTCGACTGCGGGTGCACCAGGAGGCGTAGTCAACCCGACTGCTTTGGGTGTAGCAGAACTCACGGAACTCGTCCGAGTCTAAGTTAGACCCGTTATCGGTGATGATGCTGTGTGGGACTTCAAACCTGAAGATGTGCTCCCTCATGAACTGAATGGCAGTGGCCGAGTCTAGCTTCTTTATGGGCTTGGCCTCGATCTACTTGGTGAACTTGTCCACTACTACCAATAGGTGCGTGAATCCACTCGCCCCAGTCCGGAGAGGACCAATCATGTCGAGTCCCTAGAAAGCGAATGGCCAAGTGAGGGGAATGGTCTTGAGTGGACGCTGGCTTGTGTCACTGGTTTGCATAGAAAAGTACTTAGTGGACGCTGGCTTGTGCCACTGGTTTGCATAGAACTGGCATCCCACGCATTGATCTACTACGGCTCGGGCGGCTTCGTTGGCTCGAGGCCAATAGAATCCGGCTCTGAACGCTTTGGCAACCAAGGCCCGGGAGGACGCATGATGCTCGCATGTTCCCGAGTGAATCTCTTGCAATACCCGACGCCCCTCCTCCGGGGATATGCATCACTGAGTGACTCAAGTTGTACTTTTCTTGTATAGTTGATCGCCCATGACAGTGAAAGCTTTGGATCGACGGACGGTCTGTCATGCTTCAGCCTTGTCCTCTGTGAGCTCTTGCCAGAGCAAGTACGCCAGATACAGTTAGGTCCACTCGGGAGTGATGACCAATACCTCTTGGACCAGATCAATTACTAGGGGAATATCTACTTTAGTCGGATTGGAAGGTCTGGCTGGCTACTGATGACCCACAAGTATAGGTGATCAATTGTAACTCTTTTCGATAAGTAAGAGTGTCGAACCCAACGAGGAGCAGAAGGAAATGACAAGTAGTTTTCAGTAAGGTAATGTCTGCAAGTGCTGAAACGGTAAGTAGCAAGTAGTTTGATAGCAAGATAATTTGTAACGAGGAAGTAACGATAGTAGCAATAAGTATGCATCAAGGTAGCCCAATCCTTTTGAGGCAAAGGACAGGCCAAAACGGTCTCTTATGATAAGCAAAGCGTTCTTGAGGGTACACGGAAATTTCATCTAGTCACTTTCATCATGTTGGTTTAATTCGTGTTCGCTACTTTGATAATTTGATATGTGGGTGGACCGGTGCTTAGGTGCTGTTCTTACTTGAACAAACCTCCTACTTATGACTAACCCTCCCGCAAGCATCCACAACTACAAGAAAAGTATTAAGAATAAATTCTAACCATAGCATTAAACTTTTGGGGTCCAATCTGTCCCTTACAGAATAGTGCATAAGCTGGGGTTTAAGCTTCTGTCACTCTCACAACCCACCATCTATTTACTACTCCACAATGCATTCCCTTAGGCCCAAATATGGTGAAGTGTCATGTAGTCGACGTTCACATGACACCACTAAGGGAATCACAACATACATACTATCAAAATATCAAACACATATCAAATTCACATGATTACTTGCAACATGATTTATCCCGTGACCTCAAGAACAAAAGTAACGACTCACAAATAATTTACATGCTCATGATCATAGGAGTATTAAATAGCATCATGGATCTGAACATATAATCTTCCACCAAATAAACCATATAGTGATCAACTACAAGATGTAATCAACACTACTAGTCACCCCCTAGCAACAATCTATAGTACCGGTAACAAGATTGAATACAAGAGATGAACTAGGGTTTGAGATGAGATGGTGCTGGTGAAGATGTTGATGGATATTGCCCTCCCCAAGATGGGAGAGTTGTTGGTGATGATGATGACGATGATTTCCCTATCCGGGAGGGAAATTCCCCCGGCAGAATCGCTCTGCTGGAGGGCAAAAGTGCTCCTGCCCAAGTTCCACCTCGAGATGGCGGCGCTCTGCCCCGAAAGTATTCTCCTTATTTTTTTATAGGTCAAAATGACTTATATACCAGAAGATGGGCAGGAGCGCCGCCCTGGTGGACACTTGAAAAATATTTGGGTTTAAGGGTTTCTGGATGCACAAGTAGTATCTCTACTTAGTGAAGAATTTTTGGCTAGCAAAGATAGGGGGCAAGCACCACATGTTAAAGGATCATTGACAATATGACTTCTATGTGAATATAAACAAACATAAACTATTACGTTGTCTTCCTTGTCCAACGTCAACAATTTTGGCATATAATATTTTGATGAGGGCTCACAATCACAAAAGATTTCTAGGATAGTATATTTACATGTGAATCTTCCCTTCCCTTATTAATTCTTTCATGAGTTGTATCACTAACTAATGCTATGTTTGCCAATCTCTAATGAAATTTACTTTCTTATACTTTTCCTTATACTTTTCTTTATGTGGTGCTATCACCTACCATAGGATTAGTATATGATCTTATTGATTTATTTCCTTTCTTTTATTTTCTTTCTTTCCTCTTTTTCTTTCCTTTATTTGCAACATGAAAGTAAGAAAGCATAACTCAAACTAAACTTAATTATATAACTTGCACACTATTACAATGATAGATCACTAAGAAAACTCTCAAAGAAGAAAAGGATGAAACTAAACTTTATTTCATCTAAAGCAAAAAGATTGAACTAAGATAAGTAAAAGCAAAAAGATAGTGGGATGATACAATACCGGGGCACCTCCCCCAATCTTGGCGGAAGCCAAGGGGAGTGCCCATACCCGATACTCCGTTCTCCTTCGGTGGTGAAGAAGGTGATCGTGGTGTTGAAGAAGGTGATGGTGGAGGTGAGAAGATAGGGGATTTGCCCTTTGCCTCCTTCAACTTCTGACTGAGAGTAAAATTCTCCATCATCAACTCACAATTATCTATCTCGAGTTTTATTATCTTCTTGCATAACGCCTCCATGCTTTCGTTTTTGAATCGAGGAGGAATCGATTCATCTTCATCTTCTTCAGAAGTCCAGCTATAGTGCTTCTCATCCCCATAGGACTTGGGGTTTGCAATGAGATTAGCAACATAGCTCTCTCCCTCATAGTCATGGGATGACATATTTTCAGATCTGCGCAGAAAACAGCAAGAAAAGAGAACAAAGGATTTTCTCCGTGATACGGTGGTTAATAGGTATTGGAAGTATATATAGATTTTTTTATCTTGGAGGATAAGTACATGGAAGAAAAACGGACCTGGTGTCCTGGTGTCTTGTGCCCACCAGGGGACGCTTCCTGGAAAGTTTCTTTATTTCCAAAATTCTAAAATATTCCAAAACTGACAAAAAATATTTTTGCGGATTTTTCGGAGTCCGTTTACTTACCGTATCACGTACCTCCTTATTTTGATGATTCCGGAGTGTTCCGGAAGGACTCTTTTATGTGATCTTCCGGTGTCAAAGGTTGGATAATATTGCTTTCAACATTAATAGGCGCACCTAATGCTTTATTCGTTGCCCATTGACAACCTTCGGGTTAGTACCTTCGGAATTATTTATTTTGATGGCTCAAGACCAGTAAACCTCCTCGATGACATATGGGCCTTCCCATTTCGAGAGGAGCTTCCGTGCAAAAAAATCTTAATCGAGAGTTGTACAAAAAACATATTCTCCGAGTTTAAACTCACGCTTTTGGATTCTTTTGTCATGCCATCTTTTAAAATTTTCTTTGAATAACTTAGCATTTTCATAAGCTTGGGTTCTCCATTCATCTAATGAGCTTATATCAAATAACCTCTTTTCACCAGCAAGTTTTAAATCATAGTTGATTTCTTTAACTGCCCAGTATGCTTTATGTTCTAACTCAAGAGGCAAATAACAAGCTTTTCCATAAACCATTTTATAAGGAGACATACCCATAGGATTTTTATATGCTGTTCTATAAGCCCAAAGTGCATCATCTAATTTCTTAGACCAATTCTTCCTGGACCTATTAACAGTCTTTTGCAAAATTAATTTTATTTCTCTATTACTAAGTTCAACTTGACCACTAGACTAAGGATGATAGGGTGATGCAATTCTATGGTTAACATCATACTTAGCAAGCATCTTACGGAAAGCACCATGAATAAAGTGTGAACCACCATCATTCATTAAATATCTAGGGACTCCTAACCCTGGGAAAATAACTTCCTTAAGCATTTTAATAGAGGTGTTGTGATTAGCACTACTGGTTGGAATAGCTTCTACCCATTTAGTAACATAATCAACAACAACCAAAATATGTGTATACCCATTAGAGGAAGGAAAAGGTCCCATGTAATCAAATCCCCAAACATCAAATGGTTCAACAACAAGTGAATAATTCATAGGCATTTCTTGATGCTTATCGATATTACCTATTCTTTGGCGTTCATCGCAAGATGACACATACTTACGAGCATCCTTGAAGAGAGTAGGCCAATAAAATCCAGATTGCAATACCTTATGAGCAGTTCTATCTCCAGCATGATGCCCTCCATAAGGTTCGAAGTGACATTTACGTAGGATTTGTCCTTGTTCATGCTCAGGTACACAATGCCTAATAATACCATCTACTCCTTCTTTATAAAGATGTGGGTCATCCCAAAAGTAATGTCTTAAATCATAGAAGAATTTTTTCTTTTGTTGGTATGTAAAGCTAGGTGGTAAATATTTTGCAACAATGTAATTAGCATAGTCAGCATACCAAGGAGTACTATTAGCAACATTTACTGCAGCTAACTGTTCATCAGGAAAACTATCATCAATAGGTAGTGGTCATCAAGAACATTTTTAAGCCTAGACAAGTTATCAGCTACGGGGTTCTCAGCTCCTTTTCTATCAATAATATGCAAATAAATTCTTGTAACAAGAGAACCCAACGAATAAGTCTAGGTTTAGCATCTTTCTTTTCCATAAGATATTTAATAGCAGCATGGTCTGTGTGAACAGTTACTTTAGAATCAACAATAGAAGGTCTAAACTTATCACAAGCTAACGCCACTGCTAAGAATTCTTTTTCAGTTGTAGCATAATTTCTTTGAGCACTGTCTAGAGTTTTACTAGCATAATGAATAACATTCAATTTCTTATCAACTCTTTGTCCTAGAACAACACCAACATCATAATCACTAGCATCACACATAATTTCAAAAGGCAAGTTCCAATGATGTGGTTGAACAATAGGTGCAGAGATTAAAGCTTTCTTGAGTGTTTCAAAGGCTTCAAGACAATAATCATCAAAAACAAAAGGAATATCCTTTTGCAAAATATTAGTAAGAGGCCTAGAAATTTTAGTAAAGTCTTTAATAAATCTCCTATAGAAACCAGCATGACCTAGGAAACTATGAATACCTTTGATGTCCTTTGGACATGGCATTTTCTCAATTGCATCAAACTTAGCTTGGTCCACTTCAATACCTCTTTCAGAAATTTTATGACCCAAGACAATGCCTTCATTGACCATAAAGTGGCACTTCTCCCAATTCAAGACAAGATTTGTTTGTTCACACCTCTGCAAAACTCGCTCAAGATTGCTTAAACAATCATCAAAAGACTTCCCATAAACAGAAAAGTCATCCATGAAAACCTCAACAATCTTTTCACAAAAGTCAGAGAATACAGCCATCATACATCTTTGAAAGGTAGCAGGTGCATTACATAAACCAAAAGGCATACGTCTATAAACATAGGTTCCAAAAGGACAAGTAAAAGTGGTCTTTTCTTGATCAGGTTGAGATACAGGTATTTGTGAAAAGCTAGAGTATCCATCAAGGAAGAAAAAAGTGTGTGTGCTTAGATAATCTTTCAAGCATTTGATCAATAAAAGGCAAAGGGTAATGATCTTTTCTAGTAGCTTTATTTAATTTTCTACAGTTAATTACCATTCTATAGCCTGTAACAATTCTTTGTGGAATAAGTTCATTCTTATCATTAGGAACAACAGTAATACCTCCTTTCTTAGGGACACAATGAACATGACTTACCCATCTACTATCAGCTATAAGATAGATTATACCTGCTTCCAGAAGTTTTAATATTTCCATTCTTACCACCTCTTTCATCTTCGGATTTAACCGACGTTGGTGATCAACAATGGGTTTAGCATCAGGTTCCATATTAATTTTGTTCCGACATAGAGTGGGACTAATGCCCTTTAAATCATCAAGAGTATATCCAATAGCATCCCCGTGCTTCCTTAGAACTTTCAATAATATTTCTTCTTCATGTTCTGAAAGGTTAGCACTGATAATAACAGGATATATTTTCTTTTCATCAAGATAAGCACATTTCAAAGTGTCTGGCAATTGTTTTAATTCAAACACAGGATCACCTTTAGGTGGAGGAGGACCTCCAAGAGTTTCAATAGGCAAATTGTGTTTAAGCAGAGGATGTTGTTCAAAGAAAATTTTATATATTTCATTTCTTTCATGCATATGTAAATCATTCTCATGCTCTAGCAAGTATTGTTCTAAAGGATCAATAGGTGGCACAACAATAGAAGCAAGACCAATTAATTCATCTTTACTAGGCAATTCTTTTTCATGATGATTTCTACTAAACTTGGAAAAATTAAACTCATGAGACTCATCACCAAAGCTAACACCGACAGTTTGTTTCTTGCAATCTATATTAGCATTAACTGTGTTCAAGAAAGGTCTACCAAAAATAATGGGACAAAAGTCATCTTGTGGGGAACCAAGAACAAGAAAATCAGTAGGATATTTTATTTTCCCACAGAAGACTTCAACATCTCTAATAATCCCATAAGGTGATATGGTGTCTCTATTAGCAAGTGTAATAGTAACATCTATGTCTTCTATCTCTGCAGGTGCTATTTCTTTCGTAATTTCTTGATATACAGTGTAAGGAATAGCGCTCACACTAGCACCCATGTCACATAAACCATGATAACAGTGATCTCCTATTTTAACTGAAATGACAGGCATGCCAACAACTTGTCTATGTTTATCTGTTTTATGGGGTTTAGCAATTCTATCAGCTTCTGCACAGAAGTAAATAACATGCCCATCTATGTCAGATTCTGGGTTCCGGCAAACCCTTGTGAGGTTCGAACTCTGGGGCGCACAGGAAGGATTCTCCCTCCCTAGTTCGCTCGCTCAACGATCTCACGACCTAGCTCGTCAACCCAAAGAACACGAGACACAGAGGTTTATACTGGTTCGGGCCACCGTTGCAGTGTAATACTCTAGCTACTCCAGTGTGGTGGTGGTGGATTGCCTCGGGGGCTGAGGATGAACTAGTACAGGAGACGAACGACCTCCGGAGGAGAGGTGTTCTTGAGCTCTATGAGCTGATGTTTGTGAGGGTGATCCGAATGATCCGTCCCCTTCCTATGGTGGTGGCTAGTCCTATTTATAGAGGCCCTGGTCCTCTTCCCAAATGTAGGCGGGAAGGGATCCCACAACGGCCAATTTTGAAGGGAGACAACTAGTAGTAGTTATCTTGACAAAAGTAGTCTTCGCCTGCTAAAGGCTCTGGTGGTGACGCTGCCATGGGATCCGCGATGACCTACGTCCTGTTGTCCTGTTGGTCCTGGTCTCGTTACACCGATATGGAAACTCTTGCCTGATGCCTCGGGACTCCTCGTCTACGCCTGCCTCTTTAACACCAAAGAGGAAACTGGTACACTGCGCCCGCTAGCGCCCGCCTGGCCTTGGTCGTCACGGCTCACGTCATGCGAACCTCGCGAGGTGCCCCTTGCCTAGATATCTCCGCTCCTCAGGAGCCAGCCTAGCGAGGCCGCCCCCAGGGAGGTCTTGGTGTCGTCCGCCTTGCGAGGCTTGGCCCCTCGCGAGGGTCTTGAGCTGTTGCTGCTGAAGCTGGGCCGTACCGGGCCGTTGGTGGAGCCACGCCATGGGCCGCAGACATGCAAGTCTGGGTACCCCCATTACGAGGACGCCGATAGTAGCCCCCGGGCCCAAGGCGCGCTCAAACTTGGCTTCGAGGCAAAGCCAAAGGGCAAGTGCGGAGCGCCGCGAGCCCCAATCGCCTGCGGCCTTGGTCGAGGCATGGCGATTGACAGGTCGTGGGGGCCTCCGCTTCCCCACACTGCCTCGGCAACCATTTGACTTGACGGGACCCTGCTGCATGCAAAAGGAAAACCATCATTGCATGTGATCGTGGAGATCGACGGTTGGCCTACTTCTGGCTATAAATGAGGAGAGGGGCAGAGCCACCGTTGCTCATCTCCTTCCTCTCGCTACTTGCTCCTTATTCTTCCTCCTTGCTTCGCCGTCTTGCCGCGCTACCCATGGCATCGGCGAAGAGGTTCTCAACCGTGGAGAAAGGAAAAGCCCACCAGGAGAGGCCCGGCTCGCGTCCGCCCAAGAGGGAGCGTGGTCGCCCCCGCAAGCACGCCGCGACCCCGGCCATTGTTCCTCAAGGGCGCGAGCGAACATCTTCGGGGTCCGGTGCCGTCCCTGGCGGCCGCAATGGCGTCTCTTCTCGCGGTGGGAGTCACTCGAGACGTGGCGGTCCTCCTGACGAGGGGAGGCGCGCCATGGTTGCCCGGCCTCCCCGGCCACTCTTCCACTCGGCAGAGGCGCTGCTGGAGTTCGTCCTGTGGTCAGAGAGCCTGGTCGGCACCTGGCTCCAGCTTCCGTTCTCCTTTGCTGGTGAGCTGCCGACCACGGGTCCTGGCGGCCTTTGGCTGCAATTCGACGGCTGCTGCAGCAAGGCTTCATGGGTCCCGGTGGAGGTCTCTGTCGCGGGCAATGTGGCCCTGACCCGTGGCTGGCAGACGTTTGCCCGCGTGCGCAACCTTAGCAGGCGGTGCACCCTCCACTTTAAGTACGACGGCGCCGCGACCCTCTTTGTGAGGGTGTTCGGGTAAGATGGTCGTCGCGCGGGGTGCTGCCCCGAAGACAGCAGCGGCGGTGATGCGCCTGGCCTTGGCGATGGTTGTGATTAGGATGAGGGCGAACTCGCCCTCGGCGACAGCCGTGGCTCATCCAGTAGCGGCAGCTCCTCCTCTGGTGAAAGCTCCAGCAGCAGCGGCTATGACCAACCGCCACGTCGCCGGGCTCGCTTCGAGAATGGTGGCGGGTCGTCCCGTCGCCACGCCCCGGTGAAGCGTGAGTAGGGCTCCGGCTGAGTCCGGGGCGCGCTGGGAGCCGATCCTCACGAGCTGCTGCGGGCGTGGGAGCCGCTTTTGCCCGTCCTCTCCTTTCTTCCTGCATTTCAAGAAACAAGTATCGGGCCCTGCGGGGGCGTGTAATGAACCATGATTTCCGGCCGCTATGTCATGCTTATTATTCCTGTGTTGTGCTGTGGTATTCGTGCTTCATGTAGACGTAGGAAGATAACTTAGATTGATGCACCCGGGGTAGTCTCCTGTCTTATGAGGGCGCGTCCTCTGGCACCTGGTAAGGCCCCTTCGTTTCTGGCTCAGGAGCCGTTGACCTCGGGTGGTGTCACAAAGCTACAGAATTCGTTAGGACGTCCGTCGCGTGCCTTACCCTTCCTTACGCGAGGCCTCATGTATGGGCTAATCATGGCCTAGTGCACCATGTCGCGGTACCCGTGTGGCACGGACTTAGAAGGGTGCGCCAATCACGAGCTCAATCGACGACGCCTCGCGAAGAGTAGGGGAGCCGGAGCTCTGGGGCGATAGGGCTTCGGCCGGGTGTGTCTGTGGTTTAGGCTAGCCCAGCGCACGCACACACCTGCCTAGCCCCCGCGCGAGGCGCACGAGGGAGAGCATCGGCAACTGCCGTCCTCCCTGGCGCAAAAAATGAAGGAGCGATCGGAGAAGAGGAAAGGGGAAGCCCAACCGAACAAGCGGAAAAGAACACCAGAACTCCAAATTCCATTAAAAAGGTTGCAAACCAGCTACAGAAAGCAAATGAATAGCCGCGTCTGGCACCCAATCCAGTCTTCTCACCAGCGCGGAGCTAAGTGCTGCCACTAGGACGTGGGAGGGAGCCCCCGAGGCACGAGGGCAGCACTCCGGAGACTCCGGGGCGTGTACAGCCCCACTCATTATTATGTGAGAGTGTCACGGGCGGAGACCTTCACAGGCACTGGGCCTTGCTTCATGGGTAGAACTTCCGGAGGTGTTGGATGTTCCAGGCGTTCTGGATGGGGATCCCGTCCTGCGTCTCCAGGCGCACGGCGCCAGGCCTGGAGATGCGGCCAATCCTAAACGACCCTCCCACATGGGTGAGAGCTTATGTAGCCCTTCCTTGGAGAGCACCCGCCTCAGGACGAGATCGCCCACCTCAAGGGTACTGGAGCGGACGATGCGGCAGTGGTACCACCGCAGCGCCTGTTGGTACCTCGCCGCTCGGAGTGAGGCTTGGCGGTGGTGTTCCTCCCCCAACACGAGGTCCATCCCCGCATGGCATCCTGGCGCTCCTCGTCAAACACCAAGACCCGCGCGGAGCGATGGTTGACCTCGTGAGGGAGGACCACTTCGGCTCCGTAGATGAGGAAGAAGGGAGTCTCGCCCGTCAGCTTGGTGGCGGTGGTGCGGATTGACCACAGCACTGACTGGAGCTCGTCATGCCAGCCCCTGCCGTAGGCCTCGAGCTTCTTCTTGAAGGTCCTTGTCTTGAGGCCTCTCAAAACCTCCACGTTGGCGCGTTCAACTTGTCCGTTGCTTCTGGGGTGTGCCACTGGGGCGTAGCATATCTGCGTACCAAAGTTAGCACAATATGCTTTGAAGAGGTTGCTAGTGAACTGTGAGCCATTGTCGGTGATGATGCGATTAGGGACTCTGAACTGGCTCACGAGGCCCTTGACGAACTTGACTGTGGAGCCGGCTGGGATGGTGCAGACATCTTCCACCTCCGCCCACTTGGTGAGCTTGTCGATGGCGACGTAGAGGTAGCGGTAGCCCCTGGGCGCTCAAGGGAACAGACTGTCGGTGTACAAAAGAAGGGGCGCACCATTGTACCCCTTTACCTGTGCACGGACAGTCAGAGCCGCGCCCACGACCACATTAAGCAGAGCAGGGGAAGTGAACCAAGGTAAAACCAAAGCCCGAGGCAGCCAGAGCAACACCAAGGCCAAGACCACAAAGAGCAGAGGGACAAAGCAGGTTCCCCCAGTAAGGCCCTTGCCGGGGCAGCCTCAGCGGCCCCCGGCAAGACCCTTGCCAGGGCGGCTCGTCCAACACCAGCGGAGCACGCCACCCTTGAGCCTACGATTCCCAACACCATCAACCGCGTCGGGGAAGGGCTCGGGAGGCGCCTCCGCGGTGGCATGCAGATCTTTGTGAATACATGGAACACTCAAGATCAGATGAGGATTAGAAGACGATGATCCTCGGCAAGATCCTTGCCGAGGAAAGCCACGAGACCCCCGCCAAGATCCTTGCCGGGGACGACAGCGCGCCACGACAAGACCCTTGCCGGGCCACCCGGCGAGGCCCTCGCCAAGGACGACAACAGGGCCACAGACAGGCTCGCGTCGACCAAGACTCCACCGACCGTCCCCAAGCAGCTGCAAGCTACCTGCCTGCCTACATGGCGCCGCATGCGTCGCTGACCAGGGCGTGTGTCAAAGCGAGGAGGAGCGGCGATGGACGGGACAGGCTCCGTTCCCATCCCCGATAAAGCGAGGGGACACCTAAGCGATGCATTAAATGCATCTTGTCCTGTAATACGGGCGATAAGCTCGCCACACTATTACCTTTCCACCTCCTGTGTGCCACTGTGGCGATCCCTTTTCCTATAAAAGGAGGCCCGAGGCGACCAGGAGAAGGATTCGGCTTTTCTGGGCTCGTTACACCCCGTAGCTAGCTCAAGAACACGAGAACTCTCTGAAATACACTCACCAAAGCAGGACTAGGGTTTTATGCATCCTCGCGTCCCGAACCAGGGTAAACGATCCTTGTGTTGATTACTAATCCTGCTCTTCTCACAACCCTGCGCCCCAGCAACCGTAGTAGGGATTCTCGTGATCCCATAGGTGTCGTTCCACACCGACACAGACCTAGAATGTCCAGCCCCCAGACCGCGAATGGCCAAGAGAGCGGAATGGGCTGAAGGCCCTGAGCAGGCTGGTGGATTTGCTTGGCGTGAAACTGGCATGCCTCGCAGGACCTCACTAGCTCGGTCGCGTCATTGAGCGCCGTGGGCCAGTAGAATCCGCCGCGGAACGCCTTGCCCACCAGAGTGCATAGTGATGAATGATGCCCGCAATCCCCGCCGTGTATGTCAGTTAACAGCTCGCATCCCTGTTTCCTGGAGATACACCGCAAGGAAACATCGTTCGATCATTTCCGATACAGGTCATCGTCCTGAATGCAGTACGCTGTAGCCCGGGCCACATGCTCCGTGTCTTCTTCCTTCTCTGGTAGTGTTCCTTGCACCATGTACGCCCTGAACTCTTCGGTCCAGCACCCCTCCTGGGGCTCGAGTGCTAGGAGTTGGCGCGCTCCTAAGGTTGGACCGCAGGCAGGGGCTCCCGAGGCTGGTGGTGGGGGAAGCCCTGATAACCCACAAGTATAGGGGATCACAACAGTTTTCGAGGGTAGAGTATTCAGCCCAAATTTATTGATTCGACACAAGGGGATCCAAAGAATATTCTCAAGTATTAGCAACTGAGTTGTCAATTCAGCCGCACCTGAATAACTTAATATTGTTGGAAATATGCCCTAGAGGCAATAATAAAATTATTATTATTATATTTCCTTTTTCATGATAATTGTCTATTGTTCATGCTATAATTGTGTTATCCGGAAATCGTAATACATGTGTGAATGCATAGACCACAACATGTCCCTAGTGAGCCTCTAGTTGACTAGCTCGTTGATCAATGGATGGTTACGGTTTCCTGACCATGGACATTTGATGTCATTGATAATGGGATCACATCATTGGGAGAATGATGTGATGGACAAGACCCAATCCTAAGCATAGCACAAGACCGTGTAGTTCGTTTGCTAGAGCTTTTATAATGTCAAGTATCATTTCCTTAGACCATGAGATCATGTAACTCCCGGATACCGTAGGAGTGCTTTGGGTGTACCAAACGTCACAACGTAACTGGGTGGCTATAAAGGTATACTACAAGTATCTCCAAAAGTGTCTGTTGGGTTGGCACGGATCGAGGCTAGGATTTGTCACTCTGTATGATGGAGAGGTATATCTAGGCCCACTCGGTAATGCATCATCATCATAATGAGCTCAATGTGACCAAGTGGTTGGTCACGGGATCATGCATTATGGAACGAGTAAAGTGACTTGCCGGTAACGAGATTGAACGAGGTATTGGGATACCGACGATCGAATCTCGGGCAAGTAACGTACCGATTGACAAAGGGAATTGTATACGGGATTACTTGAATCCTCGACATCATGGTTCATCCGATGAGATCATCGTGGAACATGTGGGAGCCAACATGGGTATCCAGATCCCGCTGTTGGTTATTGGCCGGAGAGCTGTCTCGGTCATGTCTGCGTGATTCCCGAACCCATAGGGTCTACACACTTAAGGTTCGATGACGCTAGGGTTATAAGGAAGATATGTATGTGATTACCGAATGTTGTTCATAGTCCCGGATGAGATCTCGGACGTCACGAGGAGTTCCGGAATGGTCCGGAGGTGAAGATTTATATATATGGGAAGTTGTCATACGGTCACCGGAAAAGTTCGGGGGCATACCGGTATTGTACCGAGGCCACCGGAGGGGTTCCCGGGGTCCACCTGGAGGGGCCACCTCTCTCGGAGGGCCTTATGGGCCGTAGAGGGAAGGGAACCAGCCCCTAGGAGGGCTGGGCACATCCCCCCTTGGGCCCATGCGCCTAGGGTTGGGGGGGAACCCTAAGGGGGGGCGCCTCCGTTGCTTGGGGGGCAAGCCCCCTCCCCCTTGGCCACCGCCCCCCTTTAGATCTCATCTAGAGGGGCCGGCCCCCTTCCCCCTTCTCCCTATAAATAGAGGGGTGAGGGGAGGGTTGCAGAACAACATCCAAGGCGCAGCCCCTCCCCTCCCCAACACCTCTCCTCCTCCGTTAAGAGCTTGGCGAAGCCTTGCCGGAGTACTGCCACTCCATCACCACCACGCCGTCGTGCTGCGGTTGGAGCTCTCTTCCTCAACCTTTCCCTCCTCCTTGCTGGATCAAGGCGCCGTGCGTGTGTTGAACGCGGAGGTGCCGTCCGTTCGGCGCTAGGATCATCGGTGATTTGGATCACGACGAGTATGACTCCATCAACCCCATTCTCTTGAACGCTTCCGCTCGCGATCTACAAGGGTATGTAGATGCACTCCTCTCTCTCTCTCTCGTTGCTAGATGACTCCATAGATTGATCTTGGTGATGCGTAGAAAATTCTAAATTTTTGCTACGATCCCCAACAAATATCTGCAGCAAAGTATTTAGTAGCAAAGTAGTATGGTAGTAACGGTAACGGTATCAAAAGTATCGGTAGCAGTTTTGTAGTGATTGTAACAGTGGCAACGGTAAAGTAACTAAGCAAAGATCTATATGTGAAAAGCTCGTAGGCATTGGATTGGTGATGGATAATTATGTCGGATGTGGTTCATCATGTAACAGTCATAACATAGGGTGACAAGGAACTAGCTCCAATTCATCAATGTAATGTAGGCATGTATTCCTAATATAGTTATACATGCTTATGGAAAAGAACTTGCATGACATCTTTTGTCCTACCCTCCTGTGGCAGCGGGGTCCTAGTGGAAACTAAGGAATATTAAGGCCTCCTTTTAATGGAGTACCAGACCAAAGCATTAACACATAGTGAATACATGAACTCCTCAAACTATGGTCATCACCGAGAGTGGTCCCGATTATTGTCACTTCGGGGTTGCTGGATCATGATACATAGTAGGTGACTATTGACTTGCAAGATAGGATCAAGAACTCACATATATTCATGAAAACATAATAGGATCAGATCTGAAATCATGGCACTCGGGCCCTAGTGACAAGCATTAAGCATAGCAAAGTCATAGCAACATCAATCTCAGAACATAATGGATACTAGGGATCAAACCCTAACAAAACTAACTCGATTACATGATAAATCTCATCCAACCCATCACCGTCCAGCAATCCTACGATGGAATTACTCACGCCCGGCGGTGAGCATCATGAAATGGTTGATGGAGGATGGTTGATGATGACGATGGCGAAGGATCCCCCTCTCCGGAGCCCCGAACGGACTCCAGGTCAGCCCTCCCGAGAGATATTAGGGCTTGGCGGCGGCTCCGTATCGTAAAACGCGATGAATCCTTCTCTCTGGTTTTTTTCTCCCCGAACGTGAATATATGGAGTTGGAGTTGAGGTCAGTGGAGCACCAGGGGCCCACGAGGTAGGGAGGCGCGCCCCAGGGGGGGTGGGCGCGCCCCCACCCTCGCGGATAGGGTGTGGGCCCCCTGGCCTTGATTATTTCGCCAACATTTTTTTATTAATTCCAAAATAATTCTCCATTTATTTCCAGGTCATCCCGAGAACTTTTATTTCTGCACAAAAATAACACCATGGCAATTCTGCTGAAAATTGCGTCAGTCCGGGTTAGTTCCATTCAAATCATGCAGGTTTGAGTCCAAAACAAGGGCAAAAGTGTTTGGAAAAGTAGATACGACGAAGACGTATCAACTCCCCCAAGCTTAAACCTTTGCTTGTCCTCAAGCAGTTCAGTTGATAAACTGAAAGTGATAAAGAAAATCTTTTACAAACTCTGTTTGCTCTTGTTGTTGTAAATATGTAAAGCCAGCATTCAAGTTTTCAGCAAAGATTATGACTAACCATATTCACAATAACACTTAGGTCTCATGTTTACTCATATCAATGGCATAATCAACTAGCGAGCAATAATAGGAAATCTCGGATGACAACACTTTCTCAAAACAATCATAATGTGATATAACAAGATGGTATCTCGCTAGCCCTTTCTGAGACCGCAAAACATAAATGCAGAGCACCTTTAAAGATCAAGGACTGACTAAACATTGTAATTCATGGTAAAAGAGATCCAGTCATAGTCATACTCAATATACATTAATAGTAATGGATGCAAATGACAGTAGTGCTCTCCAGCTAGTGCTTTTTAATAAGAGGGTGATGACTCAACATAAAAGTAAATGGATAGGCCCTTCGTAGAGGGAAGTAGGGGTTTGTAGAGGTGCCAGAGCTCAATTTTTGAAATAGAGATAAATAATATTTTCAGTGGTATACTTTCATTGTCAACATAACAACTGAGAGATCTCGATATCTTCCATGCTACACACATTATAGGCGGTTCCCAAACAGAATGGTAAAGTTTATACTCCCCCACCACCAACAAGCACACTCCACGGCTGGTCCGAAACAATGGGTACCGTCCAACTAACAACAATCCTGGGGGAGTTTTGTTTGCAATTATTTTGATTTGTTTTGCTTAGAGCATGGGACTGGGCATCCCGGTGGCGAGCCATTTTCTCGTGAGTGAGGAGCAGAGTCCACTCCTCTTGAGAATAACCCGCCTAGCATGGAAGATACAGACAACCCTAGTTGATACATGAGCTATTCGAGCATACAAAACAGAATTTCATTTGAAGGTTTAGAGTTTGGCACATACAAATTTACTTGGAACGGCAGGTAGATACCGCATATAGGAAGGTATGGTGGACTCATATGGAATAACTTTGGGGTTTAAGGGATTGGATGCACAAGCAGTATTCCCACTTAGTACAAGTGAAGGCTAGAAAAAGACTGGGAAGCGACCAGTTAGAGAGCGACAACAGTCATAAACATGCATTAAAATTAATAAACATTGAGTGCAAGCATGAGTAGGATATAATCCACCATGAACATAAATATCGTGGAGGCTATGTTGATTTTGTTTCAACTACATGTGTGAACATGTGCCAAGTCGAGTCACTCGAATCATTCAAAGGAGGATACCACCCTACTATACCACATCACAATCATTTTAATAGCATGTTGGCACACAAGATAAACCATTATAAACTCCTAGCTAATTAAGCATGGCATAAGCAACTATAATCTCTAATTGTCATTGCAAATATGTTTATTCATAATAGGCTGAATCACGAACGATGAACTAATCATATTTACAAAAACAAGAGAGGTCGAGTTCATACCAGCTTCTCTCATCTCAATCAGTTCATCATATCTCGTCATTATTGCCTTTCACTTGCACGACCGAACGATGTGTATAATAATAGTAGTGCACGTGCATTGGACTAAGCTGGAATCTGCAAGCATTCAATTCAAGGGAGAAGACAAAGTAATATGGGCTCTTGGTTAAATCAACAATAATGTATATAAGAGCCACTTCAACATTTTCATTATGGTCTTCTCCTCTCGACCCCCAAAGAAAAGAAAAGAAATAAAACTATTTACACGGGAAAGCTCCCAACAAGCAAAAGAAGAACAAGGAATCTTTTTGGGTTTTCCTTTTAATTATTACTACATGCATGGAAAGTAAACTAGCTAAAAGCTACAACTAATTTTTTTGTTTTTCTTAAGGTTTTTCAAACACACAAGAAGAAAGCAGGAAAAAGAAAATAAACTAGCATGGATAGTACAATGAAAAAGTATGAGCACCAACAACTAGCATGAGTGTGTGAACATAAATGTAATGTCGGTGAGAAATACATACTCCCCCAAGCTTAGGCTTTTGGGCTAAGTTGGTTTATGCCCATGGATCAAAGTTGTAATTAGGGTCGTACTGAGAAGGAGCATCGGGATGCCACTGGTTGGCAATTTCCTCCAGATCCCACGGGTAAACAGACTGACGTGGTGGGTCGAGTGATGGCTCTGGTTCAGGTTCCGGAGCTGGTAGCTGGTAGCTGATTCTGGTAGGCGTGAATGGCCTCCGGCGGAACAAGGTACTTACCTGCAGATAAGTCAAACAAGGAAGGAGCAGGCAAAGTAATAGTCCTAAAATAATTCTTATATAATATCAGTCTGTAGTTAAGCTCCTTTTTCTTGTTCTTAACAATAAAATCATGTGCTACCATACTCTTATAGTCTAGAAAAACAGGAGGCAACAACTTTTCTTCTTTATCATAATGCCTAATAGGTATGTTAAAATGTGAAGCGAGGCGCGAGGCGGAAATACCTCCCAAGATGGGTCCCGTCGTACGGTTAAGATTTAACCGCTTTGCAACAATAGCGCCCATACTAAATGTGTCATCATGGAACAACGCATGGCACAAAATGACAATATCAGGGGCACTAAGGTTGCCACAGTTTCCGCGACCAATTAAGCATCTACTAGCAAATATTGCAAAGTAACGTAGAACAGGAAAGTGTATGCTAGTAATTCTTGCGTCGGAAACCTTCCTCGTTTCCCCTACAGAAATTGTATCAATAAACCCCTCCACATCGTTACGATGTGGCTCCTCTATGCTGCCTGGAAAGGGCAACTTGCAAACCTCACAAAATTCATAAAGGGACATCTCCTTATACTCATCATATAAATAGAAATCCACCGAAGGTGGTGACCTCCTAGCATGGAAATGAAAATTTTGCACAAAACTATTAGTGAGTAGGAGATACTGTCCGCGTTGGTCACGGAGGAAGTCGGTGAGGCCTGCATCTCAGCCAACTCATAAAAATTATCATAAATCCCGGCTGCTCTCAAGGAATCATCACAAGGCCATTCACACGGCCGAACCTCCGTGGTGCAAGGGAGATTATATTTGGCCTCTTGTCTTCTTCACTTTGCTTATCCTTCGAGCTTCGGCTCGAAGAGCCCCTCAAAAATCTCTTCATCATTTTCTGAAAGTTTCTGAAATTTTTAGTAACTTCAAATAAAAGTGAACCAAACTCAACAAAATTGATAGCAACTACTCCCACAAGTGCCTAGAGACTATATCATGCATTAGAACTACTTGGGACCAAATAAATTTGACATGCAAGATCAAGAACAGGGTCACCTAGGCAGCAAAAATTTGCAATGAATAAAGCACTAGAACAAAAATTAATTGGACCATTGGAGGAGTCACATACCAAAGAACAATCCCCCAAAGCAGTTTTTTGAGTGGAGGTTTTAGCAAGGAGATCGAAAATGGCAGCAAGATGAGCTAGAACTCGTGCTTGAGCTGGTTGCTGATTTTTTTGGGAGGAAGAAGAAGTGTGTGGGTGCTGGAATAAGTGGAGCGGAGCCTACATGGGCCCACGAGGCAGGGGGCGCGCCCTAGACCCTCGTGGCCAGGTGCTTGCTCCCCCTGCTGTGTTCTCAGTGCGAGGTATTCTCAAATATTCCAGAAAAAATCATATTTCAATTTCAGGGCATTTGGAGAACTTTTATTTTCGGGGTATTTTTTTATTGCACGGATAATTCAGAAAACAGACAGAAAATACTATTTTTGCTTTATTTAATCCAAATAACATAAAGTAAAAAGAGGGTACAGAAGGTTGTGCTTTCTAACTTCATCCATCTCATGCTCATCAATAGGAATCCACTAACAAGGTTGATCAAGTCTTGTTAACAAACTCATTCCGAATAACATGGAACCGGAGAAATTTCGAATAACACTATGTTACCTCAACGGGGATATGCACATCCCCAACGATAAGAAAATCATATCTGTTTTTGACAGTAGGAAGAGGAAATTCAAAACCTCCAATAGTAATAGTTGAAAATTTTCCAATAGAATTGATACTGTGGACTTGAGGTTGTTTCCTCGGAAAGTGTACCGTATGCTCATTACCATTGACATGAAAAGTGACATTGCCTTTTTTGCAGTCAATAACAGCCCCTGCAGTATTCAAAAAGGGTCTTCCAAGAATGATAGACATACTATCATCCTCGGGAATATCAAGAATAACAAAGTCCGTTAAAATGGTGACGTTTGCAACCACAACAGACACGTCCTCACAAATACCGACAGGTATGGCAGTTGATTTATTGGCCATTTGCAATGATATTTCAGTAGGTGTCAACTTATTCAAATCAAGTCTACGATATAAAGAGAGAGGCATAACACTAACACCGGCTCCAAGATCACATAAAGCAGTTCTAACATAGTTTCTTTTAATGGAGCATGGTATAGTTGGTACTCCTGGATCTCCAAGTTTCTTTGGTATTCCACCCTTGAAAGTATAATTAGCAAGCATGGTGGAAATTTCAGCTTCCGGTATCTTTCTTTTATTTGTAACAATTTCTTTCATATACTTAGCATAAGGGTTCATTTTAAGCATATCAGTCAAACGCATATGCAAAAAGATAGGTCTAATCATTTCAGCAAAGCACTCAAAATCCTCATCATCCTTTTTCTTGGATGGTTTAGGAGGAAAAGGCATGGGTTTCTGAACCCATGGCTCTCTTTCTTTAACGTGCTTCCTAGCAACGAAGTCTCTCTTATCATAACGTTGATTCTTTGATTGTGGGTTATCAAGATCAACAACAGGTTCAATTTCTACATCATTATCATTGCTAGGTTGAGCATTGACATGAACACCATCGTTAATTTTATCACTAGTTTTATGTTCATCACCAGATTGTGTTTCAGCATCAGAAATAGAAATATCATTGGGATTCTCATGTGTGTGAACAACAGGTTCACTAGAAGCATGCAAAGTCCTATCATTTTTCTTTTTCTTTCTCTTAGAAGGACTAGGTGCATCTACATTAGTTCTCTGAGAATCTTGCTCAATTCTCTTAGGGTGGCCCTCAGGATACAAAGGTTCATGGGTCATTTTACCCCCTCTAGTCACAACTCTAACAGTATTATCATTTTTCTTATTATTTTATTCACTGAGAAAATCATTTGAGCTTTAAGTACTTGTTCTACTTGAGTGGTAACCATAGAAGCATGTTTACTAATGAGTTTAAGTTCACCTTTAACTCTAGACATATAATCACTCAAGTGTTCAATCATATAAGCATTGCGTTTCAGTTGTATACCAAAATAAGCATTAAAATCTTCTTGCTTAACCATAAAATTATCAAACTCATCTAAGCATTGGCTAGCAAACTTAGTAGGAGGGATTTCAGCTTTATCATATCTATAGAGAGAATTTACCTTTAACAGGCGGTAAATTAAGACCATGTATTTCTTCAACAGGAGGTAAATTCTTAACATCTTCAGCTTTTATACCTTTTTTTTCATAGATTTCTTTGCCTCTTGCATATCTTCAGGACTGAGAAATATAACACCCCTTTTCTTAGGAGTTGGCTTAGGAATTGGTTCCGGAAGTGTCCAATTATTTTCATTAGTCAGCATATTATTCAATAGAATTTCAGCTTCATCAACAATTCTTTCCCTGAAAACACGACCTGCACAACTATCCAGGTGGTCTCTGGAAGCATCGGTTAGTCCATTATAAAAGATATCAAGTATTTCATTTTTCTTTAGAGGATGATCAAGCAAAGTATTAAGTAATTGGAGAAGCTGATGTCTACTACACAGCTTTCTTCTTGTAGACGTTGTTGGGCCTCCAAGTGTAGAGGTTTGTAGGACAGTAGCAAATTTCCCTCAAGTGGATGACCTAAGGTTTATCAATCCGTGGGAGGCGTAGGACGAAGATGGTCTCTCTCAAGCAACCCTGCAACCAAATAACAAAGAGTCTCTTGTGTCCCCAACACACACAATACAATGGTAAATTGTATAGGTGCACTAGTTCGGCGAAGAGATGGTGATACAAGTGCAATATGGATGGTAGATATAGGTTTTTGTAAACTGAAAATATAAAAATAGCAAGGTAACTAATGATAAAAGTGAGCGTAAATGGTATTGCAATGCTAGGAAACAAGGCCTAGGGTTCATACTTTCACTAGTGCAAGTTCTCTCAACAATAATAACATAATTGGATCATATAACTATCCCTCAACATGCAACAAAGAGTCACTCCAAAGTCACTAATAGGGGAGAACAAACGAAGAGATTATGGTAGGGTACGAAACCACCTCAAAGTTATTCTTTCCAATCAATCAATTGGGCTATTCCTATAAGTGTCACAAACAGCCCTAGAGTTCGTACTAGAATAACACCTTAAGACACAAATCAACCAAAACCCTAATGTCACCTAGATACTTCAATGTCACCTCAAGTATCCATGGGTATGATTATACGATATGCATCACACAATCTCAGATTCATCTATTCAACCAACACATAGAACCTCAAAGAGTGCCCCAAAGTTTCTACCGGAGAATCAAGACGAAAACGTGTGCCAACCCGTATGCATAGGTTCATGGGCGGAACCCGCAAGTTGATCACCAAAACATACACCAAGTGAATCACGTGATATCCCATTGTCACCACTGATACGCACGGCAAGACATACATCAAGTGTTCTCAAATCATTAAAGACTCAATCCGATAAGATAATTCAAAGGGAAAACTCAATCCATTACAAGAGAGTAGAGCGGGAGAAGAAACATAAGATCCAACTATAATAGCAAAGTTCGCGATACATCAAGATCGTGCCAAATCAAGAACACGAGAGAGAGAGAGAGAGAGAGAGATCAAACGATAGCTACTTGGTACATACCCTCAGCCCCGAGGGTGAACTACTCCCTCCTCGTCATGGAGAGCGCCGGGATGATGAAGATGGCCACGGTGAGGGTTCCCCCCCCGGTGAGGCTTGGAACAGGTCCCGATTGGTTTTGGTGGCTACAGAGGCTTATGCAGCGAACTCCAGATCTATTTTGTTCTCCGAAGTTCTTAGGGTATATGGAGATATATAGGCGGAAGAAGTACGTCGGTGGACCTCCGGGCTGTCCACGAGGCAGGGGGCGCGCCCTAGGGGGGTGGGCACGCCCCCCACCCTCGTGGGCAGCCCGTGACTCCCCTGGTGCAACTCCGGTACTCCGTGGGCTTCTTCGGTCCAAAAATAAGTTCCGTGGAGTTTCATGTCAATTGACTCCGTTTGATATTCCTTTTCTTGAAACACTGAAATAGGCAAAACAGCAATTCGGGCTGGGCCTCCGTTAATAGGTTAGTCCCAAAATAATATAAAATGGATAATAAATCCCAATATTGTCCAAAACAGTAGATAATATAGCATGGAGCAATAAAAAATTATAGATACGTTGGCGACGTATCAAGCATCCCCAAGCTTAATTCCTGCTCGTCCTCGAGTAGGTAAATGATAAAAAGATAATTTTTGATGTGGAATGCTAGTTGGCATAATTTCAATGTAATTCTCTTTATTGTGGCAAGAATATTCAGATCCATAAGATTCAAGACAAAATTTTAATATTGACATGAAAATAATAATATTTCAAGCATACTAACAAAGCAATCATGTCTTCTCAAAATAACATGGCCAAAGAAAGTTATCCCTACAAAATCATATAGTCTGGCTATGCTCTATCTTCATCACACAAAATATTTAAATCATGCACAACCCCGATGACAAGCCAAGCAATTGTTTCATACTTTTGACATTCTCAAAACTTTTTCAATCTTCACGCAATACATGAGCGTGAGCCATGGATATAGCACTATATGTGGAATAGAATGGTGGTTGTGGAGAACACAAAAAGGGAGAAGATAGTCTCACATCAACTAGGAGTATATACGGGCTATGGAGATGCCCATCAATAGATATCAATGTGAGTGAGTAGGGATTGCCATGCAACGGATGCACTAGAGCTATAAGTATATGAAAGCTCAACAAAAGAAACTAAGTGGGTGTGCATCCAACTCGCTTGCTCACGAATACCTAGGGCATTTTGAGGAAGCCCATCATTGGAATATACAATCCAAGTTCTATAATGAAAGATTCCCACTAGTATATGGAAGTGACAAAATGAGAGACTCTCTATCATGAAGATCATGGTGCTACTTTGAAGCACAAGTGTGGTAAAAGGATAGTAGCATTGCCCCTTCTCTCTTTTTCTCTCATTATTTTTATTTTTATTTTTTATTTGGGCCTTTTTCCTTTTTTTATGGCCTCTTTTTTCTCCCGGAGTCTCATCCCGACTTGTGGGGGAATCATAGTCTCCATCATCCTTTTCCTCACTTGGGACAATGCTCTAAAAATGATAATCATCACACTTTTATTTTCTTACAAGTCAACAATTACAACTCGATACTTAGAACAAAATATGACTCTATATGAATGCCTTCGGCGGTGTACCGGGATATGCAATGAACCAAGATTGACATGTATGAAAGAATTATTAACGGTGGCTTTGCCACAAATACAATGTCAACTACATGATCATGCTAGCAATATGACAATGATGGAGCGTGTCATAATAAACGGAACGGTGGAAAGTTGCATGGCAATATATCTCGGAATGGCTATGGAAATGCCATAATAGGTAGGTATCGTGGCTATTTTGAGGAAGGTATATGGTGGGTATATGATACCGGCGAAAGGTGCGCGGTATTAGAGAGGCTAGCAATGGTGGAAGGGTGAGAGTTGAAAGCACAAGTGCTCCCTAGGTAGTTTTGGTAATTAATGTCAACATATTTTGGTAATTAATGTCAACATATCTCTTGTTGGACTAACACTTTTATCTAGTATGTTTCAGACAAGTTCAACAGTGGAGTGGCATGGACCAAAGGATGTGAGAACTCCTTCAAGATGCTAAGGACAAAGGATTGGCTCAAGCTTCAAGCTCAAGACTCTTCATTTTACATTTTAGAGATCCAAGATCACATTGAGTCTATAGGAAAAGCCAATACTATCAAGGAGGGATGAGGTGTTTCTTAATGAGCCTCTTGCTTCATGTGCTTAATGATATGCTCCAAAACCCTCTACTACTTTCTCACATCCACATATGACCTAATCCTAAAGTCAAACTCGGCCCTACCGATTCTTTCTATCCGGCGCCATCGAGTTCAGATGTCATAGCCACTGCCACAAACCCTAGGCAAATCGGTTTCACCGATAGGGATCTCGGTCTCACCGAGATGGGATTGTAATCTCTCTGTGTATGTCCATTACCAAAATCGATCTCACCGAGTTTGTGCAATCGGTACTACCGAGATTACAATGCAAACTTTCTGGTTAACTTATTACCCAAATCGGTCTCACCGAGTTTGAGTAATCGGTCTCACTGAGTTTTCCTTACCAACTCTCTGGTTAGCTAATTACCAAAATTGGTCTCACCGAGTTTGTGTAATCAGTCTCACCGAGATTACGTTATGCCCTAACCCTAACCAAATCGGTCCTACCGAGATGCAAGTCAGTCCCACCGAAAATCCTAACGGTCACTAGGTTTACTAAATCGGTCTGACCGAGTTTTATGATTCGGTCCCACCGAGTTTGGTAAATTGTGTGTAACGGTTAGATTTTGTGTGGAGGCTATATATACCCCTCCACCTCCTCTTCATTCGTGGAGAGAGCCATCAGAACAAGCCTACACTTCTAGCATCCTATTTCTGAGAGCTACCTACTCATGTGTTGAGGCCAAGATATTCCATTCCAACCATATGAATCTTGATCTCTAGCCTTCCCCAAGTTGCTTTCCACTCAAATCTTCTTTCCACCAGATCCACATCCTATGAGAGAGAGTTGAGTGTTGGGGAGACTATCATTTGAAGCACAAGAGCAAGGAGTTCATCATCAACACACCATTTGTTACTTCTTGGAGAGTGGTGTCTCCTAGATTGGCTAGGTGTCACTTGGGAGCCTTCGAAAAGATTGTGGAGTTGAACCAAGGAGTTTGTAAGGGCAAGGAGATCGCCTACTTCGTGAAGATCTACCGCTAGTGAGGCAAGTCCTTCGTGGGTGACGGCCATGGTGGGATAGACAAGGTTGCTACTTCGTGGACACTTTGTGGGTGGAGCCCTCCGTGGACTCGCGCAACCGTTACCCTATGTGGGTTGAAGTCTACACCAACGTGGATGTACGATAGCACCACCTATCGGAACCACGACAAAAACATCCGTGTCTCCAATTGCGTTTGATTCATCCAAACCCTTCCCTTTACATTCTTGCAAGTTGCATGCTTTATTTTCCGCTGCCTATATACTCTTTGCATGCTTGCTTGTTATGGTTAGAGAATGTTAAACTTGTGCCTAAACTCCATTTAAGCCAAAAGAAGTTAAAAACTACAACTTTGGACCTTAGTGTCTAATCACCCCCCCTCTAGACACCTCTTCTCAAGATCCTACAAGTGGTATCAGAGCATTGGTCTCCATTGCCTTGGTCTAATCACCATTGGAGGAAGATGGATGGGTCTACTTTGTGGAGTCTTAGACATAGAGTGCCTATTCTTGACGGAGAGTATTTTCATGATTGGAAAAATGAGATGCTTGTGATTTTCAATCAATATCAATTGAACAAGTACATTGCTAGCCCTTGTGCACCTCATGTTGATCCTATGCATCCTACCCTTGATGAATCTATTGACATGACTAGAAATCTTAGAACTATTAATCTTATCACTAGAGGCTTGCCTAGAAACTTGATTAGAATCTTGCCTACTTTTGAGTGTGCCTACACTATATGGAAATTTCTTGAGGAACGCTTTCCAAATTATTCCTTGAAAAATCTAGATGAGATTCTCTATAAGTCTATTGCCTTAAGTAAGATGAATACTAGTGATCCTATGTTTGGTGATCGTCTATTTGAACTGACCGACCTTATGCGTGCCAAAGGAGATGTTGGAATTATTGGTGATATTATTTCCGAAGCTATAAGAATTCATAAGCAAGATCTTTGTCAAACTCACTCTAATGAATTACCCTCTCTACGATTTGATCCACCACATGACGATGTTGAACATGGATACTATGATGAGAATGATGATAGTGACTTCGATCTTGATGATGCAATGAGACATTTTGGTCTTATGGCAAATCTTCGGGGATATGTGTCAGGAGGAAAGGAATGGGTTCTTGACAGTGGATGTACCGATCACATGACCGGAGATAAAGACATGTTTCGTGAGCTTGCTGAAAATGATAGTCCTCGAAAGTATGTCACTTTCGGTGACAACTCAAAGGGTAAGGTGGTTTGCCTTGGTAAGGTGGCCATCTCACATGATAGCTCCATTCAAAATGTCATGCTCGTTGAGTCACTTGGCTACAACTTACTTTCAGTATCTGGACTTGCTGATTTCAGTTTAAATGTCCTATTTACTGAAGTAGTTTGTCAAGTGTTTCGTCGAGACAATCATAAAATGATCTTTACCGGTATACGTAGAGTTGATCTTTACATTGTTGATTTCTCTAAAAAGGCACAACCTAAAACTTGCTTCATCGCTACATTCTCAAAAGGTTGGTTATGGCATAGACGACTAGGTCACGTTGGCATGAGAAACCTTGACAAGATTATTAAAGGAAATCATATCCTTGGAGTTAACGATGACATATTTGATAAGGATAGACTATGCAGTGCTTGTCAAGCAGGTAAACAGGTCAGAGGAAGGCATCCCGTGAAGAACATCATGACCACAAGGAGGCCACTCGAGCTACTTCATATGGATCTCTTTGGTCCCAACGCCTACAAAAGTCTCGGTGGAAATTCTTTTGGTCTAGTTATAGTTGATGATTTTTCAAGATTTACGTGGGTGTTCTTTCTCGATGATAAATTGCAGGTCCAAAAGATCTTCAAAAACTTCGCTAGGATGGCCCAAAACCAATTTGAAGTGAAGATCAAGAAGGTTCGCAGCGACAACGGAACGGAGTTCAAGAACGCAAACGTGAACACCTTTCTTGACGAAGAAGGGATTTCACACGAGTTCTCGGTTACGTACACACCTCAACAAAATGGAGTTGTTGAGAGGAAGAACCGGACGCTCATCGAAATGGCAAGAACGATGCTTGATGAGTACAAGACATCGAAGCACTTTTCGGCAGAAGCGGTTGAGACAACTTATCATGCAACAAATCGCTTGTATCTTCACAAGCTACTCGGCAAGACGGCATACGAGCTCCTCACCGATAACAAACCCCAAGTTGGATACTTTCGAGTATTCGGCTCAAAGTGCTACATTCTTGATAAGCATCGTCGTTCAAAATTTGCTCCTAAATCTCATGAAGGTTTCCTACTAGGTTATGGCTCAAACTCTCACACTTACCATGTCTACAACAATTTCACCCGAAAGGTTGAAGAGACGGTAGATGTGAAGTTTGATGAATCTAACGGCTCGCAAGTAGAGCAATTGCCAATTGATGTAGGAGACAAAGACCCTTCGGAAGCAATCCAAGACTTGCCTATTGGCAAGGTCCGTCCAACGGAGGTGAAGGAGAGTACCTCGTCTGTTCAAGTGGAAGCTTCTACTTCACGACAAGGTGAACCAAGAATTGAAACGGAAGCATCCACAAGTGGAACACACCAAGATGAAGAAAACGAGGAAGAACATCATGAACGTCAACAACCTGCTTCTCCACCTCGACAAGAAAACGACAACGCCAACAATGAAGATGATCAAGAAGAAGAAGAATAAGATGAAGAATATGTTCAACCAAGACCCAAGCAAAAGCTTTCACGAGTTCGAGCAAGAATTGCTAAAGACCATCCCGTCGAGCAAATCTACAATGATATTCAAACCGGGAGAATCACTCGCTCTAAAACTCGTTTAGCTAACTTTTGTGAAAAGTATTCTTTTATCTCTAGCATTGAACCTATGAAGGTCGAAGAAGCATTGGAAGATCCGGATTGGATAAATGCTATGCATGAAGAGCTACACAACTTTGAGAGAAACCAAGTTTGGACATTGCTTGAGAAGCCCGGCAACAACCACAACATCATCGGTACCAAATGGGTGTTTCGCAACAAGCAAGATGAAGATGGACAAGTAGTTCGCAACAAAGCACGCCTAAATCGCCCAAGGCTACACACAAGTCGAAGGTATGGACTATAGTGAGACTTATGCTCCGTTGCTAGACTTGAGTCCATTAGCATCTTACTTGCCTATGCTAATCACCATAATATCACTTTGTACCAAATGGACATTAAAAGTGCTTTTCTAAATGGTGAAATAGAGGAGGAAGTTTATGTTAAACAACCTCCGGCTTTGTCAATCCTAAGAAACCAAATCATGTTTACAAACTTCACAAAGCTCTTTATGGTCTTAAACAAGCTCCTAGAGCATGGTATAAATGCTTGACCAAGTTTCTTCTTGAAAAGGCTTTGAAATTGGGAAGATTGATTCCACACTTTTTACTAAAAGGGTTAATGGAGAATTATTTGTATGCCAAATTTATGTTGATGATATCATATTTGGATCAACTAACCCTCATTTTAGTGAAAAGTTTGGGAAGCTAATGTCGGAGAAGTTTGAGATGTCAATGATGAGTGAACTCAAACTCTTTCTTGGGTTGCAAATCAAGCAAACTAAGGAAAGTACTTTTGTCTCTCAAAAGAAGTACACTAAGGACTTATTCAAGAAGTTCAATATGCAAGAATGCAAAGGTATGCCTACACCCATGCCTACTAGTGGACATCTTGATTTGACCAAAGATGGTAAACTGGTTGATCAAAAGGTTTATCGCTCTATGATTGGATCATTGTTATACCTATGTGCTTCACATCCCGATATTATGCTAAGTGTGTGCATGTGTGCAAGATATCAAGCTGCTCCTAAATAATGTCATCTTAAGGCCGTGAAAAGGAAAGTGAGATACTTAATTCATACACCAAATTTTTGCATTTGGTATCCTAAGAGGGCCTCTTTCGATCTTGTTGGCTATTCCGACTCGGACTATGCCGGAGACAAGGTTGATAGAAAGTCCACTTTGGGTACTTGTCAATTTCTTGGTAGATCTCTTGTGTCTTGGTCCTCCAAGAAACAAAACTCGTTATCCTTATCTACAGCCGAAGCGGAGTACATTGCCGCTGGTTCATGTTGTGCTCAATTACTTTGGATGACCCAAACTCTTAAAGATTATGGGATATATGTGAAACATGTTCCATTGCTTTGTGACAATGAAAGTGCTATCAAAATTGGTCATAATCCCGTACAACATTCTCGAACTAAGCATATTGAAGTTCGTCATCATTTCATTCGAGATCATGTTGCTAAGGGTGACATTAATCTTAAGCATGTTCGCACCAAAAAGCAATTAGCGGATATATTTACTAAACCTCTTGATGAGAAAGTGTTTTGCAGGTTGAGAGGAGAATTGAACATCATAGATGCTTCAAACTTGGAGTAGATACTCCATTGGATACATGCGAGATATGAGCTTATGACTAATCCATGATATCTCTCTTATAATGAAAATCTTATGTCATGGATATATTTGCATCTTGCATGTCATCTAACCCATGTAGGTACTTGGTTGAATCAAATTCCATGAGATTGTAATCTACTCACATCTTGAGCAATCTCTACATCACCAAGTCTCTACCCTATGGTGGATGAATACAAGGAAGCACGAAATCATTCTAACATATCCTTTTGACAAACTCTATGATTAGGCTTCATGATTGTCATTTTGGATACACAAGTGCTCTTCCTTGCAAGAACTAACCCATGTAGGTAGATGGACTCAAATTCCAAGTGGTGCTCCCAACTCATGATGAGCTACATCAACTTGAGCAACCCACACAAGTTCAACTACATGGACTACACCACCAACCAAGGTATGTTATTCCATCTTAGAGAAGCTTTACTCCAAGTCATGAGCTAAAGCAACTCGACAAGATGTGAATACATCAAGATGCTTAAACGAAAAATGGTAACCCCATTTTGAGCTTAAACGATGAGTATGACCCATGATCAAGTTATCTCACTTGACTCCTAAGTCAATATACTCTAACATAGGTGACTTTGTCACCGACCATCTCTAGATGAAGTTCTCTCGTGTTCTTATTTGTGTTTTTTTGCATCTATCTCATGCATATTTGTTTCCCCTTTCAAAAAAAAAACTTCATCTAGATATCATCCTTTCCTTTCTATTTGCTCTGCATTTTCAGCATCCAAGTCGTTGCAAATCATTTTGTTAATTCCTTGCAAATCTTTGTGAGACCTTTCTAGTTTAGTGAGCTGAGGTGACAAATGTTTTCTCTGCGATGAACTCGGCTTCACCGATTTGTTGTTTTTGGTCCAACCGAATCTTTTCGGTACCACCGAAGCATCCCACTCGGTGCCACCGATTTCCCAACAGGAAAAACAATTTTCCACTTATTCTGTGTTTCTTTTAATCCAGCTCCACTCAATGAATCTTGTCCTCTACAAGCATCACAAATTTTATCCAGTGCTTTGTGTTGTGACTCAAGCACCAAACCCATACACAACAAATTCCAGAAGACCCTTCTTGGAAATTGATGTCAAAGGGGGAGAGAGAGAGATCACATCAGAGAAAGTATTAAGGGGGAGAAAGAGATCTCCAGGGGGAGAGAATACTCAAGTAGACAGTATTTCTCAAGGATCCCAGATGCTTGATATTCAAGAGGAGAGATGCCACATGTCTTTTTGGGGGAAAGACATGTTCATTGTGCTTATTTGCATTAAGCTATGTTCATTTATATCTTTCAGCTCTGTTTTTAGCTCTGATTTTCTGTTCCCTATCTTCTCCCAGTATCCCATGCTAGATTCAGGGGGAGCAAGACATCTAAGGGAAAGGAATCAATCAAATTCATTGCATATCTTTACTCTTGGGGACATGTCTAATCAAATGTGGTACTTAGTACTCACTTTCTACATGTCATCCCAGTCTTGGTATTCTTGTGGTTTCTTCTGTTTGCTCTGGCCAGTAGATGTACCTGTGTTATCTAACCATGTTTGTGAAGGTTCATTTCACCCTAAGCCAACTCAAGACTACAAGGTAAGTATATGCATCACAACCATGTGTATGAGGAATTCTTGCTGATGTACATACTGTTTTGCAAGAAGGACTCATGAGCATGAAGGTATTTTCTTTAATATTCTTTGCTCTGATGCATCTGGCCAAGATACATGTAACACATTGACTACTCTATCATGGTTTTTGCTCTCACATGTTTCTATATTCCATATTCACATGATTGCATACATATAGGGGGAGCCAATGCTTGTTACATGTCTTTCCGAAGCTTTCCTTGCTATTCTTTATATCTTTATCTAAAGCTTTGATGTATGTTGCCATCACTTACCAAAAAGGGGGAGATTGAAAGCACAAGTGCTCCCTAGGTGGTTTTGGTAATTAATGTCAACATATGTCTTGTTGGACTAACACTTTTATCTAGTATGTTTCAGACAAGTTCAACAATGGAGTGGCATGGACCAAAGGATGTGGGAACTCCTTCAAGATGCTAAGGAAAAACGATTGGCTCAAGATTCAAGCTCAAGACTCTTCATTTTACATTTTAGTGATCCAAGATCACATTGAGTCTATAGGAAAAGCCAATACTATCAAGGAGGGATGAGGTGTTGCTTAATGAGCCTCTTGCTTCATGTGCTTAGTGATATGCTCCAAAACCCTCCACTACTTTCTCACTTCCACATATGACCTAAACCTAAAGTCAAACTCGGCCCTACCGATTCTTTCTATCCGGAGCCACCGAGTTCAGATGTCATAGCCACTGCCACAAACCCTAGGCAAATCAGTTTCACCGATAGGGATCTCGTTCTCACCAAGATGGGATTGTAATCTCTCTGTGTATGTCCATTACCAAAATCGATCTCAAAGAGTTTGTGCAATCGGTACTACCGAGATTACAATGCAAACTTTCTGGTTAACTCATTACCCAAATCGGTCTCACCGAGTTTGAGTAATCGGTCTCACCGAGTTTGCCTGACCAACTCTCTGGTTAGCTAATTACCAAAATCGGTCTCACCGAGTTTGTGTAATTAGTCTCACCGAGATTACGTTATGCCCTAACCCTAACCAAATCGGTCCTACCGAGATGCAAGTCAGTCCCATCGAAAATCCTAACGGTCACTAGGTTTACTAAATCGGTCTGACCGAGTTTTATGATTCGGTCCCACCGAGTTTGGTAAATTGTGTGTAACGGTTAGATTTTGTGTGGAGGCTATATATACCCCTCCACCTCCTCTTCATTCATGGAGAGAGCCATCAGAACAAGCCTACACTTCCAGCATCCTATTTCTAAGAGAGAACTACCTACTCATGTGTTGAGGCCAAGATATTCCATTCCAACCATATGAATCTTGATCTCTAGCCTTCCCCAAGTTGCTTTCCACTCAAATCTTCTTTCCACCAGATCCACATCCTATGAGAGAGAGTTGAGTGTTGGGGAGACTATCATTTGAAGCACAAGAGCAAGGAGTTCATCATCAACACACCATTTTTTACTTCTTGGAGAGTGGTGTCTCCTAGATTGGCTAGGTGTCACTTGTGAGCCTCCGACAAGATTGTGGAGTTGAACCAAGGAGTTTGTAAGGGCAAGGAGATCGCCTACTTCGTGAAGATCTACCGCTAGTGAGGCAAGTCCTTCGTGGGCGACGGCCATGGTGGGATAGACAAGGTTGCTTCTTCGTGGACCCTTCGTGGGTGGAGCCCTCCGTGGACTCGCAAAACCGTTACCCTACGTGGGTTGAAGTCTCCACCAACGTGGATGTACGATAGCACCACCTATCGGAACCACGACAAAAACATCCGTGTCTCCAATTGCGTTTGATTCCTCCAAACCCTTCCCTTTACATTCTTGCAAGTTGCATGCTTTATTTTCCGCTGCCTATATACTCTTTGCATGCTTGCTTGTTATGGTTAGAGAATGTTAAACTTGTGCCTAAACTCCATTTAAACCAAAAGAAGTTAAAAACTGCAACTTTGGTACTTAGTGTCTAATCACCCCCCCTCTAGACACCTCTTCTAAAGATCCTACAAGAGTGCGTATAATCCATGGACTTAACCTTAGTCATAAAGAACTCACATACTTATTGCAAAAATCTATTAGTTATCTAAACAAAGTACTACGTGCATGCTCCTAGGGGGATAGATTGGTAGGAAAAGACCATCGCTCGTCCCCGACCGCCACTCATAAGGAAGACAATCAATAAATAAATCATGCTCCGACTTCATCACATAACAGTTCACCATACGTGCATGCTATGGGAATCACAAACTTTAACACGAGTATTTCTCAAATTCACAACTAATCAACTATCATGACTCTAATATCACCATCTCCATATCTCAAAACAATCATCAAGCATCAAACTTCTCTTAGTATTCAACACACTCACAAGAAAGTTTTTACTATTCTTGAATACCTAGCATATTAGGATTAAGCAAATTATCATGCTATTTAAGACTCTCAAAATAATATAAGTGAAGCATGATAGTTCATCTATTTCTTCAAAATAAGACCACCATCGTGCTCTAAAAGATATAACTGAAGCACTAGAGCAAACAAGAAACTACGCTGAAAGATAGAAGTGAAGATCAATGATTAGTAGGATAATTATGCAACTATGTGAAGCCTCTCCCTTTTAATAATTTCAGCCTTGGTACTTTATTCAAACAGCAAGCAAAGCTAAAGAAAATAAAACGACGCTCCAAGCAAAATACATATCATGTGGTGAATAAAAATATAACTCCAAGTAAAGTTACCGATGAACGAAGACGAAAGTGGGGATGCCTTCCGGGGCATCCCCAAGCTTAGGCTCTTGGTTGTCCTTTAATATTAACTTGGGGTGCCTTGGGCATCCCCAAGCTTAGGCTCTTTCCACTCCTTATTCCATAGTCCATCGAATCTTTACCCAAAACTTGAAAACTTCAAAACACAAAACTTAACAGAAAACTCGTGAGCTCCGTTAGCGAAAGAATACAAAACACCACTTCAAGGTACTATAATGAACTCATTCTTTATTTATATTGGTGTTAAACCTACTGTATTCCAACTTCTCTATGGTTTATAAACTATTTTACTAGCCATAGATTCATCAAAATAGGCAAGCAACACAATGAAAACAGAATCTGTCAAAAACAGAACAGTCTGTAGTAATCTGTATCAAACATATACTTGTGGAACTCCAAAAATTCTAAAATAAATTGGTGTACCTGAGGAATTTTTCTAGTAATCATCTGCAAAAAGAATCAACTAAATATCACTCTCCAGTAATTTTTTTTAGCTAATCTCGTGAGCGCTAAAATTTCTGTTTTTTTACAGCATGATCATAAAGACTTCACCCAAGTCTTCCCAAAGGTTATACTTGCCACAGACACTAACTAAAACACAAAACCACATCTAAACAGAAGCTAGATGGATTATTTATTACTAAACAGAACCAAAAAGCAAAAACCAAAAATAAAGTTGGGTTGCCTCCCAACAAGCGCTAATGTTTAACGCTCCTAGCTAGGCATGATGATTTCAATGATGCTCACATAAGACATAAGAATTGAAACATAAAGAGAGCATCATGAAGAATATGACTAGAACATTTTAGTCTAACCCACTTCCTATGCATAGGGATTTTGTGAGCAAACAACTTATGGGAACAATAATCAACTAGCATGGGAAGGCAAAACAAGCATAACTTCAAGATTTTAAGCACATAGAGAGGAAACTTGATATTATTGCAATTCCTACAAGCATATATTCCTCCCTCATAATAATTTTCAGTAGCATCATGAGTGAATTCAACAATATAATCAGCACCTAAAGCATTCTTTTCATGATCTACTTGCATAGAAATTTTATTACTCTCCACATAAGCAAATTTCTTTTCATTCTGAATAGTGGGAGTTTCATAAGAGACTTGAATACTATAAATTGCTTCCACATTAAAAGAGTAATGTTCAGAAAAATGGGAATCATGATAATGACAATTTTTATAAATATAATCATCACTACTCTTTATAGCATAAGTTCCATCACAATAATCATCATATGTAGCAACTTTGTTCTCATCATAATCAATTGAAACCTCTTCCGAAATAGTGGATACATCACTAAATAAAGTCATGACCTCTCCAAATCCACTTTCATAAATATTATAAGATTAAACATCCTCCAAAATAGTGGGATCACTACTTCCTAAAGTTGACACTCTTCCAAACCCACTTTCATCAATATAATCATCATAGATAGAAGGCATGCTTTCATCATAACAACTTTGCATATCAAAACTTGAGAGGCTTAAAATATCATCTTCATTAAACATAGCATCCCCAAGCTTGGGACAAACATTAATTGCAGCAAATATATTCTCAAATATGTCATCCTCATTAAACCTAGCTTCCCCAAGCTTGGGACTTTTCATATCATAAGCATAATCACTCTCATCGTTAATAGTATGGATAGCACCAATAGTATAGCAATTATCATATTCTTCCAAGCAAGTGCCAAAAAGATTTTCAAGATCATAAGAGGTATCATTATCTTCCCAATCATAATCATCACAACAAGCAATAGGCATAACGAGATCAGCATCAAGTGCATCATCTTCCACAATTATTTTTGATTCATTTTCATGTGGCACAACAATAATAGGAGCAACATTATTTGGGAGAGATACCTTTTTACCTCTATTCCTTTTTTCTTTTCTTCTTCTGCACCTCATGTGTGGGCTCAATCCTCTTTTTGGAGCTCCTTATTAATGAGATTGGTTGAATAGAAGGCTCCTCCTCGTTACCTGATTCATCATAAGAAATAATAGGAGGATATTGGGAAGTCTCTTCCCTTTCGTTAGTATTCTCTTCATCTTCTATTTGTTTTCTTTTCTTTATGTAATTGGCAATATAAGGAATTTCAATGCAATTCACCGCACAATACATATAAATTTCTTCTAGATCAATATCGAGGAATTTCTCAAGGTTATATTCTGGAATAATCTTAGTTTGACGTTTCATTTCTTCATAACCCAAAAGCAAACTAAGTTCATTGTAATGTGCAAGGGAAATCAAGTCATCACAATTTTTGGACACGATTCGATCATGAAACAATTTGCATTTGATATTTAAATGACCATGTTCATTGCAAAATTCACAAGTATGGCTAAGATATTTTAAATTTTCCGCACTAGCATTTAGCCTTTCTTGCAACCATTTAGTTTCTAAATACTTATGCCTCTTGCAATATCTATCTTCCCTATTTGGTGTGTACTTGAAAAACCAATGCACTCCACAAAAATTGACTTGTTTATAGGAAACATTTTCATCATAACTAGTGCAATCATCATTAGTACTATGGATATTCAAGGAGTTCATATTAACAACATTGCAATCATGCTCATCATTCAAAGATTTAGTGCCAAACATTTTAATGCATTCTTCTTCTAACACTTTGACACAATTTTCCTTCCCATTATACTCACGAAAAATATTAAAAAGATGAAGCGTAAGTGGTAAACTCAATTCCATTTTTTGTAGTTTTCTTTTATAGACTAACTAGTGATAAAACAAGAAACAAAAAGATTCGATTGCAAGATCTAAAGATATACCTTCAAGCACTCACCTCCCCGGCAACGGCGCCAGAAATTGAGCTTGATGTCTACTACACAACCTTCTTCTTGTAGACGTTGTTGGGCCTCCAAGTGCAGAGGTTTGTAGGACAGTAGCAAATTTCCCTCAAGTCGATGACCTAAGGTTTATCAATCCGTGGGAGGCGTAGGATGAAGATGGTCTCTCTCAAGCAACCCTGCAACCAAATAACAAAGATTCTCTTGTGTCCCCAACACACCCAATACAATGGTAAATTGTATAGGTGCACTAGTTCGGCGAAGAGATGGTGATACAAGTGCAATATGGATGGTAGATATAGGTTTTCATAAACTGAAAATATAAAACAGCAAGGTAACTAATGATAAAAGTGAGCGTAAACGGTATTGCAATGCTAGTAAACAAGGCCTAGGGTTCATACTTTCACTAGTGCAAGTTCTCTCAACAATAATAACATATTGGATCATATAACTATCCCTCAACATGGAACAAAGAGTCACTCCAAAGTCACTAATAGGGGAGAACAAACGAAGAGATTATGGTAGGGTACGAAACCACCTCAAATTATTCTTTCCAATCAATCCGTTGGGCTATTCCTATAAGTCTCACAAACAACCCTAGAGTTCGTACTAGAATAACACCTTAAGACACAAGTCAACGAAAACCCTAATGTCACCTAGATACTCCAATGTCACCTCAAGTATCCGCGGGTATGATTATACGATATGCATCACACAATCTCAGATTCATCTATTCAACCAACACATAGAACCTCAAAGAGTGCCCCAAAGTTTCTACCGGAGAATCAAGACGAAAACGTGTGCCAACCCCTATGCATAGGTTCATGGGCGGAACCCGCAAGTAGATCACCAAAATATACATCAAGTGAATCACGTGATATCCCTTGTCACCATAGATACGCACGGCAAGACATACATCAAGTGTTCTCAAATCATTAAAGACTCAATCCGATAAGATAACTTCAAAGGGAAAACTCAATCCATTACAAGAGAGTAGAGGGGGAGAAGAAACATAAGATCCAAGTATAATAGCAAAGCTCGCGATACATCAAAATCGTGCTAAATCAAGAACACGAGAGAGAGAGAGAGAGAGATCAAACACATAGCTACTGGTACATACCCTCAGCCCCGAGGGTGAACTACTCCCTCCTCGTCATGGAGAGCGCCGGGATGATGAAGATGGTCACCGGTGAGGGTTCCCCCCTCCGGCAGGGTGCCGGAACAGGGTCCCGATTGGTCTTTGGTGGCTACAGAGGCTTGTGGCGGCGGAATTCTCGATCTATTCTGTTCTCCGAAGTTTTAAGGGTATATGGAGATATATAGGCGGAAGAAGTACGTCGGTGGACCTCTGGGCTGTCCACGAGGTAGGGGGCGCGACCCCCACCCTCGTGGGCAGCCCGGGACTCCCCTGGTGCAACTCCGGTACTCCGTGGGCTTCTTCTGGTGCAAAAATAAGTTCCGTGGAGTTTCAGGTCAATTGGACTTCATTTGATATTCCTTTTCTTTGAAACACTGAAAGGCAAAAAATAGCAATTCTGGGCCTCCGGTTAATTGGTTAGTCCCAAAAATAATATAAAAGTGGATAATAAAGCCCAATATTGTCCAAAACATTAGATAATATAGCATGGAGCAATCAAAAATTATAGATACGTTGGAGACGTATCAGAAGCCTCCCCCAAGCTTGTGGGAGACTCTCTTCTTCAATTTGCACAAAATTATATATATCCCTTAAAGCAGCTTGTTTCTTATGAGCAGGGAAATATTTAGCAGAGATAAATCAAATCCTGGGGACAACGCACACAACCAGGATCAAGAGAATTAAACCATGTCTTAGCATCACCCTTTAATGAGAACGGAAATAATTTAAGGATATAGTAGTAGCGAGTTTTCTCATAATTAGTGAATAGGGTGGCTTTATCATTTAATTTAGTAAGATGTGCCACAACAGTTTCAGATTCATAGCCATAGAAAAGATCAGATTCAACCAAAGTAATTATCTCAGGATCGACAAATAAATCATAATCCTTATCAGTAACAAAGATAGGTGAAGTAGCATAAGCAGGGTCATATTTCATTCTAGCATTCAGAGATTTTTCATTCAGCTTAGCTAATAATTTCTTAAGATCGCTCCTATCATTGCAAGCAAGAAAGTCCCTAGCAGTTTTTTCATCCATAACATAACCCTCAGGCACAACAGGCAATTCATATCTAGGAGTAGAATCTTCATCATCACTTTCATCAATATTATCAGTTTCAATAATTTCATTCTCTCTAGCCCTATCAAGTTGTTCATCAAGAAATTCACCTAGTGGCACAGTGTTATCAAGCATGGAAGTAGTTTCATCATAAGTATCATGCATAGCAGAAGTGGCATCATCAATAACATGCGACATATCAGAATTAATAGCAGAAGCAAGTTTAGGTGTCGCAAGCTTACTCAAAACAGAAGGTGAATCAAGTGCAGAGCTAGATGGCAGTTCCTTACCTCCCCTCGTAGTTGAGGGATAGATCTTGGTTTTCTCGTCTTTCAAGTTCCTCATAGTGATCAGCAGATATAAATCCCAAGACACTCAAAGAATAGAGCTATGCTCCCCGGTAACGGTGCCAGAAAATAGTCTTGTTAACCCACAAGTATAGGGGATCGCAACAGTTTTCGAGGGTAGAATATTCAACCCAAATTTATTGATTCGACACAAGGGGAGCCAAAGAATATTCTCAAGTATTTAGTACCAAAGTAGTATGGTAGTAACGGTAACCGTAGCAAAAGTAGTGGTAGCACTTTTGTAGTGATTGTAACAGTGGCAACGGTAAAGTACCTAAGCAAAGATCAATATGTGAAAAGCTCGTAGGCATTGGATCGGTGATGGATAATTATGTCGGATGTGGTTCATCATGTAACAGTCATAACATAGGGTGACACGGAACTAGCTCCAATTCATCAATGTAATCTAGGCATGTATTCTGAATATAGTCATACATGCACTACAGAAAAAAGACACATCCCTGACATTTTGGGCCGAACGATTTTTTTTTCTGTCATACATATGACACTTCTATGACGATAACTGTAACAAAACCCGGTATCATCATAGATGTGGTGGGCTCCTACTTCTATGACAAAAAATCATGACAGAAAATGGGCTTTTCATCCTGGGCGGGCGGAGACGCAGCTGCATGACATTCTTTGGGCCGTCCATGACGGAAAAACCATGGTAGAAGCGAGGGGAGGAAAATTTCGGGAGTTGCGGTTACGGTGGGAGGTCGGGGCGGCGATGCACGTTTATCTCAGACGACGCTGCGTGTGTGTGGCGTTGGCTCTCGCGAACCCGAAGCGAGGCGTGGGGCTCTAATCGAACCCGGCGATTGCATTGCGAGCTACGCTACATTGAACCAGAGCGATTGATCGATGGTGTTAATCGAACCCGATGGAGCGATTGCTTCGCTGCTGCTGCTAATCAAGCCGACCGATTGCATGAACAAGTGGCGTTGGGGTGGTTTGGATGAGCGATGGCGGTGGCGTTGCCTCTGGATGAACAGGACCCGTGGTGTGGAGGGCTGGATGAGCATGAGCGGTGGAGGGGTGGCCGTGGTTGGGTGGTTGAACAGGACCCCGTGGTGTGGAGGGCTGGATGAACAGTAGACGGTGGAGGGGTGCCCGTGGAGGGGTGGTTGAACAGTAGCCGGTGGAGTAGCGCGCGGTGGAGGCTGGATGAATAGGAGCCCGTGGAGGCTGGAGGAGGTAGACGGTAGCCCGTGGAGGTTGGAGGAGGTCGACGGTGGAGATGAACAGTATCCCGTGGAGTCCCGTTTTGCGGTACGCCACAGCCCTCCCGATGAACAGGACCCTCGTTTCGACCTAGCGCTCTAACGCAAGTCCGTTTCCTCCGTTTTGCGGTACGCCACACCCCTCCCGATCAACAGGACCCCCGTTTCGATCGTAGGAGGTCCGTTTCCTCCATTTTGCAGTAGGCCACACCCCTCCCGATCAACAGGACCCCCGTTTCGACCGTAGGAGGTCCGTTTCCTCCGTTGTGCACTACGCCAGGCCTCGTTTCCATCGCCTGTTCCATCCAAGCCCTCCCGATGAACACGACCATGCATTCTGTTCTGACCCAGCCGGTTGGCTCCCACGTGTTTCGTTTCCTCCCGATGAACATGACGCATTCCGTTGCCTCCCGATGAACACGACGCATTCCGTTGCCTCCCCATGAACACGACGACGACGCTGTTTCTTTGTTCCGACCCAGCCATGTACGTATGCGCGAGTAGGCGTTCGAGACCCTGCCCATATGTACGTACGTGGCCGTATTTTCTTTCTTGCACCCTCGCCGCTGTACGTACGTGTACATGCTACGTGCGCGCCTCTAATACGACACGTGCATGCCTATACATCCACCAGTATATATGTACGTACACGTTCGCGCCCAGAATGACAACGCTACGTACGCTTCGACCAGGTGGGTCCCGACTCTCAGGCAGTTCCTTGTGTGCGAAAATGTAGCTGGTGGGTCCCAGCAGTCAGAGGGGTGAATCTTTTTTTTGCCCGGACGAACTTCCTTTGCGTGCGAAGATGTAGCTGGTGGGTCCCAGCAGTCAGGGGGTGAATCATTTTTTTTTGCCCGGACGCACTTCCTTGCGTGCGAAGATGTAGCTGGTGGGTCCCGGTGATGGGGCGAATCGCTTTTTTTGCCCGGACGCACTTCCTTGCATGCGAAGATGTAGCTGGTTGGTCCCAGCAGTCAGGAGGAAACTTTTTTTCGCGAAATACGGTGGCCCATCCGGTGGGTCCCCGCTGTCAGGTGGAGGAATCATTATTTTCCGTGTAATAAGGAGGCACTTCCTTGCTGCGGCCGTGGACCCAGCTGTCAGCCTCTCCACGTACAGTCCACGTCTGATGGAAGTCATTCCTTGACCACGTTGACCACGCCGCGCCGAGAGCACCACGACGGTGGACGACGGCGAGGCCTAGGAAGGGTACGACTCGGAGCCGGGAAAGACGCATCAGTGGATGCCCACACGAAGATGAGTACGATGGTTCACTGGTTCGGCTGCGGTGTGAGGCTGCTGTCGCCGCAGAATAACAGGGGTGTGGGTGAGTAGAGGGATGGCCTGGCCAGCGGTGGGAGTAGTAGGGGGCGGTGAGGCCTCCGCAGCATCACAGCCGGCCATGGGAGGCAGGAGCACGCGGCACGACCGACGCTGGTTTGGGCGGCTGGAGCAAGAAGACCAGAGGTTGAAGAAGTGCTACAACCGTTGGATGAACATCGTACGGTAATAGGAGCTAGAATCGTTCATATTGACTAAGTTGACAAAGCCCTCCATCCCCGTCAACTTGGTAGGCCCACAAGTCAGCCTCCCAGTATGCTGGGTTCCAGCTGGCAGGGGGAGTATTCATTTTTTTGTGCGTAATAAGGAGGCACTTCCTTGCGTGCGAAGATAGCTGGTGGATCCGACAAGTCAGGGGGGGGGGCACGTTTTTTTCACGAAAAACACAGGCCCTTCCGGTGGGTCCCAGATGTCAGGTGGAGGAATCATTATTTTGCGCGTAATAAGGAGGCATTTCCTTGTGTGCGGACGTGGACCCAGCTGTCAGCCTCTCCACGCACAGTCTACTTCCGATGGTGTCGTTCGTTGACCACGCCGTGCCGAGCGCATCCAAGGTGGTGGACGACGGCGAGGCCCTGGACAGCAACGAGCCGGAGATGGGAAGACGCGGGAGTAGAGTCGCAGACGGAGAGGTGTACGAGGGTTAACTAGTTCTAGTGCGGTGTGGTTCGGCAGTCGGTGGAGAAGAACAGGAGGTGTGGAGGGGTGGAGGGATGGCCTGGCCAATGGTGGAGTAGCGCTTCATAGCGAAGCGTGCTAAGCAGAGCTGCTAGCAGCAGGAGGCGGGAGGTGGTCCCGGCGGCGCAAGAGGAAGAAGACGAGAGATTGAAGATGGATGCCGGCCGTTGGATGTAAATCCAACGGCTAACATGTCAGAATCATTTGTTGACTAAATTGACAACGACTTGCGTTGGCTTCGACCTATTGGCCCACATTTCAGCCTCCAAAAATGTGGCACGTATTCAACCCATTTTTTCAGAATTTACAGTCTTTTTCTTCTTGCGGTAGAGTTTCTGATCAATTTGATCTTTTTTTTGATTTACAGCCATTAGCTGGGCTGGGTGAACAATTAATGTAGCGTCCATGCGGCCCATTTATTTTATTTCCTAAAAAATTACAGGCCATTTGCACTTTATCTAGATACACGATTTTGCTGGGCTGATTCTAATTATAATGTTGGGTTGGGCCAGCAATGTTATCAAAAAATAAAAAAGGGCTGATCATTTTGTTATAAATATATTAAAATAATAAGTGATATTATTTCATTCGTCCTTAAATCTTACCAAGCTTTTGTACACAATCACTAGGATTTTCGTGCCAAAACAATTCAGGATTTTGTTTTGTTAAGAAATTATTTTTATAAGTTAATAAGATGTGGGATATTGTTTCCTTACATATGTAAGTATCTATTAAATATATGATGACAATAAAATAATATATAATAACATATAAAATAATTTAAAAATATATAATATAGTTAGAAGGGAAACCTAAGTTGTACCTGGCGTTCCTATTCTTATATAGAAAAATAGAACATACCTCTGTGTTTTCTTCAAAAAAAATACATAAATTGGGCTGCCAAAAATAAAACCTCGGATGGGAGGTCCATAGACCGGTCAATACATGACGGCCCTAAGAAAATAGAAATAGGCCCTCCCATCCGAGGTCGTGGGTTGCGCATGTTAAAAATGAAAGCCTAGACGGGGCAGCCCAAAACCACGTCCAACACTTGCCAAAACTTTGTCCCTCGTTTTCTCTGTGTTTTGCACACTCGACATTGTGTGGGCATTTTGACTGTGCATCATACGAAGTTGTGCTATGCATGAATGTTGATCAGCATGATGTTAACTGGCTGGTAGTTCCAATTTCGACCATCAATAAAACATCCAACATGATGTTAACCCTGTTTGAAAAGGCCGTGTTAATATAAATGCTCTGCCTCTGAAAGTTACAGTGTCTTATCTGAAACTGAACTTGCCGTTTCTTATCTAAAACTGAAACTTGCAGTTTCTTCTCGTCTGCACTTTTATACTCCCATGAAACTACATTTTTTTAAGTGCTAAAAATAGATCTCTAGAATTCATAAAATTCTTCATATGCTCAATACTGCAAATCTGAAATTCAAACGACATTCATATCTGAAAGTACTCTCAAAATACACAACACAAAACACAATTCACAACCTGCAAATACTGACAACCCTAAGCTCCTCCTGACAATTCACAACCTGCCCGACGATTGGGCTGGGGGGCAGCCCCTCCTATTCCTCGTGCAGAGCAGCCGCCCCGTGAGACGATGTGAACGGCGAGGAAGACGATGGCGGGGAAGCGTCGTCGGGCCAACTTCTTTTCTCCTCTTGCAGCTGGGTTCGGTCGACGAAGACTCCACAGGCTCGCTCTGGCAGGACACCCTCACAAACGGCACCCTGTAGATGCTCGATCCTTCAATCTCCGGTGGATGCTCCATCCAGGATCGATACTCCCACCGCCGCTCCCTCACGATCGGATTCGGTGAATCTGTTTGCTCCATGGCCCAGAGGAGCAACTCTATGTACTCCGGCGCGACTCCCTCCGGGAGTATTGCCACCTTTTCGCTCTGTTGCAGATATTTGGCAATGGATGTCGCTGTCGCCGCTAGTTGATCCTTGTTGTCAAACCAAGACTGTATCTCCAACATCCTAGCTAGCTTCACAGTGTCGCCGTCTGCGATCCTCACGTATCAGTTGTACTCCTCCATAGATCTACTTCTCCACAGCACCATCACTCGCCGGCGGTGGTTTTTGAATGGAAGAGGAGAGGAGCAGCGCTGGTTTTGGATTAGAACGGGAGAGGAGTGACGCTGGTTTTGGACTGGAACAGGAGATGAGGGGCGGTGGTTTTGAAATGGAACAGGAGAGGAGCGGCACTGGATTTAGATTGCAACAGGAGAGGAGCAGCGGTGGTTTAAGAGGAGAAGAGCGGAAGAGCGGCGCTGGTCTTGGAAGTATTTTTTTGTTGTTTTGCGTATTTTGGGTCAAAGTTTGACCACGTACTATATGTGATAAGCAAAATGTGAATGCATGTCACCAAAATTGTATCGTTTGGTTCAGTATCTGAATGTACTTTGAATTATATTATTTTGCAACGATAACATATATTTTATGTGCGAAAATCATGGTCAATTATGACCCGAATAAAAGGAGACTAGTTAATGTGGGGTCGCTTCCTTAATTGAAGGGTAAATTGATTTTGATTTTGATCCAGTCACAGCGCGTCGGCCCTCTCGCCTAATCCTAAATCGTTGCCGCACGCTCCTCTCCCTCTTCTCCATTGCAAAACCACCTCCTCTCCTCTCCATCATCTCCATTCCAAAACCACAGTCTCGCCTCTCCCTCTTCTGATCTTCTCCATTGCAAAACCACCTCCTCTCCTCTCCAGCATCTCCATTCCAAAACCACCGTATCGCCTCTCCCTCTTCTGATCTTCTCCATTGCAAAACCACCTCCTCTCCTCTCCATCATCTCCATTCCAAAACCACCTCCTCTCCTCTCCATCATCTCCATTCCAAAACCACCGTCTCGCCTCTCCCTCTTTTGATCTTCTCTCCATTGCAAAACCACCTCCTCTCCTCTCCATCATCTCCATTCCAAAACCACCTCCTCTCCTCTCCCTCTTCTCTATTGCAAGACCACCATCTCTCCTCCCATCTTCCAAAGCTAGCACCGGACCACTCGTAGCGACATCTATGGAGAGGATGCAGCAATAATCAAAGCAGATCGTCGGCGGCGACCAGGCAAAGTTAGCCAGGTTGAAGGAGATCCTTAGTTGGTTTGATAATGAGTGGGAGATTTCGAGGACGGTGCGGGCCATGTGGCAATGTATGCGAAAGAGCGAGACGGCATCGATGAGGACGGCGATGTACATGTACTCCTCGGCGGCAGTCACACCACAGTCCTCCGAGTTCATCGAGTATCTCCTATGGGCGATGGAGCAGACAGATTCGCCCGAGGTGTCGTGGAATTGTCACGGCAGATTTCCTCTTGCAAGGACTTAGTCGTGGAGCCATCGCAACTAGGAAGCTTAAAGGGGTTAATCGGGACAAAGGACACGAGAGGTTTATACTGGTTCGGCCCCTTACGGTGAAGGTAAGGCCTACGTCTAGTTGGGTTGGTATTGCTTGATGTTTCGATTACCAGGGAGCGAGATACGCTATGCCTAGCTCTCGATGAGTTGTTTCTTGCCCTAAGCCGCCAGCGGGTCGTCCCCTTATATACACGGGTTGACGCCCTGCGGCCTACAGATTCTTGGCCGGCTCATAAACAGTGTCCGGCTTGGTGACTAGTTAATTCTACCTTACAATATAAGTCATGCCATCATGGCGGTTTACCACTACGGGCCTTAAGTCGCCTATGGGCTTTAGACCCTTTGTTGAACCACCATCTCCACGCTTGGTCTTGGGCTTCTTCTGACAAATCCCTCTTTGCGTAACCCGGCCCCTCATGGGCGGCTTACACAAATAGTTATATCCCCAACATTAGGCCCCAGATTGATTTGGACCTGTTCATGTCAATCTTAAATACCTTAAAAATAAACCTTCAGTCTTCTGTCAGTTCAAAGGTTTTAACCCGCCGTGATGTCATCCTCTGGATCCGGGTTAACCCGCCGTGACGTCATCCTCAATTAAATTCATATTTTATTCCGTCATATCCTTCAACGGATCTTTGCTTTTATTGACCGTTCTGGAAACCGAGGCGTCGGGGCCGCTGGATAATGATGTCTGGCCTCCTCGTTTCTTGCGTCGTCTCAGTCAGCCTTTCCTTATAAATAGGCACGACCTAGGTATTTTCCATTCTCCCCCTTTGTTCATCTTCTTCCTCTCGTTGTCTCTCTGCTGTTCGAGCTTCGCCACCGCCGCCGCTGCAGATCTGCTCGTCTTCTCCAACTCAGGCCGCTGCATCAACCTGATTTGACCAGAGAAACACGACGGAACCTTGCAACACGCTGCATCCGTAAGTTCTTTTCCTTCCCTGTTTTTAGATCTGCATTGCGGCCTCCTGAGTTCGTCGGTGTTCATCGCTATCCGTCATGAACCCTTGGTAGATTTCACCTCTGACGCCCTTCTCTGATCTTAAGATAATATCAAACTGCTGCGGTAGCTGTTTCGCATCCATTTCAAGTGCACATAGATCCCTTTCTATTGCACAGAGGCCCCGTTCGAGCCTATGAGCTTCATCTGCGTCAGTTCTAGGTCTAGAAATTTTTCCTTTCAGAACAACCGTTTGATCCAAAATAATTGCTACAACTTGTGAAACCAGTTTCTTCAATACTTAACCAAAAAAAACTGTATCTGTTAAGTCTGCTTCACACGGTAGCTCATGTAGCCGGTTTAAGAAGACAACACTGATTGTCTGCTTTGCTTGCTTCCCGCAGCTTAAGAAAATTTAACTGCCTTTGATACCTGTAGTGGCTTAAATATCACTGAATAGTCACCCATATGTCATTAGGCCCCTTCTTAAGCCGTCATTTAGAATAGACTTAAAATATTTTCCTCCGGGTTAAATTTGAACCGGAACTTCTTATTTTGTCATAGGCTTCAATTTATACAATGGCACCCAAGGCTCCCAAAGCTCTTGTGACCTGCAACTGGGTCAAATCCACTGTTACAGAAAGCACTTTGTCTGACTTCTGAAATCCGGCCACCTGCCCAAGAGAGAAGTCATGTCTTATCATGCTCCTAACCCGTCAGAGGAAAGGCCTCAAACCAAAGAGGGAGAGGTGATCGTGTTTACTGATCACATGAACTGGGGCTTCGCTCCACCCGGTTCAAAATTCTTCAGGGATGTTTTGCATTTCTTTGATCTCAGACCTCAGGACATCGGGCCCAATTCCGTGTCAAATATTTGCAACTTCCAAGTTTTCTGCGAGGTGTACCTTGGAGAAGAACCCAACATACTTTTATTCAGAGAATTGTTTTACTTAAACCGGCAGAACAAACGCGCCAACGGGCCCAGTCTGGAACTTGGTGGCATCTCGATTCAGCGGCGGAGAGATTGCCTTTTTCCTTATGCTGAACTGCCGAGTCATCCAAAGGATTGGAATCAGACATGGTTCAACTGTGAGGATACTTCTCCGGCTGACGAAAATCCTCTGCCTGGCTTCCGCACCTTGCGCCTTGAATCCAATCACCCGCTGCCGGATAAACTGACTGTTGTTGAACGTCTGCCACTCGCTCCCACCATTAGTAAGATCAAATCTCTTTTGGGAAATGGCTTAGATGGTATTGACCTGGTCCGAGTCTGGGTCGCTTGGCGAGTGATTCCGTTAAGCCGCCGCCCTGGCTTAATGTGCACTTACTCAGGCGAGAAGAATGACCCACTGCGTCATAGTCCCGACGACTTAGCAGATGATGTGGTGGATGCTACGACCCAGACGTTGCTGAAAGAGGGCACGGTGACCAGTAGCACCTTTGGCTTACTTCCTTTCTGCAACAAGAACCCGGCCCCTGCAGTAAGTCATCAACCTCAATAATTACTCCTTACTGTGTTATACCTTACTTTTATTCATAACCCCTTATCATTCTTCACAGGCCGATGATAACTTCTGAAGGTCAAGTATAACCATGAGGTGGCCAAACAAGCCGGAGCGGCAAAAAGAGCCGAAAGGAAAACCGCCAAGACTGGAACTTCAAGGAGAAGGAAGCCAAGTGCTTCCGATTTACTTAAATTGGATGACACTTCTGACGACGAAGAAGAGGTAACTTTTAACCCCCTTGAATCTTTATCATCACCTTGCTGACCCTTAATCTTTTCAGGAGGATACGGGGAACAACCAAGCCGTCGAGGAAGAGGTAACTATAATCTCCTCCGACTCTGAGCCCCTGCCGCGTCAAAAAGTTCGAAGAGTAACCCGGAAAGTAAGATTTTCACATCCTTTGGCTTAACAAGATCCTCAATTTCTTTTGAAGCAACATCAATTTGAAAGCCGGAGGCAAAACCCAGACCAGCAACGATATAGATCTCTCCTCCGGCTTACCTGACGTAACCAGGAAGCGTCGGGCTGAGGTTATCTCCGATTTACGTTCTGTTTACCCTTTGGCGGGTTTAATTCGTTAACCTCTCAATTCATCTGACTCCAATTATCAGGATACCTCTCCTTCCTCCGGCGAGTCTATGCAATCTAACATGCCGGCTTTCAAGACTGCCCCTGGGTAATATAATTTTGTTTTCCTTATGCTTTACCTTACTCCTATTTTTGTTCTCACCCTTCTGCTTTGTCCACAGCATGCAGGTGAAGCCCAGTAAGAGGGCAAAAAAGAATAAGCCATCCGAAGACCCGGTAGTAACTGAGCTGGAACTCGGAACAGCCGCCCCTGACACTTCCACTCATCAACCGCCGCCTGAACCGGCATATGAAATTCCAGCACCATCCTCTGATCCGCCCGCTGAAGAAACTCTTGGCAGCTCTGACAAACCGGAAACTCTTAGCCTGGTCAAGGCAATTGATCCGGAAGTTGAAATTACCAAGACTCAGTTTGTCGAGCCAAGTCAGCCCACCGTCCTTGCCAAGTGCTCTGCCAAGGAGGAGCTTTTGGAGCGCCGAAAGGCTAAATTAGACATTGCAGATTATACTCATTTGAGCATTGCAGATATAGTCTCTGGCTATATCAATCAAGTGCATAACAGCCGCGACCTGGAAATTGATATGGTGAAGCAGATACAACAAAAATCTGAGGTATAACTTATGCTACTTTCCTTTATCATACTTACTGTATCAGCCCCCAAGTCTATTGCTTATGAATGAATATGCTGTAGACTTAGAAATCTGCCTAGCGCTGCTTTGTCCGGTTTAGACAGAAGATTTTTAACCCGGTTGTAACATGATACCTTGAATTTGCGATACACATTAGCCCCCAAGTGCCAAGTATCTTTGCTTGCAAAGTGCTTGGGACTTAATTTCCATGAACCGGCATTGTACATTAACTTTCTTCATCATACATTAGCCCCCAAGTGTCAAGTACCTTTGCTTGCAAAGTGCTTGGGACTTAATGATATCTTACCATAAATCTGACTATAACCCGGCATCAATGCAGGCCACCAAAAGTCAATTTGAGTCGGAGATTACTGATCTAAAGAGCCGCCTGGCAGCTCAAGAGCTTGAACTTAAAAAGGCCAACTCCAAATTTGAATTCAGCGTCTCTGAACAAGGGAAGTTGACAAATAATTTTTATGCAGAAAAGAAAACCTGGGCTGATCAGAAGGCCTCACTCGTGACATGGGCCGAGACAGCAGAAACATCATTCGCAGAAGTAACAGCTGAGTTGTCCGGCTTAAAGCGCCAGATATCTCAAATGGTCTCAGCAATCTTCGGTAAGTTACTATATATAACCTCAAATATGGCAAACCCTCCTTTGATGGCTATTTAAGTGCTATCTCCGGCTCACCTTATGCTTATGAACGCAGGCCCCAGGAGCACAAACCTCAAGCAGGACATGTTGATCAAGCTGAAGGCGGTTTATACTCTGGTGGAACAGCTATACACCGGGTCACAACGTGCTTTGGCCGTTGTAGCTTTATCAAATGACGTTCCCCATCTCCTGCAAGATGTGCTAAAGCGGCTTGCTATGCTACCCCAGCAGATCCAAGAGTTAAGAGGGGCATCTGCCAGAACCGGGGCTATCGCTGCCTTGAGCCGGGCCAAGGCACTGCTTCCGGAGTTAGACTTGGCAAATGTTGCTCTTGGATATCCCAGCTTGAAGGAAGAAGACTCTGTATTCGACGAAACAGACTTTACCGCCTGTGTGAGAGTTGTACGTCCTGTGGCTACCATCATTGGGAATGATATTGATCTTACCAAGTATCGGCCGGGCTATGATAGCGAGAACCGGAGAATTCCAACACCTCACTATGATGACGTCAGCCTGATCCCTCCAACTCGTAAGCACACCTTTGCCCCTGAAGTTGACCCAGCCGGATTAATAGATGATGAAGCTGAGTTTTGAAGCCTTAAGCGGCAGTGACTGGGCCTCGTCACCTTCCAGGACAGGGCAGCAGATGGAGAAGCGGAGAAGGATAACCTGGAAGCTTCAAGCCAACCAAAGGAGTGAACCACCAGACGTCTATGACTTTGCAAAAACAATGCTTCATTATTCAGACTCGGGGGGTCTTGTAATAGGGTAGAAAAACATCTCCGTTGTTGTCATGCCTTCACGCATGCTTGTGGCGCTTAATACTTTCGTAAGCCGCCATCGCTATATACTTACAGCTTATGTTGATCTTTCCTTGATGTTTTAAAAAACTTGCTTGCCTTATCCTGCATATAAAACAAACAGAATTCCCTTGGCGACTTATCACATCCGGGGTCACATAAAGTACTGATAACCTGGAGTACGAACGAAAACATCATATAAAGGCCGGTTTATGATTTTAATCACAATAGCATACCTTCGACCTTATTGGTATTCTCGCCGGCTTATGTGACCCAAATCATGAGAGTGAGTTTAACTCCTGAAAGTTGGCACATATAATGTTCACTTGGCCTTTAATTTACATTTATACTTACAAAGTATAATGAATAATAAACTTAATTTTAAAGGCCTCTGATTCGAATACGATCAGTGAACCGTTCCAAAGGGGTTAAGCTAAGATTCGGATACGATCATATAGCCCCCAGTTGCTTTGGCGATGCCGAACAAGTGGGTATCGACAACTATGTTCTCTTTGGTTCGAATACGACCTATGTTTGAATAGGATGCCCCCAAGTGACCATAAGAGTTGTTTAATGACGCTGATTTGAATATGATCCACGTCAGACCCAAAGAGGTTAAGCTATGATTCAAATATGATCAAGAAGCCCCCAAGTGGGTTTGGCAGTATGCTGATCAAGTGGGTATCGACATCTATGTTCTCTTTGGTTCGAATATGACCTATGTTTGAACAGAAGCCCCCAAGTGATCATGGCTAGATTCAGATATGATCATAAGCCGGACCAAAGGGAAAGCCGGATTCAGATATGATCCGCTCCCTGTTGGTTGTTTCCACCATCTGATAAAGAAGACATATCAACCTTTGAGGGTGAAATGGACAGAGGTCCTGCTTTATTGCTTTATATGATATATACAAAAATATATACATTTTGAGAGCCGGTGGCTCAAGTATAGTAAGGCCGAAGATGAGCGATGTTCCACGTCGGCGGGTCTCTTCCTCCGACTTACGTGAGTCTTTGTGCTCTCGAACATCGATGAGGTAGTATGACCCGTTGTTCAGATTCTTGCTAACCAGAAAAGGTCCTTCCCAAGGAGGGGATAGCTTGTGCATATCAGACTGATCCTGGATGAGCCGGAGCACTAAGTCGCCTTCCTGAAAGGCTCTGCTTCTAACCCGGCGGCTGTGATAGCGGTGCAGGTCTTGCTGGTAAATCGCCGAGCGGGCTATTGCCAAGTCTCGCTCCTCATCCAACAAATCATGTGCATCCTGACGAGCTTTTTCGTTATCAGCCTCAACATAAGCCGCCACGCGGGGTGAGTCGTGCCGGATGTCACTTGGCAGGATTGCCTCTGCTCTGTATACCATGAAGAAAGGTGTGTAACCTGTAGATCTATTAGGCGTAGTATTGATGCTCCATAACACAGAGGGTAGCTCCTCCACCCAACAACCCGGAGTCCGTTGTAAGGGGACCAAGAGCCGGGGTTTGATACCCTTCAGGATCTCCTGATTATCTCTCTTTGCTTGACCATTGGATTGAGGATGAGCAACAGCCGAAACATCAAGTCGGATATGTTCTCGTTGACAGAATTCTTCCATGGCACTTTGGAGAGATTGGTGCCATTATCAGTTATGATGTTGTGTGGAAAACCAAAATGAAAGATCACCTTTTTCATGAACTGAACCACCGTGGCTGCATCACACTTACTGACCGGCTCTGCCTCAACCCACTTTGTAAACTTATCCACTGCCACCAGGAGGTGTGTCTTTTTATCCTTAGACCTCTTGAAAGGTCCAACCATGTCAAGCCCCCAGACTGCGAACGGCCAAGTAATTGGAATCATCCTCAACTCTTGAGCCGGCACATGAGCTCGTCGTGAGAATTTTTGACATACGTCACATTTTCTAACCAGATGCTCCGCGTCAGCATGAGCCGTCAGCCAATAGAAACCATGACGGAAAGCATTGGCAACAAGAGATTTTGAGCCGGCATGATGACCACAGTCTCCCTCATGGATCTCACGTAGTATCTCCTGACCCTCCGCAGGCAACACACAACGTTGAAACGCCCCAGTAACACTGTGGTGATGTAACTCGCCATGAACAATCGTCATAGATTTGGATCGCCCGATGATTTGTCTTGCCAAAGTCTCATCCTCATGCAACTCTCCCCGGGTCATATAAGCCAAATACGACACTGTCCAATCCGGGATGACGTGTAGGGCTGCCACCAGCTGTGCCTCCAGGTCTGGCACTGCTAGTTCTTCCTCTGTAGGTATCTTGACAGAAGGATTATGCAAAACATCGTGAAAGCTGTTAGGCGGCACCGGCTTACGCTGAGATCCCAGCCGGCTTAAAGCATCAACCGTCTCATTCTTCCTTCGATCAATGTGCTCCACTTGATAACCTTTGAAGTGCCCAGCCATGGCATCAACTTCACGATGGTAAGCCGCCATTAAGGGATCCTTAGAATCCCACTTGTCTGATACTTGTTGAGCTACAAGATCTGAGTCACCCAAGCACCTTACCCGGCTCAAATTCATCTCCTTGGCCATCCTGAGACCATGGAGTAAGGCCTCATACTCAGCTGCATTGTTAGTACAAGGAAACATAAGCCAGAGCATATAACAAAATTTGTCACCTCGAGGGGAAGTTAATATAACTCCAACCCCCAAGCCTTCCAACTGCCTGGACCCATCAAAGTGAATAGTCCAGTATGTGTTATCTGGCTTCTCCTCAGGTGCCTACAACTCTGTCCAATCATTGATAAAATCCACCAAGGCTTGAGATTTAATAGCGGTGGCATGTACTTCAAACCATGAGGCCCAAGCTCAATGGCCCACTTGGCGACTCGTCCTGTGGCTTCCCTGTTCTGGATGATGTCTCCCAAGGGGGCAGAACTTTCCACAGTTATAGGATGACCTTGGAAATACTTCTTCAGCTTCCGGCTTGCCATAAACACTCCATAAACAAGTTTCTGCCAATGCGGATACCTCTGCTTAGACTCAATGAGCACCTCACTGATGTAGTAAACCGGCCGTTGAACCGGATGCTCCTTGCCATCCTCCTTACGCTCCACCACGATGGCAACGCTGACAGCTCGTGAGTTAGCAGCCACATATAACAACAACGGCTCTTTATCAAAGGGAGCCGCAAGGATCGGTTGCTCAGACAATTGTCTCTTTAAATCTTCAAAGGCAGTATTAGCAGCATCACTCCAGACAAAAGTATCTGTTTTCTTCATCATCTGATACAGCGGTAGGGCCTTCTCACCTAACCGACTTATGAACTGGCTTAAGGCTGCAACACGACCCGCCAGTCGCTGAACATCATTGACGCACGCCGGTTTAGCCAAAGAGGTAATTGCCTTGATCTTCTCCGGAATAGCTTCAATGCCTCGGTTTGAGACCAGGAAACCCAAGAGCTTGCCTGCAGGTACACCAAATACACACTTTGCCGGGTTAAGCATCATTTTATAAACCCGGAGATTATCAAAGGTCACTTTCAAATCAGATATCAAGGTTTCCTTCTCTCTGGACTTCACCATGATGTCATCCACATAAGCGTGAACATTACGCCCAATCTGATCGTGGAGACAGTTCTGTACGCATCACTGATAAGTCGCCTGAGCAGTCTTGAGTCCAAATGGCATAGATACATAGCAGAAGGCTCCAAACGGAGTAATGAAAGCCGTCTTCTCCTGGTCATTAACTGCCATTTTGATCTGATGATAACCGGAGTAAGCATCCAAAAAGCTCAAACGCTCGCAACCCGCCGTAACATCAATGTTTTGATCAATACGGGGGAGAGCAAAGGGATCAGCCGGACAAGCTTTATTTAAGTCCGTGTAATCCACACACATCCGCCAGGTACCGTTCTTCTTGAGGACAAGCACCGGGTTAGCCAACCACTCCGGGTGAAAAACTTCCACAATAAACCCAGCCGCTAAGAGTCGGGCAACTTCCTCCCCAATAGCTTTCCGTCTCTCTTCGTTGAACCGTCGAAGAAACTGCCTGACCGACTTATACTTCGGATCAACATTGAGAGTGTGCTTAGCGAGTTCTCTCGGTACACCCGACATGTCAGAAGATTTCCATGCGAAGATGTCCCGGTTCTCACGGATGAACTCGATGAGCGCGCTTCCCTATTTAGGATCCAAATTGGTACTGATGCTGAACTGCTTAGATGAATCGCCTGGAGTAAAATCAACAAGCTTTGTTTCAGCAGCCGACTTAAACTTCATCGCCGGGTCATGCTCGATGGTTGGCTTCTTTAGAGAGGTCATATCCGCCGGGTCAACATTGTCTTGATAATACTTCAGCTCCTCTGCTGCACAAACAGACTCAGCATAAGCCGCGTCGCCTTCCTCACATTCCAGGGCTACCTTTCGACTTCCATGCACGGTGATGGTGCCCTTGTGACCCGGCATCTTAAGCCGCAGATAAACATAACACGGCCGTGCCATGAACTTGGCATAAGCCGGCCGACCAAACAGAGCATGATATGGACTCTTGATTTTGACCACCTCAAAAGTTAATTTCTCACCTCTAGAATCATACTCATCTCCGAAGGCCACTTCCAGCTCAATCTTGCCAACTGGGTATGCCGACTTACCAGGCACCACTCCGTGAAAAACAGTGTTGGACGTCCTCAAGTCCTTATCAGTCAACCCCATGCGGCGAAAGGTCTCATAATAGAGGATATTGATGCTGCTACCTCCGTCCATGACTGTCGGTGTTCTGGGAACGGGGTCCCTGACTTGCTCGCCTGCGCCTGCGGCGTGGTTTCAAAGGGGGCCCATCACGGCCCATCTTCATCAACACAAGCTCAAGACCTCGCGAGGGGCCAAGCCTCATGGGCGGACGATGTAGCTTCCTCAGCACGACCTCATCAGGCTGGCTCGCGAGGAGGCGGGAGATCAAGGCGGGTACCTCACGAGGTGCCCATGACGCAAGCCGTGATTTACCAAGGGCGCCAGCGGGCGCCAGCCCTCACGCAGATGTCTTCCTTTCCTCTTTGGTGCAAAGGGAGCAAAAGCGAGAGCATCAAGCAAAGGCGCCCATTTCGTGCAACAAGACCAAGACCAGTCCAACGGCAGGAAGGAAGTCATTGTGGAGCCCAAGCCGCGCCATCACCGGAGCCTTTGATAGGCGAGGACCGACTTTAGTCGGGATAAGTGTACCAGATGTTCCCTTCAAATGGCCAATTGTTGGCGCCCTTCCCGCTCAATATTTGGGAAGAGGCCTGTGGCCTCTGCCTATAAATAGGACTAGCCACCCACAGGTAGAGACATCAAGAAAGGTAGCAAGAGAACAAACGAGAGAGAGAGAGAAGCGGTGAACTCCCCTAGCAGTTCATCGCACCACCAAGAATAGACCCTCGCGAGGCTGTTCTTCCTTGTATTGTTCATCACCATCAGCCCAAGAGGCAATACACCACACCACAAACTAGAGTAGGGTATTACACCACGGTGGTGGCCCGAACTAGTATAAACCCCTGTGTCTCTTGTGCTGTTCTTTCAGTAGTTCAGATCCTAGCGTGGCGGCGGGGTGTGTAGGTAGAGGCTTAGATTCCGCCGCACCAAAGTGTTTGAACCTCAAGGGTCTGCCGAACCCGAACTCGACATTTGGCACGCCCGGTAGGTGCGCTGAATTCGTCTTCCGCCGCCTGTTCTCCGTCGACCCCGCATCCATGTCGACGCTCGTCGGGCCTGCGCCGAAGCGCCGAGCCGCCTCGCTTCCCGCTGCCGCCCAGACGGCTTCATCGGGCGGGCGCCTCGTCGTTCCCGTCGCTTCGCCGCCAACGCCAGAATTCGCCCGCGGGAACGAGCAGCAAGCATCGCCCCAAGATCCTCCGTGAGGCAAGACGGCCGCATCGCTACCCCCTCGCCGCCTGCTGGTTCTTCGTCTCGCGCGCTCAGCGCGCCCATGGAGGCTCGAGCTGCGCCATCGCGCAAACGACCTCCTGCGCTACCGCCCGTCGACGACGCTTCACGAAGAGTGGCTCGACGCGCCGGGTAAACTTCGTCCGCACCGCAGGGGGCTCCTGCGTGCCCGTCCCCGCTGCACCAACCCGCCCCTGCGTGGGCGACGAAGCTCCAAGGGCGCCTCGGCCGCCTCCCCCTCAAGAAGGCGCCCTGGCCCCAAGGCACGTGGTCCCTGGGCGGAACCCGCTCCGTCCGGCGCCAGCGCAGCAAGAGCAGAGCTGTCAGGAGGTCCCTCGCCCGTAAGAAGATGCCTGAGTGCTCCCTCCTCCAGCTCGTCCCGACCACGCCCCTGCCCCGGCATGTCAAGACCCCGCGCTGCTCCTAGCTGTAGCGCATGGGGACCCGCAAGACCAAGCTCTTCATCATCCAAGGCGTCCCGTGGCCACAGCTCGATGTCGTGTTTTCACCCCGAAGCTGAGCGTCAGCGCGGCCCAAAGAAGTTCAAGCGGACCTGCCTCCTCGCCACGACGGTACGGCCGACCCCAGAGAGTTCCTCCAGCTTTTACGAGCTGGGCATCGGCCGCCAACGGAGACGAGAAGGTCATGGCGAACTGGTTTCCTATGGCGCCAAAGACGGGGCCCGACTGCTCTCGAACCTGGCCCCCGCACGATCTCCTCCTAGGACGAGATGCGCACTCCGCTTCATCGCCAACTTCCAAGGTACTTGTGACCGCCACCCGTCAGGAGCGACATGCGCCGATCAAGCAGCAGCCGGGGAGACCTCGCAGAAATACATCCAGCGCTTTAACAACGCACGCCTCAAGATTCCCAAGGTGACCGAGGAGGCCATCATCTCCGCCTTCTCCGACGGTGTGCGCGACGTCAAGATGAAGGAGGAGCTGGCGATGCATGAAGACTTGTGCACTTCCTTGGAGCTGTTCAACTTGGAGACCAAGTGCGCCAGGGCCGAGGAAGGGCATCTTTCCCTCCTCGAGCTGCCTGCCGCAGACCCAGAAGAGAAGAAATCCAAGGCCAAGTACGTGAAGCGCATGGGGGCTGCCGTGTCATGCGCGTAACCGGACACCAAGCGGGCAGAGATCAGCCGAGTGTTCCAAGGGCGGCCGGTATCTGCGGTACCACGACCTCCACACCCACAACACCAGCGAATGTCAAGAGCTCCGAGCCAGGCGAGAAGGGAGGATCGCCGACGCCCCGACTGCAGCGACCGGGCTACGGCCAAGGAGGAGGAAGGAACGAAGGACGCTGGAAGACCGCTGCCCTCGCCAAGGATGGCGCGACCAACCTCGCGAGGATCGCTGGAAAGACCCGCCTCGCGAGGGAGGCTGGAGGGATCAGCCTCGCGAGGATCGCCCGCAAGGCAACGCAGGCCTCCCTCCTCAGCCACCGCAGCCAAGGAGAAATGAAGACCATCATCAGGACGAGGGGGCTGGGGGCTTCTAGGAGCCGCGCGCAATCGCCTGCATCCTGGGCGGAGCTCAAGCCCTAGCCTCTCAGCGCATCTTCAAGCAGTTCGCCCGTGAAATGAATGCAGTCCTGCCCAAGCTCGAAGCCACATGCCCCCTCAGGTGGTCGGCGTGCACCATCACGTTCAGCTCAGCGGATCAGCTCAAGTGTGCGGCCATAGCCGGAGTCCTCCCGATGCTCGTTCCCCAATCATCAACAACGTGCTAGTCACCAAGACCTCATCGATGGCGGGCGGGGCTCAACATCTTGTCTCGTGGAAACGCTCAACAATCTCCGTGTGCCTTACAATCAGCTCCAGCCAACCAAGCCTTTCTCTCGGGTCACCGACAGCTCCACGGTCCCGATCGGGTAGGCTCGCCTCGTCACCTTGGCAAGACGCGAAAACTACCGCACCGAGCTCATCGACTTCGACGTCGCCCACATTCGCCTGCCATAAAACGCCATCCTCGGGTACCCGGCGCTGGCCAAGTTCATGGTCGTAACCCACCACGGCTACAACGTCCTCAAGATGCCAGGAAGTGGCGGAGTCATCACGGTGCCCTGCGAAGAGAAAGACGCAGTGTGCTCCCTGGAGCGAGCCTTTCAGGCTGCATCACTGGAGGACCCGGATCGCGGAAGCAGGAGGCTTCCTGAGACCCCTCCCAAGAAGAAGAAGACATCGTCCGGCCCGGCCCCTCAGGAGGCAGGCCCCTAAGGGTCTGCGCTTGCTCAGGGGGAACCTCCTTCTATCGCATAGGAAAGCGCGCCCGGTGCCCTCCTCGGGCAGGGCTCGGGGGCTCCCCCCTGGAGGGCCACCGACCTTGCTAAGGTCACGAGGGAGGCGCTTGGGCACCACTTGGAGGCGTGTTTCTAAGCACGTTTCCCTCAAGAAGGAGCAAGGCAAGGAGGGCCAAACCCTCGTGGAGTTTCACAACAAGATTGTTCAGAGCTGCAAGAGTCAAGAGTCATGAGTGGCAGCCCGCCACCTGCCGTGGCTCCCCATCCAGGCGAGGATGGTGGGCTGCGCGTCTGCATCGACATACCAGGCTCAACCGAGCCGCCTCAGAGCGCCTCGCCTCTCGCGTGGGCGCTGCGAAGGTCCACCCCACAGCCACGTCAGATGCCTTACGGCCGCCGAACGCAGCCGCCACGCACCAGCGCCTCATGAGGGACATCCCGAGGCTCAAGAGGCCAGGCGCTCCGCAGCCTCGGCGGAGATGGAGATGGTCCACGAGGAGCCACCAGGCGCCTCCCGAGCCTCCCGAGGCCCCCGAGCCCGGGGCTCGTGAGGATCGGCTCCGCAGCCCACGGAGTCTGCTGCATCAACACCCTTTCGTCTTCAACGCTACCAGGTGACATCTTTCAAGTTTCATTTCCAGCTGGGAGCGCCCCCCAGGGCTGCATTATTCCCAGGTCGCGTGGGTCCGTCCCTGCGGAGTGTATCCCCTTTTACTTCCTGTTCCTAGCTTACCTTGTTGGGGGCGCCCTTCGGGCTGCATCATCCCCAAGTCGCTCGGGCCAGACCCGATGGCATGTATCCCTTTTGCGTTTATTTCGGGTCATGCGTTCGACCCATCATGCTTGTTATTTGATGCCAATCCATGGCACCTTCTCTTCGTTCATGTCGACCGCTTGCACGTTAAAGGGGGGGTACCGAGCATCGCGACTGTGGCTCCTACCGCTCTCCAGCCTCACCCTATGGCCTTGTCCACGCATCGCGACAGCATACCAGCGAGGCTAATACCAGCTCGAGGGCCGGGACCCGAGGACGTAGAGCGCCGGCATCTAACCAAATCTGCAGGAACACATCACAAGATAAGGCCCAGTGCCAGGCGCAACCCGCCTTGAGGTAGGGCCCCGTGAGTCCCGCGCTGGCTCACGGGTGCCCAGATACACCTCGTCAAGCCCTACCGTGCCAGCCACATGTCGCATGGGCTGTACATGCCCCGGGTCTCCTCCCGAGGGGAGCCCCTCCCACGCACTGGAAGCACCATGCTCCAGTGCTGGGCGACGACACCGCCGAGGAGCGGCTATGCCCGACACACACGGAAGCGCTATGCTCCACGCTGGTGCTAAACAAGCCGAGGGTGGCCCCCAGCCGATCAACCTCGGGAGACCAGAGCTCAAGTGTCGGCCTCATCGCAACGCCTCCTCCGGGAGTGCCGCGAGGGGTTAGGCACGGGCTGCGCCTGGGTCACGCCCAGCAAGACGCCACCCAGCCAGAGCCCCTCCGGCCTGGTTGGTTCAAGGCCCCTCCCTCGAAGCGGAGCCATGGTACGAAGGCCGCTTGAGCGTCAAGGGGGACTCCTGAGCATCGCGATTCAGGAGCCTAACTGGTCACGTAGCCCCTCACTCCTTAGTTCCAAAAGGCTAACGGCGGTTGAGGTATGCGCGGTGCCGGGCTCTGCAGACATAGAACGGTAGATCCACCCACATCTCACCTCCCTACTTGTTGTTTGTGCGCCAAGGGGGACTCCTGAGCATCGCGACTCAGGAGCTTAACTTGTCACGTAGCCCCTCACTCCTTGGTCCCGTCCTGGTTTCCGGTCGGGGCTAACGACGGCTAAGGTATGCGCGGGGCCGGGCTCTTCCGGCGTAGAACATAAGCAAGTAGGAAGCGCAAATTTCAAGGAATTCAAAAGCAAATATTACAGTCCATAATTGTTATGACAACACCAAATGCAAGTTTAAACGCCTCCCCGAGGCATGATACATGTGCAGGAATTAAAAGCAGAACAGGAGCCACAATGGAGTCACTTGTCGGCCGTGGAGCTGCGTGGAGCGGGTTCGCCTTGTGGAGCCGCAGGGTCGGCAGCGCCCCGCTTCGGCTTGGTGCTGAAGGCCCGGCACTTCCCCAGTAGAGCCTCCACACGACCCTTCACGGCCTCAGCAGCGGCAGCGGCAAGCTCGCCGTCATGGCTCCAGCAGGCTGTCGAGGTCGACGTTGGGATCGCGAAGGTAGACGTGGGTGAGGACCCGCGTCAGCGCTGCAGAAGACAAGACATGCGCCTCGGCCTCAGCCGTAGGGCCAAGGCCAAGGGCGGCATCCTCAACAGCGCGAACCAGGAAGGGAAGCAAAGCCTAGGCAGATGCCGCTCCTTTATTGACTCGCGCGGTTGCTAAGGCACCCACGTCCAATCAACCGCCACGCGGTGCCCAAGGCCACAAGCTGTTAGGGCCCGCAGCGCTTCACACTTGCCCCTTCGCCTCTCTGCTCGGCCAAGTCCGGGCGTGCCTTGGGCCCGTGGGCTACTGTCGGCGTTCTGGGAACGGGGGTCCCTGACTTGCTCTGCGCTGCTGCGGCGTGGCTCAAAGGGGGGCCCATCACGTCCCATCTTCATCAACACAAGCTCAAGACCTCGCGAGGGGCCAAGCCTCGCGGGGCGGACGACATGTAGCTTCCTCAGGCACGGCCTCATCAGGCTGGCTCGCGAGGAGGCGGAGAGATCAAGGCGGGTACCTCATCAGTGCCCATGACGCAAGCCATGACGACCATAGGCGCCAAGCGGGCACCAGCCCGCAGAAGTGTCCTCCTTTCCTCTTTGATGCAAAGGGACCAAGCGCAGGCGAGAGCATCAAGCAAAGGCGTCCATTTCGGTGCAACAAGACCAAGACCAGTCCAATGGCAGGAAGGAAGTCATTGTGGAGCCCAAGCCGACGTCATCACCGGAGCCTTTGACAGGCGAGGACCGACTTTAGTCAGGATAAGTGTACCAGATTTCCCCTTCAAAATGGCCAATTGTTGGCGCCCTTCCCGCTAAATATTTGGCAAGAGGCCCAAGGCCTCTGCCTACAAATAGGACTAGCCACCCAGAGGGTAGAGACATCAAGAAAGGTAGCAAGAGAACAAACGAGAGAGATAGAGAGAAGCGACTGAACTCCTCCTAGCAGTTCATCGCACCAGCCAAGAACAGACCCTCGCGAGGCTGTTCTTCCTTGTATTGTCCATCACCATCAGCCCAAGAGGCAATCGACCACACCACAAACTAGAGTAGGGTATTACACCACAATGGTGGCCCGAACTAGTATAAACCCTGTGTCTCTTGTGCTGTTATTTCCGTAGTTCAGATCCTAGTGTGGCGGCCGGGTGCAGGTAGGTAGAGGGCGAGATTCCGCGCGCACCCCAGTGTTCGAACCTCAAGGGTCTGCCGGAACCCTAAATCCGACAATGAGTACCTTAGTGAATTTATATCCACCAACCTCAGGTGCTACCACCAAGGCCAACTGACCCGGATTATCAACCTGGAGGGGGTGATCTTCCCGGCTCCACATAATGGGCTGTTCTGACCACCTTAAATAACAGGGAACCGCCGGCTCAACAGAATTTACGACCCTCTTATGAACCTTCTGGTCACGTTTGCACAAATTAGTGGTGAACACATGATATTGCCCACCATTCAGGTGCTTCGGGTGGCTTTGATAACCTGACTGCTGCTCGCCGCTGTCCCCTTAACTGCATCGGCTGCTGATTATAGCCGCTTTGATTTCCTTGAAAGCTGAACTTGAACCGCCGCCTGGCCTCGAAAGCCGCCAGCTCTCGAGCCGCGCCGACCCATGATTGCCATCAAACATGTTGGAATTCTTGAAAGCCTTCATGATCGCGCAGTCCTTCCATAGGTGAGTGGCGGGTCGTTCTCGGGTGCCGTGTCTCGGGCAAGGCTCATTGCGTAACTGCTCAAGAGATGGGCCTGACCCGCCAGACCGAGGGGGCGGCTTGCCCATACTCTTTGATTGTTACCCTGTGCATTGGCGTTGGCTACAAACTCCGGGTTAGCCTCAGCCTTATGCTTATTGCCTCCTTGATTCGTTGGGTTATGCTGCTGACCCTTTCCATTACCGTTCTTCTTTCCATTCCCTGTCTTTTCCTCATCAGACGCGGGATCCTTGGTACTATCAGAATCAGCATATTTGACTAAAGCTGCCATCAGCGTACCCATATCATTGCAATCACGCTTAAGGCACCCCAGTTTCTGTCTCAGGGGCTCAAAGCGGCAGTTCTTCTCCAACATGAGGACTGCAGAACCGGCATCCATCTTATCGAATGTATTATCTCCCTTACCCGGCGTACCCAATGAGTCATGGATTCACCTTCCTCCTGCTTACAATCCGTTAGGTCCACAATCGACATAGATTGCTTGCAAGTATCTTTGAAGTTCTGGATGAATCGGGCTTTCAATTCTGCCCATGAGCTAATGGAATTGGGTGGCAAGCCCTTTAACCAAGATCGGGTCGTTCCATCTAACATCATGGTGAAGTACTTAGCCATTGCTGCATCACTGACCTCTAACAGCTCCATGGCCATCTCATAACTTTTGATCCACACCCCGGGCTGCAAGTCGGCCATGTAATTCGGCACCTTCCTAGGTCCCTTGAAGTCCTTGGGTAAACGTACATTGCGTAAAGCCGGCACTAAGCAAGGAACACCGCCGGTTCTGGTAGCCACTCCCACCTCAACGGAAGTCGGAGGATAATCTGGAAGGTCCTGATGAGCCGTTTGTTGAGCCGCTAGCTGAGCCGCCCGCTCGTCCTCCTGACGTATCCGGTCCTATACCGGGTTAAATCCACCAGCGGGTTACTGGCTATGCATGTTGCTTGACACAGCTTCTGACTCCATGTGCCTGCTGTAACTCGGACTCCGATTTTGATGAGCCGGAGCTAACCAAGGCGGAGGAGTTGAATGAATCCTGTCCCGGCTGTAAGAAAAAGTCTCTTGCTGAGCTATGGCTGTCTGGACGAGGTCTCTGATCCTTCGGGTCTCCACCGCCGTCGGATCATCACCGTACACTGGGAGAGCCGCCAGACGTGCCGATGCTGCGATTAAGTTCTCCATGAGGTTGGAAAAATGACCCGGTGGTATTGGTACATAGCGGGGCGGGGACATACTCCCATGAGGAGGTGCCATCTCTCGAGGCTGAGCCGGTCCTCCTTCTCCGGCCGTCATAAACTAATGTGCATCGGGTGGGTTGCTAGGACCGGCACCGGGTGTAGCGAAAAGGTTCCGAGGGTCGTAAACCAGAGGCAAACGGGATTGAGTTTTCTGGTGCCTCCTTCTCATCACCTCATTAGATTCGTTCAGGCTCATATTAAGCTGGAAAGCCTCTGACAGGAGTCGCCGCGCCCGCGCATCCAAAGCCGCCCGTTCTGTAGCTAACCTGGTGTCCTCACCTGCCAAGGCCTCCTTGGCCCGAGCTATCTCCTCATGCACCTTTGCCACCTCCGCGTTATGCTCATCTTGATTTGCAGGAATAACTGTGGCGATTAACAGGGCCGTCAGCTTATCCATGAGATCCATCAGCACCTGAGCCGGCGGGCGCATAGGGCCTCCTGCCCCGGCCACTCCTGACCCGGACGTTATTGCTGTTGCAGCCGTTGAGTTTTGACCGGGTTGAGTACGAACCATGAAGACTCCTGCCCAGCTTGGCGGCTCATAAGAGTCCGGAATACTAGAGCCGTCAGAACAGCCCCCAAACATGCCCGCTTGTACTTGATACAACGAATCTGTTGAACCGGCGGACGAATCACCATCAGAAAGGACGGCCGTCTCACCACCATCTTCAGATCCTTTAGAAAGTTCCTCTCCGTGGATGCAGCCCACGAAGGCATGCTTCATGCCGGCTTGAACTCGGGCGGGTCTCGCGCGCTGAGCCGTCTCGACGAGGTCGATGCTGCTTGTCCGCCAGGCCGGCTCACCAATCCGCCGATGAAGACGTGGATTCCGCCAAGGGGACCCAAGATGCAAGACTCAATTGAGTCGGCATTGGGGCCCCGTCTTCGTTGTCGATGTAGATCTTGTCGCGACGACTCTTGGTCATCCGGCCCACTGCGTATCCCTTGAGCCCTTCGAAGTTTCCCTTCAAGAACTCAAATCCACCGTGCGCTGGCCCCACGGTGGGCGCCAGCTGTCGTGGAATTGTCACGGCAGATGTCCTCCTGCAAGGACTTAGTCATAGAGCCATCGCAACTAGTAAGCTTAAAGGGGTTAATCGAGACAAAGGACACGAAGGTTTATACTAGTTCGGCCCCTTACAGTGAAGGTAAGGCCTACGTCTAGTTGGGTTGGTATTGCTTGATGTTTTAATGACCAGGGAGCGAGATACGTTATGCCTGGCTCTCGATGAGTTGTTTTTTGCCCTAAGCCGCCAGCGAGTCGTCCCCTTATATACACGGGTTCACGCCCTGCGGCCTAAAGAGTCCCGGCCGGCTCATAAACAGTGTCCGGCTTGGTGACTAGTTAATTCTACCTTACAATATAAGTCATGCCTTCATGGCGGTTTACCACTACGGGCCTTAAGTCGCATGTGGGCTTTAGACCCTTTATTGAACCGCCATCTCCACGCTTGGTCTTGGGCTTCTTCTGATGAATCCCTCTTTGCGTAACCCGGCCCCTCATGGGCGGCTTACACAAATAGTTATATCCCCAACACGAGGCGACAGTCAGGCGGAGGTGGTGGGCGTACAGGTCGAAGGTCGAGCACCCAGAGGATAACGAATCGATCGATTATGGTGTGCCGTTCGTGAGGGTGCAGAGCCAGCCGGAGCCACAGGAGTATTCATTCTCCCACCGCAAGAGGAGGCCGGATGGCGCGACGTCGCTTCCCCGACGTTCTCCACGGCTACCTCGACGCTCGCCTCGTTTCAACGGCGATGGTAGGGTTTAAGGTAAGCTTCGCACTAACCTAATCTTCCACCTGCTCATGCTTACAATCAGTGTGACAGCTAATGAAAATCTTGCTTACAATCAGTCTCCGAGTACTACGCCAATCACCCTAAAATAGCTCTGGCCCTTTGGGTCAAAGTTGTGACACAGTGTACAAATAAAGAAAAATAGATCGGTGCTTCTTTCAGAAAAGAGTACTCCCTAGAAAACTGCCAATATAAGCTACTAGTATTTGGTTAGAGGATTTGCTGCCGAGAAAGATCCGTCCACAGAGAGCGCCACACATCCCACTAGTTGTGGTGGATGCCAATGCGTTCATGCAGCATGGTTGGTGTCGGTAATTTTAATTGGCACACCTCGCACTCGCATATATGCCGGTTCCATACGTACATTTGTGCAGTTCCACCAAAATGCAAATGAATAACCTGTTTGCACAGATAATGAAAAAGTGTGATTACATTATAGTGGCACTAGTTGATGAAACACACAAAATAAATAGAAGAAAATATTGCGATAGTATCATAGTATGCCATGTTGCGAGGGCGAGATGGGCCTCATGACGCCTCATACGGCACGCCTCATATCGACATCGCCCCAAGTCTCCCAGATACACCTTACGCCGTTGATGAACATCGGTGTACATCAAGAGTACAAGGAGGCGCCTTTGAGACATCCAAATCTCTATTTTGTACATATCAACTAAAATTAAGCACCCTAGTTTGCAGAAATGCTTAAACATTAACAATGGGACTAGTTGATGAAACATACTTTAACCAAGAGAAACACTTTCTTTATCTACATAGGAAATGAAATGATAGAGATGACACTCGCTCTATTTTAAGCTGTATTATTACTTCATTTTATCAAGTGACACTAGGGTCGAGCAGGTGGCAACGAGGTGTACCTTGCGCCGCAAGGATGGAGGCCGGGGTGCTTAGCGGGATGTCAAGCTGGCTCTTTTCACCACCAACATGGATGATTCAATTCATGGGACCTTTTGGTGCAGTTCACCTAAAGTGAAGCAATGTCCCCTGAGCTAGCAGCTTCTTCTTCAATTTTTTTTTAAGAAAAGGGCTCCAGCCCCGGTTCCATTTCCATCAGAAAACGAAACCCAGAGAGCTTCTTCTTCATTAGTTGCGATAAAATTGAGCAACATCAAGGTTGGTTGTGAAGCTCTTGGAATGCTCAACTATAATTTGGATATCATTTGTGCAATTCAACTAAGATCGAGCGTGAAATGTATATCTCTGTTTGCACAAAAAAGGTGGAAAGGAGGGTGACTAACAAGTGATGAAACATGCATCAAATGAAAAGAAGCATGTTCCTCATCTGAATGGCAATCCTACAAGGACAGTTCCATCTAACCCAACTATCCCGGTGGAGAGGTGCTTATTTGAGTTAGAGTGGGTTAGGAAATAACTCTAACTTTAACTGTGTTAGAGTATCCAAACAGGGCCACTGTGTGAGGCTAGCAAATCTAGTACTGGACTTACTCTGTTGACTTGTCCCCCAGTCCCCACTTTCTTTCCTTTTTCAACCAATAGATCGGGTTTATATTGAGTTTGTACTGCGTTTCCCTTTATTTCCCTATTAGACCTAGAGACCAGTTGGATAGCAGGTCTACGCTACTTTTTGCCCCCATTATTTCCTCTTTCGACCAAGTCCTAGATTCAGTAAAAATCCTCCCCCACCCCCACCCCCTTTCTTCCTTGTTTGAACCAAGTAGTACTAGATTCGAGTGCATGAACTAGTTTCACCTCTTAAACATAAAAAAATTAGGTGGTTTTCAAACAGCCGATCGATCCTATCTACGAGGGGGCCTGAGAAATAGTAAAAGTTACAAATGCAGCGATGTCAGGGGCTCGGGAAGTAGAGCAAGGCCGGTTTCGAAGGAAGTTATACCTGATGGTCACCGGGATGTCGCTAGGTGGGCGGCGGGAGGCCAGATTTGTCCAGACTACGGCAGCAAGGAAGAAGGGGTCGGAGGCCCTCCCTCGCCAGACTTGGGAGAGAACGGCAAGGCAGGATCGGGACGCGCCCAGCAGTGGGTAAGAGCAATCACCGAGGACGACCGCGTGAACGTTGCACCTTCTCACCTTCTCCGGTGGAGAGGATCCGGCTGGATCTGTGACCAGCGGTGAGCAGAGAGAAGATCTGGTGGTGCTACCCGAAGACTTAAATGAATAGCCATCGCTGTTAAGAACAACCGAGATCCAATGAGAATTTGGCCACCGCTGTCGTGTTTAGATCTGGAGAGGCCGAGACAGTGTGAAGAGAGCAACAATAGCAAGCAAGCGCGGAGGCTCCTGCCTATATAGTGGAGTAGTACTTAGTTTTCTTTTTGTCTACGGAGCCGGCTTGACCTCATCAATGACCTGTCGAGAAGTCTTCATGCACGTGGTCTGGAGGCGCAGCTTGTCGTTATTTTGATCCAAGCGCGGATTATAACATATAACACGAAAAAATGCCACATGACAATAAATCATAACCTCACCGCCCAAAGGAGACAACATGAATCGATGGACAAACTAGACGAGGAACAAAGCTCAAATTAAAGATATACTCGAGAAAAGGGGTCCATCGATAGATGTCTTGATTAACATAGCTGGCTTGACCTAGATGGCAGCCGAGTAGTCACCTGTTCGTGCATGTGCCCCCAATGACTAGCCCAACTCAGTTGTCGTTGTTTACCCTCGCAGTGATCGAAGCACATGACACATAATTTTGCGAGATGACAAGAAACCTTTTTTTAGATTTCTCACCACAACTACAGCCATGTACAACACAGCCTGCACGATATGTAGACGATAGCCAATCCAGGCGTGTCTGCTGGAGTAGTCTGGTCATATGCATGGACGAACTGATCTTCCGTGTCTTGCAGGGATCGTCCAGGCACCAACGTAGTACAACACTTCTCTAGTAATATCGCTCGTCTCCCTGTTCTATTAAGTCACCCGATTTGCGGGGCCGGGGAGTGTGCCTATGGTCTGTTCTCAATCATCGTCCCACATGTGTGTGCGAACGCAATATGACGCGCGTTCCATTCGGAGAGCAGCGTGCCAGACCGACCGACCGTATGGGGTGCGACGCGAACGCGACGGGCGTGCTGTATACTCCGTACATGTGTGCCGCCATTTTCTAGATGCTTTGCTCCATGGCGCAGGCGCAATCCATGGATACAAAATTAGTATACTGTAGGCTATTTAAAAGTCGAGGGCGGGGCTTTTCCTGCCCGGTAGGCGGCGGGACAGTTCCGCCTAGTCCGTTCGACAGAGACGCGAGAAGACGAGGGAGTAGGCTGCTGCAAACGTAGGGTCTGTGATTTGACAATGAAGTTATCGCTGGACAGGTGGGGCCCCGTGATTTGACTTGCCATTATCTCCTTGTTGAAGAGAGTAAAATTTTCTCCTAAGTGATGACTAACCTTATAGCAAACCTTGTTGTAGTACGAGTGACTAAGTGATGACTATGTATGACATGCCAACATCGATAGCCTAACGCACCATGTTAAATCTCCATAGCGCGACAAGGCGACGCGACAGTCGTGGTAGGTGCGACCATGATACGGGGTGCTGGCAGCCCTGGATCTGAGATCAAACGGTCGCATGCTAAGTTGCTGAAAATTTGCAGAATAACCCTCCCGCGGCAACCGGCAAATATCCTCCCGCAGGCCGGAGTAGGATTCTCGGTTTGCATGCGGGTTTAATGGAGGCGAGGAGGCGTGTTCAGCCGGGTGTGCAGTGGACGGCGCAGTACTATTTGATTTGACAACTATAACTACTATATTATAAAAAACAAAGAAGAGTAGTAGAGATAGAGATAAGAATAGAGACTAGGGAGGAGCACCGTCTACTGCTTATTGGGCTACTCCTACGCTCCATTCGGCGGCCGCAACGTCCCCTACAACCACTACCTCATGTGCTCCATTCGGCGGGGGCTGTTGACATTTGGGGAGCGCACTCTCGCGACTGCTAGCAGCCACGACTTCACCGACGACGACTTCGTCCCCGACCTCGGCAACCTCTTCCTCAACGACATGGGCGACAACCTCAACGGCAATGGTGCTGCTCCCGTTGCACCGTATGTGTTTCTGTCCTTCCTGTTCGAAATCGTGGTAGAATTCATGTTTCTAGTCTGTGTCCTAGACTCGATCTGTTCATCTACTATGCTAGTCCGCATGATTAGTATAATCTCTGTTATAGCCGTCATGATTTATTTTGTAGTAAATATCGTAGTAACTTGCTCATATATTCAACTGGCGGAACGTCCCCTACAGCCACTCCCGTTTCATGGACGGCCTGGTCGATGCCTCCAAGGAGCCCTTCGTCTACTGCTATGAGTGCCCGGTGCCGTTTTGGAGCTCGCCGGCTGACATCGTGCATCACCTGACTCAGGCGTGCGGCGATCACTACTGGCCCTTTGCGAAGAACATCAAGTACGATACGTGCTACCCGTTCACCGTGCAGGAATCGCTGGAGGATCAGTGCCGCCTGCTAGTCTCGGAGGAGGACAACAGCGTCTTCCTCTTGATCGTGGCCACTGGCGAGGCCCGCGCAGGCCACCGCCAGATCTCTGTAGTGTGCGTCAGGGGCGACGCCGCTAACGCTGACACTGACACGAGGCCGATGTACGGGTGCATGCTCACTATTACTACCCCTCGGAGGTCCGTGGGCGGCGACACTGGCTACGTCAAGCTGACTTGGACTCTGCCGAGCTGGGACCTTCCCGCCGATGTGGACATGGAAGACGATGGTATTATTTGACCCCAACAATGTGCATGGGGAGTCCAAGGAGGTTCACCGACATATGCATTACTAAGTTAGATGTTGATCATTAGTCTTCGCTCAATGTAATCCGCTTAAGCATGTGGAGACTTCCATGCATGATCTTGCTCTATTGGAGTATCGCGATGAATAAAAGTGTATCCATTTATGGTTTAGTCTAGAATCTTCCATGTATGAATTTTTACTACAGTACCAGTGAAAGACTTATGATGAACCATTTCCCGCAAAGCACAATAAGAGTTATTTCTTCACAAGTTTTCGATGCAGGTTGAACAGTTGAACGCTTTTGTTTGCAAAAGATACTTTTTTATCTATATCACCCGGATGTTTCTGAGCTCTAGTGATGAAATAATATCCAAAGAAACCTATCGATACCTGTTACACATGAGATGACCCCCACATCCTTTTTCAAAATAATCAACACCCCGATCAATGCATTTCACTCTTCCGTGCAACGGACGGGCACCTTACTTGCTCCTACAGGTGCTTAAGCTTGCCACATAGGCATAAAGTCTGATGTGGCAAGTTAATCAAGAAGAAAGAGACTAGTTTGGTGACCCAAGGAAGAAACGGTGCTAAGCGCGTGTACCTACGTGAAAAGACAATTTTGAGTCTATAGCTAATTAAATGAAGCAAACTTAGCAACACCGTTTCATTGGAAGAGGTCACTCCTTGGAAGAGGTCACTCCCTGTGTCCCATAATATAAGAACGTTTTTGGTACTACACTAGTGTCAAAAATGTTCTTATATTATTGGACGGAGGGAGTACGAAGAAAGAGATAGAGAGGAGTAAAAAAATACACTTATATCCAACCTTATAGCCAACCTTGTTGTAGTATGAGTGACTAAGTGATCACTATGTATGACATGCCAACATCAGATAGCCTATCGCACCGTGTTAAATCTCCAAGGGCGCGACCGCGCGAGCGACGCGATGGTCGTGGTAGGCGCGACCATGATACGGGCTGCTGGCAGCCCTTGGATCTGAGATCAAACGGTCGCATGCTAAGTCGCTGAAAATTTCCGAAATAACCCTCCAGGATAGGATATTCACCCATTGGTCTAGAATCACGCCATGCAACCGTTCGATCTCCGATCCAAGGGCTCTCGGAAGCCCGTATCATGGGAGAATGGAAAGCCACTACCCTGCCGTTCGCACGCTGGCAGTTCGCTCCTACTCGTCCACGCACGTCCTTTAATACTACGGCGGTTCGCTCCTAGTCGTCCCGTCCATTCACATTACGGCAGTTCCACTAATCCTAACCCTCCTCCCAAATCCATGGCGTCCCAAATCTCCCCGATCGGCGGTGAGTACAAGGTTAGAACCATCACCGGTGATGAGTTCGACGTCATCTACACCCGTTCTTCCGCGGCGGTGAAAGGATGCCTTTCTCGCTTCAGACGCATGTTCGAAGACTCGGATGATGAGTGGGTCGCCGGGCTAGATGTTGAGTACACCACAGTCGTGGGACGAGAGAAGGATCTAAAGGACGAAGAGAGGAAGAAGCCCGCCATGATCCAGGTTTGCGTGCATGACTTATGCTTGGTCTACCACATATGCCATGCCGACGTTGAGTGCCAGGATTTTAAGGACTTCCTCGAGAGCAACCTAGTCAAATTCGTTATTGTAGACTTTGGTAACGACAAAGAAGTCCTACGTCGGATAGGCCTCGTTGTAGGCAACACCTTCGACCTCCAAAAGAATCGGCTGGTGTCCTCTAGTCAGCCTTCACGCCGACCTGGCAGAGCCATGGTTCATCCTTCGTACGGTAAACTGGAGAAACCTCATTACCCGTTTCATCGTCATGCATGGCAGCGGAATGTACTAGATATAGACCACATCTACTACGCTGCAATGGATGGCTACCTTTGTTTCAATATATACAAGGGTTGGATGAAGAGCAACAGCCAAGTTGGCGGTTCAAGCAAAGAAGTATCGGCCAAGAGGAAGAGGGACAAGGACGAAGTCGAGGACGTGGACGAGGACTTCGATTAAGGTGGTAGTGTCGTTGCTCATGGTGGTTGTAATGCAGTGTCTACCAGAATAGTTGCAAAGTTTAATTTCAGGTGTGCTTAATTTAATTTGAGGGTGTGTTGTCTTTGAGCCCCAGCAGAATTATGTTATGTTTCTTCTTGTTACTTTAACTCTTGAAGAAGTACATACTAGTATTTCTTACATTTCATCTTTTAGTTGGTATAGTACTACCACTCGTTTATTCACATTATATACATACAATATATATGGCCAACATCATATAGCCAGCAGTTTAGAGGGTGTTTGTTTCCAGGGACTTATTGGTTTAGGGACTTAAAAAAGTCCCTATAAGTCCCATCTAAACCAAACAGGAGGGACTTATAGGGACTTAAAGTGGGCATTTGGGACTTATGAAATAAGACTCTAAAGGAGAGTCTTATAGGGACTTATAGTTGTAATATGGCCTTATAGGGACTTATAAGTCCCAGGAACCAAACAGGTAGGGACTCTTTAGGGACTTGGGACTTATAAGTTAGGACTAAAAAAAGTTCTAGGACTGATGTACCAAACAGGGCCTTAGTTGTCAAAGAATTTCAGGGTGCTTAGTTTTGTCAAAGAATTCTGTGGTGCTTAGTTTTATTTGAGGGTGGGTTGTCTGGACACCATTATTGTGACTAGCCTTTTTAATAGTACTATATGCATAATTTGGCGACGAGCGCTCTCTATATGTACCACCTTTTTTTAATTTCAAGTTTTGCTCCATGGCGCAATCCATCGATACTACTGCTGTACAAAAGTATACATTTTTAAAAGGCTAGAGGGCGGGGCAGTCTAGCTTGGTCGGTTTCACGAGAGGCGAGGGCCTTTGTGATTTGACGGCTCATTACTGCTGGAAGGCGGGCCTTGTTGTTTGACTGCCGTCAGATAAATGCGCAGACGACCTGATCGAGGAGGAGCAAAGAACCGTGCAAGATACTCAAGTTTTCCTTTCGAGTAGTATCTGACGGAGGAGCACCTAAACACGACAACCCAAGTGCCATATGGCGATAAAAATGATCTAATTTGCTAGTCATCTCATTGCTACTAGCATTGTTCTATTCATTCCCTCAAAAAACAAAAACCATTGTTCTATTCATGCCTCGCAGAGAACGTGACACGTGCGGCGAAACACCCGAAGCAAAAGATGAAACACAACAGCAAAAGAAGAAGGAAGATTATAACCCCAAATGATCTAATTCGCCGCGGAGTCGTAACCGCTTCTTCATCGCCTCCACGACCTCCATCTCCTTGCGCGTCTCCTCCGCCATCTTCTTCATTCTGTCCATGACGCAGGATTTCTCGATGCGAGCCTTCATCATCTGTTCCACGGCCGCATTACGTAACTTGACAGCAGCCGGGTGCTCGATGCGGAGCTTCGCCAAGTCCTCCTTCTGTTCCATGACGAGGGCATGCACCATCTTCATCGCGGAACTACTATTCTCATGCAGCTTCTCCCAGCCGGCGTTCTTCTCCTTCAACAGGTCGATCTCGTGGCAGAGCTTCGCCTTGTCCTCCTGAAGTCGCAGGATTTCACCGGTCGCCTTCTTCTCCGAGGCAATGCTCTTCTTCAGCAGCATCACCAAGCCAGCGGTCAACTCCCCCTGCTGATTGAGCTCAGCAGGCATGTCGTCGAGGCTCTCCTTCAGCAACTCCGTCAAGCCTTGGATGAACTCCTTCTGCTTATTGTGCTGATCGGGCATGCCGTAGAGGGATAATGACTCCAGCTCCGCCGGCTCGGCATGTTCGCCTCCGCGGCTAGGGTGCTCCTGGGAGCCATCGCCTGCCCGTGAGAGATCTTTCGAGGTCTCTGCGTGGCGGCGAGCCCTCTCTTTTTTTTTCCGTAGCCTTGGTTACCGCTCCCTTGTTACGAGTGGTTCTCGACCTAGAGCTCTGCTCACCGGCCATGGCAACGACGAACGAAGAAGAAGCACTTATGAGGAGGAAAGGTAGAGTAATTTTCGGTTAGGTAGTTCCCCTTTTTATAACCTAAGTACTAGCACTAGTAGTACTAATACCGGCATAGTGGGAACACGTTCAGGTTTGGTACGTACTAGTAGGTGTGAGCAGGCTTTCGAATGTGATTGGAAAATGGTAAAGATTAATTGATGGTTTTGGTTTCGAGGCCCGAAACGGCTCCCAATGAGTTTAGCGGAACATAAATTTCAAGTACTACACTGTCAAAAATTGGCACAAAATACAGAGACCAATGGAAGTACTACTAGCAACCCACGATTTAACTACTCGCATACGCGCAGTGGAGTAATAATGTATTTCTTCCGCCCTCACGTCCACTCAATTTGCATGCGCTGTATTAATTGACCATCAATGAAGTGAATGACTTTACACGCGTCAAATTATCACATGGGGTGGATATTGGTACAAAATTGCGTCCGCCCGTGTACCCGCGTGTGCATGCGAGGGAACGAGTGCGTGCGTGGCGTGCGTGCACATCTTCGCTTCGTGCATGTACCGCCAGTATGGCTTAGGGAGGACGAGTACATTCTTCTAGAACCAGCAGCACGTCACTGTGATCAATCCACGCAAGGAGGTCGCGACAACGCCTCCACATGTGCCACGTGGCTTCATGAACTGTAAGAGAGACACTGTGTAGCGTGCCATTGGTATTCTAATTTACGTGTTTTGCACATACTCGAAGTACTAGTAATATACACGTGCATTGCACGCATAAGATTTTGCAACCAAATTTTTAATAAATACCACACTATAGCATGTAAGCTCTGAGTCATATATGCGTGATGTAGCCCTTCGTTTAATTCTTATAGTTCATCTCATTCAAAATCAAATTAGTTTTTATAGCTAAGAACGCGTGAATAGGAAAAACATGGGATTATAGTGGAATGTCGACTTGAATCCTACAGGATTGTACGAGTGTTCAATTTTGCATAGAAAAAACGCAGAATTCTTTCAAAGAGGTTTGAGTGGATGGGATGTTTCCTATGAAATCTAGTGCAAATGAATCATATGGATAAATTCTTATGTTTTACAATCCTACGAATCGAACAACCAAGATAGGAAAAATTCCTAATGATTAGATTCCTCCAAAATTCCTTTGAGAATCCTTTGAATCAAAGAAGCCCTTAATCTATTTTATGATTCATAGAATTGTGCATTGTAAAGCATAAAGTAAAAACAAATAATGGCAATTCAACTAGAAAAAAAGTTTGTGTAGTTATGATACGGAAGATTCTAGAACAAAAGAGAACCACTGTTGTTTTGAGGTTTGTGCATCATGCTCAAGTTCAACCATGGAGTCTGCTAGACTGTACATGTGGCAAAATCCGGTGGGGGGCTAGAAGATGGTGCGAGGGGCCGAGTGGAGGGAGACTATGAAGGAATGCACAAGTGCGAGATCGATATTAGCGAGAGGGGGCGAACACGTGCGCTGTTGCACGCAGTGGCGGAGCCATGAAAAATAAATGAGCTAGGGGGCCAAGCATTGCTAATCCTTTACGAGGAGGGTCAATTCATGAAATTAAACCTTTTTTAGCAGCAATTTTCTAATGATCACATTCATATTAGCCTCGATATATAGTGATGTTAGGGGGGGGGGGCAGGGCCCTTACTTCCCCATATCTTCGCCATTGTGCACGCGTCTGAGAGATGAAGCGGAAGGCATGGATGATGAGAGGGGGACGTTGGATATACAATTAATGTGGGTGTATTAGCTATTTATGTTAATCCTATATAGAGAGGTATATATTGATTGATGTGGACGTGGGAAAGGTATAGATTGATCGATGTGGACGTGGGAAAGAGGGTGAGACCTCACTGGATATATCGATTGATCGGTTTGTGTGGGAAACTATGAAAGACCTAGCTATATACACACATACATAGAGGAACATCGATCGTTGCGCATGCACGCGTGAGAGATAAAAATGCCCGGTATGATGGAGAGGGGGATGTGTGTGGGTGTGTGCCTTCATGGGAGACCGACCTGAAGAAAAGGATTGCACGCGTGCGATTTATAATGCCGACTGGTAGTGTGTGTGCATGCATGCACGAGAGAAAGTTAGTGGTACAATTATAAAGAGAAGACTACTGTGTGGATGTAAAAGAATAGGTGAGGTCATAATCAATGTAAAGTTGAATTCAAATATTTGAATAAGAGATCCTGATGTTTGAAACCCATGCATGCATGAATACAACGGAGATCTGCGAGGTGTGGTTTGGAAACGAGCATGTTGTAATTTATACACATTGAACAAGGTCAGACTGATTTGAATTTGAGATACCGATGGCAGACATCATTTGCCCACGTTGCATCCGTGCATGGACACACTATTCTAATTGGAGATGATGGGCGTCTTTCGCATCACATATCTATATCTATACCCCTAAATATATTCTATATTTTTTTTATATTGTGTGTGGGTAACTTTAACTTTGAAAGATGGTCGTTGGATGAGGCGAATCCGATGGTCCAAAGATGGTAAATTTGAGCACTATTGGCCGTTGGATATCATCTAGATTCCACCAGATTTCGCCACATGTATAATCTAGAAGACTCCATGGTTGAACTTAAGCAAAATGCACAAACATCAAAACACAAGCACTTCTTATTTGTTCTAGAATCTTCCGTATCAGAATTGCCCAAATGTTTTTCTACATGATTTGCCAATATTTGTTTTTTACTTTATGTCTTACAATGCACAACTCCATGGATCTTAAAATAGATTAGATTTCTTATAAAAACTAGATGATGTTGAATGAAATGAACTATAAGAATTAAACGAACATCTACATCATGCATATATGACTCAAAGCTTGCATGCTATAATGTGGTATTTATTCATAATTTGGTTGCCAAATCTCATGCGTGCAATGCACGTGTACCTTACTCTAGTCTAAATGGTGTTTGTGTGTGTGTTGTGCGTGTTGAGGTGCAAATTGTCTTTTTTTTGGGTACACGTTAAGCTTGTTCTTCTGAAATTTCAAGCCACGCCTTGTTATGCCGAAAATTGAAGCTAGCGTCTCTGTCTATCGTGCTGCGAAACTCCTGCCTCTTCAACCCGCGCCTTGTTAGCCCAAAATATTTAAGATATATCTTTGTCTCGTTGTGCTCCGACAACTCCCTCCATCTCAACCCGCGCCTTGCTATTCCTAAATTACAACGCGCGCGAAAACTCCCATCTCCTGTGAAATCCCGACACGTGAAATGCATGTCGTACCCCTGAACCGAAAGAACCACCTCAAATCGGTGGGGGGGGGGGGGTACTTTCGTAACTTACCCCACATTTCAGACAAGCGCGTCTCTAAGCCATGGTTCCCCACTGCCATCCCATCCGCCCACCCATTCGTACACCGAGGCCGCGAAAACCCGCGACGAAACCCCACACCCTGCTCCGTCCGCCACCCAACGGGAGCCTCTTCCCCGACGACGTCGTCCACAGCAACACCTCGACGTCCCTCATCCACCGTACCGGATGAGGATCCGTCGTCGATCTCATCGTCCCGCCGGTTTAGCCACCCAGTCCTCCACCTCCAAGGAGCTGCCCCGATGTTCCCCTCGTCTTTCGCCCCACCTCCGTTCCCACACCGCGGTCTGCACCTGCACCACCGGAAGAGCATCATCATCACTGTTTCCTCGGATGAAGCTGCGGTCTAATCGGCGCCACCAAAGAGGTTGTACACTAATTGCCGCATTTTCTTCTTGATTCGATCTCACGGTGCTGCCAACGCTCAGTCCCGAGCCGACACGGCGGCGCTCCATCCACGGCGGCGTCGCCAGCCACTTCCTCCACGACGTCGCTCCCTCGGCGGCGACGTCCACATCAGTAGGAGCTGCTGCTGCTTTAGCTCTCGCTCGCGCTGCTGCTCTGCTGTTGCTCTCGGTCCCCTGCCTGGTCTGCTCTTGCTATTGCTCTTGCTCTTGCTGCTGCTCTCGCTTTTGCTCTTGCTTGCGATGCTGCTCCGATTTGGCTATATTTTAGTCGACTGAATCGACTTTTGGGTTAGTCGATTTTCAAGGGGTGGGCTCGCCGGGGTGATGGAAGAACCAGCCGCTTGGCGGGGGGGGGCTCACGAGAGGTACCCAACTATCTATCTTAGGGTTGGTGGGGCGGTGGCGTGGGGATCACGGAGAAAAAGCTCGCACGGGGGCCTAGAGGGATGGCAGGGGCGGTGGCGGACGGCGGTGGGGAGAGTTTTGGCGGGCGGGGCAGCGACCGCCAACCATGGGCGGCGGGGGCTGCTGTTTGGCGGTGGTGGTGGCGGCTAAGGGGCTGGAGGTTGAAGATGAACTACGCAGCCCTTGATTTCGTATCCAACGGCTGCAAAATCGGTCGACCAGAGATGAAAAAGTCATCGACCGACGTAGCCTCACCTTGCTAGTGCGTTCGGTTTTAAATGACAAAATTCAGTTTCGACAAAGATCGCTTTCGACAGATTAGTTTCAGTTTCGACAGTTAAGTTCTGTTTCGACAGTTAAGTTCAGAGATGAGCGGCTGATGTATTTTACATCTAGCACTTTGTGATTATGTATTTTATGTCATGTATTGGAGATGCTATTAGAATTCCACTCAGGTTAACGTTGTTCGTTGTTTCTCTTGTCCTGCTTCAACCTCGGCGCCGTACAACTCACGGAGCTGCTCCAACAGCGAAACCCTCCATCACAATGAGCGATACCTCGGGCTCCATCTCCAGACGCCTAAGATCTTCTTCCCTCCTCCGACAAGCAAAGTCAGCCGAGCATCCTCACCGCCAACCCAATCACGCTGAGATCGACATGGCTTCGCCAAAGAGGTTGTACACTTGTTGCATCTCTTTTTACTCTACATGTTATATATATTGTCCATCGACGATCGTAGTAACGGGAAATACGATTATTTTATCCTACTATATGACAAGCGGTGAGGTACTGTGCAACTTAGCTATCCGTGATGGACTCTCTTGAATGCCATCATTATTTATCTCTAGCGCTTGAGCTGTGCATTTGTCGATGGGCCAGGAGTTGAGATAGTATGGCGTGGCCTGGGTCCAAAGTAATAGAAGTAGCACAAAAAATTTAGTGTAGGATTTTCCTTGCTCAAGCCTGCCTACTAGAATCGCTTGATGCTTAAAAGGAAAAGTGAATAAAACATAGGCATTGGAAAGTTTCCTATGGTACTACTTTTCATGAATTTGGTGCAAAGGAATGGACCAAAGGAAAAGCTCAGAGGATTTGTTCCTTTAGTATCTCCTTGAAAGAAAAACCGTAGGAATTCTAATTTCCACTTCTCCTCCTTTTCATATTCCTATTCATCAAGCACAAGACTAAGAGATAGTAGCATAATAGCATTATAACCATACATTTTCTTGTGGTTTGACTTAATCTCACCATGCTTTTTGCATCCTGTGATCTTCCAATTGTTGTGAATCAAACACCCAGATTGATGTAAATCCTGTGTTTTTAAATTCTCTGTTTTGCACGTGCATTCCTATCCTATTCCTGTCTATTTCCTATCCCTGCATTGTTAGAATCCTCAAATTTAAACAAGCCCTTACTCAATTACTTCTGTTATAGATATGTGTCTAAGAAAACCTTGTGTGGTTTGTCCTGCTCCTACGGCGCCGTGTTCCACCCCAGCTCAGTTGCTCCAACGATGGAAGGGTTCACCACAGCAGGGATCCGCTCTCCAGACTGTCTTTTGCCGCCTCAGATCTTCTTCCTTGCCGCCGGCAGCCACGACAACTGCATTACCATCATCAACTGAGCAGATGACCTTGAGGACTACACGGGTCCACAAGAGAGGTCGCACTCTTCCGTGGTTCGCTTATGTTATCGCGCCGCTTAATATGATGACATGCTACATTATCGTCGTGTTCACCTATTAGACTCCGAGTCAGGTCCAAACTAATGCTGAAACTTGAGTTTTTAAATGGTTGTGGGGTACATATTGGGGCAGCAATCAGTACAATCTGTCTACTATCTGGTTAATCTCCGATGTCTACTATGAGTTTCTGTTGGGAAACGTAGTAATTTCAAAAAATTTCCTACGCACACGCAAGACCATGGTGATGGCATAGCAACAAGAGGGGAGAGTGTCTGTCCACGCACTCGTGAGACCCGAAGCGAAGCGTTATAACAACGCTGTTGATGTAGTCGACGTCTTCACGATCCGACCGATCCAAATACCGAACGTACGGCACCTCCGTGTTCAGCACACGTTCAGCTCGATGACGATCCCCGGGCTCCGATCCAGCAAAGCGTCGGGGTTGAGTTCCGTCAGCACGACGGCGTGGTGACGATGATGATGCTTCACCAGTGCAGGGCTTCGCCTAAGCTCCGCGACGATATGACCGAGGTGGAATATGGTGGAGGGGGGCACCGCACATGGCTAAGAACGATCACGTAGATCAACTTGTGTCTCATGGGGTGCCCCCTGCCTCGTATATAAAGGAGCAAGGGGGTGCGGCGGCCCTAGGAGGCGCTGGAGTAGTCCTACTCCCACGGGAGTAGGACTCCCCCCTTCCTAGTTGGATTAGGTCTTGGGGAGGGGGAAGAGGGAAGGGGGCGCCGCCCCCCCTCTCCTTGTCCTATTCGGACTAGAGGGGGAGGGGGGCGTGCGGCCTGCCCTGGCCGGCCCTTCCTCTTCTCCCTTATGGCCCATCAAGGCCCATTGACCCCCCGGGGGGTTCCGGTAACCCCCCGGTGTTCCGGTAAAATCCTGTTTTCATCCGAACCTTCCAAGTCCAAACATAGGCTTCCAATATATCAATCTTTATGTCTCGACCATTTCGAGACTCCTCGTCATGTCCGTGATCACATCCGGACTCCGAACAACCTTCGGTACATCAAAACTTATAAACTCATAATAAACTGTCATCGAAACGTTAAGCGTGCGGACCCTACGGGTTCGAGAACTATGTAGACATGACCTAGAACCATTCTCGGTCAATAACCAATAGCGGAACCTGGATGCCCATATTGGTTCCTACATATTCTACGAAGATCTTTATCGGTCAAACCGCATAACGACATACGTTGTTCCCTTTGTCATCGGTATGTTACTTACCCGAGATTCGATCGTCGGTATCCAATACCTAGTTCAATCTCGTTCGCAAGTCTCTTTACTCGTTCCGTAATACATCATCTCACAACTAACTTATTAGTTGCAATGCTTGCAAGGCTTATGTGATGTGTATTACCGAGAGGGCCCGAGATACCTCTCCGACAATCGGAGTGACAAAACCTAATCTCAAATACGCCAACCCAACATGTACCTTTGGAGACACTGTAGTACTCCTTTATAATCACCCGATTCGTTGTGACGTTTGGTAGTACCAAAGTGTTCCTCCGTAAACGGAGTTGCATAATCTCATAGTTACAGGAACATGTATAGGTCATGAAGAAAGCAATAGCAATATACTAAACGATCAAGTGCTAAGCTAACGGAATGGGTCATGTCAATCACATCATTCTCCTAATGATGTGATCCCATTAATCAAATGACAACACATGTCTATGGTTAGGAAACATAACCATCTTTGATTAATGAGCTAGTCTAGTAGAGGCATACTAGTGACTATCTGTTTGTCTATGTATTCACACATGTATTATGTTTCCGGTTAATACAATTCTAGCATGAATAATAAACATTTATCATGATATAAGGAAATAAATAATAACTTTATTATTGCCTCTAGGGCATATTTCCTTGATCTCCCACTTGCACTAGAGTCAATAATCTAGATTACACAAGAATGATTCTAACACCCATGGAGTCTTGGTGCTGATCATGTTTTGCTCGTGGAAGAGGCTTAGTCAACGGGTCTCGCAACATTCAGATCCGTATGTATCTTGCAAATCTCTATGTCTTCCACTTGGACTTGGTCCCGAATGGAATTGAAGCGTCTCTTGATATGCTTGGTCCTCTTGTGAAATCTGGATTCCTTTGCCAAGGCAATTGCACCAAGATTGTCGAGAAGATCTTCATTGGTCCCGATGCACTAGGTATGACACCTAGATCGAAATGAACTCTTTCATCCAGACTCCTTCATTTGCTGCTTCCAAGCAGCTATGTACTCCGCTTCACATGTAGATCCCGCCACGACGCTTTGTTTAGAACTGCACCAACCGACAGCTCCACTGTTTAATAAAAACACGTATCCGGTTTGCGATTTAGAATCGTCCGGATCGTGTCAAAGCTTGCATCGACGTAACCATTTACGACTAGCTCTTTGTCACCTCCATATCGAGAAACATATCCTTAGTCCTTTTCGGTATTTCGGGATGTTCTTGACCGCTGTCCGATGATCCACTCTGGATTACTTTGGTACCTTCCTGCCAAGCTTATTGCTAAGCATCGTCAGTCCGGTACACAGCATTGCATACATGATAGAGCCTATGGCTGAAGCATAGGAACATCTTTCATTTTCTCTCTATCTTCTCTTGTGGTCGGGCATTGAGTCCGACTCAATCTTACACCTTGTGTCTGGTAAAAACCTTTCTTTGCTCGATCCATTTTGAACTTTTTCAAAACTTTATCAAGGTATGTGCTTTGTGAAAGTCCAATTAAGCGTCTTGATCTATCTCTATAGATCTTGATGCCCAATATGTAAGCAGCTTCACCGAGGTCTTTCATTGAAAAACTTTTATTCAAGTATCCTTTTATGCTATCCAGAAATTATATATCATTTCCAATCAATAATATGTCGTCCACATATAATATCGAAATGCTACTGAGCTCCCACTCACTTTCTTGTAAATCTGGCTTCTCCAAAAGTCTCATATAAAACCATATGCTTTGATCACACTATCAAAGCGTTTATTCCAACTCCGAGAGGCTTGCACGGACCATAAATTGATCGTTGGAGCTTGCATACTTTGTTAGCACCCTTTGGATCAACAAAACCTTCTGGTTGCATCATATACAACTCTTCTTCTAGAAATCCATTCAAGAATGCAGTTTTACATCCATTTGCCAAATTTCATAATCATAAAATGCGGCAATTGCTAACATGATTCGGACAGACTTAAGCATCGCCACTGGTGAGAAAGTCTCATCGTAGTCAACCCCTTGAACTTGTCGAAAACCTTTCGCAACAAGTCGAGCTTTATAGACAGTTACATTACCATCGCGTCGGTCTTCTTCTTAAAGATCCATTTATTCTCAATGGCTTGCCGATCATCGGGCAAGTCAACCAAAGTCCATACTTTGTTTTCATACATGGATCCCATCTCAGATTTCATGGCTTCCAGCCATTTTGCGAATCTGGGCTCACCATCGCTTCTTCATAGTTTGTAGGTTCGCCATGGTCAAGTAACATGACTTCGAATAGGATTACCTTACCACTCTGGTGCGTATTTTACTCTGGTTGACCTCGAGTTCAGTAGTAACTTGATCTGAAGTTTCATGATCAACATCATTAGTTTCCTCACTAATTGGTGTAGTTGTCACAGAACCGTTTCTTGTGATGAACTACCTTCAATAAGGGAGCAGATATCTGATTATCTCATCAAGTTCTACTTTCCTCCCACTCACTTCTTTCGAGAGAAACTCCTTCTCTAGAAAGGATCCGAATTTAGCAACGAAAATCTTGCCTTCAGATCTGTGATAGAAGGTGTACCCAACAGATCTCCTTTGGGTATCCTATGAAGACACATTTCTCCGATTTGGGTTCGAGCTTATCTGGTTGAAGTTTCTTCACATAAGCATCGCAGCCCCAAACTTTAAGAAACGACAACTTTGGTTTCTTGCCAAACCACAGTTCATAAGGTGTCGTCTCAACGGACTTAGATGGTGCCCTATTTAACGTGAATGCGGCCGTCTCTAAAGCATATCCCCAAAAGCGATAGCGGTAAATCAGTAAGAGACATCATAGATCGCACCATATCAAGTAAAGTACGATTCGACGTTCGGACACACCATTTCTCGTGGTGTTCGGGTGGCGTGAGTTGCGAAACTATTCCGCATTGTTTCAAATGTAAACCAAACTCGTAACTCAAATATTCTCCTCCACGATCAGATCGTAGAAACTTTATTTTCTTGTTACGATGATTTTCCACTTCACTCTGAAATTCTTTGAACTTTTCAAATGTTTCAGATTTGTGTTTCATTAAGTAGATATACCCATATCTGCTCAAATCATCTGTGAAGGTGAGAAAATAACGATACCCGCCATGGCGTGCCTCAACATTCATTGGACCACAAACATCGGTATGTATGATTTCCAACAAATCAGTTGCTCGCTCCATAGTTCGGAGAACGGCGTTTTAGTCATCTTGCCCATGAGGCACGGTTCGCAAGTACCAAGTGATTCATAATCAAGTGATTCCAAAAGTCCATCGGTATGGAGTTTCTTCATGCGTTTTACATCGATATGACCTAAACGGCAAGTGCCACAAATAAGTTGCATTATCATTATCAACTCTGCATCTTTTGGTTTCAACACTATGAATATGTGTATTACTACTATCGAGATTCAATAAAATAGACCACTCTTCAAGGGTGCATGACCATAAAAGATATTATTCATATAAATAGAACAACCATTATTCTCTGTCTTAAATGAATAACCGTCTCGCATCAAACAAGATCCAGATATAATGTTCATGCTTAACTTGGCACCAAATAACAATTATTTAGGTCTAAAACTAATCCCGATGGTAGATGTAGAGGTAGCGTGCCGACCGCGATCACATCGACTTTGGAACCATTTCCCACGCGCATCGTCACCTCGTCCTTAGCCAATCTTCGCAATCCGTAGTTCCTGTTTGAGTTGCAAATATTAGCAATGTAACCAGTATCAAATACCGGTACTACTGTGAGTATTAGTAAGGTACACATCAATAACATGTATATCACATATACCTTTGATCACCTTATCATCCTTCTTATCCGCCAAATACTTGGGGCAGTTCCGCTTCCAAATGTCGATCTGCTTGCGGTAGAAACACTCGATTTCAGGCTTAGGTCCAAACTTGGGTTTCTTCTCTTGAGCAGCAACTTTCTTGCTGTTCTTGAAGTTCCCTTCTTCTTTCCTTTGCCCTTTTCTTGAAACTAGTGGTCTTGTTGACCATCAACACTTGATGCTCTTTCTTGATTTCTACCTCCGCTGCTTTTAGCATTGCGAAGAGCTCGGAATTGTTTTGGTCATCCCTTGCATATTATAGTTCATCACGAAGCTCTTGTAGCTTGGTGGCAGTGATTGGAGAATTTGTCAATGACACTATCATCCGGAAGAGTAACTCCCAGTTGAATCAAGTGATTATTATACCCGGACATTTTGAGTATATGTTCACCGATGAACTATTCTCCTCCATCTTGCAGCTATAGAACTTATTGGAGACTTCATATCTCTCAATCGGGCATTTGCTTGAAATATTAACTTCAACTCCTGGAACATCTCATATGCTCCATGACGTTCAAAACGTCGTTGAAGACCGGTTCTAAGCCGTAAAGCATGGCACTGCTTGAACTATAGAGTAGTCATCAGCTTTGCTCGCAGACGTTCACAACTTCCGGCGTTGCTCTCTGAGAGGCACGGCACCCAGCGGTGCTTCCGGGGCGTAATTCTTACATGCAGCAATGAGGATAATCCTCGTTACGGACCCAGTCCGTGTAATTGCTACCATCATCTTTCAACTTTGCTTTCTCAAGGAACGCATTAAAATTCAACGGAACAACAGACGAGCCATCTATCTACGATAAACATAGACAAGCAAAATACTATCGGTACTAAGTTCATGATAAATTTAAGTTTAATTAATCATATTAAAACTCCCACTTAGACAGACATCTCTCTAGTCATCTAAGTGATTACGTGATCCAAATCAACTAAACCATGTCCGATCATCACGTGAGATGGAGTAGTTTCAATGGTGAACATCACTATGTTGATCATATCTACTATATGATTCACGTTCGACCTTCGGTCTCCGTGTTCGAGGCCATATCTGTTATATGCTAGGCTCGTCAAGTTTAACTGAGTATTCGCGTGTGCAACTGTTTTGCACCCGTTGTATTTGAGCGTAGAGCCTATCACACCCGATCATCACGTGGTGTCTCAAAGACGAAGAACTTTCGCAATGGTGCATACTCGGGAGAACACTTCTTGATAATTTTAGTGAGAGATCATCTTATAATGCTACCGTCAATCAAAGCAAGATAAGATGCATAAAGGATAAACATCACATGCAATCAATATAAGTGATATGATATGGTCATCATCATCTTGTGCTTGTGATCTCCATCGCCAAGCACCGTCATGATCACCATCGTCACGGTAGCGACACCTTGATCTCCATCATAGCATCGTTGTCGTCTCGCCAACTATTGCTTCTCGACTATCGCTACTGCTTAGTGATAAAGTAAAGCAATTACATGGCGTTGCATTTCATACAATAAGCGACAACCATATGGCTCTCTGCCGCCATTGCCGATAACTTCGGTTACAAAACATGATCATCTCATACAATAAAATATAGCATCACGTCTTGACCACATCACATCACAACATGCCCTGCAAAAACAAGTTAGGCGTCCTCTACTTTGTTGTTGCAAGTTTTACGTGGCTGCTATGGGCTGAGCAAGAACCGTTCTTACCTCGCATCAAAACCACAACGATAGTTTGTCAAGTTGGTGCTGTTTTAACCTTCGCAAGGACGGGCATAGCCACACTTGGTTCAACTAAAGTGAGAGAGACAGACACCGCCGGTCACCTTTAAGCAACGAGTGCTCAAGCGGTGAAACCAGTCTCGCGTAAGCGTCTGGCGTAATGTCGGTCCGGGCGCTTCATCTCACAATACCGCTGAACCAAAGTATGACATGCTGGTAAGAAGTATGACTTATATCGCCCACAACTCACTTGTGTTCTACTCGTGCATATGACATCAACGCATAAAACCAGGCTCGGATGCCACTGTTGGGAAGCGAGTAATTTCAAAAATTTCCCACGCACACGCAAGACCATGGTGATGGCATAGCAACGAGAGGGAGAGTGTCGTCCACGTACCCTCGTGAGACCGTGAAGCGAAGCGTTATAACAACGCGGTTGATGTAGTCGACGTCTTCACGATCCGACCGATCCAAGTACCGAGCGACGGCACCTCCGAGTTCAGCACACGTTCAGCTCGATGACGATCCCCGGGCTCCGATCCAGCAAAGCGTCGGGGATGAGTTCCGTCAGCACGACGGCGTGGTGACGATGATGATGCTTCACCGGTGCAGGGCTTCGCCTAAGCTCCGCGACGATATGACCGAGGTGGAATATGGTGGAGGGGGGCACCGCACACGGCTAAGAACGATCACGTAGATCAACTTGTGTGTCATGGGGTGCCCCCTGCCCCCGTATATAAAGGAGCAAGGGGGTGCGGCCGGCCCTAGGGAGGCGCGCCTGGAGGAGTCCTACTCCCACCGGGAGTAGGACTCCCCCCCTTTCCTAGTTGGATTAGGTCTTGGGGAGGGAAGAGGGGAGGGGCGCCCCCTCTCCTTGTCCTATTCGGACTAGAGGGGAGGGGGCGCGGCCTGCCCTGGCCGCCCTTCCTCTTCTCCCTTATGGCCCATCAAGGCCCATTGACCCCGGGGTTCCGTAACCCGGTGTTCGGTAAAATCCTGTTTTCATCGGAACCTTTCCAAGTCAAACATAGGCTTCCAATATATCAATCTTTATGTCTCGACCATTTGAGACTCCTCGTCATGTCCGTGATCACATCCGGACTCGAACAACCTTGGTACATCAAAACTTATAAACTCATAATAAACTGTCATCGAAGCGTTAAGCGTGCGGACCCTACGGGTTCGAGAACTATGTAGACATGACCTAGAACCATTCTCGGTCAATAACCAATAGCGGAACCTGGATGCCCATATTGGTTCCTACATATTCTCTGAAGATCTTTATCGGTCAAACCGCATAACGACATCGTTGTTCCCTTTGTCATCGGTATGTTACTTACCCGAGATTGATCGTCGGTATCCAATACCTAGTTCAATCTCGTTATCGCAAGTCTCTTTACTCGTTCCGTAATACATCATCTCACAACTAACTTATTAGTTGCAATGCTTGCAAGGCTTATGTGATGTGTATTACCGAGAAGGCCCAGAGATACCTCTCCGACAATCGGAGTGACAAAACCTAATCTCGAAATCGCCAACCCAACATGTACCTTTGGAGACACTGTAGTACTCCTTTATAATCACCCGATTCGTTGTGACGTTTGGTAGTACCAAAGTGTTCCTCCGTAAGCAGGAGTTGCATAATCTCATAGTTACAGGAACATGTATAGGTCATGAAGAAAGCAATAGCAATATACTAAGCGATCAAGTGCTAAGCTAACGGAATGGGTCATGTCAATCACATCATTCTCCTAATGATGTGATCCCATTAATCAAATGACAACACATGTCTATGGTTAGGAAACATAACCATCTTTGATTAATGAGCTAGTCTAGTAGAGGCATACTAGTGACTATCTGTTTGTCTATGTATTCACACATGTATTATGTTTCCGGTTAATACAATTCTAGCATGAATAATAAACATTTATCATGATATAAGGAAATAAATAATAACTTTATTATTGCCTCTAGGGCATATTTCCTTGATCTCCCACTTGCACTAGAGTCAATAATCTAGATTACACAATAATGATTCTAACACCCATGGAGTCTTGGTGCTGATCATGTTTTGCTCGTGGAAGAGGCTTAGTCAGCGGGTGCGCAACATTCAGATCCGTATGTATCTTGCAAATCTCTATGTCTTCCACTTGGACTTGGTCCCGAATGGAATTGAAGCGTCTCTTGATATGCTTGGTCCTCTTGTGAAATCTGGATTCCTTTGCCAAGGCAATTGCACCAAGATTGTCGGAGAAGATCTTCATTGGTCCCGATGCACTAGGTATGACACCTAGATCGGAAATGAACTCTTTCATCCAGACTCCTTCATTTGCTGCTTCGAAGCAGCTATGTACTCCGCTTCACATGTAGATCCCGCCACGACGCTTTGTTTAGAACTGCACCAACCGACAGCTCCACCGTTTAATAAAAACGTATCCGGTTTGCGATTTAGAATCGTCCGGATCGGTGTCAAAGCTTACATCGGCGTAACCATTTACGACTAGCTCTTTGTCACCTCCATATCGAGAAACATATCCTTAGTCCTTTTCGGTATTTCGGGATGTTCTTGACCGCTGTCCGATGATCCACTCTGGATTACTTTGGTACCTTCCTGCCAAGCTTATTGCTAAGCATCGTCAGGTCTGGTACACAGCATTGCATACATGATAGAGCCTATGGCTGAAGCATAGGAACATCTTTCATTTTCTCTCTATCTTCTGCGTGTGGTCGGGCATTGAGTCGACTCAATCTTACACCTTGTAATGGTAAAAACCTTTCTTTGCTCGATCCATTTTGAACTTTTTCAAAACTTTATCAAGGTATGTGCTTTGTGAAAGTCCAATTAAGCGTCTTGATCTATCTCTATAGATCTTGATGCCCAATATGTAAGCAGCTTCACCGAGGTCTTTCATTGAAAAACTTTTATTCAAGTATCCTTTTATGCTATCCAGAAATTATATATCATTTCCAATCAATAATATGTCGTCCACATATAATATCGAAATGCTCTGAGCTCCCACTCACTTTCTTGTAAATCTGGGCTTCTCCAAAAGTGCATATAAAACCATATCTTTGATCACACTATCAAAGCGTTTATTCCAACTCCGAGAGGCTTGCACGGACCATAAATTGATCGTTGGAGCTTGCATACTTTGTTAGCACCCTTTGGATCAACAAAACCTTCTGGTTGCATCATATACAACTCTTCTTCTAGAAATCCATTCAAGAATGCAGTTTTACATCCATTTGCCAAATTTCATAATCATAAAATGCGGCAATTGCTAACATGATTCGGACAGACTTAAGCATCGCCACTGGTGAGAAAGTCTCATCGTAGTCAACCCCTTGAACTTGTTGAAAACCTTTCGCAACAAGTCGAGCTTTATAGACAGTTACATTACCATCAGCGTTAGTCTTCTTCTTAAAGATCCATTTATTCTCAATGGCTTGCCGATCATCGGGCAAGTCAACCAAAGTCCATACTTTGTTTTCATACATGGACCCATCTCAGATTTTCATGGCTTCCAGCCATTTTGCGAATCTGGGCTCACCATCGCTTCTTCATAGTTTGTAGGTTCGCCATGGTCAAGTAACATGACTTCCGAATAGGATTACCTTACCACTCAGTGCGTATTTTACTCTGGTTGACCTCACGAGTTCAGTAGTAACTTGATCTGAAGTTTCATGATCAACATCATTAGTTCCTCACTAATTGATGTAGTTGTCACAGAACCGTTTCTTGTGATGAACTACCTTCCAATAAGGGAGCAGATCTGATTATCTCATCAAGTTCTACTTTCCTCCCACTCACTTCTTTCGAGAGAAACTCCTTCTCTAGAAAGGATCCGAATTTAGCAACGAAAATCTTGCCTTCAGATCTGTGATAGAAGGTGTACCCAACAGTCTCCTTTGGTTATCCTATGAAGACACATTTCTCCGATTTGGGTTCGAGCTTATCTGGGTGAAGTTTCTTCACATAAGCATCGCAGCCCCAAACTTTAAGAAACGACAACTTTGGTTTCTTGCCAAACCACAGTTCATAAGGTGTCGTCTTAACGGACTTAGATGGTGCCCTATTTAACGTGAATGCGGCCGTCTCTAAAGCATATCCCCAAAACGATAGCGGTAAATCAGAAAGAGACATCATAGATCGCACCGTATCAAGTAAAGTACGATTCTGACGTTCGGACACACCATTTCTCTGTGGTGTTCGGGTGGCGTGAGTTCTTAAACTATTCCGCATTGTTTCAAATGTAAACCAAACTCGTAACTCAAATATTCTCCTCCACGATCAGATCGTAGAAACTTTATTTTCTTGTTACGATGATTTTCCACTTCACTCTGAAATTCTTTGAACTTTTCAAATGTTTCAGATTTGTGTTTCATTAAGTAGATATACCCATATCTGCTCAAATCATCTGTGAAGGTGAGAAAATAACGATACCGCGCGTGCCTCAACATTCATTGGACCACAAACATCAGTATGTATGATTTCCAACAAATCAGTTGCTCGCTCCATAGTTCGGAGAGCGGCGTTTTAGTCATCTTGCCCATGAGGCACGGTTCTTAAGTACCAAGTGATTCATAATCAAGTGATTCCAAAAGTCCATCAGTATGGAGTTTCTTCATGCGTTTTACACCGATATGACCCGAACGGCGGTGCCACAAATAAGTTGGATTATCATTATCAACTCTGCATCTTTTGGTTTCAACACTATGAATATGTGTATTACTACTATCGAGATTCAATAAAAATAGCCCACTCTTCAAGGGTGCATGACCATAAAAGATATTATTCATATAAATAGAACAACCATTATTCTCTGTCTTAAATGAATAACCGTCTCGCATCAAACAAGATCCAGATATAATGTTCATGCTTAACGCTGGCACCAAATAACAATTATTTAGGTCTAAAACTAATCCCGATGGTAGATGTAGAGGTAGCGTGCCGACCGCGATCACATCGACTTTGGAACCATTTCCCACGCGCATCGTCACCTCGTCCTTAGCCAATCTTCGCTTAATCCGTAGTTCTGTTTGAGTTGCAAATATTAGCAGCAGAACCAGTATCAAATACCGGTACTCTGCGAGTATTAGTAAGGTACACATCAATAACATGTATATCACATATACCTTTGATCACCTTGCCATCCTTCTTATCCGCCAAATACTTGGGGCAGTTCCGCTTCGGTGTCGATCGCTTGCGGTAGAAACACTCGTTTCAGGCTTAGGTCTAGACTTGGGTTTCTTCTCTTGAGCAGCAACTTTCTTGCTGTTCTTGAAGTTCCCTTCTTCTTTCCTTTTCCCTTTTCTTGAAACTAGTGGTCTTGTTGACCATCAACACTTGATGCTCTTTCTTGATTTCTACCTCCATGCTTTTAGCATTGCGAAGAGCTCGGAATTGTTTTGGTCATCCCTTGCATATTATAGTTCATCACGAAGCTCTTGTAGCTTGGTGGCGTGATTGGAGAATTCTGTCAATGACACTATCATCCGGAAGAGTAACTCCAGTTGAATCAAGTGATTATTATACCCGGACATTTTGAGTATATGTTCACCGTGAACTATTCTCCTCCATCTTGCAGCTATAGAACTTATTGGAGACTTCATATCTCTCAATCCGGGCATTTGCTTGAAATATTAACTTCAACTCCTGGAACATCTCATATGCTCCATGACGTTCAAAACATCGTTGAAGACCGGTTCTAAGCCGTAAAGCATGGCACACCTGAACTATAGAGTAGTCATCAGCTTTGCTCGCCAGACGTTCACAACTTCGGCGTTGCTCTCGCAAGCAGGCACGGCACCCAGCGGTGCTTCGGGGCGTAATTCTTACGTGCAGCAATGAGGATAATCCTCGTTACGGACCCAGTCCGTGTAATTGCTACCATCATCTTTCAACTTTGCTTTCTCAAGGGCGCATTAAAATTCAACGGAACAACAAAGACGAGCCATCTATCTACAGTAAACATAGACAAGCAAAATACTATCGGTACTAAGTTCATGATAAATTTAAGTTTAATTAATCATATTAAAACTCCCACTTAGACAGACATCTCTCTAGTCATCTAAGTGATTACGTGATCCAAATCAACTAAACCATGTCCGATCATCACGTGAGATGGAGTAGTTTCAATGGTGAACATCACTATGTTGATCATATCTACTATATGATTCACGTTCGACCTTCGGTCTCCGTGTTCGAGGCCATATCTGTTATATGCTAGGCTCGTCAAGTTTAACCTGAGTATTCGCGTGTGCAACTGTTTTGCACCGTTGTATTTGAGCGTAGAGCCTATCACACCCGATCATCACGTGGTGTCTCAAAGACGAAGAACTTTCGCAAGCGGTGCATACTCGGGAGAACACTTCTTGATAATTTTAGTGAGAGATCATCTTATAATGCTACCGTCAATCAAAGCAAGATAAGATGCATAAAGGATAAACATCACATGCAATCAATATAAGTGATATGATATGGTCATCATCATCTTGTGCTTGTGATCTCCATCGCCAAGCACCGTCATGATCACCATCGTCACCGGCGCGACACCTTGATCTCCATCATAGCATCGTTGTCGTCTCGCCAACTATTGCTTCTCGACTATCGCTACTGCTTAGTGATAAAGTAAAGCAATTACATGGCGTTGCATTTCATACAATAAGCGACAACCATATGGCTCTGCCGATTGCCGATAACTCGGTTACAAAACATGATCATCTCATACAATAAAATATAGCATCACGTCTTGACCACATCACATCACAACATGCCCTGCAAAAACAAGTTAGGCGTCCTCTACTTTGTTGTTGCAAGTTTTACGTGGCTGCTACGGGCTGAGCAAGAACCGTTCTTACCTCGCATCAAAACCACAGCGATAGTTTGTCAAGTTGGTGCTGTTTTAACCTTCGCAAGGACCGGGCATAGCCACACTGGTTCAACTAAAGTGAGAGAGCAGACACCGCCGGTCACCTTTAAGCAACGAGTGCTCAAGCGGTGAAACCAGTCTCGCGTAAGCGTCACGCGTAATGTCGGTCCGGCCGCTTCATCTCACAATACCGCTGAACCAAAGTATGACATGCTGGTAAGCGGTATGACTTATATCGCCCACAACTCACTTGTGTTCTACTCGTGCATATGACATCAACGCATAAAACCAGGCTTGGATGCCTTTGTTGGGAAGCGTAGTAATTTCAAAAAATTCCTACGCACACGCAAGACCATGATGATGGCATAGCAGCGAGAGGAGAGTGTCGTCCACGTACCCTCGTGAGACCGTAAGCGAAGCGTTATAACAACACGGTTGATGTAGTCGACGTCTTCACGATCCGACCGATCCAAGTACCGAACGTACGGCACCTCCGTGTTCAGCACACGTTCAGCTCGATGACGATCCCCGGGCTCCGATCCAGCAAAGCGTCGGGGTTGAGTTCCGTCAGCACGACGGCGTGGTGACGATGTTGATGCTTCACCGGTGCAGGGCTTCGCCTAAGCTCCGCGACGATATGACCGAGGTGGAATATGGTGGAGGGGGCACCGACACGGCTAAGAACGATCCGTAGATCAACTTGTGTGTCATGGGGTGCCCCCTGCCCCGTATATAAAGGAGCAAGGGGGTGCGGCCGCCCTAGGGAGGCGCTGGAGGAGTCCTACTCCCAGGAGTAGGACTCCCCCTTTCCTAGTTGGATTAGGTCTTGGGGGGGGGAAGAGGGAAGGCGCCGCCCCTCTCCTTGTCCTATTCGGACTAGAGGGGGGGGGGCGCGGCCTGCCCTGGCCGGCCCTTCCTCTTCTCCTTATGGCCCATCAAGGCCCATTGTCCCCCGGGGTTCCGTAACCCCGGTGTTCGATAAATCCTGTTTTCATCAGGAACCTTCCAAGAATCAAACATAGGCTTCAATATATCAATCTTTATGTCTCAACCATTTGAGACTCCTCGTCATGTCCGTGATCACATCCGGACTCGAACAACCTTGGTACATCAAAACTTATAAACTCATAATAAACTGTCATCGAAGCGTTAAGCGTGCGGACCCTACGGGTTCGAGAACTATGTAGACATGACCTAGAACCATTCTCGGTCAATAACCAATAGCGGAACCTGGATGCCCATATTGGTTCCTACATATTCTCGAAGATCTTTATCGGTCAAACCGCATAACGACATACGTTGTTACCTTTGTCATCGGTATGTTACTTACCCGAGATTCGATCGTCGGTATCCAATACCTAGTTCAATCTCGTTATCGCAAGTCTCTTTACTCGTTCGTAATACATCATCTCACAACTAACTTATTAGTTGCAATGCTTGCAAGGCTTATGTGATGTGTATTACCGAGAGGGCCCAGAGATACCTCTCCGACAATCGGAGTGACAAAACCTAATCTCAAATCGCCAACCCAACATGTACCTTTGGAGACACCTGTAGTACTCCTTTATAATCACCCGATTCACGTTGTGACGTTTGGTAGTACCAAAGTGTTCCTCCGTAAAGCGGAGTTGCATAATCTCATAGTTACAAGAACATGTATAGGTCATGAAGAAAGCAATAGCAATATACAAAACGATCAAGTGCTAAGCTAACGGAATGGGTCATGTCAATCACATCATTCTCCTAATGATGTGATCCCATAAATCAAATGACAACACATGTCTATGGTTAGGAAACATAACCATCTTTGATTAATGAGCTAGTCTAGTAGAGGCATACTAGTGACTATCTATTTGTCTATGTATTCACACATGTATTATGTTTCCGGTTAATACAATTCTAGCATGAATAACAAACATTTATCATGATATAAGGAAATAAATAATAACTTTATTATGGCCTCTGGGGCATATTTCCTTCAGTTTCATGTTGGGTGCAAACAAACATTAAAGGAGCCATTATCTATATTTTTTAACTAAAGCTATTATCTGCCTGCTACCATTGGTTTTGGGTCTATCCACAGTTTGCTACCATCACTCTGGATTTGTGCATGCACTCCTTACATAATCTCACTATGTTTTATTCCTATGCATGCCAGTTATTGTACACAATGGAACTGATCATGTAGAGCAAAAGAGGCGAGCCTTGCGTGGCAATAAAATTTCATGCAGACATCGTTACATGGTGGGCGCAAAGGCAGCCCCCCCTCTACCCATTTAGGATCGTAATCAAGAGGAAGATAACTGTTCTGAGGGGGATTCATAAGGAGAAGACCACTCCTATTTACCCCATGAGGTCTTCGCTCTAACTTAGCATGCTGATGATGGTAATATCATGCATATGGTGCCTTGCATTGCTTACTGTATACATTAAAGATGTCATCTGCTTAGTTTAGACATGCTTTGTGTCAATGCCATCTGTTTAGTTTCTTTATCGTAAATGTGAATCATGCAATGCCATCTTGTCTAGCCAGGCATCATATATGTGAATTTTGCAATGCCACCCTGGTTAGCCAGTCATCTTATATGTGAATTATATCATGCCATCATTTTTTTATTATGTGTTAAATTTGTCAACAATTTTAGTACATTCAATTACTCTTCATGTGCATCAGCCATTCGGCACGGTCATGGAAAAACCTGGAGTGGAAACAAGATCTTCAGAGCAGACAATGCTATCTGACGAAGCGCATGTCTTGCTGGTTCCCGATAGCTCCTCAGAGGAGGATTCAGAGACAGATGACTAGTCATATTTCCCCCCTAAGGTGCATGCCCTAAATTGGCAGGGTTATGTTACTCATATCGTGCGTATGGTATCTTGCATTGCTCTGTCATTTGCTTAGTTTAGACATGCTTTGTGTGAATGCCACATGTTTATTGTCTAATTACCATATATGTGAATTATGAAATGCCATCTTGTTGCAAGACATTATATATGTGAATTATGCAATGTTGTCTTGTTGCAAGGCATTATCTATGTGAATTATGCAATGCGACGTTGTTTAGGCAAGCGTCATATATGTGAACTATATCATGCCGTCCTTTTTTTGTATTTCTCATTGCTTTTGTCGACAATGTTTGTATATTCAACTGATCTTTTTGTGCATCAGCCATTTGAATTGGTGATGGAGAAATCTGGAGTGAAAACAAGGTCTTCAGAGCAGACAATGCTACCTGCTGAAGAAGATATCTTGCTGGTTACAGATAGCTCTTCAGAGGAGGATTCAGAGGCAGATGACCAGTCCTATTATCCCCCTGAGGTGTATGCTTGTCATGCCCAATATGCGACCCTATCCAAAAAGGAACTCGAAGGTCCCACCGAGGATAGACCCGCATATTGAAACGCTTTTGCAAGGTGGATATCATTACATCAACATTACATAATAGATGGGGATACATACAAGACATACAATGTCACATGAATACAACAATACAACATACAAGAACAACATCCGACTACGGATGAAACATAAACAGAAGCTCAAACGACATCCACCCTGCTAGCCCAGGCTGCCGACCTGGAACCTACCCCCTGATCGAAGAAGAAGCAGAAGAAGAACTCCAATACAAGCAAGCATCACTCTCACGTCATGATCATCGCAAGAACCTGTACCTGCAACTGGTGGTGTAGTAATCTGTGAGCCACGAGGACTCAGCAATCCCATTACCATGGGTATCAAGACTAGCAAAGCTTAATGGGAAAGGAAGGGGTTAAGTGGTGAGGTTGCAGCAGCGACTAAGCATATATGGTGGCTAACATACGCAAATGAGAGCGAGAAGAGAAACAAAGGAACGGTCGTCAACTAATAATGATCAAGAAGTGATCCTGAACTCCTATTTACGTCAGACATAACCCAGAAACCGTGTTCTCCTCTCGATCAACCCCGAAAAGAGAAACTCACGGTTACGCACACGGTTGGTGTGTTTTAATTAAGATCAACTTCGGGTTTTCTACAACCGGACATTAACAAATTCCCATCTGCCACATAACGGCGGGCACGGCTTTCGAAAGTTCAAACCCTGCAGGGGTGTCCCAACTTAGCCCATGATAAGCTCTCGCGATCAACGAAGGATATTCCTTCTCCCCGGGAAGACCCGATCAGTCTCAGAATCCCGGCTACAAGACATTTCACAGCAATAAAACAAGACCAGCAAGACCTCCGGCGTGCCGACACCACGATAGTAGCCGCGTATCTCGTCTCGAGCCACGACCGGATGAGCGAAGACGACGGCAACCAACGATACCCCAAGTTGCCTCGGGCGGCACCGCAAGTGGCTCTAGTTTGGACCAACACTTAGACAAGCATTGGCCGGTGGGGCTAAAATGAAGATGACCCTTGAGGCGCGACTCCCAAGGGAAAAAGGTGATAGGTCGAGGCAAATGGTAAAACCAATGTTGGGCCTTCTTTGGAAAAGTCTTATCCAAAGCGAACTGTCAAGGGGTCCCATAAATCACCCGACCGCGTTAGGGACGCAAAATCCGGGAACATAATACCGATAGGACGGAAACTAGGGCGGCAAGAGTGGAACAAAACACCAGGCATAAGGCCGAGCCTTCCACCCTTTACCAAGTATATAGATGCATTAATAATATAAGATATATTGTGATATCCCAACAAGTAAGCATGTTCCAACAAGGAACAACATCTCCATGTTCCAACAAGGAACAAACTTCATCTTCACCTGCAACTAACAATGCTATAAGAGGGGCTGAGCAAAGTGGTAACATAGCCAAACAACGGTTTGCTAGGAAGGGTGCAAAAGGTTAGAGGTTCACATGGCAATTTGGGATGGCTTGATAAACAGGTAATAGGTAGCGCAGCATAGCGAAAGAACGAAGCAACTAGCATAGCAATGATAGTAGTGAGATCCAGGGTAGCGGTCATCTTGCCTGAAATCCCGCAAGGAAGAAGAACGAGTCCATGAAGAAGACGAACGGATGAAGCCGAACCAAGCGTAGACGAACGAATCCTCACGATCGCAACAAAACAGGAACTAACAAGAAGAAGCACACAACATAGTAAACACACCACACATGAACAAGGCATGATGCACAACAAGCATGATGCATGACAAAGCTACATGAAGCTACTCATGGCAAGAGATGATGCAAACAAGAACAACACATCAAAACAAATTTAAATGAGGCCGGGAACAACATATAACAATTCCGATAAGTCCTCATATGCAAATTTCGAAATTGGTCCAGATCAGAAGAAACCTTATGTTGAAGTTGTTAAACAGCAAGGTAAGATGCACCACGATGATCTACACGAAATTCTAGTCAAGTTACATATAAAGTTCATTAGATTCGGAGCTACGGCCTAGAAGATATGAGCAAAACAAGTTAATCATGACATTGATGCAAAATGCACCCAAACATCAAGCAAACACCTCAAAACAAGGATGCAACATGATAATATGAAACTATATGCAAAAACAAGCAATTTTCATATAGAGCACACTCAAAACGGAGCAACGGTTCAACACATACACCCTATACAAGTCATAGCAACAATCTACCCCAAAACAGCAACTAGGCATATTGCAAGCATCAAAACAACATGCTACAACATCTTAACATAATAACAAAAGGCATGGGCATGATTTAAAGGTAAAGCATTACAAAAAATGACCACTGAGCTATCTCCAGAAACAATTAGAACATGCTCAAAATGACATGGCAAGATTGCAAATAATAACAGTTTCAGACTTTGCAGAAAATAACATCAGGTTGCAATGTTTAGAGCTATCAAACTACATGCTACAGGAACTTATCATGGCAAACAAAGGCATGGCATGAATCTACTCAAAGCATAGAACAAAAGTCCCTTACTGACCATAAGCCAAAAAGGATCAGAAAATATGATGGCACCCTTGCAAACATGGCAAGTTATATTACAGATTCAAACATGGCAGGAACAACGATAAGTAGGCATGTTGGTGAGCTTGAACCACTCACCACAGAGCAATACATGGCATGGCAAGGCAACTCACAGTAAGAATCCATGGCATAGAAGCTATACATGCCAAGAACAACATCATAGCATACACGGATCAACTACAACAACCTTGGCAAAATTGAATAACATGTAAACAATCTGCCAGGAAACATTTTATAGCAAAAGTAGAGCTCGATTGACTCAAGCTATGGCACTCCATAATTGCAAACAAGGGCATGGATGGATAGAGAATGGCATGTTTAATAAAACATCCTTACTGAAGTATCTCAAAATAAGCATGGAACTCTCCGTAGCATCAAGTTAACATGGCATAAAAATATCAGCAGAACAGGGCTGAAATCAGCAACATCATGAAGCATAGTTTGCATGCTTGTGCTAGTCACCACAGAGATCACAAAAATACATGGCATACACCCCTGGAAAGATGGCATGGCATATTACAAAACACATGTAGGACTCAAGTTCATAGGGTGCACACATCAATCATGGCAAAAATGACAGAAGTGCATGTTCTGATAAGAATCTGAAACTAACATCACATAGCACTCTTCCAACAGCATTTCGGGCGTCAAGATGAGATCAAATGAAAATGATGCAATGAGATGAAATGATTTACTCGTCGAGGCGAACAATTTGACATATTACACGCGCAAAACGGAGCTACGGATGCAGAGTTATGGCATGATGAATATGGCATGATAATATTAGCAGATTCGGGACTTCGAAGAATTTATACTGACGAAAACGAGACGACGAGATCCGGGACGGGGCGGCGTTTGTATGGAGGGAGTGATGGATCTCGTCCCGATCCGGGCCTCGCTGGAGTTGGCGGGGCGTGGCGGAGAGGAGGCCGGCGGCTCGGGCGGGCGGCACCGGCGGCGCGGGACCGGGCGGCGGCGGGCGGCGAGGGCGGTCGGGCGATGGAGTTCGCCCGGCGGCGGGAAGGCGAAGCGCCCGGGCGGCGGCGGCGTGGAGGGAAGAAGCAGGGCGGGCGCGGAGTCGGGGCACAGTGGAGACGGCGGTGCTGTGCCGGGCGACGGGCTGGAGCGGGAGGAAGGAGGCGGCGCGATCCGCGGGAGGCGAGGCGGCGGGCGCTGGCCCGGCTGGTGGCGCTGGAGGGGCAGCCGGCCCAGGCGGCGCCAAGTGGGCGCTCCCGTTGGCCCCGGGAGGCGGCGGCGCTGACGGGGCGGACATGTCCGTCGGCGGGGTTTTCGTCCGTTGGTGCGAGGTAGGGGAAGGCTAGGGTTAGACCGCAAATTTCGGAGGGGATCACAAAAATATAGGTAGAGGGAGCTAGGAGAGTCCAAATGAGGTGCGGTTTTCGGCCACGCGATCGTGATCGAACGACCGAGAGCATGGAGGGGAGTTTGGTGGGTTTTGGGCCAGTTTGAAAGGGGAGTTGGGCTGCAACAAAAAAGGGCTTTTCGGTTACCCGGTTAACCGTTGGAGTACCAAACGACCTCCAAATGACCCGAAACTTGACAGGCGGTCTACCGGTGCTATACCAAGGCCGCTTGACAAACCTCGGTCCATGCCGAGACCGTTTAACACCCGCACACGAAAAGAGGTAAAAGGGGGCGCCGGGAGACATAGGAGTGCCGGATTGCAAAACGGACAACGGGGAAAATGCTCGGTTGCATGAGACAAACACGTATGCAAAATGAAATGCACATGATGACATGATATGAAATGCAGATGAAGACATGGCAAAGTGAAACACGCAAGCAAATGACATGGCAACGACAGCGAATAACTGGCAGACACCTGGCACATCGAATCCGGGGCGTTACAACCCTCCTCCACTAACAAGAGATCTCGTCCCGAGATCTTAGGACCGAGACGGAAGAGAAAAGGGATGAGGTGAAACAAGAATTCAAGATAAGACGCAAAGAACCGAGAGCACTCGAGAAGAAGAGAGGAACGACGAGAATGACGAGAATCGAAAGCTGAAGGAACAAGATAGACTCTGAAATCACTCGTTCTAACCGGAGTGGTTAGAATGAGAAAAGAAACGGATAAGACTGAAAGGATTTAGGTAGCACTCCGGCTGAACATGGAAAGAATAGAACACAACTTGAGAGGGTGGAATGATACTTCATGAAGACATGACACAAAATCTCCGAAAAGAATTGAAAGAGAATTGAATGGAAAGAACTGGTAAGAATATGACAATTTGTGCCACGAATGAAATAGAAAGCAACCTTAGAAGAAAAGATTGAATGGAGTTGTTGAGAAAATCAACAACCAGAGAATAAGCTTGATGTGGACTTATGGATAACATCTCAAAATTATGAGGTGAACGCCGACCACAAACGGAAAAGATTAAATAGCTGAGAAGAACGAAGAAATGCAAAAGTCCACTTCAAAAGAATACGGAGATTTAATTGCACTTCGAGATGCAAGAAGAAAAGGTACTTGACTCCACCGACAAGAATCTTGATGAACTCTTGAAGAATGAATTAAATCATGAAGAACCGCCATGAAGAACTCCGTTGATAAAAAGGATGATGAGATAGAATGAAAGGATGAAAGAATAAGATGAGCCTTGCGATGATTTAGATGGGGGATTCCGACGAAATGGCCGAGGAAACTGAACTCTGGATAAGAAAAGATGAAAACACTTGGAACTAGAATTTATTCATTATGAACAAACTCCAAAGAAAAAGATCAATCACTTGGATGAAATAAGAATAAGATTTATTGTATGCTTATCCTTCATCAAATTAAATTGATGACAAGCAATGGATTTCGCGTCTTACTTATTCTTCTTGAAAAAGAGATTGAGAAGTGACATAACACAAACTTGAGAAGGTCTTCATGAACCACCGATAGGATTGGAAAGAACGAATGAATTAGTATGGTAACAAAGAAAAGAATCTTGAACGAACCACCGTAAGAATTTGGAAATGACTGATGCAAGAGAATGAATCACCGGGAAGAATTGGAAACCACGAAGATACTTGAGGGAAAATTAGAGACAAGAGAACGAAGAGATCGTGAACTGATTGACGAATGCTTGAACGAAGCACCGGAAGAATATTGAGATGAACGAAGGGGCACGGATATAGAATAATTGGAGAACGACTTTGAAAACTTGGAACGAAGAAATCTTCCGAAAAGATGGCCTCCGGATGATCGAGACGGAAAACAACTCCTGAAATACTCCGGATGGGTAAGAAAAAAATCTCTGATAAACGGAATAATTCAAGAGGATAGCATGAAGCTAGAACCACGAAACTTCGAGAGAATGGAAAAGATTTAAGAAAAACTCCACTTCAATCTTCAAAGACGACGATAAACACCACCAAAATTAACTGAGGTACTCCGGTAGAATGAAAAGCGAAGAGGTAGAGCCAATAATGAAAATAATTTGAAAGCGATCTTGGGAAGGCGTCTGACTGATGAAATTCATTATTACGTCAAACTTCGAAAAGAATTTGAGAATAACTCCGGGGAAGTTAAAAGAGTCAGGTAAGATCCTGGGAAAAGACCTGTGGGTTAGGGCCCACTAAAGAGATAACACCGTTGGAAAGGATTGTTGAACAGATAGATGATGCACCAGAATGATTGAAATATTTGAATGAGGTGACAACCTCGAATTAATTGGAACACAGACGAATCTCCTGAGCTGTCTTGAGCACTCCGGAAGGATAAACTGGCGAGAGGCGAACGAGCAAGGGGAAAACACTTTAACCAAGGAAAAGAATGTGATCAACTCGAAAAACTTGAATTGAATCCACCGGAAAAGAAAGGGATGAAGAATGACGAACGAGACGAGAATTCACCGGTTGAGATAATTGAAGGAAGACTGAAGAGGCTCCACACGAATGGAATTGATGGTCGGAAGAAACTCGAACTCCGGGAATAATAGGGTGGGAGGGCGGGAAATCAAAGACAACTTGGAAGGGGAAATCGACGAATATCTTGAAGAGAAAACACCGGTTGAAATCATTGAGGAAAGAAAGCAAAGACTTCGCACAAGTAGAAGGATACTCAATAGCGGACTCCGGTTCCGAGAAGAAGAAGGGTGGGCGGGTGGGAAAAACAAGGGAAACTTCGGACAAGGAAAAACAACAACGTCGGAGGAAGAACTGAGGATTGAACTTGGCAAAGATGAAGAGACTCGAGTTGGCTTGACGAGAAATGCACCGGATGAAAAGAGCTGAGGAACAACGATCGGAAAACCAACTGCGTGAACCTAAAGAAAAATTTGAAGGGGAAGAGAAGTAATTGAAAACACCTACATCACGATTCCTTACCAGAGCGACGAAGGGGCTGAGGAGTAAAAAGAATTCCTACTCTCCGATATAACTAGACTCCGAAAATAGTTTTCTTCTAGACTCGACAACGGCCAAACTACACGATCAATCAAGGGGGCTCCTAGGGTCGGTCGAGGCTCGATACCAACTTTCACGCCCAATATCGACCCTATCCAAAAGGAACTCAAGGTCCCACCAAGGATAGACCCGCATATTGAAACGCTTTTGCAAGGTGGATATCATTACATCAACATTACATAATAGATGGGGATACATACAAGACATACAATGTCACATGAATACAACAATACAACATACAAGAACAACATCCGACTACGGATGAAATATAAACAGAAGCTCAAACGACATCCACCCTGCTAGCCCAGGCTGCCGACCTGGAACCTACCCCCTGATCGAAGAAGAAGCAGAAGAAGAACTCCAATACAAGCAAGCATCGCTCTCACGTCATGATCATCGCAAGAACCTATACCTGCAACTCGTGGTGTAGTAATCTGTGAGCCACGAGGACTCAGCAATCCCATTACCATGGGTATCAAGACTAGCAAAGCTTAATTGGAAAGGAAGAGGTTAAGTGGTGAGGTTGCAGCAGCGACTAAGCATATATGGTGGCTAACATACGCAAATGAGAGCGAGAAGAGAAACAAAGGAACGGTCGTCAACTAATAATGATCAAGAAGTGATCCTGCACTCCTACTTACGTCAGACATAACCCAGAAATCGTGTTCTCCTCTCGATCAACCCCGAAAAGAGACACTCACGGTTCACGCTACGGTTGGTGTGTTTTAATTAAGATCAACGGGTTTTCTACAACGGACATTAACAAATTCCCATCTGCCACATAACGCGGGCACGGCTTTGAAAGTTCAAACCCTGCAGGGTGTCCCAACTTAGCCCATGATAAGCTCTCGCGATCAACGAAGGATATTCCTTCTCCCCGGGAAGACCCGATCAGTCTCAGAATCCCGGCTACAAGACATTTCCTAGCAATAAAACAAGACCAGCAAGACCTCCCGGCGTGCCGACACCCTGATAGTAGCCGCGCGTATCTCGTCTCAGGCCACGACCGGATGAGCAGTACGTACGGCAACCGACGATACCACAAGTTGCCTCGGGGCGGCACCGCAAGTGGTTCTAGTTTGGACCAACACTTAGACAAGCATTGGCCCGGGGGGGCTAAAATGAAGATGACCCTTGAGAGCGCGACTCCCAAGGGAAAAAGGTGATAGGTAAGGCAAATGGTAAAACCAATGTTGGGCCTTGCTGGAAAAGTCTTATCCAAAGCGAACTGTCAAGCGGGTCCCATAAATCACCCGACCGCGTTAGGGACGCAAAATCCGGGAACATAATACCGATATGACGGAAACTAGGCGGCAAGAGTGGAACAAAACACGGGCATAAGGCCGAGCCTTCCACCCTTTACCAAGTATATAGATGCATTAATAATATAAGATATATTGTGATATCCCAACAAGTAAGCATGTTCCAACAAGGAACAACATCTCCATGTTCAACAAGGAACAAACTTCATCTTCACCTGCAACTAACAACGCTATAAGAGGGCTGAGCAAAGCGGTAACATAGCCAAACAACGGTTTGCTAGGAAGGGTGCAAAAGGTTAGAGGTTCACATGGCAATTTGGGATGGCTTGATAAGCAGGAAATAGGTAGCGCAGCATAGCGAAAGAACGAAGCAACTAGCATAGCAATGATAGTAGTGAGATCCGGGTAGCGGTCATCTTGCCTGAAATCCGCAAGGAAGAAGAACGAGTCCATGAAGAAGACGAACGGATGAAGCCGAACCAAGCGTGAGCGAGCGAATCCTCACGATCGCAGCGAAACAGGAACTAACAAGAAGAAGCACACAACATAGTAAACACACCACACATGAACAAGGCATGATGCACAACAAGCATGATGCATGACAAAGCTACATGAAGCTACTCATGGCAAGAGATGATGCAAACAAGAACAACACATCAAAGCAAGTTAAATGAGGCCGGGAACAACATATAACAATTCCGGTAAGTCCTCATATGCAAATTTCGAAATTGGTCCAGATCTGAATAAACCTTATGTTCAAGTTGTTAAACAGCAAGTTAAGATGCACCACGTGATCTACACGAAATTCTAGTCAAGTTACATATAAAGTTCATTAGATTCGGAGCTACGGCCTAGAAGATATGAGCAAAACAAGTTAATCATGACATTGATGCAAAATGCACCCAAACGTCAAGCAAACACCTCAAAACAAGGATGCAACATGATAATATGAAACTATATGAAAATACAAGCAAGTTTCATATAGAGCACACTCAAAACGGAGCAACGGTTCAACACATACACCCTATACAAGTCATAGCAACAATCTGCCCCAAAACAGCAACTAGGCATATTGCAAGCATCAAAAAAACATGCTACAGCATCTTAACATAATAACAAAAGGCATGGGCATGATGTACAGGTAAAGCATTACAAAACATGAACACTGAGCTATCTCCAGAAACAACTAGAACATGCTCAAAATGACATGGCAAGATTGCAAATAATAACAGTTTCAGACTTTGCAGAAAATAACATCAGATTGCAATGTTTAGAGCTATCAAACAACATGCTACAGGAAGTTATCATGGCAAACAAAGGCATGGCATGAATCTACTCAAAGCATAGAACAAAAGTCCCTTACTGACCATAAGCCAAAAAGGATCAGAAAATATGATGGCACCCATGCAAACATGGCAAGTTATATTACAGATTCAAAAATGGCAGGAACAACGATAAGTAGGCATGTTGGTGAGCTTGAACCACTCACCACAGAGCAATACATGGCATGGCAAGGCAACTCACAGTAAGAAGCCATGGCATAGAAGCTATACATGGCAAGAACAACATCATAGCATACACGGATCAACTACAACAACCTTGGCAAAATTGAATAACATGTAAACAATCTGCCAGGAAACATTTTATAGCAAAAGTAGAGCTCGATTGACTCAAGCTATGGCACTCCATAATTGCAAACAAGGGCATGGATGGATAGAGAATGGCATGTTTAATAAAACATCCCTACTGAAGTATCTCAAAATAAGCATGGAACTCTCTGTAGCATCAAGTTAACATGGCATAAAAATATCAGCAGAACAGGGCTGAAATCAGCAACATCATGAAGCATAGTTTGCATGCTTGTGCTAGTCACCACAGAGATCACAAAAATACATGGCATACACCCCTGGAAAGATGGCATGGCATATTACAAAACACATGTAGGACTCAAGTTCATAGGGTGCACACATCAATCATGGCAAAAATGACAAAAGTGCATGTTCTGATAAGAATCTGAAACTAACATCACATAGCACTCTTCCAACAGCATTTCGGGCATCAAGATGAGCTCAAATGAAAATGATGCAATGAGATGAAATGATGTACTCGTCGAGTCGAACAATTTGACATATTACACGCGCAAAACGGAGCTACGAATGCAGAGTTATGGCATGATGAATATGGCATGATAATATTAGCAGATTCGGGACTTAGAAGAATTTATACCGACGAAAACGGGACGACGAGATCCGGGACGGGGCGGCGCTTGGATGGAGGGAGTGATGGATCTCATCCCGATCCGGGGCCTCGACGGAGTTGGCCGGGGACGTGGCCGGAGAGGAGGCCGGCCGGCTCGGGGGCCGGGCGGCACCGGCGTGGCGGGACCGGGCGGCGTGGCAGGGCGGCGGGGCGGCGGGCGATGGAGTTCCGCCCGGCGGAAGGGAAGGCGAAGCGGCGGCGGGTGGTGGGAAGAAGCAGGGCGGGCGGGCGGAGTCGGGGCGCGGTGGAGACGGCGGGCGCCAAGCCGGGCGGCGGGCTGGAGCGGGAGGCGAGGCGGCGCGGGTCGCTGGAGGCGAGACGGCGGGGCGCGGCCCGGCTGGTGGCGTGGGAGGCGGCCACGGGCCGGGCGGCACCCATGTGGCGCGCTCCCGTTGGCCCCGGGAGGCGGCGGCACTGACGGGGCGGACATGTCCGTCGGCGGGGTTTTCGTCCGGTGGCGCGAGGTAGGGGAAGGCTAGGGTTAGACCGCAAATTTCGGAGGGGATCACAAAAATATAGGTAGAGGGAGCTAGGATAGTCCAAATGAGGTGCGGTTTTCGGCCACGCGATCGTGATCGAACGACCGAGAGCATGGAGGGGAGTTTGGTGGGTTTTGGTCCAGTTTGAAAGGGGAGTTGGGCTGCAACAAAAGAGGGCTTTTCGGTTACCCAGTTAACCGTTGGAGTACCAAACGACCTCCAAATGACCCGAAACTTGACAGGCGGTCTACCGGTGCTATACCAAGGCCGCTTGAAAAACCTCGGTCCATTCCGAGACCGTTTAACACCCGCTTTACGAAAAGAGGTAAAAGGGGCGCCGGAGACATAGGAGTGCCGGATTGCAAAACGGACAACGGGGAAAATGCTCGGATGCATGAGACAAACACGTTTGCAAAATGAAATGCACATGATGACATGATATGAAATGCAGATGAAGACATGGCAAAGTGCAACATGCAAGCAAATGACATGGCAACGACGGTGAATAACTGGCAGACACCTGGCGCATCGAATCCGGGGCGTTACAATGCTCAAACTTGGCAGGGTTATATTACTCATATAATGCATATGTTGTATTGCAATGCTTAGTTTTTACATCATATACACAATATTGAATGCCATCTCCTTAGTTGACACATCATATATGCAATATCCCTCTGCTCACTCCCTTAGTATATAAATCATATATTTGAATTATGTCATGCCATGATGTTTACATAGACAGCATGTATCCGAATTATGGCATGCCAACCCATTTTCTAAAGACATAATATAGTTATATCATCTCATCCAGTTTACATAGTCATCATATTTTAAATTATGTCATTCTGTCCATGAATTTATCATGCCATCATGTTTCCATCGACGCCATGTTTGTGATTTATGGCATGCCTACCACTTTAATAGACACATCGTATAGTTATATCATGTCATCATGTTTACATAGTCATCATATTTTGAAGTATGTCATTCTTTCCTGTTTAGTTAGCCATCATACATGTGAAACTGTTTCATGCTATCCTGTTTAATTAGCCATCATATATGTGAATTATGTCCTACTATTCTCTTTGCTTAGACAACATAAATGTGAATTATTTCATGCCCTGTTTTCTTTCCCTACTATCCATTGCACCTGTCTATCTTACAATGTCTGTACATTCAATTACTTTTCTTGTTTATCAGCCACTTCAATTTGAGGGAGTGATGGCAGTATCTGTGGGAGTAAAAACACGGTCTTCAGAAAAGATCGTGCTACCTGTCGATGCAGATAGAACCACGGTTGTACTTGCCCAAGAATCAGCCCCACCACACATAACCCACACTCATGCAGATTGTACCCCTACCCAGTTGGACAGAGAACCAGCTACACCCCTTCTAACCACAACCCCAGCAGATAGGACAGAGAACCAGCTACACCCCTTCTAACCCCAACCCCAGCAGATAGACACCCAGTTCCCGTTGACACATCACCGTCTCCACAACAGAGCACCCAAACACGAGCAGTTAGTAAGGCAACTGCAGTGCCCAAATCACGAGGACCACCACTCCGAACACGAAGTCAACGCTTAAAGCAGAAGAAGAATTGTTCTCAGGTCAGGTTCCGTAGCTATGGTTCATACTACTTTGCTCTTGCATCACTATATTTAATGATACAACCAATTTAAAATTTGAAGGATGCAATTGAAACTCCAATGGCGCAACAGGTATGTTTTAAACCCGTTTCTTCAACGTGTTTGGCTGTTTGCTGTTGTAACTTGCTCTATGTTGATTTCAGTTTCAATTGAATAAACATTTATGTTCTCATGCCATGCACATCACAAGTGTTGTTATTGTTGTGTAGTTTCCCACACTTATATTCTGTCTATGCTGCTTTGTCTTAAATAGATATGATTCGAACTGTATCTATCTTGATTTGGCAACATAAACTAGAATGATATAGACCATACAGTGACCATACTACATAGATATATGTTTGTTTCATGTTGTTATCCTGTCCACCTTACTACTGAACTGGTTTACCAAAATGAGTTTCATATACTACATTGTAAACCTATGATGTGTTTGTTTGTTTCTCTTTTAGAATGCGGATAAAATATTGGAGAAGAGTAACCTGTTATGCAATGTTAAAGGAAGTAATGCAGATAAGGTTCACGATAGTGAGACATCCCTGTTGGTCTCCAAGAAAGCTGATAAAAACTATATTGAGGACACTGAGACAACCCCAAAGTCCTGTCTTGATGTAGTGTTCAAGTTATTGGCTACCACTGCTGGCACCAGCTCTTCGAACTCGTTTCCTGAATTAGTTCGGCTTCTTGAGTCTCAACTTGAAGTTGAAAGACATCGATCAGATGTTATGCGACAGGAAGCCGAAGGACTGAGGAAGTCCCTACAGAATTTAGATGCATACTTTACATTGCAACAAAAGCGGTATTTGGAGGACTTAAGCGCCAAACAAGAGAAAGTTAATAAGCTTGCTAAGCATCTTGCCAGCATTATGGGTACCTGGATATTGTTTCTTGAACTCTTGAAGTGGTTTCAGTTCGGACTTGTTTTGCTCTGGCGTTTATATCTGCCGTGTTCCCTATATTGCTTTCGGAGGCGAACTTTGATGCCCAGTGGATGTAATATGTAATAGCCGTGATAGCCTAGTGTAAGTTGCTTGCTTATTTATTTCCTTGTTGTCTTGTTTATTTTTTGCTTGTAGTCGGTGCAGTTCTTTTTCTGCGGTTTGCTAGTGGCTGCAATAACCTATTTTTAAAACTAGGCCACAATAACCATGGGCTAATATTTCTTTGTAGTGACCTTTGGACCTACGGGCCGTAGAAACAGTGGGCCTTCTACGGGCCATATAAACAGTGGGCCTTCTACAGGCTGTAGAAACAATGGGCCTTCTATGGGCCACAGAAACAATGGGCCTTCTACGGGTCGTATCATCAATGGGCCTTATACGGGCAGTATGATCGATTGGCCAAACACGGGCCAATAACAGGCCGCATTATGGTCGTAAACGGGCTAGAGTTCGAATCGTCCGTTCATGGGCCGACCACAACGGGCCATCGTTAATAGGTCGTAATTCATGACGCTATGAAAACGGCCCAACATGTTAACGGACCACAAACGGGCCGACTGTAACCACACGCTGAATTTGCCCATAAGTAGAAAATGACAGTAACGGGCCGTAAGTAAACGAATGCAGGAAATGAGCCCAAGAATAAATGGGCCCCGAGAAGGCCGAAAGATAACATGGGCTGGAAATGGCCCAACGAAATAACGGGCCCTTAATGGGTATAAAGTGATACACTGTTCATTACGGGCCAGTTTCACCATGGGCCATTAATGGGTGTAAAGTAATACCTTTGTTCATTGCGGGCCGGTTTCACACGGCCGTTAATAGGCCAAGAGTTACATAGGGCCTCATATGGGCGAAAGGCGTCATGGGCCATACATGGGCTAGAAGTGAAAACGCTGGAATCATATTGGGTGGCCCGGATGACGCTCATGGGCCTAATTCGGATAGGGCGAACGGGCCTTGGGTTAGCGGGTGTAAATGGGCTATATGCGAACAGGCCGTTAACGGGCTTTACATGGGCCGCCCGCCACCTTTTGACCAAGTCAAACGGGCGGCCTTTTCATAGGAATGGGCCTCTGTTGGGCGTGCCACTGTCGACGTATCATAGGCGTATACGTCCAATGAGTGGATGACATCTGTCCCAACGGTGAGTGACACGTGTTTCCTCCAGCCAATGATGATTTTACACGTGGAAAATCCCCATTGGTCGGGGCTGTTAATGGGTTATCGGATCCAAAACCCGACCCGATAGCTTAACGGTGTTCCGTTACGGTGGATGCCATGTGTCGGTCACCCTTGACGAAAGCACTTCTGTGACGCGCGATTTATCATCATGGAAGTGGACATTTCCGTGATGATAATTTTGGTAATGTCATGGAACACTTCTACGACATCACAGGTATGACTATCTTGATTTTGTCATAAATTTGTCATGGATGTACATGCATGACAAAAAACGCGACCTGCTGTGACAAACACGTATCATCACGGAAGTGTATTTTTTTGTAGTGATGCTTATGGAAAAGAACTTGCATGACATCTTTTGTCCTACCCTCCCGTGGCAGCGGGGTCCTAGTGGAAACTAAGGGATATTAAGGCCTCCTTTTAATAGAATACCGGACCAAAGCATTAACACATAGTGAATAAATGAACTCCTCAAACTATGGTCATCATCGGGAATGGTCCCGATTATTGTCACTTCGGGGTTGCCGGATCATGACACATAGTAGGTGACTATTGACTTGCAATATAGGATCAAGAACTCACATATATTCATGAAAACATAATAGGTTCATATCTGAAATCATGGCACTCGGGCCCTAGTGACAATCATTAAGCATAGCAAAGTCATAGCAACATCAATCTCAGAACATAATGGATACTAGGGATCAAACCCTAACAAAACTAACTCGATTACATGATAAATCTCATCCAACCCATCACCGTCCAGCAAGCCTACGATGGAATTACTCACGCCCGGCGCTGAGCATCATGAAATTGGTGATGGAGGATGGTTGATGATGATGACGGCGACGGATCCCCCTCTCCGGAGCCCCGAACGGACTCCAGATCAGCCCTCCCGAGAGAGATAAGGGCTTGGCGGCGGCTCCGTATCGTAAAATGCAATGAATCCTTATCTCTGATTTTTTTCTCCCCGAACATGAATATATGGAGTTGGAGTTGATGTCGGTGGAGCACCATGTAACGCCCGGATGGTTATGCAACAGTAATCCCCGGTTATGTTAATTAACTTCTCGTTAATTCGGAACCGTCCAAAAACAAAAATTAAAATGAAACAAACGATAAAAGGGTTTCGAAAACTAATTCTAAAATGTTCCGGGGTTTTCTAAAATACCTAACCTAATATTGGTGGGGTGCACTAATGTTTACAAAATGCCAAAGCAATTTAAATAAACCAAAACAGAAAAGGAAAATAACAAAAAGAGAAAAGAAAAGAAAATAAAACAGGGAGGGGGATAACCCCCCTCCAGCCCAACCACCGCCCCTCCCTCTCCCTTGGCCCATCCCCTTCTCCCCCATGGGCGGCCCCTTGCCCCAACCGCCAGATACCCCACCCACCCTTGGCCAAACCCTAGCCGCGCCCCTCCTCCCCTCGCCCTCGCCCCCCTCGCTCCCGACCCGATCTGGATCGGGCAGGCGCCCGACCGAGCCGACCCCGACCGAGCCGACCCCAGCCGTCCTCCACCTGCGCCGCCGATCCCCGCCGCCCAGGCCTCGCCTCCTCCTCCCGCCTTGGGAGCTCCCTCCCTCCTCAGCCCCCACCGAGCCCGGGCGACCGCCACCATGGTCCGGCTCGGCCTCGCCGCCCTCACCGGAACGCCTCCCGGCCTCCTCCCCCGGCATGCCCGACCTACACAAGTTGGTATCGAGCCCATTGCTGAGGAATCCCCTTCCACACTCCTTGGTCAAGTCGAGTCTAGACATTGCAAAACTTTTACTAACTTGGCTGTGTGCCTTACAGGCCCACGCCGCCATCGGGTGGTATTAGGATCTTTACTCCTCGACCTTTACTCGGGGCTCTGAACTCTCTTCTACTCGGGTTAAACGATTTTACTAACTATCACTAGGATCCCGTGACCGCATTCACCCGAAGATGGATATAGCCTTAGTTGTTTTGGAATTGTATTTGAACAATTTCCACCTGTCATTTGACTCCTTTGAAGCGTCTTTGATTTCAGATGGAACCCACGAGGCAGGTCGTGCGCCACACGACGGCCATTGGTGCCTCGGGATCACTGCGGTGCTAGCCGAGATGATGACCTATCTGGGTTATCGCTGGCACCCCGAGTACACCGCCTATGAGGAGTACCGGGACTATAACCAGAGAGCAGATGCCGCGCCATCGTCCACCTCTACTCTCGGGAGTATGAGTCCACTCTTATCTGCTGCACACCGCACATGGTGTTGGAGTGACCATTGATATGGCAGTCCACGATGTCGCTTATGCTGCACCGACACGTCTTCGTCGCGAGTATCGAGTTGGACACCTCCCCTTGAGGCACATTGCTATCGCGTCGATGTTGGTGAGGAGGGTTACTACTGCTCGCTGCCTACACCCATCGTCACCAGAGAGCCTTTCCACCATCGAACTTTGTTACGCATGCCGATGGACTGGATCGAGCTAACGAGCTCTTTGCCACGAGTTGTACATCACCCGTCGGCACCTCTACCGTGCTCGACGCTGATGCACCCCTTTGTCCGTTCGGAGAGCTGCTGCGTTCTGCGATCTACCCGCCAGACCGTGATGCCCAGTGGTGTTGGTTGGCGGGCGTGGGAGGCTACTCTCCGCGACTTGGCCCTTTCACGCCACGGACCTCGGATTCAGCACCGAGTATCCGGCCCTCGTGTCACCGGCGTGGAGGACTATCCTTTGCCGCACTACCAGCTTTGGGCTACTGACTACCTCCCAGCATCAGCGTGGGACTGATGTAGGCGTGCTTGTTAGCATTTGATGTATTCGCCGCGAGCCTGCGTGCCGCCTATGATGTAGTAGTCTATGTACTGGACTCTATGTATCGAACTCTATGCATGATTCCTTTTGTAAGATATGCCAACTACTATGTAGTTCCCATCATGCTGCTTTCTTTATGCGTGTTTCATCATGAATGATTCTTGTCTCTTGCTTATCTTCTCAAATGCTGAACTACCCCTGTTATATAATAGCAGGATGGTTAGGCCAGCAGGTCGTGGTCGTGGTGCCAACCTCCCACCACCGCCTGAGTACATGGCCGGTATGGTCCAACAGCTTGAGATGAATCGCCAGTTCATGGAGAACATGATGGCTCAGTTCCATCGCCCCAATATGAACCAGCACCCAAACGGAACAAATCTGCAGGAATTCATATGCCTGAACCCCAGCGTATACCGCAGCTCAACTCAGCCCCGGATCTCGATGGCGGCTCCGTGACATCACCTATGAGATGGAGTCGCTAATGTAGCCCCCGCCACTATGTCACCTTTGCTTCCTTCTTCACGAAGGGACCCGCAGCTCAATGGTGGGACAGCCACCGTCGTACTCTGCCAGTTGGGACACTCATCATCTGGCGGACTTCCGAGCTGCCTTCCACGCCCGCTTCATCCTCAAGGGGTCATGGACCGGAAGAAGCGTGAGTTCATAACCTCACCCAAGGCAACAAGGCTGTTGAAGCCTATCATCGAGAGTTCTTGGACTTGTCTCGCTATATTTGAAGAGGATATTGCAACCGATGCACGCAGACAAGAGAAGTTCCGTGGCGGTCTTCAAGTCGACATCAAGCTCGCACTTCTAGTGCACGACTTTGCTGATTTCGCCACCTTGGTGAACAAAGCTATCAATGTCGAAACTGGTCTGCAGGAATACGAGAGCTCTAACAGCGCAACTGTGACACCGGCTCATCTTGGGCCCGTCCTCGCAGAAGCGCAAGATATGGATTCCTAATAGCATGTACCAGCCGAATGCATACGCTTCAAAGCGAACTATGCTACACCTCGTGCGCCTACAACTAAGCAGCCAAGCTTCCAGCTCCACCACCCCAAGCTCCTGTTCCCACTCCCAATAATGGCTTATGCTTGGTGCGGACAGCCGAGGCACCGTGCTAGAGAATGCAAACGAACCGAGAATCAATCGGCCCTTCCAGAAGCTGGCCGTGGAAACACCGAACCGCAACAACACCGGCAAGTCTTATGGGCAAGCTCAGGCCAACCACGTTGAACTGAGCGAAGCTCAAGACCAGCACACTCTTGTGATGGGTACACTCCTCGTAAATTCAGTACTGCATCTGTTTTATTCGATTCGGGGCATCGCATTCATTCATGTCTCGAAGATTTTGCATTCATGCATGGCATTAAAAGCGAAGACATGAATGCTTCACTATTAGTACACACCCCACGGGCCAATGTCGGACTTCCATGATTTGCAGCAGCGTCCCGTTGAAATCGAAGGAATGGAATTCCTTGTCTCTCCTATCGTGCTAAAGTCTTGTAGCATTGACCTCATTTTGGGGATGGATTGGTTGAAAGCGCATCTGGCGTCAATCGTTTGCGCCACTAAGACCGTCCATCTGCTGCACCCTTCGATGAAATCGTAGCTACAATGCTAAATCTCGGTTCAAAATGCGAGGCAAGGCTCTATGCATTGAATGCATTGAACGCCGCACCCTCGAGGGAATTGAAAACATTCTGTCGTTTGCGATTTCCAAGACGTCTTTCTGAAGAACTTCCAGGATTCCCCGCTAGGGCTGTCGAATTAGTCATCGACTTGAAACCGTGCACCACTCCTATAGCCAAGCGTCCCTACAAGATGCCGCCGCATGAACTCCTTGAACTAAAGGAGGAAATCGACAAATCTCTTCAAAGCGGCTTCATTCGCCCAAGTTGCTCTCCTTGGGGAGCACCTTCTCTCTTTGTTAAGAAGAAGGATGGGACAAACCGATTGGTTCAAGACTACCGTCCTATAAATCAAGCTACCATTCAGAATAAGTATCCTCTTCCTCGGATCAATGATCTTTATGATCAAGCGGCTGGTTAAATCGGTGTTCTCGAAACTCGACTTGAGGTTGGGTTACCACCAGATCCGTGTTCGTGAGGAGGATATCCCCAAGACCGCATTTGTGACTCGTTATGGTTCATACGAGTACACCGTCATGTCTTTCGGCTTAACCAATGCTCCAGCCACCTTCTCTCGCTCGATGAACTATATATTCATGGATTACCTCGACAAGTTCGTGCGTGGTTTATCTGGATGATATCCTGATCTATTCCAAGAATGAAGAAGAACATGCTGAACATCTTCGTCTTGTCCTTGGAAAAGCTACGAGAGCATCAACTCTATGCCAAGTTCTCCAAGTGTGAATTCTGGCTTCCCGAAGTAACCTATCTTGGGCATGTCATTTCTAAGGATGGTATTGCCGTCAACCCTGAACGAGTTCAGGCTATTCTCGATTGGACTCCTCCGAAGAACGTTAAGCAAGTCAGAAGTTTTCTCGGTCTCGCTTGACTATTGCCGTCGATTCGTCGAGAACTTCTCCAAGATTGCCAGGCCTCTGACTAACCTGTTGCATAAGGGCGTCAAGTTCCAATGGACAGATAAGTGTCAGGAAAGTTTCCAGGCACTCAAAGACAAGTTGACTTCTGCCCCGGTGCTAGCTCCTCCTGATACTAAGAAGGACTTCGTCATTTATCGCGGCGCTTCGTCAAGGATTAGGCGGTGTCCTAATGCAAGAGCGCAAAGTGGTTGCTTATGCCTCTCGGCAGCTTCGCCCTCACGAGGAGAACTACCCAGTTCACGACCTCGAACTTGCTGCTGTCATTCATGCGCTTAAAGCAATGGCGACATTACCTTCTCGGTAATCGTTGCGAGATCTACACTGACCACCAAAGTCTGAAGTATCATTTACTCAGCCAGACCTGAACCTCCGTCGGCGAGAGATGGATGGAGACTGCAGACTTTGATTTGGGAATTTCCTATACATGAGCAAGGCTAATGTGATGGCTGATGCTTTGAGCCGCAAGTCTTCTGCAACCACCTTGAGTTCACAAAGTTCAGCCTCACTTGTTGAAGAATTCAGCAGCTGAACCTCCATATTGTTCCTCCGGTGCACTTCGCTCCCCTCCTCCGGAGTTCCGCAAGATGAATCTCCGTGTTGTTCCCCAGGGATCCCTCTTTACCCTGGCTGTTGAACCCGATCTCTTGGGCACCATAAAGACAATGCAGGGATCTGACTCTGAGGTCTACAAGCTTAAACAAGACGTCAGGAAAGGAAATCCCTCATCCTTCACTATTGCTGATGATGGCGCCTTGTACTTCAAAGGCCGCCTAGTGGTGCCTTGTAAGAAGGACAACCTGGATATGACCCGGAAGGTTATGCAAGAAGCTCATGATACGCCTCTATGTATCCACCCTGGCAGTACAAAGATGTATCAAGACATTCGTCAGAGATTCTGGTGGTCTAATATGAAGCAGGACATTGCTCGCTATGTTTCTGAGTGTGACGTTTGCCGTCGTATCAAAGCAGAACATCAAAGGCCTGCTGGAACTCTGCAGCCTATCTCTATTCCCGAATGGAAATGGGACCATGTTGAAATGGACTTCGTCACCGGATTTCCCAAATCGCAGAAAGGTAATGATGCTATTCTTGTCGTCATTGACCGGCTCTCTAAAGTTGCACATTTTACGGCGGTCAAAGAAACGATCCTCGCTAGCCAGCTTGCAACGCTCTATATGTCCCGAATTGTTTCACTTCACGGTATTCCACTGGTTATCAGTTCGGACCGTGGCAGCTTATTCACTTCAAGATTCTGGGCAAGTTTCCAAGAAGCTATGGGGACTCATTTATCTTTCAAGATCGCTTTTCATCCATGATCTCAAGGGCAAGTTGAACGTGTCAACCAAATTCTCAAGACATGCTTCGAGCTTGTGTCGTCTCATTCGCAAGAAATGGGAGGAATCTCTCCCGTATGCTGAGTTCTCTTATAATAATAGCTATCAAGCTAGTCTGAAGATGGCCCCTTGAAGTGTTATATGGACGAAAGTGCCGAACCCCTACGAACTGGTCGAAGCGGGAACGTCCACTCTTGGTCCGGATATTATCCAACATGTCAAGAACAAGTCCGCATTATTCGCGAGAATCTCAAGACTGCTCGGTCGCGTAAAAGAGTAATTATGACCGCTATCACAAGGACATGGTCTATCAACTTTGGCGAAAAGGCCTATCTTCGCGTTACACCAATGAAGGGTGCTCACCGCCGGATCAAGGGCAAGCTAGCTCCTCGCTATATTGGCCCTTTCACTATTCTCGAAAGGCGTGGAAAAGTGGCATATCAATCGGAGCTTCCGTCGAACCTTTCTCGGGTTCACGATTTGTTCCACGTGTCCCAACTCCGACGCTGCTTCAAGGACCCAATCCGAGCAATGGACCATGAAGTGCTCGAATTGCAACAGACCTCTCCCATAAAGAGCATCCGTCCGCATTCTCGACCAAGCTGAACGCCGCACTCGCCGTAAGGCGATCAAATTCCTCAAAGTCCAATGGTCGAATCACTCAAGATGAAGCCACACAGGAACGCGAGGATCGCCTTTCGAGATGAATATCCGCACTCTTTCCTTCTACCTCCTAAATCTCGGACGAGATTTCTTGTAGTGGAGGAGATTTGTAACGCCCGGATGGTTATGCAACAGAATCCCTGTTATGTTAATTAACTTCGTTAATTCGAACCGTCCAAAAACAAAAATTAAAATGAAACAAACGATAAAAGGGTTTGAAAACTAATTCTAAAATGTTCCGGTTTTCTAAAATACCTAACCTAATATTGGTGGGTGCACTAATGTTTACAAAATGCCAAAGCAATTTAAATAAACCAACACGTAAAAGGAAAATAACAAAAGAGAAAAGAAAAGAAAATAAAATAGGAGGGATAACCCCCCTCCGCCCAACCAGCCGCCCCTCCCCTCCCCTTGGCCCATCCCCTTCTCCCCCATGGGCGGCCCGCCGCCCCAAACGGCCAGATACCCCCACCCCACCCCGCTGGCCAAACCCTAGCCCCCTCCTCCTCACCGCCCCTCCCCCCTCGCTCCCGACCCGATCTGGATCGGGCAGGCGCCTGACCGAGCCGACCCCGACCGAGCCGACCCGCCGCCCTCCACCTCGCCGCCGATCCCCTGCCCCGCCCGGGCCTCCCTCCTCCTCCCGCCGCCGGGAGCTCCCTCCTCCCCCAGTCAGGCCCCCCACCGAGCCCGGCCGCCACCATGGTCCCGGCTCGGCCTCGCCGCCCTCCGAACGCCTCCCGGCCTCCTCCTCCACGGCCTGCCCCGACCTACACCGAGCACACCGGCCGAGGCCCCGCCCCCCCGTGAGGCTCCCCTCTCCCTCCTCCCCCGTCGGCGGGCCGGCTCCGGCCCCACAGACTGACGCCCCCTCCGGTCCCCTCCGGCTTCCCGGCTCCGGCCGACCACAGACCGACGCGCCTCCCCGATCCCTCCTTCCTCTCCCTGCCGGATCCGGCCCCGTGGCCTCGGTCTGACTCGCCCTGCCACCGTGTGCCCCTCTCCCCTTCCTTCCTGTCGGCGACTCCACTCCGCGCCCTAGCGCCTCCAGCCTCAAGCTCCCATCCCCCTCGCTCGGGCGCCTCCCACCCCCCTTCTCTCAATGGCGCCGTCGGCCGAGCTCAAGAACCGCCCGCCTGTCGCCTCCTCACTGGGCGCTGCGGCTGCTACTTGGCGCTGCTGGCTCGTCCGGCTCCCGCCAGCGCCCCGATCCGCCTGGTCGCTCGACCGGGCCGGGTCGTGTTCGATCGGGCAACGCCAGACCGCCGTCGCCGCGCCTGCTTGGCCATGGGCCCATCGACGAGGGCCCCACCCCTAAAAGAACGTTTTAGTTAAAAACAGAACGAAATATGGAAATAAAATGGATTAAATTAATTACTAAATAATTAATTAATTAATTAATTAAGCAATTAATTAATCTAATTAATTCTGGATTAGTTAAACCTAATCATTAGCTAAATTAATTGGGTAATTAATTAAACTAATTAATTCTGAATTAATTAGCACTAATCATTAATTAACTTAATTAACTAAGGTTAATTAATCTGATTAGGTTAATTAAACCATTAGTGAATGACATGTGGGACCCACCTGGCAGGGTTGACCTAGTCAACCCTGTTGACTGATGACGTCAGCATGACATCATGCTGATGTCATAAATGCTATTTCGAAATTAATTAAATAATTAATTAAAATTCCAGAAATTAATAAAACCTTTTATAAATCATATCTTTTAATCCGTAATCTGGATTAACATATTTTCAACATGAAAGTTGCTCAGAACGACGAGACGAATTCGGATACGCAGTCCGTTCGTCCACCACACGTCTCTAACCTATCGAACCTGCAAACTTTCTCCTCCGGTTGATCTGTCTGACAGACGTCCGGAGACGGGACAACTTCCCGGATGCTTTCCCCCCTAAACCAGTAACCCTCTTACCACGTTAGGGCACGCCTAGCATCGCTTCTTGGCATGTCATGCATCGTTATGCATCTGTTATCGTGTATTCATTGTTTCTTCCCCCTCTTCTCTTGAGACTACGAGACCGACGCTGCGGTGGCGGTTCGACTACAATCTCGACGACCCTCTCTCTTGCCCGAGCAACCAGGCAAGCCCCCCTTTGATCATCCCGATATCGCCCATTCCATTCTCTCATGCTTGCACTAGATTTTGCTCATTGTTATTGTTTGCTCCTATTCATTGTATAGCCTGTTTATTGTAACCCGCTATTGTTACCTACCGCTTATCCTAAACTGCTTAGTATAGGTTGGTTAGAGACCCATCGGTGACCCCCACCTTGTCCTTTTGCCTGCTTCATCATTGAAGACCCGATCAGCGGATCAAGACCAGGCCCGACACCGCACATCACTTCCCTTAGTTGCTCGACACTACTAGGTTACTATCGAGTACCGAGGGTGAAACCTCTACAAAGACGCCGATAATAACCTGTAGTATAGCTATCCGGTTGTGGTCATCGAGGGTGATTTCCTCCTTAACCACTTCCGACACGACTCGTCGTGCAACCCTCAAGTGTGGACCTCGAGGGTGAATCCTCTTATGTTCACCTTGATGACTACATTGAGTGGAATTCACGGGGTGATTCCTCGGTTTTCCCTTGGTGTTTGGACTCACGGGTACTTGGACTTTTACCATGTTACTTGGAAAGACGGTCGACCACGAGGGGTACCAGCAGCGCTTAATTGCAGTGATGTGGAGCGGGTTGACACGGAGGGTGCCCGCGAGATAATTACGAGGCGTGGCGGGCATTCCTAGCCCTTGCCGCAAGTCCTCGAGACGGGCAACGGGTCACATCTTCGTGAGTCTCGCTTGTTACCGCGCGTTCCTATTCCACTACGATTTGGATATTTGATCCGAGGGGCCTCGGCCCGATAGCACTAACCATCACGTGGGCTAAGTATGGGCGTTAAGCGTCAGATACATCAGCGAAGCTTATTAGGCGTCACGAACCGAGGCGCGCGCCGGATTGGGTGGAACGCTGTTAGGCTAGGTGCGCTTCGGCCGCCCAACGTAGCGTGAGGAGTTCGTGGAGATGGCCCATGACCCCGGGGCATAGGTTTAGTCCGGCGTGCTGGCCTCTCTATTAAGCCTAGGTCGGGTTGCGGCGTATTGTTTGGCCGAGGCGGGCATGACCCCGGAAAGTGTGTCCGCGGAGTTAAGCGGCGTGGTGGGTAAGTTGGTGCACCCTGCAGGGAAGAAAACATCTATCGATAGCCTGTCCTACGATAGCGGACACTTGTAGTTGTATCCCGATCGATACAACTAGAACTGGATACTTGAGATGAGACATGGATATGAGCTATGGATTGCGATGAGAATTGGATTGTGATGATAAGCTGGATAGTATGGCTCGGGATTTCTTTCTCGCAGGAGTCGAGAAAGGATCTCGGCCGAGGTTGATAACACTCTTGCTACTTTAAGTTATGTTACTCCACTCCCTCTTGTTTGCTGCAAGATGGTGGTTTCAGGAAGATGCTAGTCTTCGATAGGACTAGGCCTTCTCTCTATTCCGCATTTCTGCAGCCCGGTTCACATATCTGGCCTTACCTTGATAATGTTGCATATGTAGGGTAGCTCCTTGCTTGCGTAGTACTTTGGATGAGTACTCACGGTTGCCTGTTCCCCTTTTTCCCTATCTCTACTCGATTGCTGCTATCGGACGATGGAGCCCGGGATCGCACGCCACCGCCTCGGCGACTACTACTCGGAGGCGCCTACTACTACGTGCAGCCCCGGCGGCGACCAGGAGTGACCTAGGAGGATCCTGTGCGGGAGGCCTGTCCTCTTCGATCTGTATCCCATTTGTGCTAGCCATCTTATGGCACCTTGTTTAACTTATGTACGTACTCAGATATTGTTGCTTCCGCTGACTCGTCTATGATCGAGCACTTGTATTCGAGCCCTCGAGGCCCCCTGGCTTGTATTATGATGCTTGTATGACTTATTTTATTTGTAGAGTTGTGTTGTGATATCTTCCGTGAGTCCTTGATCTTGATCGCACACATTTGCGTGCATGATTAGTGTCTGATTGAATCGGCGCCACACACCTGGGGCCACAGGCAGGAGGCGCGCCTGTGGGGTGCGCGCTTCCCACCCTCGTGGACAGGGCGTGGGCCCCCTGGCCTTGATTCTTTCGCCAGTATTTTTTATTAATTCCAAAATAATTCTCCGTTGATTTCCAGGTCATTCCGAGAACTTTTATTTATGCACAAAAATAACACCATGGCAATTCTGCTGAAAACAGCGTGAGTCCGTGTTAGTTCCATTAAAATCATGCAAGTTAGAGTCCAAAACAAGGGCAAAAGTCTTTGGAAAATTAGATACGATGGAGACGTATCAAGCCCCTCCTGAGGTGACGCCGATTCCGCAGCCGGAGGGGCTGCCGAGGGCTTGAAGAGCCGCTCTTCGAAGACGCCAGGCTCCTTAGGCAGACACATGGACGCCCTCTTGGCGATCTCGTCGGCTTCCTTGTTCGTGCCACGGGGCACATGCTGCAGTTCCAGGCCCAAGAATTGCTTCTCTATTTTGCATACCTCCGCGAGGTATGCCTCCATGTGCTCGTCCTTCGGCTCGTATACCTTGTTGGAGAAGTTGATGAGGAGCTGCAAGTCACCATTGATGGTTAGGCGTTTCACTCCCAAGGCTACCGCAGCCTTAAGGCCGGCAATGAGGCCTTCGTACTCCGTGATGTTGTTGGAGACCTTTTCGCCCTGCTGGAAACAGAGCTGCACGGCAATGAGGCCTTCGTACTCCGTGATGTTGTTGGAGACCTTTTCGCCCTACTGGAAACAGAGCTGCACGGCGTAGTAGAGCTTGTCCTGGGTGGGCGAAATGAGCACGGCTCCATCCCCCGCGCCCTAACACGCGAACGCGCCATCGAAGTACATGACCCAACCATCTGGCGCTTCACTTCCTAGCGAGAGGGATTGGTTCTCGCCTGCTTCGGGTTCCGGTGCGTCGGTCCATTCCGCCACGAAGTCGGCGAGGGTGGCTCCTTTGATGACCCTAGTTGTGCTGAACTCCAGCTGAAACGCCTGCAGTTCGATGTTCCATTCGGCGACTCTTCCTGCGGCGTTTGGGCTCCGGAGCACCCTCTCCAGTGGGTACGCTGAGACGACCTTAATAGGGTGGCCTTGGAAGTAGTGACGCAGCTTGCGCAAGGCCACTAGGAGTGCAAGCAGAAGCTTCTGTGGCATGGGATATCATGCCCTCGCGTCCCGTAACCCCGACTGGCAAAGTATACCGGGTGCTCGACGAGGGCGGAAGCTTCGATGGAGCCCAAGGCCTCTGGAGGTTGGGACGCCTACTGAGGTCGGGGGACCTCAGGAGCTTGGTCACCCATCATGGCGACCGCAGTCCCGGGGCGCCGTCTTGTAGGGCCTGATCATCTGCTGGCGTCTTTGTGGCTTTAAAGGTGGCGTCTTGGTGCCGCATTGTCCACACTGAAGGTGCGGCATTGCGCGGAGGGCCCTTGGCCTGGCGCAACTCCCAGACAGCCACCAGCACCGCGCTGGCAGGTGAGGCGTGGCGGCGAGGTAGAGCACCAGAGGCTTGAGGGGATGAGGCGCCGCCATCACCGATGGGCTAGTTAGGTATCTCTTGAGGTCTTGAAACACCAGGTCGGCCTCCGGGGTCTGATACGTCTCCAACGTATCTATAATTTTTTATTGTTCCATGCTATATTATATTCTGTTTTGGACATTATTGGGCTTTATTATACACTTTTATATTACTTTTGGGACTAACCTATTAACGGAGGCCCAGCCCGAAATTCTGTTTTTGCCTATTTGAGTTTCGCAGAAAAAGAATATCAAGCGGAGTCCAAGCGGAATGAAACCCGGGAACGTGATTTTCGGAACGAACGTGATCAGAGGACTTGTATCCTCGTCAAGAAAGCAACCAGGAAGGCACGAGGTAGGGGCGCGCCTACCCCGAGTATGCGCCCTCCACCCTCGTGGGGCCCATGTTGCTCCACCGACGTATTTCTTCCTCCTATATATACCTCGTACCCCAAACTACCAGATACGGAGCAAAAAATCTAATTCCACCGCCGCAACCTTCTGTACCCGTGAGATCCCATCTTGGGGCCTTTTCCGGAGATTCGTCGGAGGGGGCATCGATCACGGAGGGCTTCTACATCAACATCATAGCCTCTCCGATGATGTGTGATTAGTTTACCTCAGACCTTCGGGTCCATAGTTATTAGCTAGATGGCTTCTTCTCTCTTTTTGGATCTCAATACAATGTTCTCCCCCTCTCTCGTGGAGATCTATTCGATGTAATCTTCTTTTGCGGTGTGTTTGTTGATACCGATGAATTGTGGGTTTATGATCAAGTTTATCTATGAACAATATTTGAATCTTCTCTGAATTCTTTTATGTATGATTGGTTATCTTTGCAAGTCTATTCGAATTATCAGTTTGGTTTGGCCTACTAGATTGATCTTTCTTGCAACGGGAGAAGTGCTTAGCTTTTGGTTCAATCTCGCGGTGTCCTTTCCCAAAGGATGAGGGGCAGCAAGGCACGATTGTATTGTTGCCATCGAGGATAACAAGATGGATTTTATATCATATTGCATGAGTTTATCCCTCTACATCATGTCATCTTGCTTAAAGCGTTACTCTGTTCTTATGAACTTAATACTCTAGATGCATGCTGGATAGCGGTCGATGTGTGAAGTAATAGTAGTAGATGCAGGCAGGAGTCGGTCTACTTGTCTCGGACGTGATGCCTATATACATGATCATACCTAGATATTCTCATAACTATGCTCAATTCTATCAATTGCTCAACAGTAATTTGTTCACCCACCGTAATACTTATGCTCTTGAGAGAAGCCACTAGTGAAACCTATGGCCCCCGGGTCTATTTTCCATCATATTAATCTTCCAACAACAAGCTATTTCCATTGCCTTTTATTTTGCTTTTTATTTTACTTTGCATCTTTATCATAAAAATACCAAAAATATTATCTTATCATATCTATCAGATCTCACTCTCGTAAGTGATCGTGTAGGGATTGACAACCCCTTATCGCGTTGGTTGCGAGGATTTATTTGTTTGTGTAGGTGCGAGGGACTCGTGCGTGGCCTCCTACTAGATTAATACCTTGGTTATCAAAAATTGAGGGAGATACTTACGCTACTTTGCTGCATCACCCTTTCCTCTTCAAGGGAAAAGCAACGCAGTGATCAAGAGGTAGAAGGGTCCACTCGAACGGGCCCTTCTTCCTCAGCTTGAAGAATGGCAGGGCGCGCTCCCCAAGCTTGGAGATAAAGCGCCCCAGCGAGGTCACGCATTGCGCGAGCTTTTGTATTTCCTTGAGAGTTTGCGGCGGGCTCATGTCTTCTATCGCCTTGACCTTCTCCGGATTCGCCTCGATCCCACCGTGCGACATGAGGAAACCCAGCAGATTGCCGGAGGGGACGCCGATGCGCACTTCTCTCGATTGAGCCACAGGTCCACCTGGCGCAGGCTGGCGAAAGTCTCCTCCAGATCCTGAATGAGGGTCCTCACCTCCCGAGACTTTACCACGATGCCGTTGACGTAGGCCTCAGCGTTCCTGCCGAGCTGCTGGTCCAAGGCGATGTGCATTAGCCGCTGGAAAGTCGCCCCAGTGTTGCGCAGTCCGAACGACATGCATGTGTAGTAGTATACCCCACACGGGGTCAAGAAGGCCGTCTTCTCCACGTCCTCCACCGCCATATTGATCGGGGTGTAATCCGAGAAAGCATCTAGGAAACACAGCAGGTCACACTCGGCGGTGGAGTCGACGATCTGGTCGATGCACGGGAGCGAGAACGGGTCTTGATGGCAGGCTTTGTTGAGGTTGGTGAAGTCGATGCACATACGTTCCTTCCCGCCTTTCTTGGGCACGACGATGGGGTTCGCCAGCCACTCCGGGTACCGGACCTCGCGGATGACGCCCGCCGCTTGTAGCTTGCGGGTTTCCTAGATGATGAAGGACTGCTTCTCCATGGACTGTCATCGCGCCTTCTGCTTCACGCGGCGCACATTGGGGCACACCCTTAAGTGATGTTTGATTACCCCCCTTGGGACCACCACCAACTTCTTGGGATCCTAAGCGAATACCTCCTTGTTCGTGCGTAGGAACTTCACCAGTGCATCTTCTTGGTCCGGGTCGAGGTTGGCGCCTATGGTGAAGGTGGCTCCCGAGGCCCCGCCCTCCTCGACCGGTACTTGCTTCGTCTTGGCCCGATCTTGAGTGAACAGTTGTTTCTTTTTTTCTGGCGCAGCCCCTTTAGCCCCTGGGGCGGCTTCGTCAGTCAGGCGTGTCGCCGCGGCGGCCCTTAAGGCGAGCTCGAGAGCCGCGAGGGCTTCTTTGGTGTCCCCGGCGACGGTGAGGACGCTGCTGCTTCCCTGCATCTTCATGAGGTTGTAGGCCGGATGGGTTGCTGCCATGAACTGAGCCAGGGCAGGGTACCCGAGGATGGCGTCGTACGGGAGGCTGATGCGAGCGATGTCGAAGTCGATAAGCTCGGTGCAGTAGTTGTCGCGGGTACCAAAGGTGACCGGGAGGTGGATTTTCCCTAGGGGCTGGTGGAACTGCTACCTTCTCCGGAGAAAGGCTTGGTGGGACGAAGCCGGCCGTACGGCATGTGAAGCAAGCCAAAAGCTTCCACAGAGAGCACGTTGAGGCCGGCTCCGCCGTCGATGAGGGTCTTGGTCACTGCTACGTTGCAGATGGTGGGCGTGCACAGCACCGGGAGTGCGCCTGAGCTAGGGGTGGTTGCGGGGTAGTCCCCCGAGTAGAAGGTGAGGTTGGCCTTGGGCGCCGCCCATCCCGGAGGGGCACCCTGCTGCACACAGGCGGCGCCAATTTGGCGGAAGAACTGCTTGATGTGGCAGTCCGAGGGCGGTGCCTGCGAGCCGCCGAGGAGGGGCTCAACAACAAGGGGTGCTGGTGCCGCAAAGCGTGCGATGGAAAGGCCGCGCAGCTCCTCCCAGGAAGCCACAGAAGATCTTGGCAGGTTGAGCAGCCAGGCGCGCGGCGCGCCGGTGAGGGCCATGGGGAACCAATTGGCCATGACCTTGTCGTCACCTCTAGCTTCTAGAATGGCCTCCTCGTACGCCAGCAGGAAGGTCGATGGATCCGCCACGCCGTCATAGCGAGGCGGCATCTCCGGCCTGAACTTGTGCGGCCACTGCACTTGTCGCAAGGCGGGGGTGAGGGCCTGGAGGCCCACGGCGCCGTCGCGTGCGTCTATCGATCCAGTCGGGGGAACGGTGCCGGCCATGGGAGCAAGACAGGGAGGTGAAGCAGGCGAAGAGGCGAAGCTTCGGCGCACCCCTACCTGGCGTGCCAAATGTCAGATTCTGGGTTCCAGTAAACCCTTGTGAGGTTCGAATTCTGGGGTGCGCACGAAGGATTCTCCCTCCCTAGTTCGCTCGCTCAACGATCTCACGGCCTAGCTCGTCAAAACCAAAGAACATGAGACATAGAGGTTTATACTGGTTCGGGCCACCGTTGCGGTGTAATACCCTGCTCCGGTGTGGTGGTGGTGGATTGCCTCGGTGGCTGAGGATGAACTAGTACAGGAGACGAACGACCTCCGGAATAGAGATGTTCTTGAGCTCTATGAGCTGATGTGTGTGAGGGTGATCTGAATGATCCGTAGTTCAATTTATAGAGGCCCTGGTCCTCTTCCCAAATGTAGGCGGGAAGGGATCCCACAACGGCCAATTTTGAAGGGAGACAACTAGTACAAGTTATCCTGACAAAAGTAGTCTTCGCCTGCTAAAGGCTCTGGTGGTGACGCTGATGTGGGCTCCGTGATGACCTACGTCCTGCTGTCCTTCTGGTCTTGGTCTCGTTGTACCAATATGGAAACCTTTGCCTGATGCCTCGGGACTCCTCGCCCGCGCCTGCCTCTTTAACACCAAAGAGGAAACTGGTACACTGCGCCCGCTGGCGCCCGCCTGGCCTTGGTCGTCACGGCTCACGTCATGCAAACCTTGCGCGGTGCCCCAAGTCTAGATATCTCCGCTCCTGAGGAGCCAGCCTAGCGACGCCACCCCTAGGGAGGTCTTGGTGTCGTCCGCCTTGCGAGGCTTGGCCCCTCGCGAGGGTCTTGAGCTGTTGCTGCTGAAGCTGGGCCGTACCGGGCCGTTGGTGGAGCCACGCCGTGGGCCGCAGGCAGGCAAGTCTGGGTACCCCCGTTCACAGGACGACGACAATCTATATCTTCTTCCAAGAGATCTTTAACCATAGCAACATTAGGTTCTACTCTAATTTTTTCATCTGGTTTAGGTGTTCTAACATAGCTTTTGTTAACCATAGTTGAAACCTTAGCATGTTCATTCCTAACAAGAAAAGGTGGTTTCTCAATGTAAGCAGTAGGAACAACTGGATCAACATTATAGAGTATAGTTTCTTATTTAACTAGTACCGGTTCTTTAATTTCTTCATTAATAGGTGGGTGGTATTTAAACCACTTCTCTTCAGGGAGTTCAACATGAGTAGCAAAAGATTCACAAAAGGAGGATACTATCTCAGAGTCAAGTCCATATTTAGTGCTAAACTTTTGAAAAGCATCGGTATCCATAAAAGATTTAACACAATCATACTTAAGCTTTATACCTGACTCTTTACCTTCGTCGAGTTCCCAATCTTCAGAGTTGCGTTTAATTCTTTCCAAAAGACCCCACCGGAATTCAATAGTTTTCTTAATAAAAGAACCAACACAAGAAGTATCCAGCATGGTTTGATCATTATGAGAAAGCCGAGCATAAAAGTTCTGAATAATAATCTCTCTTGAGAGCTCATGATTGGGGCATGAATATAACATTGACTTAAGCCTCCCCCAAGCTAGAGCGATACTTTCTCCTTCACAAGGCCAAAATGAACTAGATGCATAGGATATATTTTTTGGTGGAACTCCAATTTTAAGCGATTCCAATTCCATGATCCAATATCATCGCATAGCCTATACCATGCCAATGATTTTCCCTTCAAAGATAAAGTGAAAATATTTTTCATCACCTCATCTCCAGGTAAACCTGCAGCTTAAACAATCCACAAATATGTTCTACATATATCAAGTGCATATCAGGATGTTCTGTTCCATCTGCTGCATAAGGATTAGCTAGCAGTTGTTCTATCATACCCGAAGGAATTTCATATTCAATATTTTTATTAGGTGCAGTAGGTTGAGGGTGACTAATTGTGGTTCTGGACGAGGTGAAGATACCCCGAATAAACCCCTCAAAGGATTGTTTTCTATAGTAACAAGTGACAATAAATTTCAGCACACTATATAAATGTTTCCTTACCAAATTCCACTTACCAAAGGCGCTTCACTCCCCGGCAACGGCGCCAGAAAATAGCCTTGATGACCCACAAGTATAGGGGATCAATTGTAGCTCTTTTCGATAAGTAAGAGTGTCGGACCCAACGAGGAGCAGAAGGAAATGACAAGTAGTTTTCAGTAAGGTAATGTCTGCAAGTGCTGAAAGGTAAGTAGCGAGTAGTTTGATAGCAAGATAATTTGTAACGAGCAAGTAACAATAGTAGCAATAAGTATGCAGCAAGGTATCCCAATCCTTTTGAGGCAAAGGACAGTCCAGAACGGTCTCTTATGATAAGCAAAGCGTTCTTGAGGGTACACGGGAATTTCATCTAGTCACTTTCATCATGTTGGTTTAATTCGTGTTCGCTACTTTGATAATTTGTTATGTGGGTGGACCGGTGCTTAGGTGCTGTTCTTACTTGAACAAACCTCCCACTTATGATTAACCCTCCCGCAAGCATCCGCAACTACGAGAAAAGTATTAAGAATAAATTCTAACCATAGCATTAAACTTTTGGGTCCAATCGGTCCCTTACAGAATAGTGCATAAATTGAGGTTTAAGCTTCTGTCACTCTCGCAACCCACCAACTATTTACTACTCATCAATGCATTCCCTTAGGCCCAAATATGGTGAAGCGTCATGTAGTCGATGTTCACATGACACCACTGAGGGAATCACAACATACATACTATCAAAATATCGAACACATACCAAATTCACATGATTACTTGCAACATGATTTATCCCGTGACTTCAATAACAAAAGTAACTACTCACAAATAATGAACATGCTCATGATCACAGGATTATTAAATAGCATCATGGATCTGAACATATAATCTTCCACTAAATAAACCATATAGTGATCAACTACAAGATGTAATCAACACTACTAGTCACCCCCTAGCAACAATCTATAGTTCCGGTAACAAGATTGAATACAAGAGATGAACTAGGGTTTGAGATGAGATGGTACTGGTGAAGATGTTGATGGAGATTGCCCTCCCCAAGATGGAAGAGTTGTTGGTGATGATGATGACGATGATTTCCCCCTCCGGGAGGGAAGTTCCCCCGGCAGAATCCCTCCGCCGGATGGCAAAAGTGCTCCTACCCAAGTTCTGCCTCGAGACGGCTGCGCTCCGCCCCGAAAGTCTTCTCCTTATTTTTTTCTAGGTCAAAATGACTTATATACCAAAAGATGGGCATCTGAGGTGGGCCGAATAGGCCACAACCCACCAGGGCGCGCCTGGGGGGCCTTGCGCGCCCAGGTGGGTTGTCCCCACCTGGTGGCCCCCTCTGGTGTTTATTGGCTCCAGTATTTCTTAAATAATCCATAAAAAATCTCCGTGAAGTTTCATCTCATTTGGAGTTGTGCAGGATAGGTGGCCTCACGTAGCTTTTTCAGGTCCAGATTTCCAACTGCCGGAATTCTCCCTCTTGGTGTGCACCTTGCTAATTATGAGAGAAAAGGCATTAGAATTACTCCAAAAAGCATTATTATGGATACAAACATTATAAATAACAGTAAGAAAACATGATGCAAAATGGACGTATCAGCTAACGGTGCTCTTCCACAAGATGATCTTCCTTGATAGTGGGCGAGTGCAAGTGTTCCAGGAACACATTCTTGGGTACTGGTTTTCGAATGGAACCCATCTTGGCTAAGTCGTCAGTTGCTTGGTTCTTGAGGCGTGGTACATGGTGAAGCTCCAGCCCTTCAAAGTATTTCTCCAGTTTTCTAACGGCATTGCACTAGCCAGTCATTGCTGCACTACGGATATCACATTCCTTCATGACTTGATAAACCACCAGGTCCGAGTCGCCATAGATCATTAGTCGGCGAATTCCCAGAGAGATTGTCATTCGCATCCCATACAGGAGGGCTTCGTTCACCTTCGTTGTTGGAGTCGAAGTGAATCTGAAGAGCGTAACTGAGTTGATCGCCCTTAGGAGACACCAAGATACTCCGGCCTCGGAGCCGTGAAGCATCTAGGAGCCGTCGAAGAACATCATCCAGTGTTCAGGAACACTCGGGACAGGCTGCTCTTGCTCGATCCACTCGGCCTGGAAATCTACCAGGGCTCGCGACTTGATGGCCTTCTTGGCTTCAAACTTCATGTCCAGTGGGAGGAGCTCAATAGCCCACTTGGCCACTTGGATAGTGGCATCTCTATTGTTCATGATCTTAGATAGAGAAGTGTCACTTATCACCGTGGCCTAGTGTTCTTGAAAATAATGTGCCACCTTCTTTGCAGTAAGATAAATTCCATATACTAGCTTCTGATAATGCGGATACATTTGCTTGGAAGGTGTGAGGACTTCAGAGATGTAGTAGACTAGTCCTTGGAGCTTGAAGGCTTTGCCTTGTTCTTCCCATTCCATCGTGAGGACCGTGCTAACAACTTGGCTCGTGGCCGCGATGTATAAGAGCAAGGGCTCCTTGCTGCTCGGAGTAGCTAGCACCGGCTGGGTGGAAAGCAGGGCTTTAAGTTCCTGGAATGCAGCCTGCGCTTCGGGAGTCCACTCGAAACTATCAGACTTCTTCATCAATCGATAAAGCGACATGGCTTTTTCGCCGAGTCTTGAGATGAATCTACTCAGGGCTGCTAGGCAGCCTGTGAGACACTACACGTCATGCAGTGATGACCCACAAGTGTAGGGGATCTATCGTAGTCCTTTCGGTAAGTAAGAGTGTCGAACCCAACGAGGAGCAGAAGGAAATGATAAGCACTGAAATTATCAGTAACAGATAGTTTTGTGATAAGGTAATTTGTAACGGGTAACAAGTAACAAGTGTAAATAAAGTGCAGCAAGATGGCCCAATCCTTTTTGTAGCAAAGGACAAGCCTGGACAAACTCTTATATAGAGAAAAGCACTCCCGAGGCCACATGGGAATTATCATCAAGCTAGTTTTCATCACGCTCATATGACTCACGTTCGGTACTTTGATAATTTGATATGTGGGTGGACTGGTGCTTGGGTGCTGTCCTTACTTGGACAAGCATCCCACTTATGGTTAACCCCTATTGCAAGCATCCGCAACTACAAAAGAAGTATTAAGGTAAACCTAACCATAGCATGAAACATACGGATCCAAATCAACCCCTTACGAAGCAACTCATAAACTAGGGTTTAAGCTTCTGTCACCCTAGCAACCCATCATCTACTTATTATTTCCCAATGCCTTCCTCTAGGCCCAAATAATGGTGAAGTGTCATGTAGTCGACGTTCACATGACACCACTAGAGGAAAGACAACATACATCTCAATATTGAACGAATACCAAATTCACATGACTACTAATAGCAAGACTTCTCCCATGTCCTCAGGAACAAATGTAACTACTCAGAAATCATATTCATATTCATAATCAGAGGGATACTAATATGCATAATGGAACTGAACATATGATCTTCCACCAAATAAACCAACTAGCATCACCTACAAGGAGTAATCTACACTACTAGCAACCCACAGGTACCAATCTGAGGCTTTGGGACAAAGATTGGATACAAGAGATGAACTAGGGTTTGAGAGGATATGGTGCTGGTGAAGATGTTGATCGAGATTGACCCCCTCCTGATGAGAGGATCGTTGGTGATGACGATGGTGATGATTTCCCCCTCCCGGAGGGAAGTTTCCCCGGCAGAACCCACAGTAGCAATCACACACTTATTAAATCGAATGTATCAAAAGAGAACTTATTACAATAAATATGGCTTAAGGCCATCTAATAACGATAACGGCGGAAGGCTTGGAAGATAAGTGAGTCCATCAACTCCAACGGCATCACTGAGTATGGAACCACGACCTACGGCACTTTACTCGTCATTTTAAAAGTCTGCAACATGAACGTTGCAGCCCGAAAATGGGTCAGCACATGGAATATGCTGGCAATGTAACACATAGAGAGTAATGAAAGAATAATGCTATACCTCATGCATATATGGCTGGTGGAAAGCTCTATGGTTACAGTTTTGCGTAAAGCCAATTTTTCCCTACTACAAAGGAATAAATTTTATTTAACTATCATGGTGGTTGTTAAACATTGAGAAGGATGACACCCTCTCAATCTCAATTAAACATCATCATTAAACCCAACAAATTAAAACTAAAGTAACATGTTGAGATTCACATGATAATCCAAGTACTAGATACTCAAAACGTACATAACCGGGGACACGGCTAACCATGATTAGTTTATACACTCTGCAGAGGTTTGTGCACTTTTCCCCACAAGACTCGATCGCCTCCGTTGGATTTCTCGCACTACGTGGTGTTTGAGAAACGGATGACCGAGACATAGTCTTTCAGAAGCGTTTGCACCTTATGATCGGATAGACAGTACCTACCTCAATCCCCTACATCTGTTAGTCTACCACTGTAAGAGTTCACACGACTTAATCAACTATCCTAGAGCCCATAGTAGCTTGTGGCTGCACACAGAAGTTTCTAGCATGAATAATCTCATGATCCCTTTGAGCCTGGGTGGTAGTCCATAAAGAAAAACAGGCAATCGCTGGAATACCCAGGTGCCTCAATCCACCCAGATGTGTGTTTTAGTTGCCACCTTAAATAAACCATTAATTTACAATCTCACATCTGTCATGGATACACTCACCCAATCCACGTCTACTGGCATAGCATGGCATAATAAGCAAACGTAGAGGTAACTCCCAAGGGTTTGATAATAAAATAGGCAATAGGTACTACCTCATCTACTTCCCAAAACCCACAATTTAATTAGATCCCAATCATGCAATGTTTGAGGGTTTGGTCTAATGCATAAAACTGGGTAGTAAAAAGGTATGATCAAAGTGTTACTTGCCTTGCTGATGATCCGTGAAACCTAGAGATTCGAAGTAGCACGCGGCGCACTCCGGATACTCTATCGCAAACAAACAAGCATACAATAAGTACTCATCTAATGCACGGGTAAAACTCAAATAAGAGATCTAACCAGAAAGTTCAACTTAAGAACTCCGGTTTGCAAAAAGAATCAAATCAAACGAAGCAACGAAAATAAAACGGCGAAAGAAACAAGCTTCATTTACTAATCTGGACCTCAGTCATTTTACAGAAGGAAAAACTAATTTGAGTTGGTTAAATGGAAAGAGGGTTTCGAGATGAAACTCTAGGCACTTGAATCGCCTGATTCCGATAAACTAGCGAAAAGTTATACTAATACGAAAATCGGATCAGAAATCGCGATCAGAAATAATCGCGGAAAATCCGACAAAAAGAAAAACGACGAACAGGATAAAGAACGAACGTTCGCTGTCTACGGCTAAACGACGAAAACCGTTCATTAAAACGAACGTACAAACGAACGTCCGCTAAATAGACTAAACCGGGAAAAAAAATAAACCGATCTAAATAAAAAAACGACCGGGCGGTTAACCGGTGAAGATCGGCGGCGGCGGCGGCTACCTCCGGCGGTGTTGAACTCCGGTGGGGCGGCGGCGGTCGGTGGCGAGGTGGTGGGCGGCGGCGACGGCGGGCGGCGTCGGAGGCGACGGCGGCAATGGCGGCGGCGGCTGGGTGGTGGCGCGCGGCTTTGGCGGCGGCTCGGGCAGCTGGCTAGGGTTAGGGCGGGGCTGGGCGGCTCGGGCTGGGCTCCCCCGGCTTATAAAGGCCGGCCGGGCTAGAGTCCGGGTCGGGTACGGCCCGGCTAGGTCGGTTCGTTTTTTTATAAATTCGCGCAGAAAAACAAATAAAAGAAATACTAAACGGACTCCAAAAATCCCGAAATAAATTTTCCCCAACTTCTAAAATCAAGCCGGGCAAGATGAACATTTATTTGGGGCCTAAATGGAATTTTGAAAACGCGTATTTTTCCTAAATTCAAATAAAACAGCAAAAAACTCCAAAATAAATCTTATTTCATTTTTTTATTAAATCCTCAATATTCCTTTATTTTGGGAAAGTCATTTTATTCCCTCTCTCTTATTTTTATAATTGGAATAATTGAAGATAAAATAAATAAAATCAAATGATCCTATTTTCAAAATTTGAGAAAACTCAAATATGAAAATAACGAAATCCCCAACTCTCTCCGTGGGTCCTTGAGTTGTGTGAAATTTCTAGGATCAAGCCCAAAATGCGATAAAATATGATATGCAATGATGATCTATGTATAACATTCGAAATTGAAAATTTGGGATGTTACAAACCTACCCCCTTAAGATGAATCTCGCCCTCGAGATTCGGGTTGGCTAGAAAATAGGTGAGGGTGGTCCTTCAGCAGATCTTCCTCTCGTTCCCAGGTGGCTTCATCCTCTGTGTGGTGACTCCACTAAACTTTACAGAACTTGATAACCTTACTGCGAGTGACTCGGCTGGCATATTCAAGAACCTTGACCGGTTTCTCCTTGTAGGTCAAATCACTATCCAACTGAATCGCTTAAGGCGGCACTATATCTCTCAGCGGTATATCAGCCATCTCTGCGTGGCACTTTTTCAACTGGGAAACATGGAACCCATCGTGAACCCCTGACAATCCTTCGGGCAACTCCAACTTGTAAGCAGCTTATCCCATACGCTCCAAAACTTTGTATGGTCCCACAAAACGTGGCGCTAATTTTCCTTTAAATCCAAAGCGCTTAAATCCCCGAAGTGGAGATACACGAAGATAAACTCTGCCTCCGACTTTGTAAACTGTCTCCTTGCGTTTAGAATCTGCATATCTCTTCTGCCTGGGTTGGGCTACCTTGAGCCTATCGCGAATCAACTTCACCTTTTTTTCAGACTCTTTAATAAAATCTGGGCCAAACAACTGATGGTCTCCTACTTCGTCGCACAACAATGGTGTTCTACACCTCCTTCTGTACAAAGCTTCGAAAGGGGCCATCTTCAGACTGGATCGATAACTGTTGTTGTAGGAGAACTCTCCATACGGCAAATTGTCGTCCCAACTAGATCCATAATCCAGCGCACAAGCTCTCAACATATCCTCTAAAATCTGGTTGATTCTCTCGGCCTGTCCATCTGTCCGCGGATGAAAAGCTGTACTGAACTCTAGTCTGGTTCCCAAAGTTTCATGCAACTGATTCGAGAAGTTTGAGGTAAACTTGGTTCCTCTATCTGATACAATGCTTCTCAGAAATCCATGCAGACATACGATCCTGGTCATGTATAACTTAGCCAACTTGGCACTGCTATAAGTAGTCTTCACGGGGATGAAATGAGCTACCTTCGTCAAACGATCGACTACAACCCAAATCGAGTCATGGCCTGAACGAGTCCTGGGCAATCCCATGATAAAATCCATGCCTAGCTTATCCCACTTCCATTCGGGTATTGGTAATGGCTATAACAGTCCTGCTAGCTTCTGATGCTCTCCCTTCACTCTCTGACATACATCACAAACTGCTACATACTCCACAATATCCTTCTTCATTCCAGTCAACTAGAAAGTATCCTTCAAATCCAAATACATCTTGGTATTTCCTGGGTGAATCGAATAGTGAGTCATGGGCCTCCTGCAGAATCAACTTCCTGATCTCCGGATCATTAGGCACATAAACACGGTCTTCAAACCATAGGGTGTCGTGCTCATCCTCACGAAATCCTTTAGCTTTTCCTTTGTTCATCTTCTCTTTAATAGAGGCAATCTCTTTGTCATACTTCTGAGCTTCTCTGATCTTATCCATCAATGTAGACTGAACCTCCAGTGCTGCTACATAGCCTCTCGGAACTATCTCCAAACATAGCTCACGAAGGTCCTCGACTAACTCCTTTGGTAACTCTCCGGTCATTAGTGTGTTGACATGGCTCTTGCGGCTCAACGCATCGGCTACTACGTTAGCCTTTCCGGGATGATAATGTAATCTCATACATCCTTGATGAGCTCCAACCATCTCCTTTGTCTGAGATTCAGCTCCTTTTGTGTGAAAATGTATTTCAAACTCTTGTGATCCGTGTACACCTCACAATGGTTTCCAATGAGAAAATGTCTCCCAGTGTTCAATGCATGCACTACGGCTGCTAACTCCAAATCAGGTGTGGCATAATTCAACTCATGGGGCTTAAGCTGTCGTGAGGCATACGAAACAAATCTTCCCTCCTGTATAAGCACTGCTCCAAGTCCTCGACGAGAAGCATCGCAATACACCTCGTAATAATTGCGCTGATCTGGCAGAATCAACACTGGCGATGTAACCAAACGTTTCTTCAACTCCTGGAAACTGGCCTCACATTCTTCAGTCCATTTGAACTTAGTATCCTTCTTCAACAACTCAGTCATGGGCTTTGCAATCTTCGAGAAATTCTCAATGAACCTCCAGTAGTATCCTGCGAGTCCAAGAAAACTCCGAATCTCTCCAACTGTTGTTGGGGCTTCCCATTTTGTCACAGTGACAACCTTGGTGGGATCTACTACTCTTCCTTTTCCGGATATAACATGTCCAAGGAATCCAACTTCCTTCAACCAAAACTCACATTTGCTGAACTTGGCATATAACTGATGTTCTCTGAGCTTCTCCAGTACCAAATGCAAATGCTCCTTATGCTCCTCTTCATTCTTCGAGTAGACCAAAATATCATCAATGAACACCACGACGAACTTATCCAAAAACTCCATAAACACCTTGTTCATCATGTTCATGAAATAGGCAGGTGCGTTAGTCAGACCAAATGACATAGCGGTATACTCGTACAGCCCGTACCTGGTGGTAAAAGTTGTCTTCGGTATATCCTGCTCTCGAATCTTCAACTGATGGTATCCTGATCGCAAATCGATCTTGGAAAATACCTTAGCTCCTTGCAATTGGTCAAACAAATCATTGATCATCGGCAACGGGTACTTGTTCTTAATTGTCACTTCATACAATCCTCGGTAATCAACAACCATCCTCAATGATCCATCCTTATTCTCCACTAGAAGTACTGGCGATCCCCAAGGTGAAGAACTTGGGCGAATAAAACGTTTATCCAGTAACTCCTTAATTTGCTTCTTAATTTCCTCGAAATCTTGTGCTGGCATCCTGTATGGTCTCTTAGATATCGGCCCTGTGCCTGGCAAAAGCTCAATCAAAAACTCAATGTCTCTATCCGGTGGCATGCCTTGCAACTCCTCCGAAATACGTCGGGAAATCTTTCACCTTTGGTACTTCCTCTTGCACAACTCCTCGATAAGGAATTTACTTGAGTCCTCTTGATGCGTCGGGTACATACTTGATCCTTCTTCCTTACGGTGTCATAAGCAAAATCGTCTTTATCGCGCATTCAATGTTCCTCCATACTTTGATAACCAATCCATGCCTAATATCACATCCAATCCTTGCGATTCCAATACCATTAGGTCCGAGGGAAACACGAGTTACCAATCCTTAATGGTAACCGATCACACCATAAACCAGCCATATACTATGCTCCAAAGCGAGGTTACTAACATGGGTGACCTAAGGGCTTGGGTTGGCAGTTTATACTTATCCACGAATCCCCTTGATATGTATGAATGCGATGCTCCAGTATCAAAAAGAACGAGTGCAGTAAATGACTTAACCAAAAACTTACCTATTACTGCATCTGGCTGAGCTTCAACCTCTTCCATGTTAACGTGGTTCACCTGTCCCCTATTGAAAGGGTTCGGCTTCTTCCCTGAGCTTTTATTTCCATTTCCATTCTGGGCTTCAGGACATTCATTGGCATAATGTCCAGTCTTCTGACACTTATAGCAAGTGACTTGGCTCAGGTTTCTCTTGGCTGGGGTTGACGGGTTGGTATGGTTCTGGCCGTTGCTTCCTCCATTCCCGTTACCATTCTTGGAGCCATTATGATTATGCGAATTCCCTCCTCCATGGGTATGCTGAAAAAGTCCTTCCAGTTTCGGGGTAAAACGTGGCTTCTGCTGAGCTCCAGAACTGTACTTCCCTTGTCCATAGTTCCTCTCGCGGTTCTCAATCTACTGCTGCTTCCCTTCAATCATAAGAGCACGATCTACCAACTCCTGGTAGTTGTTCAAAGTTGCTACCATCAACTGCATGCTCATCTCATCATTCAGTCCTTCCAGAAACTTCTCCTGCTTTGATGCGTCTGTAGCAACGTCATCTGGGGCATAACGTGCTAGCTTACTAAAGTCATCCACATAATGGCCAACTGTCCGTCCTCCTTGGCGCAAGTTACGAAACTCACGCTTCTTCATGGCCATAGCTCCTGCTGAAACATGGGCAGTACGGAAAGCCTGCTGAAACTGATCCCATGTGATAGTGTTAATAGGATAAGTGGTTGTGAAATTCTCCCACCATGATGCTGCGGGTCCTTCAAGTTGATGTGTGGCAAAACACACCTTTTCCGCATCTGTGCATCCTGAAGTGGTCAACTCCCTTCCTGTCTTGCGGAGCCAATCATCTGCAACTATTGGCTCGGTGCTACTGGAGATCACCGGCGGATTCAGTCTAAGAAAATGGGTTAAGTGATCAACAGGTGGTGGAGGTGGTGGGTTGTTTTTGTTGTTGTTCCCCTGGTTCTGATTCTGGACTAGCAACTGCATCAACGCATTCTGCTTCTGGATCAACTAGGTGAGCTCCGGTGGAAAAGCAAATCCATTGTCACGTCTCGGAGGCATCTGAGGGTTTTAGAGAAGATGAGATCATAGAATAGAATGAGGTCTAGAGAGAAAACACTACCCATATGCACATGAGACAAATGCAAACAATATCACTCATTCAATTCAAGAAAGGGCATACAATGGTCTATCTATCGTTATAAAGGTGCTCGGACTATACTAGGTACATGGGGGAATACTACTATGTTATGGTGGTCGACTAGAAAAACTGCTCCGATGAAGACTCCATGATATCCGCTCCAGCTTCATCAACATAGTCATCATCGCTGTCGTCTGGGTCCGAGTCGGTGTCGTCGATGATGATATAGTTCTCCGGGCAAGTGGAATCGTCATCTTCTCCTCCTGGCGCAGGGTCTCCCATGAACACTCCTAGCTTCCTGGTCAGGTCGTCATTCTTCTCCACTAATACTTCGATTTCCTCCATATAATCTACGCGTGTATCCTTGAGTTCTTCCTCCAGTTTCATGATCTTGGTCAAGGCCTTCTGCAGATCTATCATGCCTGCGCACATCTGGTTCTCCTGGCGTCAAATGTGCTGGTTTAACTCCTGGATAAAACCTGCGATTGATCTATCCTTCCTGGTGCTGATCATCTCCCATTGCTCATCTCGGCACCCACAATTCTGGTAAATATTATCCTTGAGATCTTGGTGGTAAACTTCTCCAATGCGTCCCATCGTGATGTGGGCGGCCATGCTCTTTCCTAGACTCCAGGTTGGTGCATCAAAGGAAAACTCTATGGGCTCAGTGACGGGCATGAACGTCCTTCCTGGAACTTGAACTTGATTCATCCAGCACTCCTCTTCGAGTAAAGTGGCGTTGTAGGTCCCGGTGAAGCTTGGTACTCTGATGTTCAGGTATCTAGTGACTTCCTTCAAGTGGCGTCCAAAGGGTGTATCTTCATCCGGTTGCGTGAACTTGTTCCTTGCATCCGCCATCCTAAAAGAGTAGAAAAGATGAGGAGTCAGAAATGAGAAGAGTGAATAGTGATCTAGGGCTTTAGCTTAGTGGCCGTGTCCTATAGTCAGCGTGTGCTCTGATACCATCTTGTAGCGACCAGACCTCAAACGGTCAAGTCTCTGTGCATCAGTGTCATCCCTGGATCAGTAATGCTGACACGCATAGTACTCGAAGGATTTATAACAGAGTAGCAATCACACACTAATTACATCGAATGTCTCAAAAGAGAACTTATTACAATAAATATGGCTTAAGGCCATCTAATAACGATAACAGCGGAAGGCTTGGATGATAAGTGAGTCCATCAACTCCAATGGCATCACTGAGTATAGAACCACGACCTACGGCACTTTACTCGTCGTCTGAAAAGTCTGCAACATGAACGTTGCAGCCTGAAAACGGGTCAGCACATGGAATATGCTGGCAATGTAACACATAGAGAGTGATGAAAGAATAATGCTATACTACATGCATATATGGTTGGTGGAAAGCTCTATGGTTACAGTTTTGCGTAAAGCCAATTTTTCCCTACTTCAAAGGAATAAATTTTATTTAACTATCATGGTGGTTGTTAAACATTGAGAAGGATGACACCCTCTCAATCCCAATTAAACATCATCATTAAACCCAACAAATTAAAACTAAAGTAACATGATGAGATTCACATGATAATCCAAGTACTAGATACTCAAAACGTCCATAACCGGGGACACGGCTAACCATGATTAGTTTATACACTCTGCAGAGGTTTGCGCACTTTTCCCCACAAGACTCGATCGCCTCCGTTGGATTTCTCAGACTACGTGGTGTTTGAGAAAGCGGATGACCGAGACATAGTTTTTCGTAAGCGTTTGCACCTTACGATCCGCAGAGCGGTACCAACCTACATCCCCTACATCTGCTAGTCTACCACTGTAAGAGTTCACACGACTTAATCAACTATGCTAGAGCCCATTGTAGCTTGTGGCTGCACACAGAAGTTTCTAGCATGAATAATCTCATGATCCCTTTGAGCCTGGGTGGCGGTCCATAAAGAAAAACAGGCAAACGCTGGAATACCCAGGTGCCTCAATCCACCCAGATGTGTGTTTAAGTTGTCACCTTAAATAAACCATTAATTTACAATCTCACATCTGTCATGGATACACTCACCCAATCCACGTCTACCGGCATAACATGGCATAATAAGCAAACGTAGAGGTAACTCCCAAGGGTTTGATAATAAAATAGGCAATAGGTACTACCTCATCTACTTCCCAAAACCCACAATTTAATTAGATACTAATCATGCAATGTTTGAGGGTTTGATCTAATGCATAAAACTGGGTAGTAAAAAGGTATGATCAAAGTGTTACTTGCCTTGTTGATGATCCGTGAAACCTAGAGATTCGAAGTAGCACGAGGCGCACTTCGGGTACTCTATCGCAAACAAACAAGCATACAATAAGTACTCATCTAATGCACGGGTAAAACTCAAATAAGAGATCTAACCAGAAAGTTCAACTTAAGAACTCCGGTTTGCAAAAAGAATCAAATCAAACGAAGCAATGAAAATCAAACGGCGAAAGAAACAAGCTTCGTTTACTAATCTGGACCTAACTCAAATTTTATAGAAGCAAAAACTTGTTTGAGTTGTTTAACCGGAAAGAGGGTTTCGAGATGAAACTCTAGGCGCTTGAATCGCCTGATTCCGATAAACGAGCAAAAAGTTGTACTAAAACGAAAATCGGGTCAGAAATCGCGATCAGAAATAGTCGCGGAAAATCCGAGAAAAAGAAAAATAACGAACAGGCTAACGAACGAACGTTCGCTGTTTGCGGCTAAATGACGAAAACTGTTCGTTAAAATGAACGTACGGACGAACGTCCGCTAAATAGACTAAACCGGGAAAAAAATAAACCGATCTAAATAAAAAAACGACCGTGGTTTTTATAAAAAAACCGGGCGGTTAACCTGTGAAGACCGGCAAGTGAACTCCGGTGAGGCGTGATCGTGGCGAGGTGTCGGGCGGCGGCGGCGGCGTTGCGCGGCGCGAGCGCCGACGGCTCGGGATGGCGACGGATAGGGTTAGGGCAGGGCTGTGCGGCTCGGGCTGGGCTCCCCTGGCTTATAAAGGCCGGCCGGGCTAGAGTCTGGGTCGGGTACGGCCCGGCTAGGTTGGTTCCTTTTTTTTAATAATTTCACGCAGAAAAACAAATAAAATTAATACTAAACGGACTCCAAAAATCCCGAAATAAATTTTCCCCAACTTCTAAAATCAAGCTGGACAAGATGAACATTTATTTGGGGCCTAAATGCAATTTTGAAAAACGCGCATTTTTCCTAAATTCAAATAAAACTGCGAAAAACTCCAAAATAAATCTTATTTGATTTTTTTATTAAATCCTCAATATTCCTTTATTTTGGGAAAGTCATTTTATTCCCTCTCTCTTATTTTTATAATTGGAATAATTGAAGATAAATGAAATAAAATCAAATTATCCTATTTTCAAAATTTGAGAAAACTCAAATATGAAAATAACGAAATCCCCAACTATCTCCGTGGGTCCTTGAGTTGCGTGAAATTTCTAGGATCAAGCCCAAAATGCAATAAAATATGATATGCAATGATGATCTATATATAACATTCCAAATTGAAAATTTGGGATGTTACAATTAGTTCCGCCTCGTGGCGGCGAAGTTTCTTCCCGAAAGCTTGGTTATGATTTTTTCTCGGACGAAAGACTTCATATAGCAGAAGATGGGCACCGGAGGCCTGCTAGGTGTCATGGTAACGATTCCTGCAATAAGAGAGGGGTAGGATAAAGGAGCATGATCTATCGAGATGCATATGGGTGACACAGTGGTTTTAGCGAGTTCGGGCTCTCACGGTGGAGATAACAACCCTACGTCTCGTGCTCCGGAGAGGCTTTGTTTTATCTTAGTATGTATCCGGAGATTACAATGAGACGAGAACGGATCCCCGTAGTCCTGAGACTAATGGTGAAAAAGAGAGAGAGATGGAAGAAAAAGCCCCCCAGTCTAGTGGTGGGGGTGGCTTATATAGAGTGCGCCACCCCCTCACCTCCTATGTTACAAAGTGGAACATCAATGTCATAATGCCTGTCCACAACAAAACCGTCATGCTGACTATTGGTCTTCGCATATCCAAGTGAGTTACATGGCCGAGTGGAATGAGCTCGTCGAGTGGAGTGCCGTGCTCGAGTGGTTGTTGCCGACCGAGTGACTTTCAAGTTCTGCGGTACATCACGGACGGGCGATCTCGCCCAGGCCCGATACAAAGTGTACGGTGTCCATGGGTAGGGTATTTAGGTCAGGCCTCTTACGCTACCTCTAATACATGTCCTCGTCATTAGCCCCCGAATCGGTCGAGGTTGAGCGGGTCGAGTCGAGGTGTATTCCCGGATGAGTCGAGTGCTACGGAGGCACTTATGAACTTCCTCTGGTCACCCGACGGTCTTATCTCCGCGTGTTGCCTTGATGGATTCCAGACTGCATGGTGTCCGAGTGAAATGAGCTCAAACGGGTCCGCGGAGGAGCGTTGAACTGACCTTATAGCAAATTTTTTTGGAGTGATTTGGAGCTGGTCCTGCATCGAGTAACTGATTACTCGGAATTTCTTCACGCCTAGAACGTGTCTTTTTTATGTTGTTTGGCCGTCACTCAGACCGGGCGGACCGTTCTGAGTGGACACCATTCCGATGGGGGCACGCTAAGTGCACCCACCGGTGTGTAATCGAGATCGCCGTCATTGCGGGCAGCCGGCGGGAGTCTTAGAACTGTCTTTTTGTTGTTGTTCATCACTCGGATTGGTCGGGCCATACCGAGTGGAGATTACTCCGATGGGGCACGCTTAGTGCACCCATCGTGTAGTCCCCGAGACCGCCATCGACTGCGGGCAGTCGGCGGGGGTCTGAAAGAACTAAAACTCTTTTTAGCTGGTACTGATCGAACTTGTTCTTCTCTCGGATTGGTTTCTGTTTGCTTGATACAGCTTCTGAAGAGGAATCAGCAGTCGACCAATTGGACGATCCTTGAGCAGCATTGATCAGCTCATCAGCAAGGCCCTCAGCAATGGTCTTGACGTTCCTGTCTCAGCTCACCATCAAGGCACTCAGCAATGGTCTTGACGTTCCTGTCAGCCGTCTGCTTTGGGTCGCAGTCGACCCGCACCATTCGGCGGGGCCGGTCAACTCATCAACGAGTTATTCAGTAATTGTCTTGACGTTCCTGAGTGTGGCTCGCCTTGGCGACACGCTCAATCTCGTCCTTCTTCTTGATGGTACAAATATGAAGTGGTGGTCGTGGCCGACCCGCACTTTGCTAAGCCCCCGAGTGGGAGGATTACGCACCACTCGGTAAGATTTTTCAAACTTAGGCGAGCACTGGACTGCAGCTAAGCCTCTGAGTGGGAGGATCGCTCACCACTCGGTAGGATTTTTCAAACTTAGGCGAGTACTGGACTGCAGCTAAGCCCTCGAGTGGGAGGATTGCTCACCACTCGGTAGGATTTTTCAAACTTAGGTGAGTACTGGACTGCAGCTAAGCCCCCGAGTGGGAGGATTGCTCACCACTCGGTAGGATTTTTCAAACTTAGGCGAGTATTGGACTGCAGCTAAGCCCCCCGAGTGGGAGGATTGCTCACCATTCGGTAGGATTTTTTTTACTTAGGCGAGTACTGGACTGCAGCTAAGCCCCCGAGTGGGAGGATTGCTCACCACTCGGTGAGGATTTTTATTACTTAGGTAGCATCTTGGACTGCAGCTAAGCCCCCAGTGAGAGGCGGACTCACCACTCGGTAGGATTTTTATTACTTAGGTAGTCTTGGACTGCAGCTAAGCCCCGAGTGAGAGGCGGACTCACCACTCGGTAGGATTTTTCTTCGACTTAGGCGAAACGGATTCGCAGCTAAGACACCAACTTGGGGATTTTAAGACATGTAAAAAATGAACAACAATCATTCGGAAGACTGTAAAATCATGTCTTTTCATAATCAAACTAAAGGGTACTTCTTTCTGAGTTCTCTTCTAGTGGGGGCACGCCGAGTGCAACCAGTGGGTGTAGTCCCCGACCCTCTGTCGGACTAGATGAGCCTGGCAGAGGGTTTAAATCTCCTGGTAAACCTCTACGCAGTCGACACGGTAAATATCTTTTTAGTCTGAAATTGAGTCAATCGGATGCATCTTCAGGCACTTGACATGGTAAATAAGCTCAGCCTGGAGCTGAGACAGTCGGACTGATCTTCGTGCACTCGGCACGGTAAATAAATTCAGCCTGGAACTCAGTCAAGCAGGTGAATCTTCGTGCTCTCGGCACGGTGAATGAATTCTGCTTTGAAACCGCCGATTGTAGAAAAAAGCCGGACACTGTGGAGTAATCGTTCGAGTACTTCTTATATTGACCGTTAGATTTTGCATGAAAGGGGTATTTGCAAGAGCATATTGTATCCGTAGAGGAGCTTCGTTTTCACCCTTTTGCAGTCCTGAAGATGACTTTAGGTAATGATTTGGGTGATCGTCCGAGTGGACAGTACTACCCTTATAGATTTTCGGCAGACCGAGCATGTATGGTCAGAAAGATATTCCTGATGTGATCAATGGGTTGATTGAATGGCGTAAACCCTGAGGGCGGCATGGCCAATGGTTGTGCGTAGCCCCCGAGTGATGCTCGAAAGAGGTATGCTTGCTACAGAGTGTGATATGAGGTTTGATCATATGAGTAACTTAGTCGTTCCCGTGTTGGGGGTGTAGAGGTAAAGACATGTCCAACTGATGGTGATGCGTGAGGCTGCTGAGGGGCGATGATGTGTACAACCGAGTGACGACGTGCTGGGCGGTCGAGTGGTGAAGACGTGCACAACCGAGTGGCGACGCGCGGAGCGGCCGAGTGGTGAAGACGTGCCCAACCGAGTGGCGACGCGCGGAGCGACCGAGTCATGATGTGCGAGGTGGCCGAATGATGAAGACGTGCACAACTGAGTGGCAACGCATGAGGCGGCCGAGTGGTGAAGACGTGCACAACCGAGAGGCGATGCACAGAGCGGCCGAGGGGTGAAGACGTGCACAACCGAGTGGCGCGGTGAGGGACGGCCGAGTGTGGATGCGCGAGGTGGCCGAGTGAAGGAATACGTGTCCAGCCAAGTGGCTGAAATGGTCTTCGAAGGAGTTAGCCAGATGCTCTCGAAGCTAATGTAGCGATGAGGTCGGTGTAGTGTGGTTGCAACACAACAAGACGGGCGTGACAACTGAGTCTAAGTAGGAATGAAGATGGCGTGCAGAGCGTCTGGATGATTATAAAACTTGTCAAAGTGGCGGATCGAATGCACTTGTTGAAGTGAAGGATCTGACTGGTGATGAAGTACTAGACCACTCAGGTCCACTCAGGAGTGTCATTCCTAATGAGATGCAGCCCCCGAGAGCGGCGTAGCCCCCGAGTGCAGCGTAGCCCCTGAGCGTACTACAGGCTTCGACAACGGACATGTCAGAATACGAGAAATATAGTTTTGAATGGATAATTTGCAATTCATCGAGTCAGACTCGGGAAAAGATGAGGAGGAGCTTCCGAGTGATGCTCGAAAGAGGCAAACTCGCAAAAGAGTGAAGTGTGAAGTTTAATTATAAAACGGACTTATCTGTCTCATGCATGATGAGGTCTATATCATTGATACGATGAAGAGGATTCCACAGAGGGGTTGGCCGCATGTGTTTGAAGTTAACAGAGTGACAAGGTCGTTGTTGTGGTGCGCTGGGACCGGTATGGTGACCGAGTCCGAGCAACGATGAAGTTGGCGCATAGGGCCATCGAGTGATCGCGTAACTTGTGTAAAAAATGGCATAAGCCAACGAAATAATTTCTCGAGGAAATTTGATGTGTGCTGAAATAAATTGTGTGAATAACACCCATAGACACCCACTGGCAGTGCAAGGGGCTTGCTGGTTAACAAGCAAGAGTCTGAAAGAGCGAAGGATCCGTTCGAACTTGTCAAAGTGTTGGCTCAAATAAAATGGAAGTGTAGTGTTTCGACTGAGTTGCAGCCCCTGAGGACCAATCCAAACTCGAAATGAAGAACACATGGTGTTCGTGAATGAAGTATGCGAAAAAATGAAAGTTGGACTCGGGTGAAAATAAGCAGCCGAGCGTAGAGGTACACTTGGTGGCGTGGCCTCCGAGTGAATATGATGTGTGAATAACAGGATACTCGGGAATGCGGAAATAACAGAATGTAGTGCATGTAGAATGACTTAGCTGTCTGAAGGTGCATGAGTGGCCGAGTGGTGATGAGGTGACCAACCGAGTGGCGACACGCGGGGCGGCCGAGTGGTGATGAGGTGACCAACCGACAGCGACACGCGGGACAGCCGAGTGGTGATGAGGTCACCAATCAATGGTGACACGCTGGGCGGCCGAGTGGTGATGAGGTGACGAACCGATGGCGTCGTGCGGGGCGGCCGAGTGGTGATGAGGTGACCAACCGATGGTGACGCGCGGGGCGGCCGAGTGGTGATGAGGTGCTCGCGAAGGAGAAAGCATCGCTCAAGCTTGGGGGAGGCTTAAGTCAATGTTGTATTCATGCCCCAATCATGAGCTCTCTCGGTAAATGATTATTCAGAATTTTTATGCTCGGCTTTCTCTTGATAATCGCAACTTGCTCGATACTTCCTGTGCTGGTTCCTCTATGCTGAAGACTATTGATTTCAAATGGGACTTATTGGAAAGAATTAAACACAACTCTGAAGATTGGGGTTCCGACGATGGTAAGAAGTCAGGTATGACACCTAAGTTCGATTGTGTTAAATCTTTTATGGATAACGATGCTTTCCGTGGATTTAGCTCTAAGTATGGTCTTGACTCTGAGATAGTAGCTACTTTTTGTGAAACTTTTGCTACTCACGTTGATCTCCCTAAAGAGAAGTGGTTTAAACATAATCCTCCTATTGAAGTGAAAGTAGTTGCACCTATTACAGTCGAAGAAAAGACTATTACATATAGTGATCCTATTATTCCTACAGCTTATGTCGAAATACCTCCTTCTCCTGTTAGGATAAATGATCATGTTAAAGCTTTGACTGTTGTTTGTAAGAGTAATACTAGGACCTATACACCTCCTGGGCAAATTAATGTTGAACCTAGTATTGCTGTGATTAAAGATCTCTTGGATGAGGACTTAGATGGGCATGTTATCTCTTTCTTGGGTGAAACTGCTAATATTGCAAGACCCGATACTAAGACACGTAGACCTGTTGTAGGCACGCCTGTTATTTCTGTCAAAATAGGAGATCATTGTTATCATGGCTTATGTGATATGGGTGCTAGTGCTAGTGCGATACCCTATGATCTTTATAAAAAAATTATGCACGATATTGCACCTGTTGAATTAGAAGACATTGATGTTACTATTAAGATTGATAATAGGGACACCATTAAACCTATTGGGATTGTTAGAGATGTTGAAGTCTTGTGTGGGAAGATTAAATACCCTGCTGATTTTCTTGTTCTTGCTTCCCCACAAGATGATTTTTGTCACATTATTTTTGGTAGACCCTTCTTGAATACTGCTAGCGCTAAGATTAATTGTAAAAGGAAGGTCGTCGCTGTTGGCATAGATGTCTCATGAGTTCAATTTTGCTAAGTTTAGTAGACAACCTCGTGAAAGGGAACCACCTAGTAAGGATGAGATTATTGGTCTCGCTTCCATTGTTGTTCCTCCAACTGATCCGTTAGAACATTATTTGTTAGACCATGAAAACGATATGTTTATGAAGGAAAGGGAAGAAATAGATGAAGTGTTCCTTAAATAAGAACCTATGCTGAAACATAACCTTCCCGTTGAAATTCTTGGGGATCCCCCTCCACCCAAGGGTGATCCCGTGTTTGAACTCAAACCCTTACCTGATAATCTTAAGTATGCTTATCTTGATGAAAAAGAAATATATCCTATTATTATTAGTGCTAACCTTTAAGAGAAAGAAGAAGAAAGATTATTGAAAACTCTGAAGAAGCACCGTGCTGCTATTGGATATACTCTGGATGATCTTAAGGGCATTAGTCCCGCATTATGTCAACACAAAATTTCAGTGGAGAAAGATGCCAAACCAGTTAGAGATCCTCAAAGACAATTAAATCCCAAAATGAAGGAAGTGGTAAGAAAGGAGATACTAAAGCTCCTTGAGGCAGGTATTATTTATCCCGTTGCTGATAGTGAATGGGTAAGCCCTGTCCATTGTGTCCTTAAAAAGGGAGGTATTACCGTTGTTCCTAATGATAAAGATGAATTGATCCCACAAAAAATTATTACAGGCTATAGGATGGTAATTGATTTTCGTAAGTTAAATAAAGCTACTAAGAAAGATCATTACCCTTTACCTTTTATTGATCAAATGCTAGAAAGGCTATCCAAACACACACATTTTTGCTTTCTAGATGGTTATTCTGGCTTCTCTCAAATACCGGTGTCCGCGAAGGATCAATCTAAAACTACTTTTACTTGCCCTTTTGGTACTTTTGCTTATAGACGCATGCCTTTTGGTTTATGTAATGCACCTGCTACCTTTCAAAGATGCATGATAGCTATATTTTCTGATTTTTGTGAAAAGATTTGTGAGGTATTCATGGATGACTTCTCCGTCTATGGATCCTCTTTTGATGATTGTTTTAGCAACCTTGATCGAGTTTTGAAGAGATGCGAAGACACTAGTCTCGTCCTGAATTGGGAAAAGTGTCACTTTATGGTTAATGAAGGCATTGTCTTGGGGAACAAGATCTCCGAGAGAGGTTTTGAAGTTGATAAAGCCAAAGTTGATGCTATTGAAAAGATGACATGTCCCAAGGACATAAAAGGTATAAGAAGTTTCCTTGGTCATGACGGATTTTATAGGAGGTTCATTAAGGACTTTTCTAAAATCTCTAGGCCTCTGACTAATTTATTGCAAAAAGATATTTCTTTTGTCTTTGATGATGATTGTGTAGAGGCATTTGAAACGCTTAAGAAAGCTTTGATCACTGCACTGTTGGAGATATGCCCTAGAGGCAATCATGTATGATGATATTTCCTATGTGTTTATGAATAAATATAGTCCTTGGACATTATCAATGATGTGTATCAGCAAGTATGTGACTTGTTTGTGGGACTATGCATTGTATGATGACTGTCCTAAAAGGTCCCTAGTCAAAAGGGCTGTGTGGACGCGCAACCGACTAGACTAGCATATGACACGGTCGATGGCTTGGTCTCACTAGCCATGGAGCATTGGATGCTAACCGGATAATATGGACTTGGAAAGGTCTGGTCGAATTCGACGTAGTCAGATCCGAGTCGAGATAAGGTCCGAGTCGGACAGACCCAACTATGAGACGATCGACATGTCATATGTGAGTCTCTAGTACAACATATCGTTCTATGTCCTAAGACCTGAGTGGCGCATGTACTCGAGATGGTGACAGACTTGCTTTGGGCCGACCAAACGCTACTCCGCGGATCGGGTAGTTACAATGGTAGGTTTCGGGTTTGTCGGTCCCATGTTGCGAGACATGGTCGAGCAAGATGGGATTTGCCCTCCGACCGGGAGAGATATACTGGGCGCACGTGTGATCCGACCAGGAATAGCATGGCCATGCGACAAGGATTATGAGATAATCCGGATAGTGGTCGGTATCCTTTGGAGCGCGAAAGAGTTCGGGCTAGCACAAGGATGACAGTCTCACCTTGAGCCCGACAACATATATCGTGTGGCAAAGGGCGAAGTGTGACACGTTATGCAGGTTCGCCTAACCAGCTTCATAGTGCGCTTGGTGGTCGGCATGCCTGCTAGAGGCCGCTACAAACCGTGCAGGTCGGAGGTGATCGAAGCGTGACCAAGCCGGCTTGAACCTAAGTGGTCGCGCTTAAGGGAAGGAACCTCTGAGGTCGGTTAATAGGACACTGGTCGGATGTGATCCTAACTGGACTAGGAACGTGACCGAGTAGACTTTGGGCTTTAGGGTCCGTGCGAGGCCCAAGTGTTGAGCCTGCGACGGACGCCTATATAAAGTGGAGGTGCAGCACACTCATGCAGTTGATCGATTCGGCTGCGACTAGGGTTTGCATGTGTTGCGAATAGCCACCTCCACTTGCGCCGACTGTGTGATCGGACCTAGCAGTCCACCGCACGGTGTTCCTCCTGCACGCGCGGATACCGTTAGAGGCGGTGCACTTGCGCCGCTCCGGCGAACTCGTACGTGGGAACCGACGACCGGACGCTCGATGGAGATCGGTTGAGGAGGAGACGATCCATGCGGACGCGCTGCCTCAACTCTTCTTCCGCTGCACGGCACTGCGCGTCTAGTGGTAATGATCTGTGATCCATCTCCCGTAGTATGTTCTTGGTTGTTCTGCGTGTAGGAAATTTTAATTTGCAGTCGACGCACCCTACCGTAGAACCCAACATGCACCTATTGTACAACCACCTGATTGGAATTTACCTTTTGAAATTATGTGCGATGCTAGTGATTATGTTGTAGGTGCTGTTTTAGGGCAAAGAGTCGATAAGAAATTGAATGTTATCCAGTATGCTAGTAAGACTCTTGATACTGCCGGAGAAATTATGCTACTACTTGAAAAGGAGTTCTTAGCAGTTGTGTTTGCATGTGATAAGTTTAGACCTTATATTGTTGATTCCAAAGTTACTATTCACACCGATCATGCTGCTATTAAATATCTTATGGAAAAGAAAGATGCTAAGCCTAGACTCATTAGATGGGTTCTCTTGCTCCAAGAATTTGACTTGCATATTATTGATAGAAAGGAGCTGAGAACCCGTTGTGCACAACTTGTCTAGGTTAGAGAATGTTCTTGATGACCCTTGCCTATTAATGATAGCTTTCCTGATGAACAATTAGCGGTCATCAATGCTTCTCGTACTGCTCCTTGGTATGCTGACTATGCTAATTACATTGTTGCTAAATATACCGCCTAGTTTCACATACCAGCAAAAGAAAAAGTTCTTTTATGATTTAAGACATTACTTCTGGGATGATCCATACCTTTATAAAGAAGGAGTAGATGGTATTATTAGACGACGTGTGGCTGAGCATGAACAAGAACAAATCCTACGCAAGTGTCACTCTGAATCCTATGGAGGACACCAAGCTGGAGATAGAACTGCACACAAGGTACTACAATCTGGTTTTTATTGGCCTACTCTTTTCAAAGATGCTCGTAAGTTTGTCTTATCTTGTGATGAATGTCAAAGAATAGGTAACATTAGTAGACGTCAGGAAATGCCTATGAATTATTCTCTTGTTATTGAACCGTTTGATGTTTGGGGCTTTGATTATAGTGGACCTTTTCATGCCTCCAATGGTTATACACATATTCTAGTTGTTGTTGATTACGTTACTAAGTGGGTAGAAGCTATTCCAACTAGTAGTGTTGATCTTAACACTTCTATTAAAATTCTTAAAGAAATTATTTTTCCGAGGTTTGGAGTCCCTAGATATCTTATGACTGATGGTGCTTCACAATTTATTCATGGTGTTTTCCGTAAGATGCTCGCTAAGTATGATGTTAATCATAGAATAGCATCTCCTTATCACCCGCAGTCTAGTGGTCAGGTAGAGTTGAGCAATAGAGAGCTCAAATTAATTTTGCAAAAGACTGTGAATAGATCTAGGAAGAATTGGTCCAAAAAACTTGATGATGCATTATGGGACTATAGAACTACATATAAAAATCCTATGGGTATGTCTCCATATAACATGGTTTATGGAAAAGCATGTCATTTACCTCTTGAACTTGAACATAAGGCATATTGGGCTATTAAAGAGCTCAATTATGACTTCAAATTTGCCGGTGAGAAAAGGTTATTTGATATTAGCTCACTTGATGAATGGAGAACCCAAGCCTATGAGAATGCCAAGCTTTTCAAAGAAAAAGTCAAACCCTGGCATGATAAGAGGATACAAAAGCGTGAGTTTAACGTAGGAGATTTTGTGTTATTATTCAACTCTCGTTTAAGATTTTTTGCAGGAAAACTTCTCCCAAAATGGGAAGGTCCCTACGTTATCGAGGAGGTCTATCATTCTGGTGCTATAAAAATCAACAACTTCGAAGGCACAAATCCGAGGGTGGTAAATGGTTAAAGAATTAAACATTATATTTAAGGTAATCCTATCAATGTTGAAACTAATATTATTGAAACCATAACCCCTGAGGAGTACATAAGAGACACTTTCCAGAACGTTCCAGACTCCGAAAAGGCATAGGTACGTGGTACGCTAAGTAAACCGACTCTAAAACAACTCTAATGGAAATTTTTATCAGTTTTGGATTATTTAAGAATTTTAGGAAGAAAGAAGTAGTCCGAAAGGGACACGAGGCTCCCACGAGAGAGGAGCGCCCCCCCCTGTAGGGCGCGCCCCCTATCTCGTGGGCACCTCGTGTGCCTCCTGGACTCCGTTTTCTTGTATGTTATGTATTTTGGTTGGTAAAAATTCATTATATATACTCCCGAAGGTTTTGACCACCGTATCACGCAAATATCCTCTGTTTTCGTTTTGAGCTGTTCCTGTTGCAGATTTGGAACAAGATGTCGTCCCATGATTCGGAGGGAGAGAGCTACATGGCTGATTATATTGCAGACCCAAAAGTATATGGGGATGTGGAACATTATGGCTGGACCACAGAGGAAGAAGAAGACTATGATCCAAAGAGGAAGGATGAGACAAACTCCGATGAAGAGGACGATCCACTACCTCAACCTGGTGATATGCATGTAGAGTTCAAGAAGTCAAGCCTCCCTAAGGTCCAATCTATCCCACCACACTTTTTGCAGGACAACAAGACAACACTATGCAAAAAGATAATGAAACTTGAGCTCGAGAATGAGGATCTGAGGGAGGAAAATTTTAGCCTCAGACGCAAGCTAGAGAAGAAAAATGCAATAAATCTACCGTCATTACCATCTCCATCACCTCCGAAGAAATAATCACATGGGTATGGGCACTCTCCTTGGGAACTGCCAAGCTTGGAGGAGGTGCCCCGGTATCGTATCACCATCACACTCCTATTTTTACAGCTTTATTTAGTTCGATCCTTTTAGTAGTATCTTGATCTAGTAGATTGAAGTTTTGATATCAAGTAGTTTTGAGTTCTGCATTGTGATCTCTTTATGTAAGCGAGTCCGTGTGCTATCTATAATAAAGATTAGTGTTGAGTCAAGGGCTTTGCCATGTTGCTATGATCTTGTGAAAGTAGAAAGAACAAAAGAGTTCATATTGATCTTATGGATAGTGATAACTTCACACATAGAAAGTATGAGGCATAAAAATTGTTGGGAGTTGATGAGCGTAGCCTTGGTCATCGTTGCAATTAATAGGAAGTGATAAGGAAAGAGGGGTTCACATATAAATATATTATCTTGGACATCTTTTATGATCGTGAAGCACTCATTAAGTATGACATGCTAAAAGAGTTGACGTTGGACAAGGAAGACAACGTAATGGTTTATGTTTTCCGACATCTCAGTTAAAGTATATTGTCATTGACCTTCCAAACATGTTGAGCTTGCCTTTCCCCCTCATGCTAGCCAAATTCCTTGCATCAAGTAGAGATACTACTTGTGCTTCCAAATATCCTTAAACCCAGTTTTGCCATGAGAGTCCACCATACCTACCTATGGATTGAGTAAGATCCTTCAAGTAAGTTGTCATTGGTGCAAGCAATAAAAATTGCTCTCTAAATATGTATGACTTATTAGTGTAGAGAAAATAAACTTTGTAGAAACTTGTTGTGGAAGTAATAAAAGCGACGGACTACATAATAAAGGTTCACATACAAGGGGCAATATAAAGTGACATTCTTTTGCACTAAGACTTTATGCATCAACCCTAAATGTGCATGACAACCTCTGCTTCCCTCTGCGAAGGGCCTATCTTTTACTTTATGTTTTACTTTATGCTTGAGTAAGGGTGATGCTCACCTTTCCCTTTTTATTTTTATCCTTTGGCAAGCTCCTTGTGTTTGAAAGATCATGATACATATATCCAATTGGATGTAAGTTGGCATAGGCTATTATTGTTGACATCACCTAAAGGTGAATACGTAGGGAGGCAACACAATAAGCCCCTATCTTTCTCAGTGTCCGGCTGAAACTCTATAACCACAAGTATTGCGTGAGTGTTAACAATTATAGGAGACTACGAGATAGTTGAGTACGTGAGCTTGCTGAAAAGCTCCATTATTGACTCTTTCTGATGTTACGATAAATTGCAATTGCTTCAATGACTGAGATTATAGTTTGTTAGTTCCACATGAAGTTTTTGAACCATACTTGACATTGTGAATCGTTTATTACTTGAGCATAGGAAATCATATGACAAAATCTAGATATGTTGCTGTTATTAGAATGATCATGATGCCCTCATGTCCGTATTTTATTTTTATCGACACCTCTATCTCTAAACATGTGGACATATTTTTCGATTTCGGCTTCCGCTTGAGGACAAGCGAGGTCTAAGCTTGGGGGAGGTTATACGTCCATTTTGCATCATGCTTTTATATCAATATTTATTGAATTATGGGATGTTGTTCCACATTATATCTCGATACTTATGGCTATTCTCTCTTATTTTACAAGGTTTACCATGAAAAGGGGGAATGCCGGCAGCTGGAATTCTGGCTGGAAAAGGAGCAAACATTGGAAACCTATTCTGCACAACTCCAAAAGTCCTGAAACTCCACGAACCAACTTATTGGATTTAACAAGAATTTATGAGCGAAAGAAATAGGCCAGGGGGCCACACCCTGTCCATGAGACAGGAGGGCGCCCCCCCCCCCCCCTGTAGGGCGTGGCCCCCTATCTCCTGGGCCCCCTGGTGGGCCTCCGGCGTCCATCTTCTGCTATATCATCACTTTTACCCTGAAAAAATCGTGGGCAAGCTTACGGGACGAAACTCCACCGCCACGAGGCGGAACCTTGGCGGAATCAATCTAGGGCTCTAGCGGAGCTGTTCTGCCGGGAACACTTCCCTCCGGGTGGGGGAAATCCTCACCAACATCATCACCAACGATCCTATCATCGAGAGGGGGTCAATCTCCATCAACATCTTCACCAGCACCATCTCCTCTCAAAACCCTAGTTCATCTCTTGTATCCAATCTTGTATCAAAACCACAAATTGGTACCTGTGGGTTGCTAGTAGTGTTGATTACTCCTTGTAGTTGATGCTAATTGGTTTACTTGGTGGAATATCATATGTTCAGATCCTTTATGCATATTATTACTCCTCTTATTATGAACATGAAAATGCTTTGTGAGTAGTTATGTTTGTTCCTGAGGACATGGGTGAAGTCTTGCTACTAGTAGTCATGTGAATTTGGCATTCGTTCGATATTTTGATGAGATGTATGTTGTCTTTCCTCTAGTGGTGTTATGTGAACGTCGACTACATGACACTTCACCATTATTTGGGCCTAGAGGAAGGCATGGGGAAGTAATAAGTACATGATGGGTTGCTAGAGTGACAGAAGCTTAAACCCTAGTTTATGCGTTGCTTCGTTAGGGGTTGATATGGACCCATATGTTTAATGTTGTGGTTAGGTTTACCTTAATACTCCTTTTTGTAGTTGTGGATGCTTGCAATAGGGGTTAATCATAAGTGGGATGCTTGTCCAAGTTAGGGCAGTACCCAAGTACCGGTCCGCCCACATATCAAATTATCAAAGTACCGAACGCGAATCATATGAACGTGATGAAAACTAGCTTGACGATGATTCCCAATGTGTCCTCGGGAGCTCCTTCTTCATTATTAGAATTTGTCCAGGCTTATCCTTTGCTACCTAAAGGATTGGGCCACCTTGCTGCACTTTATTTACTTTATTTACTTTTTGTTCGTTACTATGTATCTTATCACAAAACTATCTATCACCTACTATTTCAGTGCTTGCAGAGAAAACCTTACTGAAAACCGCTTATCATTTCCTTCTGCTCCTCGTTGGGTTAGACACTCTTACTTATCAAAAGGACTATGATAGATCCCCTATACTTGTGGTTCATCACCCCTTAGTCCTGAGACTAATGGTGAAAGAGAGAGAGAGAGAGAGAGAGATGGAAGAAAAATCCCCCCAGTCTAGTGGTGGGGGGTGGCTTGTATAGAGTGCGCCACCCCCTCACCTCCTATGTTACAAAGTGGAGCATCAATGTCATAATGCCTGCCCACAACAAAACCGTCATGCTGACCTATTGGTCTTCGCATATCCGAGTGATTTACATGGCCGAGTGGAATGAGCTCGTCGAGTGGTGTGCCGTGCTCCGAGTGGTTGTTGCCGACCGAGTGACTTTCAAGTTGCGGTACATCTGGACGGCGATCTGGCCCAGGAGCCCAGTACAAAGTGTACGGTGTCCATGGGTAGGCTTTAGGTCAGGCATGTTACCCTACCTCTAATACATGTCCTCGTCACTAGGGGGCCCATGAGGCAGGGGGCGCGCCCAGGGGGCGGGGCGCGCCCCCCACCCTCGTGGCCAGGGTGTGGGCCCCCTCTGGTATTTTCTTCGCTCAGTATTTTTTATATATTCCAAAAATTACTTCCATGGAGTTTCAGGACTTTTGTACTTGTGCAGAATAGGTCTGTAATATTTGCTCCTTTTCCAGCCCAAAATTCCAGCTGTCGGCATTCTCCCTCTTCATGTAAACCTTGCAAAATAAGAGAGAATAGGCATAAGTATTGTGACATAATGTGTAATAACAGCCCATAATGCAATAAATATTAATATAAAAGCATGATGCAAAATGGACGTATCATGCAGTCGTTCTGGTTGCTTCATTCGCACGATTGCCCCTATCTTCTCTAGATTGGCATCGATCCCTCGTTCAGAAACAAGAAAACCCAGTAGCTTTCCCACGGGTACATCGAATGTACAGTTGGTTGGGCTGAGCTTGATGCCGAAGGCTCGCATATTCGCGAAGGTCTCAGCGAGGTCAGTAGGAGGTCGGAACCTTTCCTGGACTTAACCACAATGTCATCCATATATGCTTCTGCGTTCTGACTGATTTGCTTCCGTAAGCATTTCTGGATCATTTGCTGGAATGTTGCCCCAGCATTTTTCAACCCGAATGGCATCGTGATATAGCAGAAACAGCCGAATGGGGTGATGAACGCTATTTTTATTTCATCAGGGCCATACAATCTGATCTGGTGGTACCCAGAGTACGCATCCAGAAATGATAACCCCTCACATCCAGCAATAGAATATACTATCTGATCTATGCGAGGGAGAGGAAAATGATCCTTCGGGCAGGCCCGATTGATGTGCCCAAAATGTAAACACATTCAAAGAGACTTATCTTTCTTTGGAACCATGACGACGTTGGCGAGCCACTCGGAGTGGTACACCTCTCGGATGAATTCGGCGGCTAAGAGCTGTGCTATCTCCTCGCCTATCGCCTTGCGCTTCTCCATCGAAGATCGCTGAAGATATTCTTTGACCGGCTTTGATGCCGAGTCGACACAGAGTCTGTGCGCGGCCAGCTCCCTGGGAACACCCGGCATGTCAGAAGGCTTCCATGCGAAGATGTCCCAGTTCTCACGAAGGAACTGGACGAGCGCAGCTTCCTATTTGATGTCCAGGGTGGTGGAGATGTTGGTTGGGGCAGCATTCGGGTCTTCAGGATGGATGTGCACCGGCTTTCTCTCCCCTGCCGACTTGAAAGAGGATTCCACAGTCGGTTTCTTGGACTTCAAAAGCTCGCTTGGATCTGCCGCCTTCTTGTACTCGTCTAACTCGGCCATCACCATCTGCTCATCAGCGATCTGGAGGCCTTTCTGGATGCACTCTTCGGCCAATTTCTTTTTGCCTGTGATGGTAATCACGCCTTTAGGCCCTGGCATCTTGAGTTTAAGATACACGTAACATCTACGGGCCATGAAACGCGTGTAGGCAGGCCTACCCAGGATGGCGTGATAAGCACTCTTGAAGTCAACCACTTCGAAAGTCAACCATTCATTTCAGAAGTTCTTGTCTTCGCCGAATACGACGTCGAGAGCTATCTAACCAAGTGACTTGGCCTTCTTCCCGGGGATTATACCTTGGAGCTGCATATTGCTCTTGCTGAGCCTGGTCATCGGGATGCGCATTGCCGCTAGGTTGTTGGCGTAGATGATGTTGAGCCGGCTGCTACCGTCCATTAGGACTTTGCGCAATCGGACTCCTCCCACGACTGGGTCTACTACCAAAGCCTGGCGCCCGAGGGTCGGGATGCGAGCCGGATGGTCCGACTGATCAAATGTGACTGGTGTCTTGGCCCAGTCGAGATATTTGGCGACAGTCGGAACTTCCATGTTGACCTCTCGGTTGATCACCTTGAGGTGGCTCTTGCTCTCAATGTCAGCAAAAATCATGAGGACATTCTCAACGTTGGGGTTCTCGGAAGTACCTTTGCCTCCATCTTCGTCGTCTTCATCTCTTTCTTTAGAATCTTGCCGCATCTCTTGCTTCAAGAGCGACACTCCCGAGTGGTGTGTTTGGGCAAGATCAAGTTACCCTCCTCATCTTTCTTCGTGTGGATCTGGCAAAGTTGGTCGGGAATGTCTCTCTTCATGGTGGCGTGCTTCTTCCCTTTCCAATCCTTCTTCTCCTTTTGGGACTTCTTTTTGCCTTGGCTGGCCAAAGCTGTGGCCTCAGCATTCCCTCCAGCATCTTCTTTCCGCTTGTGCTTCTTGCCCTTGTTCTTCAACAGATGGGCATCCCATGCTCTGCTCTTGCCGCTTCTTAGTCGGTCTTCCTCTTCACCATTGGTGTACCGGTTGGCTATCTCCATAGCCGGACTGAGAGTCGAGGTCTCAGTTCGGCCGAACTTCATGTTCAGCTCCCGATACCTAACTCCGGCCTTGAAGGCGCAGATAGCCTGGTGTTCGGTGACATTCTCCACTGTGTTGTGCAGAGTGGTCCACCGCTGGATGTACTCTCGGAGAGTTTCATTCTACTTTTGCACACAGTGATGTAACTCCGTTAACCCTCCTGCTCTCTTGTACATGCCTTCAAAGGTCTTGATGAACACTTTCGCCAGGTCGTCCCAGCAAAAGATACTACTCAGTGGGAGTTGTGTCAGCCAAGCCCGAGCAGAGCCTTCCAACATCAGCGACAAATGCTTCATGTCCATGTTGTCGTTGCAGCCATCGATCTGGACTGCCACTCGGTAATCTTCTAACTAAATTTCAGGCTTGGATTCGCCGGTGAACTTGCTGATCCCAGTGGCCAACCTGAAGTTCTAGGGAATTTCAGCTTCTCGTATATAACGGCTGAAGCATTCAGGACCCGATGGTACGGAATCACTCGGCACGTCGTGCTCCAGGCCCTCCCGTAAGGCCCGGCCTCTGTCGACAAAGTTCTGAGCGAGAACTGATCTCGCATTGAACAACGAGTTTTGAGCTTCCCCCAACGGACGAGTAGGACTCGGCCTGCGGTCACCGCTGTGCGTCCGCCGGTCATCGTAGGGCTGCGACCGTACACGGCGTCCCGGGGTGGAGGCATCAGTGAATTATCGTGATCATCATTTCGCCATGCGACGTGACTCGATCACGTCTCCGATCTTCATTACGGTCTCAGGATGAGGAAGTAGCTCGGCGCCCGCCCGAGCCGAGTGGACTATGAGCCGACTGGACAATCTCCGCACTCACGGATGCGCTATGGATCCGGTCTTTGGACTGGGACACCGCCGCATTCTGCGATAGTGCTCTTTTGAGGAGCGCTTGGATCTGATGAATCCCTTCCCTGGCCGAAGAGCCGACGGGCTGGATGGAATCCGCGATCTGAGTGGTGGCTGCTAGATATTAGATTACTAAGGAATTGATACTTACAAGGCTGGTCACTCGAATAGAGCCGGTGCTAGTGCCGACTGGAACTGGGTTGATTGCGCTTGGGTTCATCCAGCTCCCTCTGAAGTCGTTCGAGGCGATCACGCACGGGCAAAGTAGCCAGGCGAGTTGACTCCATGGCTAGCGCCGCGGGAGTTGTTCCGGTGGTGGGAGTGTTCAGGAGCTGATCGTTCCAGTGACGGAGCTCATCTGGCTTCTCCCGAGTGCGAGCTTGAGACACATATGGCTCGTGCCCCGGGAAGCCGCCGTTGGTGTTGACGTGAGACGCACCTTGATACGTCTCCAACATATCTATAATTTTTGATTGCTCCATGTTGTATTATCTTCTGCTTTGGACATTATTGGGCCTTATTATTCACTTTTATATTATTTTTGGGACTAACCTATTAATCGGAGGCCCAACCTAGAATTGTTGTTTTTTTACCTATTTCAGAGTTTCGCAGAAAAAGAATATGAAATGGAGTCCAAACGGAATGAAACCTTCGGGAACGTGATTTTCGGAACGAACATGATCAAGGAGACTTGGACCCTACGTCAAGGAAGCTTCCAGGAAGCCACGAGGTAGGGGGCGCGCCTACCCCCCTGGGCGAGCCCTCCACCTTCGTGGGCCCCATGTTGCTCCACCGACGTACTCCTTCCTCCTATATATACCTACGTACCCCCAAACGATCAGATACGGAGCCAAAAGCCTAATTCCACCGTGTCGGTGTACTAAAGTAGGGGTACCTTAGTACCCCGAACCTGCTGCACGGCAACAGAAGGCGTCCCCGCTGCAAGCCTTGCAGGCGTCGCCAAGACCCTCCATGCCCCTCGAAGTAATCAAGACCCCGACAAGAGGAGCTTGTCGGGAAGGCCACTCGGCGCAAAGGAACAAGGCCCGGCAAGGAGCTTGCCGGGAAGGCTTGGTGGCGCCGAGCCCCAAGCGCGACAAGGTTCTGCGCGGCAAGGCGCTTGTCGGGCGGGCAACCTCTCTTCATCTCCGCTCCAGCTCACCCGCCAACGTGTCACCACGGGCTCTCCCAAGCACGCGTGTCGACGGGCTGTGCAGCCAGCGGGAGCAGCGATAAGCGGCGCCGACAAGCTACCATCGTGGCAAACGGAGGCGACTTGACGGTCCCTGTTAATTTGTTGGGCGATTGAGACAGGCATTGATGACTCTTGTCCCTTGCCGTCAGAGTTAGGTATAGATCACTGTACACTATACAAAGCGGTGTACCAACCTATGTTTTTACTATCTTACCCTTGTCTACTTGCAGATGTGGTGACCCCTTGTTCCTATAAAAGGAGGCCCAAGTGCAAGCGTAGAAAGGGTTCGGTCCAACTCGGCTTAGTTCATCATACTCGCTGAAAACCAAGATCGAGGCTAGGTCTTGTAGCTCCCATTGCTCCCTAGCAAGAACACAAGATAATCCACAAAGCAGCAGTAGGAGTATTATCTCTCTGGAGAGCTCCGAAGCTGGGTAAATCTGCTCGTGTGCATCGCCTCGATCCGCTCTTCGTGCAATCTCCGCCCCCCTCCGAACCACAAGGGACCCAGGTCCCGTAGGTGCTCGTGGGACACGATCAGTTCTCCCCGACATCTCTGGCGCGCCAGGTAGGGGGCGTCGAGGCTGTGTGAACCCGATCCGGCGGTTACACGAGCAACTTCCTCAACATCTTCGTCGACATGGCGCCGAAGAAGAAGTCTTCGGCAGCAGCAGAGCCGTCCGCGTCGAACCCACCGCCACCGGAGCTGTCAGGTGGTGGGGGAAACGCTGGCGGAGGAATCGGCGTCATCGAGAGAGACCACAATGCCGCCAGGTCCAAGGACAAGGCAGCACAGGCGTCGGCGTCCGAGTCTGCACCGCGTCCTTCGCAGGAGGCGGGATCGACAAGCGTCATGATGCTCGCGGCACCATACGCTCGTTGGATCAAGGCCAAGCTAGAGGATCTCGAGGCCCTCGAGACCGCATGCGCCTCAAAGATGCGATGCGAGTGGAATACGGTCGCTTGGGCGGGATGCTGCTCCTCCTAACTTGGTTAGGAGTCCGAGCACCTCCCGTTCCTCGCTACGTACACCATTGCCACCCACCACACCAGCAGAAGCCTTGGCAAGAGCACAGCTACTTCTAGATTACCCTCCAACGGCCGATAAGGTCGACGAATGGAGGGCCACAATTCAGAGTCTCATCGGCTTTGCCAACGGCGACATCCCGCGGCAACCGAGTGCCTCGCAGCCGCGGCAAGGCGACAAGGCACGAGCTGATGGCGACGAGACTTGCGGGGGTGCAGCCACCGTGCACTCCCCTTCCCGAAGACCAAGATCGCCGACTCGCCGGATCCACCTCGACAGCGACTCCACTGCGTAGTCGGATCCGCGAGCTCGTCGTGACCAGCGCCAAGTTCTCCGAGCGGCAAGAAGAAGACGCTTCGAACCCGATCGGCGCGCCAAGAGAAGCGCCGTCAATCGACCAACGCGCGGGCCCACTGTCGATATGCATGCGCCCGGGGAACCAGCGACTTGTCCGACTGTGTAGGTTGCCCTGCGTTCACTCGTGAGCTGCGGCAAGTTCGGTGGCCCGACAAGAAAAACTTCAAACCAGATGTGCCAGAGAAGTATGATGGCAGGACACACCCATCGGAGTTCCTCAGCATCTACACCATCGCGGTACAGGCGCGGGGGACGAGACGACAAGATCCTCTCCAACTACTTTCCTCTGGTGCTCAAGCCAAACGTCAGATCCTGGCTCATGCACTTGCCGGATAGCTCTATTTCTTCTTGGGCAGACTTGTGCCACCAGTTTGTTGGCGCCTTCACAGGCGGCCATAAGCCTCATGGCCAGGAGAGTGACCTTCACCTACTCGCCCAGAAGGAAGGAGAGTCCCTGCGCAAATTCATCCAGAGATTCAGCCGTGTGCATTACAACATCCCAGACGTCCACCCTGCCGCGGTGATCAGTGCATTTCATCAGAATGTACGAAACCGCAGGATGAGGGAGGAGATGGCGATGTGCAAAGTGAAAGACGTCAGCGAGCTCTACATACGGCCGACAAGTGTGCACGCTACCGAAGAAGGAAGAAGACTCCTGGAGAGAATGTGGGAGCAGAGTCTGACAGTGAGGAGATCGCCCCGGCAAGAAAGAGCCGGCGGCGAAACAACAGGAGGAAGAAAAACCAAGAAGTACTAGTTGTCGAGCAGTCCGGCAAGGATGGTGCCGCCAACAAAGCCAAGGCTGGCGGCCCGGCAAGGAGGTTGCCGTTGACGCCGACCGCCAAGCTGTGGCGGCCGCCAACAAGCCCGACAGCCCAACAAGCAAGATGTAAAATCCACCGCACTAAGGGCCACGATCTCCAAAGTTGCAAGAAAGTCGAGCAGCTTGTTGAGCTACAGAGAGCTGAATACGAGCGGCGAGACAAGGAGAAAGCCCAAGAAGGTGCAGGTGCAGCAAGTAAGAAAAGACCCGGTCGGGGAGGACGCCGCGGCAAAGCCAAGCAGCGGCAAGGAGACAGACCTCCCCGCGGCCGTGACAAGGAAGAAGACGAAGATGAAGATGACGATTACATGGAAGACGATGAAGCTGATGAGCAGGAGTTTCAAAAGGCGACGGAGGTCCTTTGCGTTGACGGTGGTGCGTCTCTGCATACCTCGCACCGCCAACTCAAACAATGGATGCGTGAGGTCAATGCAGCAGAACAATCCATAGAATCACGCAAACCTCTGAAGTGGTCCAGCACGCCCATCATCTTTGACATTGAGGATCACCCTGATCGCATCACTGCGGTCGGGTGCTTGCCGATGTTGGTCTCACCAACCATCCGCAACCTCAAGGTCATAAAGATGTTGGTTGACGGCGGGGCCGGCCTGAATTTGATCTCCTCTGCGGTGCTCCGAAACTTCAAATCCTCGACAACAGCTCAAGAAACTGGAACTTTCAAGGAATCAACCCAGAAGGAGCAAGCGAAAGGGAAGATCACGTTGCCGGAAACATTCGACAGCGAGCTCAACTTCAGGACTGAGAGGGTCACATTTGACGTCGCCGATTTCCCATTGCCCTACAATGGCATACTTGGTCTTCCAGCACTCGCCAAGTTCATGGCCGCCTCTCATTATGCTTACAACCTACTCAAGATGCCCGGCCCGATAAGCGTCATTTCTGTCCATGGCGACAAGAAGGATGCACTTATCTGCGCCGACAAGATTTACCGGGATGCAGCAGCCGCGACAGATAGCAAACCACTTACCGCTGAAGCTCCCGGGGGGAAGAAGAAGACCACCAGGTCCGGCAAGAGCTCTGTTGCCCACTCCGGCAAGCGCACCTCTTCGGAGTGCTGCGCTACCGTCGAGGACGCACCATCGAGCTCCACCGGCAAGTGCAACAAGACGATTGCAGCTCCGCGGAAGACCAAGAAGGTGCCCGCCAAGGAGGACGGCACATGTGGTACCTTCACCATCAGTGCCACGCTTGATCCTAAATAGGAAGGCGAGCTCGTTGCTTTCTGCGGGCGAATGTCGATGTGTTTGCATGGCAACCATCCGACATCCCCGTGTTCCTGTGAAAGTAATTGAGCACCACCTAGCTGTCTGTCCTCACGCGGCCCGTCAAGCAAAAAGTTAGGAAACAAGCAAAGTGGGCGCCAAGAGTTCATAGCAGAAGAAATCAAGAAATTAGAAGCGGCGGGGCTCGTCGGAGGAGTCCTCCACCCCGTGGTTGGCCAATCCGGTAGTTGTATCGCAAGGCTAATGGGAAATGGAGACTTTGTATTGACTTCACCGATGTTAATAAAGCTTGTCCCAAAGACCCATTTCCCTTGCGCGATCGACCAGATTGTTGACTCCACGGCTGGATGTGATCTGCTTCGTTTCTTGATGCATATTCAGGATATCATCGATCTTCATGGCGAAGAGGATGAAGAAAACTGCATTCATTACACCATGTGGCACGATCGCTTTATCCGATGCCTTCGGTTTGAAGAATGCTGGTTCAACCTTTGCAAGGGTAGTCCATGATGCTTTTGAACCACAGATACACAGAAATGTAGAATCCTACATGGATGACATAGTGGTCAAGAGCAAGGACAGAGCGACTCTGGTTCAGGATTTGGATGAAACGTTTGCAAATCTGCGCAAGATCAATCTCAAGCTCAACCCCGAGAAGTGTGTGTTTGGAGTCCCTTCCGGCAAGCTTCTCGGGTTCTTTGTGTCTCGGCGGGAATTGAAGCCAATCCCGACAAGATCAAGGCCATTGAGCAGATTGAAGCACCAACGCGTCAAGGATGTCGGAAGGCTTGCGGTTGCGTGGCTGCTCTCAAGAGGTTCATCTCTAAGTCTGCTGAACGCATACTCGCCGCTTTTTCAAGATTTTGAAAAAGGCGGTCCAATGAAATGGACTCGAAGCGGAGGGCGCTGCAGGACTTTAAGGGATACCTGTCCTCCGCTCCAATACTTGTCGCACCTAGGCCACAAGAGAAGTTGTGCTGTATATAGCAGCGACCAATCAAGTGGTTAGTGCTGCGTTAGTAGCGGAGAGGAGGCGGATGATGAGCCGGCAACCGAGGCAGCTTGCATCCAGCGACGAAAGGGGCTTCACCGTCAAGCTCGCCTCGACAAGAACAGATCAGCAGCAGGTTGCGACAAGATACTGAAAAAAGATGGTGCAACGCCCAGTCTACTTTGTCAGTTCCCTTCTGCAGGGGGCTAGATCAAGGTACTCTGGTGTGCAAAAGCTGCTTTTCGGCCTCCTCATGGCCTCAAGAAAGCTGCGCCATTACTTCCAAGCACACGAGATAACAGTTGTCACTCGCTTTCCGCTGAAGAGGATATTGCAAAATCCAGAAGCAACAGGCAGGATTGTCGAGTGGGCACTGGAACTGTCAAGCTTTGGTCTCAAGTTCGAAAGCACTTCAACTATCCAGAGCAGGGCATTGGCAGAATTCATAGCAGAGTGGACGCCAACACAAGATGAAGAGATTCCGGAGACGAGCATCCCCGTCAAGGAGGCAAATAAAGAATGGCTGATGTACTTTGACGGTGCCTTCTCGCTGCAAGGCGCCGGTGCCGGCTTGCTGCTTATCGCACCCACCGGAGAGCACCTCAAGTACATAGTCCAGATGCACTTTCCCAAGGAACAAGCAACAAATAATACTGCAGAGTATGAAGGCTTGCTTGCCGGTCTTAGGATTGCGGTGGACCTTGGGATCAAGAAGCTCATTGTCAGGGGGGACTCGCAACTTGTCGTCCGCCAAATAAATAAAAATTATCAGAGTCCGTTGATGGAAGCCTACGTCGATGAAGTGAGGAAGCTGGAAGAGCACTTTGAAGGCCTGCAAATGGAACACCTTCCAAGAGCACAGAATGATGTAGCCGATGGCCTCTCCAAATGTGTCGCACTTAAGTTACCTGTGGAACCAGGGATTTTTGTGCTCAAGCTAACTCAGCCAACCGTAACACCATCGACAGGACAGAGCAAGAAAATAAAATTGGTTTCCGGCGACTACTTTCCGGCAGAGCTCCCTGAAGCCGCCGCCAAGAAGGTCCCTAAAACCAACGCAAGTGTCACTGAGAAGTAGTATGCTCCGACAAACCATGCAGTTTGTATCGTTGAAGCAAATGCTCCCGACAAGTTTCGCTCCGGCAAGCTTGCCGGGGATCATCAACTCCGCGGACCCATTGTGTTCTTGCCGCAGGTTGATGTTCCGCGATAATGGACGAGCCTTTAGTTCTTGTTGTCGAGCCACGTGCTCCAAAGATGGGCACAACAAATCGCCCATTTCCTTGAACGCAGGAGAACTTCCCAAGAGCAAGAAGAAGCGGAAAAAGTAGCCCGGCGGTCAAGTATGTACCAGTTTGTTGGCAACATCCAAAGATGTAAGAAGACTCAACGGTGTGAAATTGAAGTGTATTTGCGGGAAGATGGATGAAGCTGTTGGCAAAGATACATGGAGGCATATGTGGTCACCACATTGGCGAAGAGAACTTGCTTAAGCAAAGCTTTCCGGCAAGGTTTCTTTCGCCGAAGCCCTCCAGGATGCAATCGCGCAAGTAACAAAGTGTCAAGCGTGCCAGTTCCATTCCAAACAGATACACCAACCAGCTCAAGCTCTTCAGACGATCCCTTTATCCTGGCCCTTCTCAGTCTGGGGGCTCGACATCCTCGGCCCTTTCCCCCGAGCCATCGGGGGCTTTGAGTACTTGTATGTCGTGAATCGACAAGTTCATAAAGTGGCCAGAAGTGGAACCAGTGAGGAAGGTGACAGCACAGTCAGCAGTCAAGTTCTTCAGGTCAATTGTTTGCCGTTTTGGGATTCCTAACAGAATCATCACCGACAACGGCACACAGTTCACGAGCCGCACCTTCATGCAAGACGCCCAAGATCTTGGCGCCAAGATCTGCTTTGCTTCGTTGCTCATCCGAGAAGCAACGGTCAAGGTAGAGAGCGAACGCTGAAGTGCTGCGGGACTCAAGACCAGAACTTTCGACAAGCTGCGCAAGTGTGGCGAAACTGGATCGAGGAGCTGCCGGTGGTTCTTTGGTCGATCAGACGACGCCAAATCGAGCCACCGCCGGACACCTTTCGCCTAGTCTACGGAGCAGAGGCAGTTCTCCCACGGAACTCGTATGCGGGTCACCTCGAGTGCTCGCCTATGATGAGTTTGAGCAAGAGCAGCTGCGACAAGATGACGACCGCTCCTCGAGGAAGATCGCCTTCAGAGCTCTGACGAGCTGCTCGTTACCAGCAAGCTTTGCGCCGCTACCATAGCCGCAGTTAAGGCCGAAGCTTCGAGGAAGGCGACCTTGTTCTTGGCGCATTCAATCCGCCAAGAATTCCAACAAGTTGACGCCGAAGTGGGAAGGCCCTTATCGCGTGAAACGAGTCACTAGGCCCGGCGCTGTCCGCCTTGAGACCGAAGATGGCGTTCCGGTGAGCAATTCCTGGAATATAGAACATCTTCGCAAGTTCTACCCATAAGGCGCGGTTGCCGGAACCCATTCCGGCAACCACCCTTTTGTACAAGTCTTGCCGCTGTTGCATGTAATCCTTTGTACAAAGCCGGGCGCACAACCCGTGCGTCAGTAAAGCCTATGTGTTGCGCACATTCTGTCAATACATGCCTACATAATCATATATGCATGTGTTTACTAACATTTTGTGCAGCATCCGCACCCGGTAAGCGATGACAAGCCATTAGGCTCCATAACTTTATTTTCTCTTCTTTCTTCTCAAACAAGAAGAAGGTTCATCCACCCACAAGTTCACCGGGGGGGAAGGAGAAGATAATGGTGTGGGCCGCCAAGCGTCGCTCGAGGAATTGTCGCCTTGCCGGAAAATGGACAACAGAAAAGCTAAGTTGCTAAGTTTAAACGACCAGTTTTAAATTTTTAAGTTATCTTCCTTGAACGATCGAGCTCTGTATGGAAAACACATGCGCGAAGGAACCAAATCGTGATGGTCGCGCCCTTACTTTGTTTCGAGTCCGCTCAACAACTTAAGTGAGCTGCGGCTAGTCGCGACAAGGTTACTTGTCGGTAGCGACCTCGCCAAAGAGGCTGCTGAAGTTCCGCTTTTCGGCGCTTCGCGGCAAGGGTGCTGCACCGACAAGCTTCCTCGAAAAGCGAGGGCAGTAGCATACAAAGCCAAGAGTCGAGTAAAGGAAGTAACGTAGCAAATATTGCCCAGAATAAAGTTATATTACAAAATAACTTATTGCGGCACTAGCTAAATTGTTCTTTAACTGAAATAACAGCGAAGAGGAGAAGAAGGGCGCCAAGACCCAAGCCCCGGCAAGCCGAGTTGCCGGGGCTGCGGCAAGCCGAGTTGCAGGGGCTGCGATATCGAGATAAGTTTTCGTCCCTTTTTCAAGCATCCTTTTTCATTAAAAACATTCTACTCGGATACAGTCCGTGGAGAATGAAAACATGAAAGAGAGGATTACAAGTTTTAAATGCGGATAAGGCCCAAGGCTTACAAATTGAAAAGATAAGATGCCCGTAATCCTTTTCCTGTCCCTCTCTCGAGGAGGTAGATCAAGGAGGCAAGAAGGGCAAAAGGAGCGCTTAGGCGAGCTACAGTGCGAAGGCACCAAGGAACATCCTGGGGCTCCGAGGGCTTGACGGAGATGGCGCGCCGAAGCGGGCTCAAGACGGGCGGCGGGACGTCAAGACGCTGTCGAGGGCACTACGCCTCGACTCGACTTGACGGCCTTGTCGCCATCCCTCTTCCCTTCCGCAGCCTCCCCACGCCATCGCCCAAGGAGACGACCCGGGAGTTCAAGGAGCCGCGACGCGGATGATGGGGTCGCCCGGACGCACGGGAAGCGGCGCCCGACAACTAATCGGGCCCGCTACCCTCATCGTCGCTGTCGCTCTCCTCCTCGTCACTCTCGCCGAGGGGAATCTTCGCTGCCGGAGGAGCTATCCACGCAGCACTTCGCCCGAAAGTGCCGAGATCCCTCAAGACCTTGACGGAGAGGAGATCACCTCCATTAACTTAAATGGAGGGTAAACCCCGCCTTAGGCTGTGGATGCAGTGAACGCCTTCCACCCACGATCAAGATACATCACATTAGGGGCTGGGAATACAACACGGACTCGCATGCCGCTGATTCCACAGCCCCTCATGTGCAGTCTCGATGTCTCGGCGGATCCGACTCCATCGCGCCATGAACGGAGCTGGAAGCCGAGGCGACGACGAGGCGCCAGCGCAGCTGACGAAGAACTCGCAAGGGTTGTCCCTGTATGGACCACCGCAGGGAGGGGAACCGCCGGCGGAGGCGGAGACGGCGCGCCGCCCCGTCCGCTTCTTCCCCGAGCGCCTCTACCTCGTCCACGACCTCGCCCCCTCCCTCTTCCTCTTGTGGCTGGTTCTGCCACCCCGGGCATGGGGTTGGGAGGGGAGCGCTGTCTAGCGGCGACCCTCGCCGCCACCGATGAAGAACCAAGGTTCCTTCTCTCCATGACGAATGAGAGAAAGGGGAGCAGAAGTTGAGGAAAGGAGGAGATGGGAGAGTGCGGGCTTCTGCACTCCCCTTCCGCTCTTTTTAAAGAAGCAAGGTGGGGACTCGGTCGCCCCGCTCGGCAAATCAGGGCATAGGAAGAGCAGGGAATCGGGGCCGACCTGCTGCCTCTGCTCGCAACGGCCCAGTTTCCCACTTCCACCGTCCACGACCCCAAGAGCATGGGAACCACGTGGCGGGGATGCAGAACCGAGGCGACGGGTGAGGCGACCTCGCACGCCGCCCACTTCCCCCACGACGCCGCAATTGACGCGTGCCGTTACGGGGGAACGCGGCGGATACGGAGTGGATTTGGTTTGGACCCAGGCCACGCGTGCCCGTGCCCTGTTTTGGGCCTGGCCCAACAGCGCTCGGCACCGTGTGTGGCCCAGACCCGGGGGCTCCTGTCGGTGTACTAAAGTAGGGGTACCTTAGTACCCCGAACCTGTGCATGGGCAGTCGCAGCTTCCCCGCGGCAAGCCTTGCCGGGCGTCTGCCAAGACCCTCCGCGGCCCCTCGAAGTAATCAAGACCCCGACAAGAGGAGCTTGTCGGGAAGGCCACTCAGGGCGCAAAGGAAACAAGGCCCCGGCAAGGGGAGCTTGCCATGAAGGCTTGGTGGGCGCCGAGCCCCCAAGCGCGACAAGGTTCCTGCCGCGGCAAGGCGCTTGCCGGGGCGGGCAACCTCTCTTCATCTCCGCTCCAGCTCACCCGCCAACGTGTCACCACGGGGCTCTCCCAAGCACGCGTGTCGACGGGCTGTGCAGCTAGCGGGGAGCAGCGATAAGCGGCGCTGACAAGCTACCATCGTGGCAAACGGAGGCGCACTTGACGGTCCCTGTTACACTGTTCGGGCGACTGAGACAGGCATTGAAGACTCTTGTCCCTTGCCGTCAGAGTTTGGTATAGATCACTGTACACTGTACAAAGCGGTGTACCAACCTATGTTTTTACTATCTTACCCTTGTCTACTTGCCGCATGTGGTGACCCCTTGTGCCTATAAAAGGAGGCCCAAGTGCAACGTAGAAAGGGTTCGGTCCAGCTCCGGCTTAGTTCATCATACTCGTATGAAACCGCACTGAGGCTAGGTCTTGTAGCTCCCATTGCTCCCTAGCAAGAACACAAGATAATCCACAAAGCAGCAGTAGGAGTATTATCTCTCCGGAGAGCTCCGAAGCTGGGTAAATCTGCTCGTGTGCATCGCCTCGATCCGCTCTTCGTGCAATCTCCGCCCCCCTCCGAACCACAAGGGACCCAGGTCCCGTAGGTGCTCGTGGGACACGATCAGTTCTCCCCGACACACCGCTGCAACCTTCTGTACCCACGAGATCCCATCTTAGGGCCTGTTCCGGAGCTCCGCCGGAAGGGGCATCGATCACGGAGGGCTTCTACATCAACACCATAGCCTCTTCGATGAAGTGTGAGTAGTTTACCTCATACCTTTGGGTCCATAGTTATTAGCTAGATGGCTTCTTCTCTCTTTTTGGATCTCAATACAATGTTCTCCCCCTCTCTCGTGGAGATCTATTCGATGTAATCTTGTTTTGCGGTGTGTTTGTTGAGACCGATGAATTGTGGGTTTATGATCAAGTTTATCTATGAACAATATTTGAATCTTCTAAATTCTTTTATGTATGATTGGTTATCTTTGCAAGTCTCTTTGAATTATCAGTTTGGTTTGGCCTACTAGATTGATCTTTCTTGCAATGGGAGAAGTGCTTAGCTTTGGGTTCAATCTTGCGGTGTCCTTTCCCAGTGACAGTAGGGGCAGCAAGGCACGTATTGTATTGTTGCCATCGAGGATAACAAGATGGTTTTTTTTTATCATATTGCATGAATTTATCCCTCTACATCATGTCATCTTGCTTAAGGCGTTAATCTGTTCTTATGAACTTAATACTCTAGATGCATGCTGGATAGCGGTCGATCTGTGGAGTAATAGTAGTAGATGCAGGCAGGAGTCGGTCCACTTGTCTCAGACATGATGCCTATATACATGATCATACCTAGATATTCTCATAACTATGCTCAATTCTGTCGATTGCTCAACAATAATTTGTTCACCCACCATAAAATACTTATGCTCTTGAGAGAAGCCACTAGTGAAACCTATGGCCCCCGGGTCTATTTTCCATCATATTAATCTTCCAATACTTAGTTATTTTCATTGTCTTTTATTTTACTTTGCATCTTTATCACAAAAATACCAAAAATATTATCCTATCATATCTATCAGATCTCACTCGTAAGTGACCGTAGGGATTGACAACCCCTTATTGCGTTGGTTGCGAGGATTTATTTGTTTTGTGTAGGTGTGAGGGACTCGTGGCGTAGCCTCCTCTTTGGATTGATACCTTGGTTCTCAAAAACCGAGGGAAATACTTACGCTACTTTGCTGCATCACCCTTTCCTCTTCAAGGGAAAACCAACGCAGTGCTCAAGAGGTAGCAAGAAGGATTTCTTGCGCCGTTGCCGGGGAGGTCTACGCAAAATTCAACATACCAAGTACCCATCACAAACCATTATCTCCCGCATTACATTATTTGTCATTTGCCTCTCGTTTTCCTCTCCCCCAATTCACCCTTGCCGTTTTATTCTCCCTCTCTTTTCCGTTCGCCTCTTTTCCGTTTGCTTGTCGTTATGGCTAGTCCCTTATCGACTCCTTTGTCCCCTGAGTTTGAAGTCTTTCACTTCAAACAAAGACAAGGAGAAAACTTAAAAGATGCCCGGTGAGAATAATGGATTCTTACCGTAATTGTACCTTTGAAGTGAACTGAGAATTTTGCTTCGCAATTTTTATGTTGGATTAAATATGTCTCATAGACAACTCTTGGATTGCGTTGCCAAAGGCAATTTAATTGAAATTGATCCCCATATTGCGCATGAAGTTATAGAAGGAATAGTGCTGAACACTACCTCAACAAAAGGGCCTCATCATACCCAGGAAGAGACTCAAGTTTTTTAAAAAATTATAAGTAGCTAAGATTTTACTGAAGTCTCTTGAACCTTTTAAGAACGTTAGCGGAAATATTCACCGCATGAATATGTTGATTACTCTTTGCAATAAGCTATTGGATTCTTTAGATCTAAAAATTTCAGAATATGAAGGGAAACATAAAGAACCTCCCGGATTCAAGCTTGATTCCGCTAAAAATTTGAAATCCAAAGATGGCAATACCTAGATCTATCCTTGCTTTTATGCCTAGCTAGGGGCGTTAAACGATAGCTCTTGTTGGGAGGCAACCCAATTTTATTTTTAGTTTTTTTGCTTTTTGCTTCTGTTTAGGAATAAATATTTCTTATAGCCTCTGGTTACATGTGTTTTTATGTTTTAATTAGTGTTTGTGCCAAGTTAAACCTATAAGATCTTCTTGGATGATAGTTATTTGATCTTGCAGAAATTTCCAGAAACTTTATGTTCACGAAAATAATTGCTAAAATCACCAGAACGTGATAAAATATTGATTCCAATTTCTTCTGATCAATAAACAAATTTTCTAGGTCTTCCTATTTTGGTTGATTTTTTGGATATCCAGAAGTTTGCGTTAGTTACATATTACTACAGACTGTTCTGTTTTTCACAGATTCTGTTTTTCGTGTGTTGTTTGCTTATTTTGATGAATCTATGGCTAGTAAAAGAGTTTATAAACCATAGAGAAGTTGGAATACAGTAGGTTTAACACCAATATAAATAAAGAATGAGTCATTACATTACCTTGAAGTGGTCTTTTGTTTTCTTTCGCTAACGGAGCTCACGAGATTTTCTGATGAGTTTTGTGTTGTGAAGTTTTCAAGTTTTGGGTGAAAGATTTGATGGATTATGGAACAAGGAGTGGCAAGTGGGGATGCCCATGGCACCCCCAAGATAATCTAAGGACACCAAAAAGCTAAAGCTTGGGGATGCCCCGGAAGGCATCCCCTCTTTCGTCTACTTCCATCGGTAACTTTACTTGGAGCTATATTTTTATTCACCACATGATATGTGTTTTGCTTGGAGTGTCTTGTATGATTTGAGTCTTTGCTTTTTAATTTTACCACAATCATCCTTGCTGTACACACCTTTTGAGAGAGACACACATGATTCGGAAATTATTAGAATACTCTATGTGCTTCACTTATATCTTTTGAGCTATATAGTTTTTGCTCTAGTACTTCACTTATCTATACCACTATATAGTGTATGAATAACTTTGAATATTGGCTATTGGATGAAACTGATCCAACGGTAGAGAGGTGGCAAATCCGAGTGCTCTTGGCCATTGGATATTCTCTCCACCACATTGGATTTTTCCACGTGTACTAATCTAGAATATTCCACACTTTTGCTTATGCATGAACCTGAAAACAAAGACAGTTCTTCTTTGTTCTAGACTCTTCCATACTTCAATTCTTTAAGTTTTTCTATGTTAAAAGAATCACCATTCATGTTTATTCTATCATTTACGTTGTACAATATGCACATAGCTCATACACTTCTCATTTGTTATAGACTCCTCTACACTTTAGTTCTAACAAGTTTGGTCTTCCAAGAGAATTGACATTTATTTTTACTTGAGTTTGTTTTGTTTTGGTTCAAAGCCAATTCAGCATCTTTCCCAAATTCAATTTTATTTGCAAATGGAGTAATCAATTGTTCTTATATATTTCATACGAGTTTTGTGTAGTATATACCACACAGTCATCAAATATTATGTAGTTATAATTTGATTTTGAATGGGTTGGGTGATTTAGATTTAAACCTACATATTAAATTCATTTGCACATGACTCAAAATGTATATGTTTATCTGTTATATTGTGGTACATTTATGTTGATGTCTGGTCGCACTTCACTCTCACGTGCAAGGCACGTATAACTTACTAGTATCTTTTAGAGCACAGTGGTGGATTTGTTTTATAGAAACTATTGATCTCTCATGCTTCACTTAGATTATTTTGAGAGTCTTAAATAGCATGGTAATTTGCTTAAATAATCCTAATATGCTAGGTATTCAAGAATAGTAAAAACTTTCTTATGAGTGTGTTGAATACTAAGAGAAGTTTGATGCTTGATGATTGTTTTGAGACATGGAGGTAGTGATATCAAAGTTGTGCTAGTTGAGTAGTTGAGAATTTGAGAAATACTTGTGCTGAAGTTTGCAAGTCCCGTAGCTTGCACGTATGGTAAACATTATGTAACAAATTTGAAACATGAGGTGTTCTTTTATTGTCCTCCTTATGAGTGGCGGTCGGGGACGAGCGATGGTCTTTTCCTACCAATCAATCCCCCTAGGAGCATGCGCGTAGTGCTTGGTTTTTGATGACTTGTAGATTTTTGCAATAAGTATGTGAGTTCTTTATGACTAATGTTGAGTCCATGGATTATACGCACCCTCACCCTTCCATCATTGCTAGCCTCTTCGGTACCATGCATTTCCCTTTCTCACATTGAGAGTTGCTGCAAACTTCGCCCGGCGCATCCAAACCCCGTGATATGATACGCTCTTTCACACAAAAACCTCCCTATATCTTCCTCAAAACAGCCACCATACCTACCTATTATGGCATTTCCATAGCCATTCCGAGATATATTGCCATGCAACTTTCCACCGTTCCATTTATCATGACACGTTCATCATTGTCATATTGCTTAGCATGATCATGTAGTTGACATAGTATTTGTGGCAAAGCCACCATTCATAATTCTTTCATACATGTCACTCTTGGTTCATTGCATATCCTGCACATCACGGAGGCATTCATATAGAGTCATACTTTGTTCTAGTATTGAGTTGTAATCATTGAGTTGTAAATAAATAGAAGTGTGATGATCATTATTTTCTAGAGCATTGTCCCAAGTGAGGAATAAAAAATAGAGAAAGGCCATAAAAAAAGAGAAGGCCAAAAAAATGAGAGAAAAATAGAGAAGGGACAATGGTACTATCCTTTTACCACACTTGTGCTTCAAAGTAGCACCATAATCTTTATGATAGAGAGTCTCTTGTTTTATCTCTTTCATATACTAGTGGGAATTTTTCATTATAGAACTTGGCTTGTATATTCCAACAATGGGCCTCCTCAAGTGCCCTAGGTCTTCGTGAGCAAGCAAGTTGGATGCACTCCCACTTAGTTTCTTTTGTTGAGCGTTCATATATTCATAGCTCTAGTGCATCCGTTGCATGGCAATCCCTACTCCTTGCATTAACATCAATCGATGGGCATCTCCATAGCTCATTGATTAGCCTCGTTGATGTGAGACTTTCTCCTTTTTTTCTTCTCCACATAACCCCATCATCATATTCTATTCCACCCATAGTGCTATATCCATGGCTCACGCCATGTATTGCGTGAAAGTTGAAAGAGTTTGAGATTACTAAAGTATGAAACAATTGCTTGGCTTGTCATCGGGGTTGTCCATGATGAGAGCATTCTTGTGTGATGAAAATGGAGCATGACTAAACTATATGATTTTGTAGGGATGAACTTTCTTTGGCCATGTTATTTTGAGAGGACATAATTGCTTAGTTAGTATACTTGAAGTATTATTATTTTTACGTCAATATGAACTTTTATCTTGAATCTTTCGGATCTAAATATTCATACCACAATTAAGAAGAATTACATTGAAATTATGCCAAGTAGCATTCCGCATCAAAAATTCTGTTTTTATCATTTACCTACTCGAGGACGAGCAGGAATTAAGCTTGGGGATGCTTGATATGTCTCCAACGTATCTATAATTTTTGATTGCTCCATGCTATATTATCTTATGTTTTGGACATTATTGGGCTTTATTATTCACTTTTATATTATTTTTGGGACTAACCTATTAACCGGAGGCCCAGCCTGTAATTCTTTGTCGCTTGCCTATTTGAGTTTCGCAGAAAAAGAATATCAAACGGAGTCCAAACGGAATGAAACCTTCGGGAACATGATTTTGGAACGAACATGATCAAGGAGACTTAGACCCACGCCAAGGAAGCTTCCAGAAGCCACGAGGTAGGGGCGCGTCTACCCCGGCGCGCCTCCACCCTTGTGGGCCCCATGTTGCTCCACCGACGCATTCTTCCTCCTATATATACCTATGTACCCCAAACGATCGACACGGAGCCAAAACCTAATTCCACGGCCGCAACCTTCAGTATCCACGAGATCCCATCTTGGGGCCTGCTCGAGTTCACGGAAGGGGCATCGATCACAGAGGGCTTCTACATCAACACCATAGCCTCTTCGATGAAGTGTGAGTAGTTTACCTCAGACATTCGGGTCCATAGTTATTAGCTAGATGGCTTCTTCTCTCTTTTTGGATCTCAATACAATGTTCTCCCCTCTCTCGTGGAGATCTATTCGATGTAATCTTCTTTTGCGGTGTGTTTGTTGAGACCGATTTAATTGTGAGTTTATGATCAAGTTTATCTATGAACAATATTTGAATCTTCTGAATTGTTTTATGTATGATTGGTTATCTTTGCAAGTCTCTTTGAATTATCAGTTTGGTTTGGCCTACTAGATTGATCTTTCTTGCAATGGGAGAAGTGCTTAGCTTTGGGATCAATCTTATGTGTCCTTTCCCGGTGGATGAGGGGCAGCAAGGCACATATGTATTGTTGCCATCGAGGATAACAAGATGGGGTTTTTATCATATTGCATGAATTTATCCCTCTACATCATGTCATCTTGCTAAAGGCGTTACTCTGTTCTTATGAATTTAATACTCTAGATGCATGCTGGATAGCTGTCGATGTGTGGAGTAATAGTAGTAGATGCAGGCAGGAGTCGGTCTACTTGTCTCGGACGTGATGCCTATATACATGATCATACCTATACATTCTCATAACTATGCTCAATTCTATCAATTGCTCAACAATAATTTGTTCACCCACCGTAAAATACTTATGCTCTTGAGAGAAGCCACTAGTGAAACCTATGGCCCCCGGGTCTATTTTCCATCATATTAATCTTCCAATACTTAGTTATTGTCATTGCCTTTTATTTTACTTTGCATCCTTATCATAAAAATACCAAAATATTATCCTATCATATCTATCGATCTCACTCGTAAGTGACCGTAGGGATTGACAACCCTTATCGTGTTGGTTGCAGGATTTATTTGTTTTGTGTAGGTGCGAGGGACTCGCATGATAGCCTCCTACCGGATTGATACCTTGGTTCTCAAAACTGAGGGAAATACTTACGCTACTTTGCTGCATCACCCTTTCCTCTTCAAGGAAAACCAACACAGTGCTCAAGAGGTAGCACACCTGTGATCACCTTTGGGCTCCGTGTAGCCGGGGCACGCGGTGATCAGATTTATCCGCCATAAGGACTTCGGTGGTCTACTCGATGCTCTCGGAATCAGACTCCTCCGAGGAATCGCGAAGTGATCCGTCTGATAGGTCAAGGGCGGGCTCATCAAACTCGATAGCCGCCGCATGTTCCGCTGCCGCCTGAGTGGCGACTGCGTGCTTGATCCAACGCTGCAGCCGTGAGCGCCCGGAGCACTTGCGACGACGCGCAACGGTGGATTGGACAACCACTCGGTATGGAGCCAAGGGTTGTCGAAGAAGGTCTCCATAGGAGGAGGCCTGGAAGTGCGTCACGCCATGGGTGGGCAACGCCTCCACGTCTAGCGGGGCTTCGTGTAGCCACGATGAGTCGTCGGCGATGAAGGAGATGGTCCCAAAACGGATTTCACCGCCGACTGACATGATGATGATGATGAAATCCACCTACATCGTGAAGTTTTGCTAGATGCCTAGCCCCACAGTGGCCGCCAACTATCGGGTTATGATATCGACAATGAGTTCTAGGCGCATTTAATAAGGGGCACAACCTAGCTACGGCGAGGTGTAACACACGGTGTTTAACGAGTTCGGGCCCTCACTCACTGGAGGTCAAAGCCCCACGCCCTGCTCCCCGAGGCTTGCTTTGATTTGTTAGATGGGATTACAGAGTTGAAACTTGCCCGACTATGGAGAGGGGTGCGACTTATATAGAGTGCATTGCAGCCCCATGTCTCCCACGCCGCCAGGGCAATAAATGCCATTGAATGAGGCAGTTACTAGTGTAATGAGCCTATACTACAGCAGTTACAGGTAACGGTAGTTATAACTCTATTTAGTGGACGACTTAGGATCCCTCGACTATTGCAGCTCCCACGACGCCTTGCTGTCCCATACGTCCGAGTGGTTGATCGTCGGCCGAGTGACATGTGGTTGTCTAAGTGCTGTACAGCCGTTCGAGTGATCCTCCTGATGTGCGCATCCGAATGCTGGCATGGTCCAGGGACCTACCTATGATGATGATGGGCCCCATGTGGGTCCCGAATGATGGGTCCATGACCCTACCTGTAATAGGTGATCACATCAGGGGGCGCCCCCCTAAGCTTGTGGCCATCTCGTGGCTCTTCCGACCTCCACCTGAAGCTTCCAGGATGTCTTGCGGTCCAATAAAAATCAACAAAAAGTTTCATTCCATTTGGACTCTGTTTGATATTGCTTTTCTATAAAGGCAAAAATAATGGTAAAACAACAACTAGCACTGGGCACTAGGTTAATAAGTCAGTCCCAAAAATTGATATGAAATAGCATAATAATGCATATAAAACATCCAATATTGATAATATAATAGCATGGAACAATAAAAATTAGATACGTTGGAGACGATAAGCATCCTTAGTCCTCGCCAGACAGGTCGCGTCACTGTCCGTCCTTACACCTTGGTCGGGATTGTTCTATCGCAAGCCGGCACGCTTGACCGCTGCGTCTCGACATGCTGCCTCCTCGGCGTGTGCATCGTCCAACGTCCTAGGTCAAGCGCCATCCGGTGAGCTTCTTGGCTTGTTCATGTCGGTTGCTCCTAGTTGGTTTGTTTAGTTGGCATTTATGTCTTTTAGCTAAGGAGGTTAAGTTGTTCTACCAATTCGTTGTTTTATGCTGATCGTTGGACCTGTCTTGTTGTGCGCTTCCCCCTTGCTTTGGCCTCTTCCAGCTTACTCGTGGTCGCCTCTGGGCGGGCGGTGAGTAAGGGAGCCGACGTTGATTAAGCTTACTCGGTGCCGTCGCCGGGCGGGCGTCTTCTAGCTTACTCGACGCCAGTTGCTACTTTCATAGGAGTTGTTCTATTTCCCGAAGCAGAAAGTATTTCCCTCAGTTAAGAATCAAGGTTTATTAACCAATAGGATTCACCAAGCTAACAACGTAAACAACACCTGCACACAAACAAATAAAATTGCTTGCACCCAAGTTGGCAAGGGGGTGTCGGTCCCCTTGTCTTGCTAGTTACAAGATTAAAAGCAAATAGAAGTGGTGAAGGCAAAACGACAAATAGTAAAGGTGAATAAAAGAGCAAAATTTGTAGGAGTTTTGTATTAATGGAGAATGGATCCGGGGCCCATAGGTTCACTAGTGGTATTTCTCTCGAAAGAAGCTAGTGGCATGGTAGACAAATTACTATTGGGCAATTGATACGACTCTGATAACCGACAAGTATAGGGGATCTCAACAGTTTTTCATGGTAGAGTATTCAACCCAAATTTATTGATTCGGCACAAGGGGAGCCAAAGAATATTTGCAAGTATTAGCAGTTGAGTTGTCAATTCAACCACACCGGAGACTAAATATCTACATGAAAAAGTGATCGATAGCATAGTAGTATGGTAATTTGGTAGTGATAGCGTGATGATAGTAACAAAGAAGAGTAACGGTAACAATGAAGAGCAGTAATTTTGTAGAAGTTGTAACAATAGCAATGTAATAGTAACGCAGCAAAGATCAATGTGTGAAAAGCTCAGAGGCATTGGATCGTTGATAACATTGGATAATATTCATCATATAACAGTCATAACCTAGGCGACACAGAACTAGCTCCAGTTCATCAATATAATGTAGGCATGTATTCCGTAAATAGTCATACGTGCTTATGGGAAAGAACTTGCATGACATCTTTTGTCCTACCCTCCCATGGCAGCAGGGTGATGACCCATAAGTATAGGGAATCTATCATAGTACTTTCGATAAGTAAGAGTGTCTAACCCAACGAGGAGCAGAAGGAAATGACAAGCGGTTTTCAGCAATGTATTCTCTGCAAGCACTGAAATTATCGGTAACAGATAGTTGTGTGATAAGATAATTTGTAACGGGTAACAAGTAACAAAAGTAACTAAGGTGCAGCAAGGTGGCCCAATCCTTTTTGTTGCAAAGGACAAGCTTGGACAAACTCTTATATAAAGCAAAACGCTCCAGAGGACACATGGGAATTACTGTCAAGCTAGTTTTCATCATGCTCATATGATTCGCGTTCATTACTTTGATAATTTGATATATGGGTGGACCGGTGCTTGGGTCTTCCCTTCCTTGGACAAGCCTCCCACTTATGACTAACCCCTCTTGCAAGCACCCGCAACTACGAAAGAAGAATTAAGATAAATCTAACCATTGCATGAAACATATGCATCCAAATCAGCCCCTTACGAAGCAACGCATAAACTAGGTTTTAAGCTTCTGTCAGTCTAGCAACCCATCATCTACTTATTACTTCCCAATGCATTCCCCTAGGCCCAAATCATGGTGAAGTGTCATGTAGTTGACGTTCACATAACACCACTAGAGGAAAGACAACATATTTCATCAAAATATCGAACGAATACCAAATTCACATGATTACTTATAACAAGACTTCTCCCATATCCTCAGGAACAAACGTAACTACTCACAAAGCATATTCATGTTCATAATCAGAGGAGTATTAATTATCATTAAGTATCTGAACATATGATCTTCCACGGAATAAACCAACTAGCATCAACTACATGGAGTAATCAACACTACTAGCAACCCGGAGGTACCAATATGAGGTTTTGAGACAAAGATCGGATACAAGAGATGAACTAGGGTTTGAGAGGAGATGGTGCTGGTGAATAAGTTGATGGAGATTGACCTCCTCTCTATGAGAGGATCAGCAGTGATGACGATGGCTTTGATTCCCCGGAGGGAAGTTTCCCAGCAGAATAGCTCCACCGAGCCCTAGATTAGTTGTGCCCAGGTTCCGCCTCCAGACGGCGGCGCTTCATACCGAAAGCTTCCTTATGATTTTTTCCAGGTCAAAACACACCATATAGCAAAAAATGGGCATCGGGGGCCTGCCAGGTGGCCCACTAAACAGGGGGCACGCCCTCCACCCTTGTGGATGGCAGGTGGCCCCCCTCTGGTACTTTATTCGCCCAATATTTTTTTATTAATTCCAAATGACTCTCCGTGAAGTTTCAGGACTTTTGGAGTTGTGCAGAATATGTCTCTAATATGTGCTCCTTTTCCAGCCCAGAATTCCAGCTGTCGGCATTCTCCGTCTTCATGTAAACCTTGTAAAATAAGAGAGAAATGGCATAAGTATTGTGCTATAATGTGTAATAATAGCACATAATGCAATAAATATTAATATAAAAGCATGATGCAAAATGGACGTTGATACTTCTCCAACGTATCTATAATTTTTTATTGTTCCATGCTATTATATTATCTGTTTTGGATGTTTTATATGCATTAATATGCTACTTTATATTATTTTTGGGACTAATATTAACCTAGAGCCTAGTGCTAGTTCCTGTTTTTCCTTGTTTTTGAGTTTCGCGGAAAAGGAATACCAAACGGAGTCCAAACAGAATGAAACCTTCGTGATGATTTTCCTTGGACTAGAAGACAACCAGGAGACTTGGAGATGAAGTCGGAGGATCCACGAGGCGGCCACAAGAACGGAGGGCGTGCCTAGGGGGGTAGGGCGCGCCCCCACCCTTGTGCCCCCCCCCCCCCCCGTGACCCTCCTGACCTAATTCTTTCGCCTACATATCCAATATATCCCCAAACCATGTTCTCCTCGATGTTGTTGGAGGTCTAACCAATGTAATACTTTTTTGCGGTGTGTTTGCCGAGATCCAAAGAATTGTGGATTTATGATGAGCTTATCTATGAATATTATTTGAATCTTCTCTCAATTCTTATATGCATGATTTGATATCTTTGTAATTCTCTTTGAACTATCGGTTTGGATTGGCCAACTAGATTGGCTTTTCATGCAATGGGAGAAGTGCTTAGCTTTGGGTTCATCTTGCGGTGTCCTTTCCCAGTGACAGTAGTGTTGGGAAACGTTGCATGGAAAACAAAAAATTTCTACGCACACGCAATGAGCTATCCATGGAGATGCATAACAACATGGGGGAGACTGTGTCTACATACCCTCGTAGACCGTAAGCGGAAGTGTTTCACAATGCGGTTGATGTAGTCGAACTTCTTCGTGCTTCAACCCATCAAGCACCGAACACACGGCACCTCCGCCTTCTACAAACGTTCAGCTCGGTGACTTCCCTCGCCTTCTCGATCCAGCAAGACGTCGAGATAGTAGACGAGTTCCGTCAGCACGACGGCGTGGTGACGGTGATGGTGAAGTGATCTCCGCAGGGCTTCGCCTAAGCACAACGAAAATATGACCGGGGGTGTAAATGGTGGAGGGGGGCGCTGCACATGGCTAGGCAATTGTCTGTTATGTGCTAGGCGAGGGAGTCCTGGATTAGGGGGTACTCAGGCGTACGGTCTATGTGACATGGGCCGGACTCATGGGCCATGAAGATACAAGATGGAAGGCTTTCCCCCGTGTCCGGATGGGACTCTCCTTGGCGTGGAAAGCAGGCTTGGCACTCGGATATGAAGATTCCTTTCTCTGTACACCGACTTTGTAAAACCCTAGCCCCCTCCGGTGTCTATATAAACCAGAGGGTTTAGTCCATAGAGACAATCATAATTATACAGGCTAGACATCTAGGGTTTAGCCATTATGATCTCGAGGTAGATCAACTCTTGTAACCCCTATACTCATCAAAGTCAATCAAGCAAGAGATAGGGTATTAACTCCATCAAGAGGGCATGAACCTGGGTAAACATTGTGTCCCTTGCCTCCTGTTACCTTCGATCCTTAGACGCACACTTCGGGACCCCCTACCAGAGATCTGCCGGTTTTGACACCGACACTAGGCGCCCCCTCCTCATATATATAGGTGGGAGGGAGGGTGGAGCAGCCATAGGAGGCACCCAAGTAGGAAGAATCCTACTTGGAGTCCCTCCCAAGCCGCGCGCCCCCCTGCCATATATAACCGAGGGGGAAGGAAAGAGGGGGGGAGAGGGAAGGAAGTAGGAATCCCAATCCACACTTTCCTTGCCCTCCCCTCTTTCCTTCTCATCCTCATAGGGCTGGCCTCTATAGGGGCGCACCAGGGTGGTGTGTTCCCTCACTTGGCCCATAAGGCCAATATCTTTGCCGGAGGTGCCCGAAACTCCTTTCCGGTGACCCGATAAGTACCCGGTAACCTCCGGAACACTTCTGGTGTCCGAATACCATCGTCCTATGCATCAATCATTACCTCTCGACCATTTCGAGACACCTCATCATGTATGTGATCTCACCCAGGACTCCGAACAACATTCGGTCACGAAATCACATAACTCATATAATATTATATCGTCAACGAACGTTAAGCGTGCGGACCCTACGGGTTCGAGAACTATGTAGACATGACCGAGACACCTCTCCGGTCAATAACCAATAGCGGAACCTGGATGCCCATGTTGGCTCCTACATATTCTACGATGATCTTTATCGGTCGAACTGCTATGACAACATACGTAATTCCCTTTGTCCATCGGTATGTTACTTGCCCAAGATTCAATCGTCGGTATCTTCATAGCTAGATCAATCTCGTTACCGGGTAGTCTATTTACTCGTTCCGTAATACATCACCTCGTGACTAACTCCTTAGTCATTTTCTTGCAAGCTTATGATGTGTATTACCGAGAGGGCCCAGGGATACCTCTCCGATACTCGGAGTGACAAATCCTAATCTCAATCTATGCCAACTCAACAAACACCTTCGGAGATACCTGTAGAGCATCTCTATAATCACCGAGTTACGTTGTGAAGTTTGATAGCACATAAGGCATTCCTCTGGTATCCGGGAGTTGCATAATCTCATAGTCGAAGGAATAAGTATTTGACATGAAGAAAGCAATAGCAATAAAACTGAACGATCATTATGCTAAGTTAACGGATGGGTCTTGTCCATCACATCATTCTCCTAATGATGTGATCCCGTTATCAAATGACAACTCATGTCCATGGTTAGGAAACCTGAACCATCTTTGATCAACGAGCTAGTCTAGTAGAGGCTCACTAGGGACACGGTGTTTGTTTATGTATTCACACATGTATTAAGGTTTCCGATCAATACAATTCTAGCATGAATAATAAACCTCCATCATGAATAAGGAAATATAAAATAACAACTTTATTATTGCCTCTAGGGCATATTTCCTTCAGTCTCCCACTTGCACTAGAATCAATAATCTAGTTCACATTGCCATGTGATTTAGCACCAATAGTTCACATCGTCATGTGATTAACACCCATAGTTCACATCGCCATGTGACCAACACCGAAAGGGTTTACTAGAGTCAATAATCTAGTTCACATCACCATGTGATTAACACCCAAAGAGTACTAAGGTGTGATCATGTTTTGCTTGTGAGAGAAGTTCAGTCAAAGGGACTATCACATTCAGATCTGTATGTATATTTGCAAATTTCTATGTCCACAATGCTCTGCATGGTGCTACTCTAGCTAATTGCTCCCACTTCATTATGCATCCAGATTGAAACTTCGACTCATCCGAATTGGTGGCAAAGCTTGCATCGGCATAACCCTTTACGACGAACTCTTTATCACCTCCATAAACGAGAAATATTTCCTTAGTTATTCTTAGGTAACTGAGGATAAATTTTGACCACCGTCCAGTGATCTACTCCTAGATCACTATTGTACCCCCTTGCCAAACTCATGGCAAGGTACACAATAGGTCTGGTACACAGATGGCATACTTTATAGAACCTATGGCTGAGGCATAGGGAATGACTTTCATTCTCTCTCCATCTTCTGTCGTGGTCTGGTTTTGAGTCTTACTCAACCTTTCAATGCAGGCAAGAACCCTTTCTTTGACTGATCCATTTTGAACTTCTTCCAAACTTTGTCAAGGTATGTGCTTTGTGAAAGTCCTATTAAGCGTCTTGATCTATCTCTATAGATCTTTATGACCAATACATAAGTAGCTTTACCGAGGTCTTTTATTGAAAAATTCTTATTCAAGTATCCTTTTATGCTATCCAGAAATTATATATCATTTCCAATAAATAATATGTCATCCACATATAATATAAGAAATGCTATAGAACTCCCACTCACTTTCTTGTAAATACATGCTTCACCATAAGTCTGTATAAAACCATATGCTTTGATCATCTCATCAAAGCGTATATTCCAACTCCGAGATGCTTGCACCAGTCCATAGATGGATCGCTGGAGCTTGCACACTTTGTTAGCACCTTTAGGATCGACAAAACCTTCTGATTGTATCATATACAACTCTTCTTGAAGGAAACCATTAAGGAATGTAGTTTTTACGTCCATTTGCCAGATTTCATAATCATAAAATGCGGCATAAACTCCTTGAACTTGTCGAGAACCTTTCGCGACAAGTTGAGCTTTGTAGACGAGAACATTACCATCAGCGTCGGTCTTCTTCTTGAAGATCCATTTATTCTCTATGGATCGCCGATCATCGGGCAAGTCCACCAAAGTCCACACTTTGTTCTCATACATGGACCCTATCCTGATTTCATGGCCTCAAGTCATTTATCGAATCTGGGCTCATCATAGCTTCTTCATAGTTCATAGGTTCACCATGGTCTAGTGACATGACTTCCAGAACAGGATTACCGTACCACTCTGGTGCCGAACATGCTCTGTTCGACCTACGAGGTCCAGTAGTAACTTGATCTGAAGTTTCATGATCATCATCATTATTTTCCTCTCTAGTTGGTGTCGGCATCACGGGAACGGATGTGCTACTTTCCAAATTGAGAGAAGGTACAATTACCTCATCAAGTTCTGCTTTCCTCCCACTCACTTCTTTTGAGAGAAACTCTTTCTCTAGAAATGTTCCATTCTTGGCAACAAAGATCTTGCCTTCGGATCTGTGGTAGAAGGTGTACCCAATTGTTCCCTTAGGGTATCCTATGAAGACGCACTTCTCTGATTCGGGTTCGAGCTTATCAGGATGAAGCCTTTTGAAATAAGTGTCGCAACCCCAAACTTTCAGAAACGACAGCTTAGGTTTCTTGCCAAACCATAGTTCATATGGTGTTGTCTCAACGGATTTAGACAGTGCCCTATTTAACGTGAATGCAGGTGTCTCTAATGCATAACACCAAAATGATAATGGTTACGACGTTTGGATATACCATTACGCTGTGCTGTTCCAGATGGCTTGAGTTGTGAAACTATTGCACATTGTCTTAAATGAAGACCAAACTCGTAACTCAAATATTCACCTCCACGATCAGATCGTAGAAACTTTATTTTCTTGTTACGATGATTCTCCACTTCACTCTGAAATTCTTTGAACTTTTCAAATGTTTCAAACTTGTGTTTCATTAAGTAGATATACCCATATCTGCTTAAATCATCCGTGAAGGTCAGAAAATAATGATACCCGCCGCGTGCTTCAATACTCATCGGACCGCATACATCGGTATGTATTATTTCCAGTAAGTCATTAACTCGCTACATTGTTCCGGAGAATGAAGTTTTAGTCATCTTGCCGATGAGGCATGGTTCACAAGTATCAAATGATTCATAATCAAGTGATCCCAAAAGCCCATCTGCATGGAGTTTCTTCATGCGCTTTACACCAATATGACCTAAACAATACTACTACAAGTATGTTGCACTATCATTATCAACTTTGCATCTTTTGGCATCAATATTATGAATATGTGTATCACTACGATCGAGATTCAATAAACAATTTATATTGGGTGTATGACCATAGAAGGTTTTATTCATGTAAACAAAACAACAATTATTCTTTGACTTAAATGAATAATCGTATTGCAATAAACATGATCCAATCATATTCATGCTCAAGGCAAAAACCAAAGAACATTTATTTATTAAGGTTCAACACTAACCCCGAAGGTAAAGGGAGTGTGCGATCGTCATCCTATCAACCCTGGAATCAATTCCAACACACATCGTCACCTCGCCCTTAACTAGTCTCTGTTCATTTTGCAACTCCTGTTTCGAGTTACTAATCTTAGCAACTGAACTGGTATTGAATACCCAGGGGCTACTATGAACACTAGTAAAGTACACATCAATAACATGTATATCAAATATACCTTTGTTCACTTTGCCATCCTTTTTATCCGCCAAGTGTTTGGGGCAGTTCTGCTTCTAGTGACCATTTCCTTTGCAGTAGAAGCACTCAGTTTCAGGCTTGGGTCTAGCTTTGGGCTTTTTCATGGGAGTGGTAACTTGCTTGACATTCTTCTTGAAGTTCCCTTTATTTCCCTTGCCCCTTTTCTTGAAACTAGTGGTCTTTAAGCATCAACACTTGATGCTCTTTCTTGATTTCTACCTTCACCAATTTCAGCATCGCGAAGAGCTCGGGAATCGTTTTCGTCATCCCTTGCATATTATAGTTTGTCAAGAAGTTCTTGTAGCTTGGTGATAGTGACTAGAGAACTCTGTCAATCACGATCTTATCTGGAAGATTAACTCCCACTTGATTCGAGCGATTGTAGTACCCAGAAATTCTGAGAACAATCTCACTGGTTGAGCTATTTCCTCCATCTTGTAGGTAAAGTACTTGTCAGAATCTCATACTTCTTGACATGGGCATGAGTTTCAAATACCAATTTCAGCTCTTGGAACTTCTCATATGCTCCATGGCGTTCAAAACATTTTGAAGTCCCGATTCTATGTCGTAAAGCATGGCGCACTAAACTATCAAGTAGTCATCATATCGAGCTTTGCCAAACGTTAATAACGTCTGCATCTGCTCCCGCAATAGGTCTGTCACCTAGTGGTGCATCAAGGACATAATTCTTCTGTGCAGAAATGAGGATAATCCTCAGATCACGGACCCAGTCCGCATCATTGCTACTATCATCTTTCAACTTATTTTTCTCTAGGAACCTATCAAAAAATAAGGGAGCTATATCGCGAGCTATTAATCTACACCATAGATTTGCAAAATACTATCAGGACTAAGTTCATGATAAATTAAGTTCAATTAATCAAATTACTAAAGAACTCTCACTTAAATATACATCCCTCAAGTCATCTAAGTGATACATGATCCAAATCAACTAACCCATGTCCGATAATCACGTGAGATGGGGTAGTCATCAATGGTGAACATTTCTATGTTGATCATATCTACTATATGATTCACGTTTGACCTTTCGGTCTCCAGTGTTCCGAGGCCATGTCTGTACATGCTAGGCTTGTCAAGTTTAACCCAAGTATTCTGCATGTGTAAAACTGTCTTACGCCCGTTGTATGTGAACGTAGAGTCTATCACACCCGATCATCACGTGGTGTCTCAACACGACGAATTGTCGCAACAGTGCATACTCAGGGAGAACACTTATACCTTGAAATTTAGTGAAGGGATCATCTTATAATACTACCGTCATACTAAGCAAAATAAAATGCATAAAAGATAAACATCACATGCAATCAAAATATGTGACATGATATGGCCATCATCTTGTGCTTTTGATCTCTATCCCCAAAGCATCCTCATGATTTCCATCATCACCGGCTCGACACCTTGATCTCCATCATTGCGTCATGGCCGTCTTGCCAAATATTGCTTGTACAACTATCTCTAACGCATAGTGATAAAGTAAAGCAATTACATCGTGTTTGCATTTCATACAATAAAGAGACAACCATAAGGCTCCTGCCGGTTGCCGATAATTTTTACAAAACATGATCATCTCATACAATAATATATATCACATCATGTCTTGACCATATCACATCACAACATGTCCTTCAAAAACAAGTTACACGTCCTCTACTTTGTTGTTGCAAGTTTTACGTGGCTGCTACGGGTTTCTAGCAAGAACCGTTCTTACCTACGGCAAAAACCACAACGGTGTTTCGTCAAGTTTGTTGTTTTAACCTTCTTCACGGACCGGCCGTAGTCAAATTCTATTCAACTAAAGTAGGAGAAACAGACACCCGCCAACCACCTTTATGCAAAACTAGTTGCATGTCGGTCGGTGGAACCGGTCTCATGTGCGTGGACATGTAAGGTTGGTCCAGGCCGCTTCATCCCACAATACCGCTGAATCAAAATAAGACGTTGGTGGTAAGCAGTATGACTATCACCGCCCATAACTCTTTGTGTTCTACTCGTGCATATCATCTAGGCATAGACCTGGCTCTGATACCACTGTTGGGAAACGTTGCATGGAAAACAAAAAATTTCTACGCACACGCAATGATCTATCCATGGAGATGCATAGCAACGAGGGGGAATGTGTGTCTACATAACCTCGTAGACCATAAGCGGATGCGTTTCACAATGCGGTTGATGTAGTCGAACTTCTTCGCGCTTCAACCGATCAAGTACCGAACGCACGGCACCTCCGCGTTCTGTACCCGTTCAGCTCGGTGACGTCCCTCACCTTCTTGATCCAGCGAGATGTCGAGATAGTAGATGAGTTCTGTCAGCACGACGGCGTGGTGATGGTGATGGTGAAGTGACCTCCACAGGGCTTCGCCTAAGCACTACGTAAATATGACTGGGGTGTAAACGGTGGAGGGGGAAGCCGCACACAGCTAGGCAATTGTATGTTATATATAAACACTATTCTGATCACGGGATCAGAATAATATTCTGATCACAACATGAACTTCCCGAGTAATGCGCCTGACCTTCCCCGAGTACTAGGTTGAACTTCACCTAAAAGGTGTCCAAATGGGGCTTATGATATACCATTGGAAAGCTATGGACACCAGTATCATGACCCAAGTTAAATTTTTGGCAAAATGTAAGCGGTTTAAGTGCAGTTTTGTAAACCGGTTTTCTTCGTACAAAAAACGTGAATCAGATTTTCGATCGCATTTCTAAACCGTTTATCGAAATGAGGTAATAATATGGTGTTGGAAAGCTGCTGCAAAATCGCTCCTTCAACATGTTGAAAGTTTTCTCTAATTCCCTATGTATAAAGAGTAATTTGGAAAATCGTAAAATTTCGCAAACCGAACAGCCAAGTTCGTATTTTCAATGTAATTTCTAAATGGCTAATCCAATTGAGGCAAATGATATGGCGTTGGAAAGTTTGTGAAAATGTGCTACTTTTTCATGTTTAAAGTTTTTCCTAATTTTGAACCATTTAAAAGTAATTTAAAAAACGGTACAAGTTCCATCGAGTTTGTATTTTGAAGCTAATTTTTAACTGTACGTCCGAATTCAACAAATGATATGGCATTGGAAAGAATGAGGAAATGCGAAACTTTTTTGTATATATTGTTTTTATCAATTCCTTACTGTTTTAAGTCAATTTTGAAAATGGCAAAAAATGTATTTATGCCGTAATTTCTACAAACTTTATCGGAATGGGGCAAATAATATACCGCTGAAAAGCTACGGAAAATGCGAAACTTTTTCATGTTGAGGGTTTTCTCTGATTCCTAGCCGTTTTAAAGTAATTTCAAAAACAGCGAGATCATGCGTTCTGCCTTTATCGCGAAACGAATTTTTCAAAAATGCACCGCGTGAAGAACTTGAACTTCTCGGCATGTCTACCTGAACTTCACTCTGTTTTTCACGTGTTTTTTTGCTCGTAGATCTCCATCCACTGCTAGTAGCTCTCCATCCATTCACCGGAATTGAGCAGGTGATATACCGATGGAAAGCTGCTGTAAACACGCAACTTTCCCGTGTTGATCATTTTTTCATACTCACGGTAATTTTAAAAGTTTTTCATCTAAAATTCATTCAGCATAGTAGTTGAACTTCCTGCTGTTTTCAAGTTGAACTTCTGTGACGTATTTTGGATGTCTAAATACACGGTGATCATCTCTCACAAGATTTTTTTAAACTTTTCCTCGCCGAGCACTTGAACTTGTAGCAACCATTTTTTTCATTTATGTGTTGTTTTTAAAAGTGCAAAAAGTGGTGTTGTGTTTTTAATTTTTTGAACATGTAAATCCTAGGTTTTAATAAACTCCGAACTTCGGTGTTATTTCAATTTGAACTTCACCTTTTTATATTTTGATTAAAGAATTGTATTCGATTTTTATACGAAAAAAATCGAGCATGGAAATACAAGGCGAACCTCTCTCGCAAGGATTTTTGAACCTCCCCGGACAGAGCACTTGAACTTCTTTCAACAAACATTTTAAGCTTTTATCTTTCTATACTTTTATTCTCACCTAAAATGCATTCCTTGCACTAGTAGAACTTCTCCTTGTCTCACCTTGAACTTCTGTCACATATTTTTGTTCAACCTCTCTCACAAGAATTTTTAAACTTTCTTGAGTCGAGCACTTGAACTTCTAGCAACAATTTTTTGGACTGTACCTTTTTATTCTTTTTTCTCTCATACGAAATGCACACCACACAGTAAATGAACTTCTGACAGTTATCAAACCGAACTTCTCTCTATTTCGCTTTCGTAACAGAAAAAGTCTGAGTTTTTTATATACATCGAACCTCTCTAACTTTTTATTTGAACTTATTTGTGTATTTTTTAGAAATGTGAAAATTGGAGTTTTGTTAGAAACATCGAACTTCTTCGTTTTTTTCAATTGAACTTATTGGTACATAAACATCCAATTGCTCTGTTAATTCAATTCGAACTTCTTCGTTTAATTCTTATAGTAACGGGAAAAATATATGAGTTTTTTCGTAAAAGTTGAATAGTCCGACCTTCACATTTCGTTGTTTTTGAACTTCATTTCTTTTAGAAAAAATTGGTTAAATTATATGTTTCCGACAATGCTTTTACTTCTCATTCGAACTTCACTAGTAAATTCTTCACTTTCGATGTTACTTGCCGATGATTTTTTGGAAGTTTTTAGTGATTTTGACCTCCCCATCTTTTTAGACATGAACTTCAACTTTTTTTGTACTGTTTGGATTTTTCCAAACATCCCTATTTCACGTCTCCAAACACATGATCCCCTAAAAAATGTAATACACACACAAAGCATCAACCTCCCTATATTAGAACTTCTGTCATTGATATTTCTGAACGTTTTGGGAATGCTCCCAGGTTTTCAAACAGAATACACGGACTTCCATGCACGAACAGCCAGCATCGGCCGTGGCAACGCCTCTTTCTCCGGCAAACCAAACTTCACTCATGTGTACAGAATACATGATTTAAGCCCTGAAAACCACAAAAGAATCTTGAAATATTTTTCTACCCTGAGCACACACTCATCTCATGTCAATTTTTTCTAGTATTAGATTAGTACCATGACATACAAACAAAACTTGACTATAAAATCAGTTAGTACACAAGATTGCTATCTGTTTTAAGTTGAACAAGTTCAACAGAGACAAATGATGTATTGAGAAGCAATTAGACAGAGAGAGATGTCGTACTAAGAAGCAATTAGAGAGAGAAAGTAGTGCCAAGCACATGCACATGCGCTTGCATGGTTTCTTGGTGGCATCCACGAATCAGTTTTTTTAAGCGAGTAATGCATGGGGCAGTTGTTCTACTGAGAAGCTCTGCACAAGAGACGGGTCGCACCAGCTGTGGCTGGTCATGCCCCCGCCGCAACAGGCGATGTAGGCCTCCTCGTGAGCAATACCTGAACTGCGGTGGCCGTGTTCTTTGGCCGAGGCGGTCAAACAAAACAATCACATCACTCTAGTTGCCATCTACAAGGAACGACAAAGATCCGGGCCTAGTGGAATGGAGTGGGGGCAGGGTCGGGCGCGTGGTGGAGACAACCGGCGTGCTGGTCGGTCCCAGAGGCGGATCAGGCGTGGAGTGCCGGGCGACAGAGGTGACCGGGCGTGGCGGGCCGTCGGCTAGCTCCGGTGGTCGGTGGCGTCAATGGATCCAAGCGCTAGTGATGGAGGAGTATCACCGGAGGAGGACGAGGTAGTGGCGGGGCCGACGGAGGCGCGTGGTCCTCCGATGTCGGGGTGGGAGGCAGCCGTCGACGATGGGCTCGGTTGGGACGGGAATCGAGGGCGCCGGTTGGGGAGGTGCGGGCGCGAGGCGGCGGTGCGGTTTGGGCCTCGTGGCGGGTGGCGCAGGGCAGTGGCGCCGGTTGGGGCGGGTGCGGGCGGCGAGGGGGCGGCGGGGTGCGGGCGATGCCGGTTGCGGCGGATCGATCGGGGGCGGGTGGTGGGAGCGGTCGGGGGAGGTGGGTGGGGGCAGGAGGTGTGGAGGAGTTTTTCCCTCAGGTTTTTTTCTCGGGAAGTTCATGTCGCGCCCTTATAGGGCCATCGTGATCCAAATAACTATTCTGATCAGAATAGTGCTATATACAACCGAGGGGGAAGGAAAGAGGGGGGAGAGGGAAGGAAGTAGGAATCCGAATCCACACTTTCCTTGCCCACCCCTCTTTCCTTCTCCTCCTCATAGGGCTGGCCTCTACAGGGGTGCACCAGGGCTAGTGTGTTCCCTCACTTGGCCCTTAAGGCCCATATCTTTGCCGGGGGTTCCCAAAACTCCTTTCCGGTGACCCGATAAGTACCCGGTACCCTCCGGAACACTTTCGGTGTCCGAATACCATCGTCCTATATATCAATCTTTACCTTTCGACCATTTAGAGACTCCTCGTCATGTCTGTGATCTCATCCGGGAATCCAAACAACATTCGATCACCAAATCACATAAATCATATAATACTATTTCGTCAACGAACGTTAGGCGTGCGGACCCTATGGGTAATAGAACTATGTAGACATGACCGAGACACCTCTCCATTCAATAACCAATAGCGGAATCTGGATGCCCATATTGGCTCCTACATATTCTACGAAGATATTTCTCGGTCGAACCGCTATGACAACATACGTAATTCCCTTTGTCCATCGGTATGTTACTTGCCCGAGATTCCATCGTCGGTATCTTCATAGCTAGTTCAATATCGTTAACGGCAAGTCTCTTTACTCATTCCGTAATACATCACCTCGTGACTAATTCCGTAGTCCTTTGCTTGCAAGCTTATAGTGTGTATTACTGAGAGGGCCCAGAGATACCTCTCCGATACTCGGAGTGACAAATCATAATCCCGATCTGTGCTAACTAAACAAACACCTTCGGAGATACATGTAGAGCATCTTTATAATCACCCAGTTACGTTGTGAAGTTTGATAGCACACAAGGCATTCCTCAGGTATCCGTTGCAAAATCTCATAGTCGAAGGAATAAGTATTTGACATGAAGAAAGCAATAGCAATAAAACTGTACGATCATTATGCTAAGCTAACGGATGGGTCTTGTCATCACATCATTCTCCTAATGATGTGATCCCATTATCAAATGACAACTCATGTCCATGGTTAGGAAACCTTAACCATCTTTGATCAACGAGCTAGTCTAGTAGAGGCTCACTAGGGACACAGTGTTCGTTTATGTATTCACACATGTGTTAAGGTTTCCGATCAATACAATTCTAGCATGAATAATAAACCTTTATCATGAATAAGGAAATATAAAATAACAAATTTATTATTGCCTCTAGGGCATATTTCCTTCAAGTAAGGGCAGCAAGGCACGTATTGTATTGTTGCCATCGAGGATAAAAAGATGGGGTTTTCATCATATTGCTTGAGTTAATTCATCTACATCTTGTCATCTTACTTAATGTGTTACTCTATTCTTCATGAACTTAGTACTCTAGATGCAGGCAGGAGTCGGTCGATGTGTGGAGTAATAGCAGTAGATGAAGAATTGTTTCGGACTACTTGACATGGACGTGATGCCTATATTCATGATCATTGCCTTAGATATCGTCATAACTCTGCGCTTTTCTATCAATTTCTTGGCAGTAATTTGTTCACCCACCGTATTATTTGCTATCTTGAGAGAAGCCTCTAGTGAAACCTATGGCCCCCCTGGTCTATTTTCCATCATATTAGTTTCCAATCTTCTATTTTCCATCATATTAGTTTCCGATCTACTATTTTGCACTCTTTTACTTTCTGATCTAACAAAAAATATTTACTTTATCATTTGTCTATCCGATCTACTATTTGCAAGTCTCTTTGAATTATCAGTTTGGTTTGGCCTACTAGATTGATCTTTCTTGCAATGGGAGAAGTGCTTAGCTTTGGGTTCAATCTTGCGGTGTCCTTTCCCGGTGTGAGGGGCAGCAAGGCACGATTGTATTGTTGCCATCGAGGATAACAAGATGGTTTTTTTTTATCATATTGCATGAATTTATCCCTCTACATCATGTCATCTTGCTTAAGGCGTTAATCTGTTCTTATGAACTTAATACTCTAGATGCATGCTGGATAGCGGTCGATCTGTGGAGTAATAGTAGTAGATGCAGGCAGGAGTCGGTCCACTTGTCTCAGACATGATGCCTATATACATGATCATACCTAGATATTCTCATAACTATGCTCAATTCTGTCGATTGCTCAACAATAATTTGTTCACCCACCATAAAATACTTATGCTCTTGAGAGAAGCCACTAGTGAAACCTATGGCCCCCGGGTCTATTTTCCATCATATTAATATTCCAATACTTAGTTATTTTCATTGTCTTTTATTTTACTTTGCATGTTTATCACAAAAATACCAAAAATATTATCCTATCATATCTATCAGATCTCACTCTCGTAAGTGACCGTGTAGGGATTGACAACCCCTTATTGCATTGGTTGCGAGGATTTATTTGTTTTGTGTAGGTGTGAGGGACTGTGGCGTAGCCTCCTCTTTGGATTGATACCTTGGTTCTCAAAAACCGAGGGAAATACTTACGCTACTTTGCTGCATCACCCTTTCCTCTTCAAGGGAAAACCAACGCACTGCTCAACAGGTAGCAAGAAGGATTTCTTGCGCCGTTGCCGGGGAGGTCTACGCAAAAGTCAACATACCAAGTACCCATCACAAACCATTATCTCCCGCATTACATTATTTGCCATTTTCCTCTCGTTTTCCTCTCCCCCAATTCACCCTTGCCGTTTTATTCTCCCTCTCTTTTCCGTTCGCCTCTTTTCCGTTTGCTTGTCGTTATGGCTAGTCCCTTATCGACTCCTTTGTCCCCTGAGTTTGAAGTCTTTCACTTCAAACAAAGACAAGGAGAAAACTTAAAAGATGCCTGGGTGAGAATAATGGATTCTTACCATAATTGTACCTTTGAAGTGAACCTGAGAATTTTGCTTCGCAATTTTTATGTTGGATTAAATATGTCTCATAGACAACTCTTGGATTGCGTTGCCAAAGGCAATTTAATTGAAATTGATCCCCATATTGCGCATGAAGTTATAGAAGGAATAGTGCGAACACTACCTCAACAAAAGGGGCCTCATCATACCCAGGAAGAGACTCAAGTTTTTTAAAAAAATTGCGAAGTAGCTAAGATTTTACAGAAGTCTCTTGAACCTTTTAAGAACGTTAGCGGAAATATTCACCGCATGAATATGTTGATTACTCTTTGCAATAAGCTATTGGATTCTTTAGATCTAAAAATTTCAGAATATGAAGGGAAACATAAAGAACCTCCCGGATTCAAGCTTGATTCCGCTAAAAATTTGAAAGCCAAAGATGGCAATACCTAGATCTATCCTTGCTTTTATGCCTAGCTAGGGGCGTTAAACGATAGCTCTTGTTGGGAGGCAACCCAATTTTATTTTTAGTTTTTTTGCTTTTTGCTTCTGTTTAGGAATAAATATTTCTTATAGCCTCTGGTTACATGTGTTTTTATGTTTTAATTAGTGTTTGTGCCAAGTTAAACCTATAAGATCTTCTTGGATGATAGTTATTTGATCTTGCAGAAATTTCCAGAAACTTTCTGTTCACGAAAATAATTGTTAAAATCACCAGAACGTGATAAAATATTGATTCCAATTTCTGCTGATCAATAAACAAATTTTCTAGGTCTTCCTATTTTGGTTGATTTTTTGGATATCCAGAAGTTTGCGTTAGTTACATATTACTACAGACTGTTCTGTTTTTCACAGATTCTGTTTTTCGTGTGTTGTTTGCTTATTTTGATGAATCTATGGCTAGTAAAAGAGTTTATAAACCATAGAGAAGTTGGAATACAGTAGGTTTAACACCAATATAAATAAATAATGAGTCATTACATTACCTTGAAGTGGTCTTTTGTTTTCTTTCGCTAACGGAGCTCACGAGATTTTCTGATGAGTTTTGTGTTGTGAAGTTTTCAAGTTTTGGGTGAAAGATTTGATGGATTATGGAACAAGGAGTGGCAAGTGGGGATGCCCATGGCACCCCCAATATAATCTAAGGACACCAAAAAGCTAAAGCTTGGGGATGCCCCGGAAGGCATCCCCTCTTTCGTCTACTTCCATCGGTAACTTTACTTGGAGCTATATTTTTATTCACCACATGATATGTGTTTTGCTTGGAGCGTCTTGTATGATTTGAGTCTTTGCTTTTTAATTTTACCACAATCATCCTTGCTGTACACACCTTTTGAGATAGACACACATGATTCGGAAATTATTAGAATACTCTATGTGCTTAACTTATATCTTTTGAGCTATATAGTTTTTGCTCTAGTACTTCACTTATCTATACCACTATATAGTGTATGAATAACTTTGAATATTGGCTGTTGGATGAAACTGATCCAACGGTAGAGAGGTGGCAAATCCGAGTGCTCTTGGCCATTGGATATTCTCTCCACCACATTGGATTTTTCCACGTGTACTAATCTAGAATATTCCACACTTTTGCTTATGCATGAACCTGAAAACAAAGACAGTTCTACTTTGTTCTAGACTCTTCCATACTTCAATTCTTTAAGTTTTTCTATGTTAAAAGAATCACCATTCATGTTTATTCTATCTTTTACGTTGTACAATATGCACATAGCTCATACACTTCTCATTTGTTATAGACTCCTCTACACTTTAGTTCTAACAAGTTTGGTCTTCCAAGAGAATTGACATTTATTTTTACTTGAGTTTGTTTTGTTTTGGTTCAAAGCCAATTCAGCATCTTTCCCAAATTCAATTTTATTTGCAAATGGAGTAATCAATTGTTCTTATATATTTCATACGAGTTTTGTGTAGTATATACCACACAGTCATCAAATATTATGTAGTTATAATTTGATTTTGAATGGGTTGGGCGACGAGATTTAAACCTACATATTAAATTCATTTGCACATGACTCAAAATGTATATGTTTATCTGTTATATTGTGGTACATTTATGTTGATGTCTGGTCGCACTTCACTCTCACGTGCAAGGCACGTATAACTTACTAGTATCTTTTAGAGCACAGTGGTGGATTTGTTTTATAGAAACTATTGATCTCTCATGCTTCACTTAGATTATTTTGAGAGTCTTAAATAGCATGGTAATTTGCTTAAATAATCCTAATATGCTAGGTATTCAAGAATAGTAAAAACTTTCTTATGAGTGTGTTGAATACTAAGAGAAGTTTGACGCTTGATGATTGTTTTGAGACATGGAGGTAGTGATATCAAAGTTGTGCTAGTTGAGTAGTTGAGAATTTGAGAAATACTTGTGCTGAAGTTTGCAAGTCCCGTAGCTTGCACGTATGGTAAACATTATGTAACAAATTTGAAACATGAGGTGTTCTTTGATTGTCCTCCTTATGAGTGGCGGTCGGGGACGAGCGATGGTCTTTTCCTACCAATCAATCCCCCTAGGAGCATGCGCGTAGTGCTTGGTTTTTGATGACTTGTAGATTTTTGCAATAAGTATGTGAGTTCTTTATGACTAATGTTGAGTCCATGGATTATACGCACCCTCACCCTTCCATCATTGCTAGCCTCTTCGGTACCATGCATTTCCCTTTCTCACATTGAGAGTTGCTGCAAACTTCGCCCGGCACATCCAAAACCCGTGATATGATACGCTCTTTCACACAAAAACCTCCTTATATCTTCCTCAAAACAGCCACCATACCTACCTATTATGGCATTTCCATAGCCATTCCGAGATATATTGCCATGCAACTTTCCACCGTTCCATTTATCATGACACGTTCATCATTGTCATATTGCTTAGCATGATCATGTAGTTGACATAGTATTTGTGGCAAAGCCACCATTCATAATTCTTTCATACATGTCACTCTTGGTTCATTGCATATCCCGGTACATCCCGGAGGCATTCATATAGAGTCATACTTTGTTCTAGTATTGAGTTGTAATCATTGAGTTGTAAATAAATAGAAGTGTGATGATCATTATTTTCTAGAGCATTGTCCCAAGTGAGGAATAAAAAAAATAGAGAAAGGCCATAAAAAAAGAGAAGGCCAAAAAAATGAGAGAAAAATAGAGAAGGGACAATGGTACTATCCTTTTACCACACTTGTGCTTCAAAGTAGCACCATAATCTTCATGATAGAGAGTCTCTTGTTTTATCTCTTTCATATACTAGTGGGAATTTTTCATTATAGAACTTGGCTTGTATATTCCAACAATGGGCCTCCTCAAGTGCCCTAGGTCTTCGTGAGCAAGCAAGTTGGATGCACTCCCACTTAGTTTCTTTTGTTGAGCTTTCATATATTCATAGCTCTAGTGCATCCGTTGCATGGCAATCCCTACTCCTTGCATTAACATCAATCGATGGGCATCTCCATAGCTCATTGATTAGCCTCGTTGATGTGAGACTTTCTCCTTTTTTGTCTTCTCCACATAACCCCCATCATCATATTCTATTCCACCCATAGTGCTATATCCATGGCTCACGCTCATGTATTGCGTGAAAGTTGAAAGAGTTTGAGATTACTAAAGTATGAAACAATTGCTTGGCTTGTCATCGGGGTTGTCCATGATGAGAGCATTCTTGTGTGATGAAAATGGAGCATGACTAAACTATATGATTTTGTAGGGATGAACTTTCTTTGGCCATGTTATTTTGAGAGGACATAATTGCTTAGTTAGTATACTTGAAGTATTATTATTTTTACGTCAATATGAACTTTTATCTTGAATCTTTCGGATCTAAATATTCATACCACAATTAAGAAGAATTACATTGAAATTATGCCAAGTAGCATTCCGCATCAAAAATTCTGTTTTTATCATTTACCTACTCGAGGACGAGCAGGAATTAAGCTTGGGGATGCTTGATATGTCTCCAACGTATCTATAATTTTTGATTGCTCCATGCTATATTATCTTATGTTTTGGACATTATTGGGCTTTATTATTCACTTTTATATTATTTTTGGGACTAACCTATTAACCGGAGGCCCAGCCCAGAATTGCTGTCGTTTGCCTATTTCAGAGTTTCGCAGAAAAAGAATATCAAACGGAGTCCAAACGGAATGAAACCTTCGGGAACATGATTTTTGGAACGAACATGATCAAGGAGACTTAGACCCTACGCCAAGGAAGCTTCCAGGAAGCCACGAGGTAGGGGGCGCGTCTACCCCCTGGCGCGCCCTCCACCCTTGTGGGCCCCATGTTGCTCCACCGACGTACTCCTTCCTCCTATATATACCTATGTACCCCCAAACGATCAGATACGGAGCCAAAAACCTAATTCCACGGCCGCAACCTTCTGTACCCACGAGATCCCATCTTGGGGCCTGTTCTGGAGCTCCGCCGGAAGGGGCATCGATCACAGAGGGCTTCTACATCAACACCATAGCCTCTTCGATGAAGTGTGAGTAGTTTACCTCAGACCTTCGGGTCCATAGTTATTAGCTAGATGGCTTATTCTCTCTTTTTGGATCTCAATACAATGTTCTCCCCCTCTCTCGTGGAGATCTATTCGATGTAATCTTCTTTTGCGGTGTGTTTGTTGAGACCGACGAATTGTGAGTTTATGATCAAGTTTATCTATGAACAATATTTGAATCTTCTGAATTGTTTTATGTATGATTGGTTATCTTTGCAAGTCTCTTTGAATTATCAGTTTGGTTTGGCCTACTAGATTGATCTTTCTTGCAATGGGAGAAGTGCTTAGCTTTGGGATCAATCTTGCGGTGTCCTTTCCCAGTGACAGTAGGGGCAGCAAGGCACGTATGTATTGTTGCCATCGAGGATAACAAGATGGGGTTTTTATCATATTGCATGAATTTATCCCTCTACATCATGTCATCTTGCTTAAGGCGTTACTCTGTTCTTATGAATTTAATACTCTAGATGCATGCTGGATAGCTGTCGATGTGTGGAGTAATAGTAGTAGATGCAGGCAGGAGTCGGTCTACTTGTCTCGGACGTGATGCCTATATACATGATCATACCTATACATTCTCATAACTATGCTCAATTCTATCAATTGCTCAACAATAATTTGTTCACCCATCGTAAAATACTTATGCTCTTGAGAGAAGCCACTAGTGAAACCTATGGCCCCCGGGTCTATTTTCCATCATATTAATCTTCCAATACTTAGTTATTGTCATTGCCTTTTATTTTACTTTGCATCCTTACCATAAAAATACCAAAAATATTATCCTATCATATCTATCAGATCTCACTCTCGTAAGTGACCGTGTAGGGATTGACAACCCCTTATCGCGTTGGTTGCGAGGATTTATTTGTTTTGTGTAGGTGCGAGGGACTCGCGCATAGCCTCCTACTGGATTGATACCTTGGTTCTCAAAAACCGAGGGAAATACTTACGCTACTTTGCTGCATCACCCTTTCCTCTTCAAGGGAAAACCAACACAGTGCTCAAGAGGTAGCACACCTGCGTGATCACCTTTGGGCTCCAGGTAGCCCGGGGGTACGCGGTGATCAGATTTATCCGCCATAAGGACTTCGATGGTCTACTCGATGCTGTCGGAATCAGACTCCTCCGAGGAATCGCGAAGTGATCCGTCTGATAGGTCAAGGGCGGGCTCATCAAACTCGATAGCCGCCGCATGTTCCGCTGCCGCCTGAGTGGCGACTGCGTGCTTGATCCAACGCTGCAGCCGTGAGCGCCCGGAGCACTTGCGACGACGCGCAACGGTGGATTGGACAACCACTCGGTATGGAGCCGAGGGTTGTCGAAGAAGGTCTCCATAGGAGGAGGCCTGGAAGTGCGTCACGCCATGGGTGGGCAACGCCTCCACATCTAGCGGGGCTTCGCGTAGCCACGATGAGTCGTCGGCGATGAAGGAGATGGTCCCAAAACGGATTTCACCGCCGACTGACATGATGATGATGATGAAATCCACCTACATCGTGAAGTTTTGCTAGATGCCTAGCCCCACAGTGGCCGCCAACTATCGGGGTTATGATACTGACAATGAGTTCTAGGCGTACGAATAAGGGGCACAACCTAGCTACGGCGTAGGTGTAACACACGGTGTTTAACGAGTTCGGGCCCCTCACTCGCTGGAGGTCAAAGCCCTACGTCTCGTTCCCTGAGGCTTGCTTTGATTTGTTAGATGGGATTACAGAGTTGAAACTTGCCCGACTATGGAGAGGGGTGCGACTTATATAGAGTGCGTTGCAGCCCCATGTCTCCCACGCCGCCAGGGCAATAAATGCCATTGAATGAGGCGATTACTAGTGTAATGAGCCTATACTACAGCGATTCTGTGTAACGGTAGTTATAACTCTATTTAGTGGACGACTTAGGATCCCTCGACTATTGCAGCTCCCACGACGCCTTGCTGTCCCATACGTCCGAGTGGTTGATCGTCGGCCGAGTGACATGTGGTTGTCTAAGTGCTGTAGAGCCGTTCGAGTGATCCTCCTGATGTGCGCATCCGAATGCTGGCATGGTCCAGGGACCTACCTATGATGATGATGGGCCCCATGTGGGTCCCGAATGATGGGTCCATGACCCTACCTGTAATAGGTGATCACATCAGGGGGCGCCCCCCTAAGCTTGTGGCCATCTCGTGGCTCTTCCGACCTCCACCTGAAGCTTCCAGGATGTCTTGCGGTCCAATAAAAATCAACAAAAAGTTTCATTCCATTTGGACTCTGTTTGATATTGCTTTTCTGTAAAGGCAAAAATAATGGTAAAACAACAACTGGCACTGGGCACTAGGTTAATAAGTTAGTCCCAAAAATTGATATGAAATAGCATAATAATGCATATAAAACATCCAATATTGATAATATAATAGCATGGAACAATAAAAAATTAGATACGTTGGAGACGTATAAGCATCCTTAGTCCCTGCCAGGACAGGTCGCGTTCGCCTGTCAGCGTCCTTACACCTTGGTCGGGATTGTTCTATCGTGCAAGCCGGCACGCTTGACCGCGCGTCTCGACATGCTGCCTCGCTCGGCGTGTGCATCGGTCCAACGTCCTAGGTCAAGCGCCATCCAGTGAGCTTCTTGGCTTGTTCATGTCGGTTGCTCCTAGTTGGTTTGTTTAGTTGGCATTTATGTCTTTTAGCTAAGGAGGTTAAGTTGTTCTACCAATTCGTTGTTTTATGCTGATCGTTGGACCTGTCTTGTTGTGCGCTTCACCCTTGCTTTGGCCTCTTCCAGCTTACTCGTGGTCGCCTCTGGGCGGGCGGTGAGTAAGGGAGCCGACGTTGATTAAGCTTACTCGGTGCCGTCGCCGGGCGGGCGTCTTCTAGCTTACTCGACGCCAGTTGCTACTTCCATAGGAGTTGTTCTATTTCCCGAAGCAGAAAGTATTTCCCTCAGTTAAGAATCAAGGTTTATTAACCAATAGGATTCACCAAGCTAACAACGTAAACAACACCTGCACACAAACAAATAAAATTGCTTGCACCCAAGTTGGCAAGGGGGTGTCGGTCCCCTTGTCTTGCTAGTTACAAGATTAAAAGCAAATAGAAGTGGTGAAGGCAAAACGACAAATAGTAAAGGTGAATAAAAGAGCAAAATTTGTAGGAGTTTTGTATTAATGGAGAATGGATCCGGGGCCCATAGGTTCACTAGTGGTATTTCTCTGAAAGAAGCTAGTGGCATGGTAGACAAATTACTATTGGGCAATTGATACGACTCTGATAACCGACAAGTATAGGGGATCTCAACAGTTTTTCATGGTAGAGTATTCAACCCAAATTTATTGATTCGGCATAAGGGGAGCCAAAGAATATTTGCAAGTATTAGCAGTTGAGTTGTCAATTCAACCACACCTGGAGACTAAATATCTACATGAAAAAGTGATCAGTAGCATAGTAGTATGGTAATTTGGTAGTGATAGCAGTGATAGTAACAGCAAGAGTAACGGTAACAGCAGTAGCAGTAATTTTGTAGAAGTTGTAACAATAGCAATGTAATAGTAACGCAGCAAAGATCAATGTGTGAAAAGCTCGTAGGCATTGGATCGTTGATAACGTTGGATAATATTCATCATATAACAGTCATAACCTAGGGCGACACAGAACTAGCTCCAGTTCATCAATATAATGTAGGCATGTATTCCGTAAATAGTCATACGTGCTTATGGGAAAGAACTTGCATGACATCTGTTGTCCTACCCTCCCATGGCAGCAGGGTGATGACCCATAAGTATAGGGAATCTATCATAGTACTTTCGATAAGTAAGAGTGTCTAACCCAACGAGGAGCAGAAGGAAATGACAAGCGGTTTTCAGCAATGTATTATCTGCAAGCACTGAAATTATCGGTAACAGATAGTTGTGTGACAAGATAATTTGTAACGGGTAACAAGTAACAAAAGTAACTAAGGTGCAGCAAGGTGGCCCAATCCTTTTTGTTGCAAAGGACAAGCTTGGACAAACTCTTATATAAAGCAAAACGCTCCAGAGGACACATGGGAATTACTGTCAAGCTAGTTTTCATCATGCTCATATGATTCGCGTTCATTACTTTGATAATTTGATATATGGGTGGACCGGTGCTTGGGTCTTCCCTTCCTTGGACAAGCCTCCCACTTATGACTAACCCCTCTTGCAAGCACCCGCAACTCTGAAAGAAGAATTAAGATAAATCTAACCATTGCATGAAACATATGCATCCAAATCAGCCCCTTACGAAGCAACGCATAAACTAGGTTTTAAGCTTCTGTCAGTCTAGCAACCCATCATCTACTTATTACTTCCCAATGCATTCCCCTAGGCCAAAATCATGGTGAAGTGTCATGTAGTTGACGTTCACATAACACCACTAGAGGAAAGACAACATATTTCATCAAAATATCGAACGAATACCAAATTCACATGATTACTTATAACAAGACTTCTCCCATATCCTCAGGAACAAACGTAACTACTCACAAAGCATATTCATGTTCATAATCAGAGGAGTATTAATTATCATTAAGTATCTGAACATATGATCTTCCACGGAATAAACCAACTAGCATCAACTACATGGAGTAATCAACACTACTAGCAACCCGGAGGTACCAATATGAGGTTTTGAGACAAAGATCGGATACAAGAGATGAACTAGGGTTTGAGAGGAGATGGTGCTAGTGAATAAGTTGATGGAGATTGACCTCCTCTCTATGAGAGGATCGTTGGTGATGACGATGGCTTTGATTCCCCGGAGGGAAGTTTCCCCGGCAGAATAGCTCCACCGGAGCCCTAGATTGGTTGTGCCCAGGTTCCGCCTCCAGACGGCGGTGCTTCATACCGAAAGCTTCCTTATGATTTTTTCCAGGTCAAAACACACCATATAGCAAAAAGTGGGCATCGGGGGCCTGCCAGGTGGCCCACTAAACAGGGGGCACGCCCTCCACCCTTGTGGATGGCAGGTGGCCCCCCTCTGGTACTTTATTCGCCCAATATTTTTTTATTAATTCCAAATGACTCTCCGTGAAGTTTCAGGACTTTTGGAGTTGTGCAGAATATGTCTCTAATATGTGCTCCTTTTCCAGCCCAGAATTCCAGCTGTCGGCATTCTCCGTCTTCATGTAAACCTTGTAAAATAAGAGAGAAATGGCATAAGTATTGTGCTATAATGTGTAATAATAGCACATAATGCAATAAATATTAATATAAAAGCATGATGCAAAATGGACGTTGATACTTCTCCAACGTATCTATAATTTTTTATTGTTCCATGCTATTATATTATCTATTTTGGATGTTTTATATGCATTAATATGCTACTTTATATTATTTTTGGGACTAATATTAACCTAGAGCCTAGTGCTAGTTCCTGTTTTTCCTTGTTTTTGAGTTTCGCGGAAAAGGAATACCAAACGGAGTCCAAACAGAATGAAACCTTCGTGATGACTTTCCTTGGACTAGAAGACAACCAGGAGACTTGGAGATGAAGTCGGAGGATCCACGAGGCGGCCACAAGAACGGAGGGCGTGCCTAGGGGGTAGGCGCGCCCCACCCTTGTGCCCCCCGTGACCCTCCTGACCTAATTCTTTCGCCTACATATCCAATATATCCCCAAACCACCAGAGGCATCCACGAAAACACTTTTCCACCGCCGCAACCTTCTATACCCATGAGATCCCACCTAGGGACCTTTTCCGGCACCCTACTGGAGGTCGATTCGATCACGGAGGGCTTCTACATCAACTCAATTGCCCTTCCAATGAAGCGTGAGTAGTTTACCACAGACCTACGGGTCCATAGCTAGTAGCTAGATGCCTTCGTCTCTCTCTTTGATCCTCAATACCATGTTCTCCTCGATGTTCTTGGAGGTCTAACCAATGTAATACTTTTTTGCGGTGTGTTTGCCGAGATCCAAAGAATTATGGATTTATGATGAGCTTATCTATGAATATTATTTGAATCTTCTCTCAATTCTTATATGCATGATTTGATATCTTTGTAATTCTCTTTGAACTATCGGTTTGGATTGGCCAACTAGATTGGCTTTTCATGCAATGGGAGAAGTGCTTAGCTTTGGGTTCATCTTGCGGTGTCCTTTCCCAGTGACAGTAGTGTTGGGAAACGTTGCATGGAAAACAAAAAATTTCTACGCACACGCAATGAGCTATCCATGGAGATGCATAACAACATGGGGGAGACTGTGTCTACATACCCTCGTAGACCGTAAGCGGAAGTGTTTCACAATGCGGTTGATGTTGTCGAACTTCTTCGTGCTTCAACCCATCAAGCACCGAACACACGGCACCTCCGCCTTCTACAAACGTTCAGCTCGGTGACTTCCCTCGCCTTCTCGATCCAGCAAGACGTCGAGATAGTAGACGAGTTCCGTCAGCACGACGGCGTGGTGACGGTGATGGTGAAGTGATCTCCGCAGGGCTTCGCCTAAGCACAACGAAAATATGACCGGGGGTGTAAATGGTGGAGGGGGGCGCTGCACACGGCTAGGCAATTGTCTGTTATGTGCTAGGTGAGGGAGTCCTGGATTAGGGGGTACTCAGGCGTACGGTCTATGTGACATGGGCCGGACTCATGGGCCATGAAGATACAAGATGGAAGGCTTTCCCCCGTGTCCGGATGGGACTCTCCTTGGCGTGGAAAGCAGGCTTGGCTTTTCGGATATGAAGATTCCTTTCTCTGTACACCGACTTTGTAAAACCCTAGCCCCCTCCGTGTCTATATAAACCAGAGGGTTTAGTCCATAGAGACAATCATAATTATCTGAGCTAGACATCTAGGGTTTAGCCATTATGATCTCGAGGTAGATCAACTCTTGTAACCCCTATACTCATCAAAGTCAATCAAGCAAGAGATAGGGTATTAACTCCATCAAGAGGGCACGAACCTGGGTAAACATTGTGTCCCTTGCCTCCTGTTACCTTGATCCTTAGGCGCACACCGGGACCCCCTACGAGAGATCTGCGGTTTTACACCGACACTAGGCGCCCCCTCCTCATATATATAGGTGGGAGGGAGGGTGGAGCAGCCATAGGAGGCACCCAAGTAGGAAGAATCCTACTTGGAGTCCCTCCCAAGCCGCGCGCCCCCCTGCCATATATAACCGAGGGGGAAGGAAAGAGGGGGGGGGAGAGGGAAGGAAGTAGGAATCCCAATCCACACTTTCCTTGCCCTCCCCTCTTTCCTTCTCATCCTCATAGGGATGGCCTCTATAGGGGCGCACCAGGGTGGTGTGTTCCCTCACTTGGCCCATAAGGCCAATATCTTTGCCGGAGGTGCCCGAAACTCCTTTCCGGTGACCCGATAAGTACCCGGTAACCTCCGGAACACTTCTGGTGTCCGAATACCATCGTCCTATGCATCAATCATTACCTCTCGACCATTTCGAGACACCTCATCATGTATGTGATCTCACCCAGGACTCTGAACAACATTAGGTCACGAAATCACATAACTCATATAATATTATATCGTCAACGAACGTTAAGCGTGCGGACCCTACGGGTTCGAGAACTATGTAGACATGACCGAGACACCTCTCCGGTCAATAACCAATAGCGGAACCTGGATGCCCATGTTGGCTCCTACATATTCTACGATGATCTTTATCGGTCGTACTGCTATGACAACATACGTAATTCCCTTTGTCCATCGGTATGTTACTTGCCCGAGATTCAATCGTCGGTATCTTCATAGCTAGATCAATCTCGTTACCGGGTAGTCTATTTACTCGTTCCGTAATACATCACCTCGTGACTAACTCCTTAGTCATTTTCTTGCAAGCTTATGATGTGTATTACCGAGAGGGCCAGGATACCTCTCCGATACTCGGAGTGACAAATCCTAATCTCAATCTATGCCAACTCAACAAACACCTTCGGAGATACCTGTAGAGCATCTCTATAATCACCGAGTTACGTTGTGAAGTTTGATAGCACATAAGGCATTCCTCTGGTATCCGGGAGTTGCATAATCTCATAGTCGAAGGAATAAGTATTTGACATGAAGAAAGAAATAGCAATAGAACTGAACGATCATTATGCTAAGTTAACGGATGGGTCTTGTCCATCACATCATTCTCCTAATGATGTGATCCCGTTACCAAATGACAACTCATGTCCATGGTTAGGAAACCTGAACCATCTTTGATCAACGAGCTAGTCTAGTAGAGGCTCACTAGGGACACGGTGTTTGTTTATGTATTCACACATGTATTAAGGTTTCCGATCAATACAATTCTAGCATGAATAATAAACCTCCATCATGAATAAGGAAATATAAAATAACAACTTTATTATTGCCTCTAGGGCATATTTCCTTCAGTCTCCCACTTGCACTAGAGTCAATAATCTAGTTCACATTGCCATGTGATTTAGCACCAATAGTTCACATCGTCATGTGATTAACACCCATAGTTCACATCGCCATGTGACCAACACCGAAAGGGTTTACTAGAGTCAATAATCTAGTTCACATCGCCATGTGATTAACACCCAAAGAGTACTAAGGTGTGATCATGTTTTGCTTGTGAGAGAAGTTCAGTCAAAGGGACTATCACATTCAGATCTGTATGTATATTTGCAAATTTCTATGTCCACAATGCTCTGCATGGTGCTACTCTAGCTAATTGCTCCCACTTCATTATGCATCCAGATTGAAACTTCGACTCATCCGAATTGGTGGCAAAGCTTGCATCGGCATAACCCTTTACGACGAACTCTTTATCACCTCCATAAACGAGAAATATTTCCTTAGTTATTCTTAGGTAACTGAGGATAAATTTTGACCACCGTCCAGTGATCTACTCCTAGATCACTATTGTACCCCTTGCCAAACTCATGGCAAGGTACACAATAGGTCAGTACATGATGACATACTTTATAGAACCTATGGCTGAGGCATAGGGAATGACTTTCATTCTCTCTCCATCTTCTGTCGTGGTCTGGTTTTGAGTCTTACTCAACCTTTCAATGCAGGCAAGAACCCTTTCTTTGACTGATCCATTTTGAACTTCTTCCAAACTTTGTCAAAGTATGTGCTTTGTGAAAGTCCTATTAAGCGTCTTGATCTATCTCTATAGATCTTTATGACCAATACATAAGTAGCTTTACCGAGGTCTTTTATTGAAAAATTCTTATTCAAGTATCCTTTTATGCTATCCAGAAATTATATATCATTTCCAATAAATAATATGTCATCCACATATAATATAAGAAATGCTATAGAGCTCCCACTCACTTTCTTGTAAATACATGCTTCACCATAAGTCTGTATAAAACCATATGCTTTAATCATCTCATCAAAGCGTATATTCCAACTCCGAGATGCTTGCACCAGTCCATAGATGGATCGCTGGAGCTTGCACACTTTGTTAGCACCTTTAGGATCGACAAAACCTTCTGATTGTATCATATACAACTCTTCGTGAAGGAAACCATTAAGGAATGTAGTTTTTACGTCCATTTGCCAGATTTCATAATCATAAAATGCGGCATAAACTCCTTGAACTTGTCGAGAACCTTTCGCGACAAGTTGAGCTTTGTAGACAGTAACATTACCATCAGCGTCAGTCTTCTTCTTGAAGATCCATTTATTCTCTATGGATCGCCGATCATCGGGCAAGTCCACCAAAGTCCACACTTTGTTCTCATACATGGATCCTATCCCAGATTTCATGGCCTCAAGTCATTTATCAGAATCTGGGCTCATCATAGCTTCTTCATAGTTCATAGGTTCACCATGGTCTAGTGACATGACTTCCAGAACAGGATTACTGTACCACTCTGGTGCCGAACATGCTCTGTTCGACCTACGAGGTCCAGTAGTAACTTGATCTGAAGTTTCATGATCATCATCATTATTTTCCTCTCTAGTTGGTGTCGGCATCACGGGAATGGATGTGCTACTTTCCAAATTGAGAGAAGGTACAATTACCTCGTCAAGTTCTGCTTTCCTCCCACTCACTTCTTTTGAGAGAAACTCTTTCTCTAGAAATGTTCCATTCTTGGCAACAAAGATCTTGCCTTCGGATCTGTGGTAGAAGGTGTACCCAATTGTTCCCTTAGGGTATCTTATGAAGACGCACTTCTCTGATTCGGGTTCGAGCTTATCAGGTTGAAGCCTTTTGAAATAAGTGTCGCAACCCCAAACTTTCAGAAACGACAGCTTAGGTTTCTTGCCAAACCATAGTTCATATGGTGTTGTCTCAACGGATTTAGACAGTGCCCTATTTAACGTGAATGCAGGTGTCTCTAATGCATAACACCAAACGATAATGGTTACGACGTTTGGATATACCATTACGCCGTGCTGTTCCAGATGGCTTGAGTTGTGAAACTATTGCACATTGTTTTAAATGAAGACCAAACTCGTAACTCAAATATTCACCTCCACGATCAGATCGTAGAAACTTTATTTTCTTGTTACGATGATTCTCCACTTCACTCTGAAATTCTTTGAACTTTTCAAATGTTTCAAACTTGTGTTTCATTAAGTAGATATACCCATATCTGCTTAAATCATCCGTGAAGGTCAGAAAATAATGATACCCGCCGCGTGCTTCAATACTCATCGGACCGCATACATCGGTATGTATTATTTCGATAAGTCATTAACTCGCTACATTGTTCCGGAGAATGAAGTTTTAGTCATCTTGCCGATGAGGCATGGTTCACAAGTATCAAATGATTCATAATCAAGTGATCCCAAAAGCCCATCTGCATGGAGTTTCTTCATGCGCTTTACACCAATATGACCTAAACAACACTACTACAAGTATGTTGCACTATCATTATCAACTTTGCATCTTTTGGCATCAATATTATGAATATGTGTATCACTACGATCGAGATTCAATAAACAATTTATATTGGGTGTATGACCATAGAAGGTTTTATTCATGTAAACAAAACAACAATTATTCTTTGACTTAAATGAATAATCGTATTGCAATAAACATGATCCAATCATATTCATGCTCAAGGCAAAACCAAAGAACATTTATTTATTAAGGTTCAACACTAACCCGAAGGTAAAGGGAGTGTGCGATCGTCATCCTATCAACCCTGGAATCAATTCCAACACACATCGTCACCTCGCCCTTAACTAGTTTCATTCATTTTGCAACTCTGTTTGAGTTACTAATCTTAGCAACTGAACTGGTATCGAATACCAGGGCTACTATGAACACTAGTAAAGTACACATCAATAACATGTATATCAAATATACCTTTGTTCACTTTGCCATCCTTTTTATCCGCCAAGTGTTTGGGGCAGTTCTGCTTCTAGTGACCATTTCCTTTGCAGTAGAAGCACTCAGTTTCAGGCTTGGGTCTAGCTTTGGGCTTTTTCATGGGAGTGGCAACTTGCTTGACATTCTTCTTGAAGTTCCCTTTATTTCACTTGCCCCTTTTCTTGAAACTAGTGGTCTTTAAGCATCAACACTTGATGCTCTTTCTTGATTTCTACCTTCACCAATTTCAGCATCGCGAAGAGCTCGGGAATCGTTTTCGTCATCCCTTGCATATTATAGCTTGTCAAGAAGTTCTTGTAGCTTGGTGATAGTGACTAGAGAACTCTGTCAATCACGATCTTATCTGGAAGATTAACTCCCACTTGATTCGAGCGATTGTAGTACCCAGAAATTTCGAGAACAATCTCTTTGGTTGAGCTATTTCCTCCATCTTGTAGGTAAAGTACTTGTCGAATCTCATACTTCTTGACATGGGCATGAGTTTCAAATACCAATTTCAGCTCTTGGAACTTCTCATATGCTCCATGGCGTTCAAAACATTTTGAAGTCCCGATTCTATGTCGTAAAGCATGGCGCACTAAACTATCAAGTAGTCATCATATCGAGCTTTGCCAAACGTTAATAACGTCGCATCGCTCCATAATAGGTCTGTCACCTAGTGGTGCATCAAGGACATAATTCTTACGTGCAGAAATGAGGATAATCCTCAGATCACGGACCCAGTCCGCATCATTGCTACTATCATCTTTCAACTTATTTTTCTCTAGGAACCTATCAAAAAATAAGGGAGCTATATCGCGAGCTATTAATCTACACCATAGATTTGCAAAATACTATCAGGACTAAGTTCATGATAAATTAAGTTCAATTAATCAAATTACTAAAGAACTCTCACTTAAATATACATCCCTCAAGTCATCTAAGTGATACATGATCCAAATCAACTAACCCATGTCCGATAATCACGTGAGATGGGGTAGTCATCAATGGTGAACATTTCTATGTTGATCATATCTACTATATGATTCACGTTTGACCTTTCGGTCTCCGGTGTTCGAGGCCATGTCTGCGTACATGCTAGGCTTGTCAAGTTTAACCCAAGTATTCTACATGTGTAAAACTGTCTTACGCCCGTTGTATGTGAACGTAGAGTCTATCACACCCGATCATCACGTGGTGTCTCAACACGACGAATTGTCGCAACAGTGCATACTCAGGGAGAACACTTATACCTTGAAATTTAGTGAAGGGATCATCTTATAATGCTACCTTCATACTAAGCAAAATAAAATGCATAAAAGATAAACATCACATGCAATCAAAATATGTGACATGATATGGCCATCATCTTGTGCTTTTGATCTCTATCCCCAAAGCATCCTCATGATTTCCATCATCACCGGCTCGACACCTTGATCTCCATCATTGCGTCATGGCCGTCTTGCCAAATATTGCTTGTACAACTATCTCTAACGCATAGTGATAAAGTAAAGCAATTACATCGTGTTTGCATTTCATACAATAAAGAGACAACCATAAGGCTCCTGCCGGTTGCCGATAATTTTTACAAAACATGATCATCTCATACAATAATATATATCACATCATGTCTTGACCATATCACATCACAACATGTCCTTCAAAAACAAGTTACACGTCCTCTACTTTGTTGTTGCAAGTTTTACGTGGCTGCTACGGGTTTCTAGCAAGAACCGTTCTTACCTACGGCAAAAACCACAACGGTGTTTCGTCAAGTTTGTTGTTTTAACCTTCTTCACGGACCGGCCATAGTCAAATTCTATTCAACTAAAGTAGGAGAAACAGACACCGCCAACCACCTTTATGCAAAACTAGTTGCATGTCGATTCGGTGGAACCGGTCTCATGTGCGTGGACATGTAAGGTTGGTCCAGCCGCTTCATCCCACAATACCGCTGAATCAAAATAAGGCGTTGGTGGTAAGCGGTATGACTATCACCGCCCATAACTCTTTGTGTTCTACTCGTGCATATCATCTAGGCATAGACCTGGCTCGATACCCTTGTTGGGAAGCGTTGCATGGAAAACAAAAATTTCTACGCACACGCAATGATCTATCCATGGAGATGCATAGCAACGAGGGGGAATGTGTGTCTACATAACCTCGTAGACCATAAGCGGATGCGTTTCACAATGCGGTTGATGTAGTCGAACTTCTTCGCGCTTCAACCGATCAAGTACCGAACGCACGGCACCTCCGCGTTCTGTACCCGTTCAGCTCGGTGACGTCCCTCACCTTCTTGATCCAGCGAGATGTCGAGATAGTAGATGAGTTCTGTCAGCACGACGGCGTGGTGATGGTGATGGTGAAGTGACCTCCACAGGGCTTCGCCTAAGCACTACGTAAATATGGTGGGGTGTAAGCGGTGGAGGGGAAGCCGCATACAGCTAGGCAATTGTATGTTATATATAAACACTATTCTGATCACGGGATCAGAATAATATTCTGATCACAACATGAACTTCCCGAGTAATGCGCCTGACCTTCCCCGAGTACTAGGTTGAACTTCACCTAAAAGGTGTCCAAATGGGGCTTGTGATATACCATTGGAAAGCTATGGACACCAGTATCATGACCCAAGTTAAATTTTTGGCAAAATGTAAGCGGTTTAAGTGCAGTTTTGTAAACCGGTTTTTCTTCGTACAAAAAACGTGAATCGTATTTTCGATCGCATTTCTAAACCGTTTATCGAAATGAGGTAATAATATGGTGTTGGAAATCTGCTGCAAAATCGCTCCTTCAACATGTTGAAAGTTTTCTCTAATTCCCTATGTATAAAGAGTAATTTGGAAAATCGTAAAATTTCGCAAACCGAACAGCCAAGTTCGTATTTTCAATGTAATTTCTAAATGGCTAATCCAATTGAGGCAAATGATATGGCGTTGGAAAGTTTGTGAAAATGTGCTACTTTTTCATGTTTAAAGTTTTTCCTAATTTTGAACCATTTAAAAGTAATTTAAAAAACGGTACAAGTTCCATCGAGTTTGTATTTTGAAGCTAATTTTTAACTGTACGTCCGAATTCAACAAATGATATGGCATTGGAAAGAATGAGGAAATCTAAACTTTTTGTATATATTGTTTTATCAATTCCTTACTGTTTTAAGTCAATTTTGAAAATGGCTAAAATGTATTTATGCCGTAATTTCTACAAACTTTATCGGAATGGGGCAAATAATATACATTGAAAAGCTACGGAAAATCTGAAACTTTTTCATGTTGAGGGTTTCTCTGATTCCTAGCCGTTTTAAAGTAATTTCAAAACAGCGAGATCATGCGTTCTGCCTTTATCGCGAAACGAATTTTTCAAAATGCACCGTGAAGAACTTGAACTTCTCGGCATGTCTACCTGAACTTCACTCTGTTTTTCACGTGTTGTTTTGCTCGTAGATCTCCATCCACTGCTAGTAGCTCTCCATCCATTCACCGGAATTGAGCAGGTGATATACCGATGGAAAGCTGCTGTAAACACGCAACTTTCCCGTGTTGATCATTTTTTCATACTCGCGGTAATTTTAAAAGTTTTTCATCTAAAATTCATTCAGCATAGTAGTTGAACTTCCTGCTGTTTTCAAGTTGAACTTCTGTGACGTATTTTGGATGTCTAAATACACGGTGATCATCTCTCACAAGATTTTTTAAACTTTTCCTCGCCGAGCACTTGAACTTGTAGCAACTATTTTTTCATTTATGTGTTGTTTTAAAAGTGCAAAAATGGTGTTGTGTTTTTAATTTTTGAACATGTAAATCCTAGGTTTTAATAAACTCCGAACTTCGTGTTATTTCAATTTGAACTTCACCTTTTATATTTTGATTAAAGAATTGTATTCGATTTTTATCTGAAAAAATCGAGCATGGAAATACAAGGCGAACCTCTCTCGCAAGGATTTTGAACCTCCCAGACGAGCACTTGAACTTCTTTCAACAAACATTTTAAGCTTTTATCTTTCTATACTTTTATTCTCACCTAAAATGCATTCCTTGCACTAGTAGAACTTCTCCTTGTCTCACCTTGAACTTCTGTCACATATTTTTGTTCAACCTCTCTCACAAGAATTTTTAAACTTTCTTGAGTCGAGCACTTGAACTTCTAGCAACAATTTTTGGACTGTACCTTTTTATTCTTTTTTCTCTCATCTGAAATGCACACCACACAAGTAAATGAACTTCGACGGTTATCAAACCGAACTTCTCTCTATTTCGCTTGTAATGAGAAAAAGTCGAGGTTTTTATATACATCGAACCTCTCTAACTTTTTATTTGAACTTATTTGTGTATTTTTAGAAATGTGAAAATTGGAGTTTTGTTAGAAACATCGAACTTCTTCGTTTTTTCAATTGAACTTATTGGTACATAAACATCCAATTGCTCGTTAATTCAATTCGAACTTCTTCGTTTAATTCTTATAGTAACGGGAAAAATATATGAGTTTTTTCGTAAAAGTTGAATAGTCCGACCTTCACATTTCGTTGTTTTTGAACTTCATTTCTTTTAGAAAAAATTGGTTAAATTATATGTTTCCGACAATGCTTTTACTTCTCATTCGAACTTCACTAGTAAATTCTTCACTTTCGATGTTACTTGCCGATGATTTTTTGGAAGTTTTTAGTGATTTTGACCTCCCCATCTTTTTAGACATGAACTTCAACTTTTTTTGTACTGTTTGGATTTTTCCAAACATCCCTATTCACGTCTCCAAACACATGATCCCTAAAAATGTAATACACACAAAGCATCAACCTCCCTATATTAGAACTTCATCATTGATATTTCGAGCGTTTTGGGAATGCTCCCAGGTTTTCAAACAGAATACACGGACTTCCATGCACGAACAGCCAGCATCGGCCGTGGCAACGCCTCTTTCTCCGGCAAACCAAACTTCACTCATGTGTACAGAATACATGATTTAAGCCCTGAAAACCACAAAAGAATCTTGAAATATTTTTCTACCCTGAGCACACACTCATCTCATGTCAATTTTTTCTAGTATTAGATTAGTACCATGACATACAAACAAAACTTGACTATAAAATCAGTTAGTACACAAGATTGCTATCTGTTTTAAGTTGAACAAGTTCAACAGAGACAAATGATGTATTGAGAAGCAATTAGACAGAGAGAGATGTCGTACTAAGAAGCAATTAGAGAGAGAAGGTAGTGCCAAGCACATGCACATGCGCTTGCATGGTTTCTTGGTGGCATCCACGAATCAGTTTTTTTAAGCGAGTAATGCATGGGGAAGTTGTTCTACTGAGAAGCTCTGCACAAGAGACGGGTCGCACCAGCGGTGGCTGGTCATGCCCGCCGGCAACAGGGCGATGTAGGCCTCCTCGTGAGCAATACCTGAACTGCAGGTGGCCGTGTTGCTGAGCGGCCGAGGCGGTCAAACAAAAACAATCACATCGCTCTAGTTGCCATCTACAAGGAACGACAAAGATCTGGGCCTAGTGGAATGGAGTGGGGGCAGGGTCGGGCGCGTGGTGGAGACAACCGGCGTCTGGGTCGGTCCCCTGGGGCGGATCCGCGCGCGTGGAGTGCCGGCGGCAGAGGTGACCGGGGCGTGAGCGGGGCCGTCAGCTAGCTCCGGTGGTCGGTGGCGTCAATGGATCCAAGCGCGCTAGTGATGGAGGAGTATCACCAGGAGGAGGACGAGGTAGTGGCAGGGCCGACGGAGGCGCGTGGTCTTCCAGTGTCGGGGGTGGGAGGCAGCCGTCGACGATGGGCTCGGTTGGGACGGGAATCGAGGGGCGCCGGTTGGGGGAGGTGCGGGCGGCGCGAGGCCGGCGGTGCCGGTTTGGGCCTCGTCTTGGTGGCGCTGGGCAGTGGCGCCGGTTGGGGCGGGTGCGGGCGGCGGGGCGGCGGGGCGGGCGATGCCGCTTGCGGCGGATCGATCGGGGCGGGTGGTGGGAGCGGTCGGGGAGGTGGGTGGGGCAGGAGGTGTGGAGGAGTTTTCCCTCAGGTTTTTTCTCGGGAAGTTCATGTCGCGCCCTTATAGGGCCATCGTGATCAAATAACTATTACGATCGAATAGTGCTATATACAACTGAGGGGGAAGGAAAGAGGGGGGAGAGGGAAGGAAGTAGGAATCCGAATCCACACTTTCCTTGCCCACCCCTCTTTCCTTCTCCTCCTCATAGGGCTGGCCTCTACAGGGGTGCACCAGGGCTGGTGTGTTCCCTCACTTGGCCCTTAAGGCCCATATCTTTGCCGGCGGTTCCCAAAACTCCTTTCCGGTGACCCGATAAGTACCCGGTACCCTCCGGAACACTTTCGGTGTCCGAATACCATCGTCCTATATATCAATCTTTACCTTTCGACCATTTAGAGACTCCTCGTCATGTCTGTGATCTCATCCGGGAATCCAAACAACATTCGATCACCAAATCACATAAATCATATAATACTATTTCGTCAACGAACATTAGGCGTGCGGACCCTATGGGTAATAGAACTATGTAGACATGACCGAGACACCTCTCCATTCAATAACCAATAGCGGAATCTGGATGCCCATATTGGCTCCTACATATTCTACGAAGATCTTTCTCGGTCGAACCGCTATGACAACATACGTAATTCCCTTTGTCCATCGGTATGTTACTTGCCCGAGATTCCATCGTCGGTATCTTCATAGCTAGTTCAATATCGTTAACGGCAAGTCTCTTTACTCATTCCGTAATACATCACCTCGTGACTAATTCCGTAGTCCTTTGCTTGCAAGCTTATAATGTGTATTACTGAGAGGGCCCAGAGATACCTCTCCGATACTCGGAGTGACAAATCCTAATCCCGATCTGTGCTAACTAAACAAACACCTTCGGAGATACATGTAGAGCATCTTTATAATCACCCAGTTACGTTGTGAAGTTTGATAGCACACAAGGCATTCCTCAGGTATCCGTTGCAAAATCTCATAGTCGAAGGAATTAGTATTTGACATGAAGAAAGCAATAGCAATAAAACTGTACGATCATTATGCTAAGCTAACGGATGGGTCTTGTCATCACATCATTCTCCTAATGATGTGATCCCATTATCAAATGACAACTCATGTCCATGGTTAGGAAACCTTAACCATCTTTGATCAACGAGCTAGTCTAGTAGAGGCTCACTAGGGACACAGTGTTTGTTTATGTATTCACACATGTGTTAAGGTTTCCGATCAATACAATTCTAGCATGAATAATAAACCTTTATCATGAATAAGGAAATATAAAATAACAAATTTATTATTGCCTCTAGGGCATATTTCCTTCAAGTAAGGGCAGCAAGGCACGTATTGTATTGTTGCCATCGAGGATAAAAAGATGGGGTTTTCATCATATTGCTTGAGTTAATTCATCTACATCTTGTCATCTTACTTAATGTGTTACTCTATTCTTCATGAACTTAGTACTCTAGATGCAGGCAGGAGTCGGTTGATGTGTGGAGTAATAGCAGTAGATGCAGAATTGTTTCAGACTACTTGACATGGACGTGATGCCTATATTCATGATCATTGCCTTAGATATCGTCATAACTCTGCGCTTTTCTATCAATTTCTTGGCAGTAATTTGTTCACCCACCGTATTATTTGCTATCTTGAGAGAAGCCTCTAGTGAAACCTATGGCCCCCTGGTCTATTTTCCATCATATTAGTTTCCAATCTTCTATTTTCCATCATATTAGTTTCCGATCTACTATTTTGCAATCTTTTACTTTCTGATCTAACCAAAAATATTTACTTTATCATTTGTCTATCCGATCTACTATTTGCAAGTAACCATGAAGGGATTGACAACCCCTTTATCGGGTTGGGTGCAAGTTGTTTCATTGGTTGTGTAGGTATTCGGTGATTTCTGTGTTGTCTCCTACTTGATTGATACCTTGGTTCTCAAACTGGGGGAAATAGTTATCTCTACTTTGCTGCATCACCCTTTCCTCTTCAAGGAAAAAACCAACGCAAGCTCTAGAAGTAGCAGGAAGAATTTCTGGCGCCGTTGCCGGGGAGATTTGCGCCAAGTCAAGACATACCAAGTACCCATCAAAACTCTCATCTCTTGCATTACCTTATTCGCCATTCACCTCTCGTTTTCCTCTCCCCCCTTCTAAAACAATTTTTGAAAAGGTTCGCCCTTTTCTTCGCCCTTCTTCCGTTCGTCTTTCCGTATGCCTTTTCGCTCGTGTGCTATCTTTGCTTGTGTTTCCTTGTGCCTTCTATTTTCTTTCTAAAAATCTATTGATATGGATCCACTTAAAGTTTTCTACTTGGATCATCTTCAAATCCATATGTGCTCGTGTTGAAACCCCAACTAGTTTAGTTGAGGGAAAATCTTTAGATGAGCATGCTCATTTTGTGCGTCACCGTTTGTATGAAAAAGGGAAGCTCTTATGGAATCAAATAAATTGTTTTCTATTCTATGTTTGGAATGTTTGTGAAATTTGTGATTTTACTTGTTGCTCTAAGAACCCTAAAAAACACCTTCCCTACCTATGTGAGTTTAATGATAATGAAATCTTATCTTCGTATGAAAAGGGTGTTTACAGTTACTATGATATCAAACAAATTGAAGAATTTGTTGCTTTTAAGGGTGCTTATGAAGTTGCTTCTTTGAATGAAAAGTATGATATTACTCTTTACAGATCTGAAAATTTTGACATACTTAAATATTGCTATGAAAACTATGCTCACAATGCCTATGTCAAAGAATTTATTGAGAGAATGACCGTTGCTTTTGAAGAAAATAATGATATGCATGAATCTATAGATAATTATGATTCCGATGATTTGAATGAGATATCCTCCCTTGATGAGTGTGATGCATGCTATTCTTGTGGCCATGATGCCAATATTTATGGAGATGAATCTGCTATAGTCCCTTGTTAAAAATGAGATTGTTGCTATTGCACCCATACTTGAGAATTCCTTGAATCAAAAGCATGATTGCAATGATGTTATTATAAATTTTATTAATGGCATTTGTGCTAATAATATGCAAAACCCCAAGCTTGGGGATGCTAGTTTTGCTATGTCCGCTACTTATTGCAATGATCATGATTGGGGTGATAATGCTTCTTATGATCTTGAAAATTTATTTAAGCCCCATGATGAATATGAGATTGATAATAGTGTTTGCAGTAATATTGAAAGTGGGTTTGGAAGAGTGTCAACTTTGGATCCCTCATATTTGGAGAATGTTCAATCTTATGATTTTTTTTATAAAAGTGGGTTTGGAGAGATCATGACTTTAGTTAATGTTGATCCCACTATTTTGGAAGAGTGTCAACTTCGCATGCATGTGGATTGTGTTGAGAATATCTTATGTCATAGCTATATTGTTGAATTTTCTTATGATCCTACATTTAATTATTATGAGATAGGAAAATATGATTGTAGAAATTTTCATGTTACTAAATTACCTCTCTTCATGTTGAGATTGTTTATGTTTTATTCTTCTTCCTTGCATATGCTAGTTTTTGCTTGCCTTGATAATTTGTTTGCTTATAAAATGCATATGCATAGGAAGTATGATAGACTTAGATGTGTTTTTCACGTGTTTTATGATGCTCTCCTTGTGCTTCAATTCTTGTCTTTCAGATGAGCATCATTGAAATCTCAATGCCTAGCTAAGGGCGTTAAGCAATAGCGCTTGTTGGGAGGCAACCCAATTTTATTTTATTTTTTTGCTTTTTGTTCCTGTTTTGCAATAAATAATTCATCTAGCCTCTGGTTAGATGTGTTTTTGTGTTTTAATTAGTGTTAGTGCCAAGTAAGACCGTTGGGATAGCTTATGGTCATAGTTGTTTTGATCTTGCTGAGAAACAGAAACTTTTCCGCCCAGGAAAATAATTTTCATCATTCACAGAAGCATGATTTGGATCTGATTCTTTTTGCTCTGGATTGGTACACAAATTTCCCAGATTTTCCTAATTTTTCAGAATTTTCGGAGTTGCAGAAGTAATCGAGAGTTATAGATTGCTACAGAATGTTCTGCTTTTGACAGATTTGTTTTCTATGTGTTGTTTGCTTATTTGATGAATCTATGGGTAGTATCGGGGGCTATGTACCATGGAAAAGTTGGAATACAGTAGATATTACACCAATATAAACAAATAATGAGTTCACAACAGTACCAAAAGTGGTGACTTATTTTCTTATACTAACGGAGCTTATGATATTTGAAGGAAATATGCCCTAGAGGCAATAATAAAGTTATTATTTATTTCCTTATTTCATGATAAATGTTTATTATTCATGCTAGAATTGTATTAACCGGAAACATGATACATGTGTGAATACATAGACAAACTTAATGTCACTAGTATGCCTCTACTTGACTAGCTCATTAATCAAAGATGGTTATGTTTCCTAACCATAGACATGTGTTGTTATTTGATTAATGGGATCACATCATTAGGAGAATGATGTGATTGACATGAACCATTCCGTTAGCCTAGCACTTGATCGCTTAGTACATTGCTATTGCTTTCTTCATGACTTATACATGTTCCTGTAACTATGAGATTATGCAACTCCTGTTTACGGAGGAACACTTTGGTGCTACCAAACGTCACAACGAATCGGGTGATTATAAAGGAGTACTACAGGTGTCTCCAAAGGTACATGTTGGGTTGGCGATTTCGAGATTAGGTTTTGTCACTCCGATTGTCGGAGAGGTATCTCTGGGCCCTCTCGGTAATGCACATCACTATAAGCCTTGCAAGCAATGTAGCTAATGAGTTAGTTACGGAATGATGCATTACGTAACGAGTAAAGAGACTTGCCAGTAACGAGCTTGAACTAGGTATTGGATACCGACGATCAAATCTCGGGCAAGTAACATACCGATGACAAAGGGAACAACGTATGTTGTTATGCGGTTTGACCGATAAAGATCTTCGTAGAATATGTAGGAGCCAATATGAGCATCCAGGTTCCGCTATTGGTTATTAACCGAGAATAGTTCTAGGCCATGTCTACATAGTTCTCGAACCCGTAGGGTCCGCACGCTTAACGTTACGATGACAGTTTTATTATGAGTTTATAAGTTTTGATGTACCGAAGGAGTTCGGAGTCCCGGATGAGATCGGGGACATGACGAGGAGTCTCGAAATGGTCGAAACGTAAAGATTGATATATTGACGACTATATTCGGACTTGGAAAGGTTCCGAGTGATTCGGTATTTTCGAGTACCGGAGAGTTACGGAATTCGCCGGAAGAAGTATTGGTCCTTATTGGGCCATACGGGAAAGAGAGAGGGCTGCCTAGGGCAGGCGCGCGCTTCCCAAGGCCTAGTCCGAATTGACTAGGGAGGGCCGCACCCTCCTTCCTTCCCTTCTCTCTTCCCTTTCCTTCTCTCCTACTCCTACTACATGGAAGGTCTCCTAGTTGGACTAGGAAAGGAGGGAATCCTACTCCGGTGGGAGTAGGACTCCTCCCGGCGCGCCTCCTTGGCCGGCCGCCCCTCCCCTTGCTCCTTTATATACGGGGCGGGGGCACCCCATAACACACAAGTTGATCTACGGATCGTTCCTTAGCCGTGTGCGGTGCCCCTTCCACCATATTCCACCTCGGTCATATCGTCCGCAGAGTTTAGGCGAAGCCTCGCGCCGGTAGAGCATCATCATCGTCACCGCCGCCGTCAGGTCGACGGAACTCATCCCCGACACTTTGCTGGATCGGAGTCCGGGGATCGTCATCGAGCTGAACGTGTGCTGAACTCGGAGGTGCCGTACGTTCGGTGCTTGGATCGGTCGGATCGTGAAGAGGTACGACTACATCAACCGCGTTGTCATAACGCTTCCGCTTACGGTCTACGAGGGTACGTGGACAATACTCTCCCCTCTCATTGCTATGCCTTCACCATGATCTTGCATGTGCGTAGGAATTTTTTTGAAATTAATACGTTCCCCAACAGTGGCATCCGAGCCTAGGTTTTATGCATTGGTGTTATATGCACGAGTAGAACACAAGTGAGTTGTGGGCGATACAAGTCATACTGCTTACCAGCATGTCATACTTTGGTTCGGCGGTATTGTGAGATGAAGCGGCCCGGACCGACATTACGCGTACGCTTATGCGAGACTGGTTTCACCGCTGCGAGCACTCGTTGCTTAAAGGTGATGGCGGGTGTCTGCTCTCTCACTTTAGTTGAACTGAGTGTGGCTACGCCGGTCCTTGCGAAGGTTAAAACACCACCAACTTGACGAACTATCGCTGTGGTTTTGATGCGAGGTAAGAACGGTTCTTTCTCAGCCCGTAGCAGCCACGTAAAACTTGCAACAACAAAGTAGAGGACGCCTAACTTGTTTTTGCAGGGCATGTTGTGATGTGATATGGTCAAGACGTGATGCTATATTTTATTGTATGACATGATCATGTTTTCTAACCGAAGTTATCGGCAATGGCAGGAGCCATATGGTTGTCGCTTATTGTATGAAATGCAAACACCTGTAATTGCTTTACTTTATCACTAAGCGGTAGCGGTAGTCGAGAAGCAATAGTTGGCGAGACGACAACAATGCTACGATGGAGATCAAGGTGTCGCGCCCGGTGACGATGGTGATCATGACGGTGCTCGGAGATGGAGATCACAAGCACAAGATGATGATGGCCATATCATATCACTTATATTGATTGCATGTGATGTTTATCCTTTATGCATCTTATCTTGCTTTGATTGACGGTAGCATTTTAAGATGATCTCTCACTAATTATCAAGAAGTGTTCTCCCGAGTATGCACCGCTGCCAAAGTTCGTCGTGCCTGCACACCACGTGATGATCGGGTGTGATAAGCTCACGTCCATCTACAACGGGTGCAAGCCAGTTTTGCACACGCGAATACTCAAGTTAAACTTAACGAGCCTACCATATGCAGATATGGCCTCGGAACACGGAGACCGAAAGGTCGAGCGTGAATCATATAGTAGATATGATCAACATAGTGATGTTCACCATTGAAAACTACTCCATCTCACGTGATGATCGGTTATGGTTTAGTTGATTTGGATCACGTGATCACTTAGATGACTAGAGAGATGTCTATCTAAGTGGGAGTTCTTAAGTAATATGATTAATTGAACTTTAACTTATCATGAACTTAGTCCTGGTAGTATTTTGCAAATTATGTTGTAGATCAATAGCTCGCGTTGTTGCTTCCCTATGTTTTTATACGTGTTCCTAGAGAAAATTGTATTGAAAAATGTTAGTAGCAATGATGCGGACTGGATCCGTGATCTGAGGTTTATCCTCATTGCTGCACAGAAGAATTATGTCCCTAATGCACCGCTAGGTGACGGACCTATTGCAAGACCAAATGCGACGTTATGAACGTTTATGGCTCAATATGATGACTACTTGATAGTTTAGTGCACCATACTTAACGGCTTAGAATCGGGACTTCAAAGACGTTTTGAACGTCATGGACCATATGAGATGTTCAGGAGTTGAAGTTAATATTTCAAGCAAATACCCGAGTTGAGAGATATGAAGTCTCCAACAAGTTCTATAGCTAAAAGATGGAGGAGAATCGCTCATCTAGTGAGCATGTTCTCAGATTGTCAGGTACTTCAATCGCTTGAATCAAGTGGGAGTTAATCTTCCAGATAAGATTGTGATTGATGAATTCTCTAGTCACCATCACTAAGTTACTAGAACTTCGTGATGAACTATAGTATGCAAGGGATGACGAAAACGATTCCCGAGCTCTTCGTGATGTTGAAATCGACGAAGGTAGAAATCAAGAAAGAGCATCAAGTGTTGATGATTGACAAGACCACTAGTCTCAAGGAAAAGGGCAAAGGGAAGAAGGGAACTTCAAGAAGAACGGCAAGCAAGTTGTTGCTCGAGTGAAGAAGCCCAAGTCTGGACCTAAGCACGAGACTAAGTGCTTTTGCTGCAATGGAACTGGTCATCGAGCGGAACTACCGCAAGTATTTGGCGGATAAGAAGGATGGGAAAGTGAACAAAGGTATATTTGATATACAGATTATTGATGTGTATTTTACTAGTGTTCGTAGCAACCCCTCGGTATTTGATACTGGTTCGGTTGCTAAGAGTAGTAACTTGAAATAGGAGTTGCGAATGAGCAGAAACTAGTTGAAGGGAAGTGACGATGAGTATTGGAAGTAGTTCCAGATTGATATGATCATCATCGCACACTCCCTATACTTTCGGGATTAGTGTTAAACCTAAATAAATGTTATTTGGCGCTTATGTTGAGCATAAATATGATTTAATCATGTTTATTGTAATACTGTTATTCATTTAAAGTCAAAGAATAATTGTTGTTCTGCTTACATGAATAAAACCTTCAATGGTCATACACCCAATAAAAATAGTTTGTTGGATCTCGATCGTAGTGATACATATTCATAATATTGATGCCAAAAGATGCAAAGTTAATAATGACAAGTGCAACTCATTTGTGGCATCGCCGCTTAGGTCATATTGGTGTAAAGCGATGAAGAAACTCCATGCGATGGGATTTTGGAATCACTTGATTATGAATCACTTGATTCTTGCAAACCATGCCTTATGGGCAAGATGACTAAGACTCCGTTCTCCGGAACAATGAAGTGAGCAACAGATTTGTTGGAAATCATACATACTGATGTATGTTGTCCGATGAATATTAAGGCTCGCGACAAGTATCATTATTTTCTGACCTTCACAGATGATTTGAGCAGATATGGGTATATCTGCTTGATGAAACATAAGTCTGAAACATTTGAAAAGTTCAAAGAATTTCAGAGTGAAGTGGAGAATCATCGTAACAAGAAAATAAAAGTTTTCTACGATATGATCGCAGAAGTAAAATATTTGAGTTACGAGTTTGGCCTTCGGTTAAACAATGTGGAATAGTTTCACAAACTCATGCCACCTGGAACACCACAGCATAACGGTGTGTCCGAACTTCATAACCGCACTTTATTTGATATGGTGCGATCAATGATGTCTCTTACCGATTTACCAATATCATTTTGGGGTTATGCATTAGAGACAGCTGCATTCACGTTAAATAGGGCACCATCTAAATCCGTTGAGACGACACCGTATGAACTATGGTTTAGCAATAAACCTAAGCTGTCGTTTCTTAAAGTTTGGGGCAGCGTGCTTATGTTAAAAAGTTTCAAAATGATAAGCTCGAACCCAAATCGGAGAAGTGCATCTTCATAAGATACCCAAACAAAATTGTTGGGTACACCTTCTATCACAGACCTGAAGGCAAATTTGTTGCTGAGAATAGATCCTTTCTAGAGAAGGAGTTTCTCTCGAAAGAAGTGAGTGGGAGGAAAGTAGAGCTTGATAAGGTAATTTGTACCTTCTCCCTTATTGGAAAGTAGTTTATCACGTAAATCAGTTCCGATGATTACTACACCAATTAGTGAGGAAGTTAATGATGATGATCATAAAACTTCAGATCAAGTTGCTACCAAACCTCGTAGGTCTTCCAGAGTAAGATCCGCACTGAGTGGTACGGTAATCATGTTCGGAAGTCATGTTACTAGACCATGATGAACCTACGAACTATGAGGAAGCGATGATGAGCCCAGATTCATAAAATGGCTTGAGGCCATGAAATCTGAGATGGGATCCATGTATGAGAACAAAGTGTGGACTTTGGTTGACTTGCCCGATGATCGGCAAGCAATTGAGAATAAATGGATCTTCAAGAAGAAGACCGACGACGGTAATGTTATCGTTTGTCTACAAAGCTCGACTTGTCGCAAAAGGTTTTCGACAAGTTCAAGGGATTGACTACGATGAGATATTCTCACCGAAGCGATGCTTAAGTCCGTCGAATCATGTTAGCAATTGCCGCATTTTATAATCATGAAATTTGGCGATGGATGTCAAAATTACATTCCTGAATGGATTTACGGAAGAAGAGTTGTATATGATGCAACGAGAAGGTTTTGTCAATCCAAAAGGAGCTAACAAAGTGTGCAAGCTCCAGCGATCCATTTATGGACTGGTGCAAGCCTCTCGAGTTGGAATACACGCTTTGATAAGTTGATCAAAGATATAGTTTTATACAGACTTGCGGTGAAGCTTTGATTTACAATAAAGTGAGTGGGAGCACTACCGCCTTTTTGATAAATATATGTGAGTAACATATTGTTGATCGTAAATGATATATAATTTTTCCGAAAGCATAAAGGAGTATTTGAAAGGAGTTCTTTAAAAGAAAGACCTCAAAAGCTACTTACATATTGAGCATCAAGATCTATTGAGATAGATCAAGACGCTTGATAAGTTTTTCAATAAGTACATACCTTGTCAAGATTTTGAAGTAGTTCAAAACGGAACAGTCAAAGAAAAGTTCTTGCCTGTGTTGCAAAGGTGTGAAATTGAGTAAGACTAAAATCCCGACCACGGCAGAAAATAGAAAAGAGAATGAAAGTCATTCCCTATGCCTCACCATAGGTTCTATAAAGTATGCTATGCTATGTACTGGACCTATTGTATACCTTGCTCAGATTTGGCAAGGGAGTACAATAGTGGTCTAGGAGTAGATCATCGGACATTGGTCAAGAATATCCTTAGTGAGGACTAAGGAAATATTTCTCGATTATGGAGGTGATAAAAGAGCCCGTCAGAAAGAGTTACAACGATTGCAAGCTTTTACACCGATCCAGATGACTATAAGTCTCAATCTGGATACATATTGAAAGTGGAAGCAATTAGCTATAGTAGCTCCGCAAGAGCATTGTAGACATAGAATATTTGCAAAATACATACGGCTCTGAATATGATGACCTGTTGACTAAGCTTCTCTCACGAGCAAAAATGATCACACCTTAGTACTCTTTGGGTGTTAATCACATAGCAATGTGAACTAGATTATTGACTCTAGTAAACCCTTTGGGTGTTGGTCACATGAGGATGTGAACTATGGGTGTTAATTATATAGATATGAATATTGGTGTTAAATCACATGGCGATGTGAACTAGATTATTGACTCTAGTGCAAGTGGGAGGCTGAAGGAAATATGCCCTAGAGGCAATAATAAAGTTATTATTTATTTCCTTATTTCATGATAAATGTTTATTATTCATGCTAGAATTGTATTAACCGGAAACATGATACATGTGTGAATACATAGACAAACTTAATGTCACTAGTATGCCTCTACTTGACTAGCTCATTAATCAAAGATGGTTATGTTTCCTAACCATAGACATGTGTTGTTATTTGATTAATGGGATCAGATCATTAGGAGAATGATGTGATTGACATGACCCATTCCGTTAGCCTAGCACTTGATCGTTTAGTACATTGCTATTTCTTTCTTCATGACTTATACATGTTCACGTAACTATGAGATTATGCAACTCCCGTTTACGGAGGAACACTTTGGTGCTACCAAACGTCACAACGAATCGGGTGATTATAAAGGAGTACTACAGGTGTCTCCAAAGGTACATGTTGGGTTGGCGATTTCGAGATTAGGTTTTGTCCTCCGATTGTCGGAGAGGTATCTCTGGGCCCTCTCGGTAATGCACATCACTATAAGCCTTGAAAGCAATGTAGCTAATGAGTTAGTTACGGAATGATGCATTACGTAACGAGTAAAGAGACATGCCAAGAATGTGAGCTTGAACTAGGTATTGGATACCGACGATCAAATCTCGGGCAAGTAACATACCGATGACAAAGGGAACAACGATGTTGTTATGCGGTTTGACCGATAAAGATCTTCGAGAATATGTAGGAGCCAATATGAGCATCCGTGTTCCGCTATTGGTTATTGACCGAGAATAGTTCTAGGTCATGTCTACATAGTTCTCGAACCCGTAGGGTCCGCACGCTTAACGTTACGATAATGGATCCTTTAATGTTTGTTTGCACCCAACATGAAACTCATAGTAGACACCCGAGATTAACCAGATAGTAGACAGATAGTACTGCTTGCTGCCCCAATATGTACCCCACAACCATTTAAAAACTCAAGTTTCAGCATAAGTTTGGACCTGAGTCGGAGTCTAATAGGTGAACACGACGATAAAGTAGCATGTCATCATATTAAGCGATGCATAACGAAGGCGGAACACGGAAGAGTGTGACCTCTCTTGCGGACCCGTGTAGTCCTCAAGGTCATCTGCTCAGTTGATGATGGTAATGTAGTTGTCGTGGTTGCCGACGGTGGGGAAGAAGATCTGAGGCGGCGAAAGACAGTCTGGAGAGTGGATCCCTGCTGTGGTGAACCCTTCCATCGTTGGAGCAGCTGAGCTGGGGTGGAACATAGCACCACAGGAGCAGGACAAACCACACAAGGTTTTCTTTGACACATATCTGTAACAGAAGTAATTGTCTAAGGGCTTGTTTGAATTTGAGGATTCTAACAATGCAGGGATAGGAAATAGACAGGAATAGGATGGGAATGTACGTGCAAAACAGAGAATTTAAAAACACATGATTTCTGCCAATCTGGGTGTTTGGTTCACAAGAATTGGAAGATCACAGGATGCAAAGAAGCATGGTGATATTAAGTCAAACCACAAGAAGTATACAACCTCTTTGGCGAAGCCATGTCGATCTCAGCGTGATTGGGTTGGCCGGTGAGGATGCTCACTTTGACTTGGCTGTCGGAGGAGGGAAGAAGATCTTAGGCGTCTGGAGATGGAGCCCGAGGTACTGCTCCACTGTGATGGAGGGTTTCGTCGTTGGAACAGCTCCGGTAAGTTGTACGAAGCCGAGGCTGAAGCAGGACAAGAGAGACAACGTTAACCTGAGTGGAATTCTAATAGCATCTCCAATAGATGACGTAAAATACATAACCACAAAGTGCTAGATGTATACATCAGCCGCTCATCTCTGAACTTAAGCGTCGAAACTGAACTTAACTGTCGAAACTGAATTTGTTGTCGAAACTGAATTTTACTGTCGAAACTGAACGCACTAGAGGTGAGGCTACACGTCAGTCGACTGACTTTTTCATCTCTGGCCAGTCGATTTTGCAGCTGTTGGATACGAAATCAAGGGCATGCAGTTCATCTTCAACCTTCACCCCCCTGAGCCGCCAGCCACTACCGGCCAAACAGCCGCCCACCGCCGCCCGCGGCCGGCGGTGCGCCGGCCTGCCCGCCCCGAAAACACTCCCCACCGCTGCTCCGCCACCGCCCCGGCCATCCCTCTAGGCCCCCCCGTGCCAAGCTTTTTCTCCGGCAATCCCCACGCCACCGCCCCACCACCGCCGGCGACCACCGCCCCCACCCTGAACCCTAAGATAGATAGTGGGGTACCTCGCCGGCAAGCCCCCCTTCCCGCTGCGGCTGGTTCTTCCTTAACTCCGGCGAGGCCCCCCATCCCCTGAAAATCGACTGACCTGAAAGTCGATTCAGTCGACTGAAGTGTAGCTAAATCGGAGCAGCATCGCAAGCAAGAGCAAGCGCGAGAGCAGTAGCGCGAGCAAGAGCAGACCAGGCAAGGGACCGAGAGCAAGAGCAGAGCAGCAGCGCGAGCGAGAGCTAAAGCAGCAACACCTCCTACTGATGTGGATGTCGCCGCCGAGGGAGCGACACCGTGGAGGAAGTGTCCGGCGACGCCGGCAGGGATGGAGCCGCGCCGTGTCGGCTCGGGACAGAGCGCCGGCAGCACCGTGAGATTGAATCAAGAAGAAAATGCGGCGATTAGTGTACAACCTCTTTGGTGGCGCCGATTAGGCCGCAGCTTCATCCGAGGAAACAGTGATGCTGATGCTCTTCCAGTGGTGCAGGTGAAGACGGCGGTGTGAGAATGGAGGTCGCGCGAAAGACGAGGGGAATGTCTGGGTAGCTCCTTGGAGGTGGAGGACGGGGTGGCTGAACCGGTGGGACGACCAGATCGACAACGGATCCACATCCGGTACGGTGGATGAGGGACGTCGAGGTGTTGCTGTGGACGACGTCGTCGGGGAAGAGGCTCTGGCTGGGTGGCGGACGGAGGAGGGTGTGGGGCTTCGCGGGTTTTCCCAGCCTAGGTGTACGAATGGGTGGGCGGATGGGATGGCAGTTGGGAACCATGGCTTAGGGACGCGCTTGTCCGAAATGTGGGGTAAGTTACGAAAGTACCCCCACCGATTTGAGGCGGTTCTTTTGGTTTAGGGCTATCACGTGCATTTCGGTTGTCGGGATTTCATAGGAGGTGGGAGTTTTCGCACGCGTTGTAATTTTGGAATAGCAAGGCGCAGGTTGAGATGCAGGGAGTTGTTGGAGCACAACGAGACAAAGATATATCTTAAATATTTCGGGCTAACAAGGAGCGGGTTGAAATTTTGGACAAGCCTAACGTGTACTGTACCAAATCAATTCGCACTACAAATGTCATTAAAAACTTTGAATTCATGTTATGTTCAATTAAAATATTTCGCTACGTGTATAATGCATGCAACCTAGTACTCCAATTAACGTTTTAGTGCATTCCAAACGTATATACTACCGCTTCAATATGAACTAAATTTGAATTCGTTTCTCTATTTGAATAAGATCTACAATAAGGATTGTTGTGAAGTCAAAGCATTTGAATTCGTTTCTCTGTTTTAATAAGATCTACAATCGTTATTATTGTCAACTTAAACCATCGTTTGTGTATTATCTTCACAGCACACCACATGATTAGTCTCGAGTTACATATGAACTATGTGTACTATATGAACTTGAACTCGATTTTTTGAATCCACTTTATGTTGATTTCAAATCATAGTACATTTCAAGCTCTAGCTAGATCTTCACAAACTAAACCATGTCTCATATGTATAATGTGTGTATCACATTATGTATGGTGCCCCGCCCCCTACACCTACAATTATTTAGAGGTGAGTTGCAAACACCACACATTACCACAAATTCAAATAAAATGTGAGAATGTTCGATATATAGTATCGTTTAGATTGTTCGGTATTTAGTTGTAAGCTGCAAACGCCACACATTATCACAAATTCAAATAAAATGTGAAATTGTTCGATGTATAGTATGGTTTAGATTGTTCGACATTTAGCTGTGAGTTGCAAACGCCATGCGTTATCATATTATGGTATAACATGTGCAAAACCACAACACACGTATCACCACTATATTCATTGTAGCGACCAGACCTCAAACAGTCTGATCTCTGTGCTCAGTGTCATCCCTGGATCAGTAATGCTGACACCACACAGTACTCGGAGGATTTATAACAGAGTAGCAATCACACACTTATTACAATCGAATATCTCAAGAGAGAACTTAATAAAATAAAAATGGCTTAAGGCCATCTAATACGATAACAGCGGAAGGCTTGGAAGAATAAGCGAGTCCATCAACTCCAACGGCATCACTGAGTATAGAACCACGACCTAAGCACCTTACTCGTCGTCTGAAAAGTCTGCAACATGAAACGTTGCAGCCCGAAAACGGGTCAGCACATGGAATATGCTGGCAATGTAACACATAGAGAATAATGGAATGATAAGCCTATACTACATGCATATATGGCTGGTGGAAAAGCTCTATGGTTACAGTTTATGCGTAAAGCCAATTTTTCCCTACTGCAAAGAAATAAAATTTTTAACTATCATTGTGGTTGTTAAACATTGAGAATGGTTGACAACATCCTCAATCTCAATTAAAAGTACTCATTAAAAACCCAACAATAGTAATTAGAAGTAACATGATGAGATTCACATGATATCCAAGTACTAGATACTCAAGATGTCCATAACCGGGGACACGGCTAACCATGATTAGTTTATACACTCTGCAGAGGTTTGCGCACTTTTCCCCACAGACTCGATCGCCTCCGTTTGATTTCTCGCACTACATGGTGTTTGAGAGACGGATGACCGAGACATAGTCTTTCAGAAGCGCTAGCACCTTACATGTGGGTAGACTGTACCAACTTACAACCCCTACATCAGCTAGCCTACCCGTAAGAGTTCGCACAACTTAATGAACTACGCCAGAGCCCATAATGGCTTGTGGCTGCACACGTAAGTTTCTAGCATGAATAATCTCATGATCCCTTTGAGCACGTGTGGCGGTCCAAGAAATACAGCAAGTCTCGATAGAAACCAGTGCCTCAATCCACCCAGATGTGTGTTTAAGTTGCAACCTTAAATAAACCATTAAATAACAATCTCACATCTGTCATGGATACACTCACCCAATCCACGCCTACTAGCATAGGATGGCATAATAAGCAAACGAGAAGTAACTCCCAAGGGTTTGATAATAAAACAGGTAATAGGTACTACCTCAATCTACTTCCCAAAACCCACAATTTAATTAGATCCTAATCATGCAATGTTTGAGGATAGATCTAATGCATAAAACTGGGTATTAGAAAAGGTATGATCAAAGTGTTACTTGCCTTGCGATGATCCGTGAAACCTAGAGACTCAAGTAACAAAGCGGCGACTCGGGTATTCTATCGCAGACAAACAAACAAGCATACAATAAGTACTCATCTAATGCACGGTAAAACTCAAATAGATCTAACCAGATAGTTCAACTTAAGAACTCCGGTTTGCAAAAAGAATCAAATCAAACGAAGCAACGAAAGTCAAACGGCGGAAGAAAACAGCTCCATTTTACTAATCTGGATCTAAGTCAAATTTTACAGAAGCAAAAACTTGTTTAAGTAGGTTATTCGGAAAGAGGGTTTCGAGACGAAACTCTAGGGGCTTGAATCGCCTGATTCCGATAAATGAGCGAAAAGTTATACTAAAACGAAAATCGGATCAAGAATCGCGATCAGAAAAATCACGAATTAAATCCGAGAAAAAGAAAAACGACGAACGGGTTAACGAACGGACGTTCGTTAACTAAACTAATCTGACGTACGCGTTCGTTAAAAACGAACGAACAAACGAACGTCCGCTATTTAACCTAAATCGGAAAAAAACCGAAACTAATAAAAAAATGAAACTAAAAAAACCAAAACTAAACCGAAATAAAAACCGCCCGGTTTTAAAAAAAACCGGCGGCACGCGGAACGAGGCGGCGGCGAACCTCGCGCCGGGCGGCGGCGAGGTTCGCGACGACGTCCGCGACGGGCGGTGGCGGCGGGTCGGGCGAGGGTTAGGTTTAGGTTCGTGCGTGGGCGGGCGGCGGCGGGCTGAACTCGGCGGCGGGCGGGCGCGGGCGGGCGGGCGGTGGGCTCGGGGCGCGGGGTGGCGCTATATAGTGCCCCGAGCGAGTCCCGCTGGCACGCCCAAAGGCGGTTTCAGAACGCCTCGATGCGGCTATATCTCCCACGTGTCGGGCACGACTTAGAGGCATAACCGCATTGAAAGCAATGTCGCAAGTGAGGTAATCTTCACACAACCCATGTAAATCATAAGGGAAAGAGGTACATAGTTGGCTTACAATCGCCCCTTCACACAATACATGAGTAAAACATTACATCATACAGATACAACCAAGGTCCGACTACGGAACCAAAATAAAAGAAGACTACCCCAAATGCTACGGATCCCGATTGTCCCAACTGGCTCCACTCTTGATCAACTAAAACGAAACAACACAATGAACAAGGTCTTCATCGAGCTCCTCCTTGAGCTCGGATGCGCCACCGCACGGTTTCATCAAGACCGCAAACTGGTTTTGAAGTATCCGTGAGTCACGGGACTCAGCAATCTCACACCATGAGATCAAGACTATTTAAGCTTAAAGGTAGGACAGGGTAGTGAGGTGGAGCTGCAGCAGCGACTAGCATATATGGTGGCTAACATACGCAAAAGAGAGCGAGAAGAGAAGCAAAGCACGGTCGAACAACTATGATCAAGATGCGATCCTGAAACTACTTACGTCAAGCATAACTCCAACATCGTGTTCACTTCCGGACCACGAGAAGAGACCATCACGGTTACACACGCCGTTGGTGTATTTTAATTAAGATCAACTTCGGGTTTTCTACAACCGACATTAACAAATTCCCATCGCCACATAACGCGGGCACGGCTTTCAAAATTCAAACCTGCAGGGTGTCCCAACTTAGCCCATGATAAGCTCTCGCGATCAACGAAGGATATTCCTTCTCCGGGAAGACCCGATCAGTCTCGGAATCCGGCTACAAGACATTTCGACAAAGAATAAAACAAGACCAGCAAAGCCGCCCGAATGTGCCGACAAATCGATAGGAGCTGCACATATCTCGGTCTCGAGGCACACTCGGATTAGCAGTCCGCATAACTAAAACCAGACCTCAAGTTGCCTTGAGGGGCGCCTGCAGGGCTCTAGTTCGGGCCAGCACTCGAAGGAGCACTGGTCCGGGGGCTAAATAAAGATGACCCTCGGGCTCCTAAACCCAAGGGAAAAAGGGCATAGGTGAGGCAAATGGTAAAACCAATGTTGGGCCTTCTTTGGAGGAGTCTTATTCAAAGCGAACTCGTCAAGGGGGTCCCATAAATCCCCGACGCGTTAGGGACGCAAAATCCGGGAACATAATACCGATATGACGGAAACTAGGCGGCAAGAGTGGAACAAAACACTGCATAAGGCCGAGCCTTCCACCCTTTACCAAGTATATAGATGCATTAATTAAATAAGATATATTGTGATATCCCAACAAGTAAACATGTTCCAACAAGGAACAACATCTCCATGTTCCAACAAGGAACAAACTTCATCTTCACCGCAACTAACAATGCTATAAGAGGGCTGAGCAAAGCGGTAACATAGCCAAACAACGGTTTGCTAGGAAGGGTGAAAAAGGTTAGAGGCTGACATGGCAACATGGGAGGCATGATATAGCACGTGGTAGGCATCATAGCATAGGCATAGCAAAAGAGCGAGCATCTAGCAAGCAAAGATAGAAGTGATTTCGAGGGTATGGTCATCTTGCCTGAAATCCCGCAAGGAAGAAGAACGAAACCATGAAGAAGACAAACGGACGAAGTCGAATGAATCCTCACAACTCCGGAACGAAACCGAAGCTAACGAGAGAAGCAAACCGGAAAGAAGCAAACAACATAGTAAAACAACCATCACCTAAACATGGCATGATGCGCAAACAAGTATGATGCATGTCCGGTTTAAATAGCATGGCATGGCAATATGCACAAACAAAACTACAAGTTAAATGGAGCCCAATATGCAACGAGTTGCATATTGACGGAACACCACATCACTTATTTAGTTCTCTCCCGATTAGGTACTCAACAATATTAAATGTTATTAAACATGGCAAGAGGTGAAGCATAAGTAAACTAACTATTTAGGCAAGTTTAAATGAGGCCGGAACAACAAACAACAATTCCGGTAAAACCCCATATGCATATTTTAGATTTGGAACTGATCTGCCCTGAACGCAATTTTAGAGTTGTTAAACATGCAAATAAAGTATACCATGTTAAACTAGGCATTTTTCTACCCCATTTACATATGTAATTTATTTAAATCCGAGATACGGTTATTTAGTTACGAAATAAATCATTTTAGCATGGCATTTAAGCAAATTAATGCAAACAACAAGTTTAAGCATTTTAAATGTTGTTATGATGATGCGGATGACATATACAAATTTTATGCAATTTTATAAAATTGTTGACAAGAGCATTATGAAGCATTTGTCGTCGTGGCGGAAACGAAAAAGGGTGCCACGGCAACGACAACGGAAATGGTGCCACGGCAACATTCCGATTCCGATAACTCGATTGAGATGTCGGTGCAAAAGAAAGCGTGCGGATGTGCGGAACATGCTAGAAATGGTGGGGTGCTCCCGACTACCGGGTTCCCACGGGACGGCGGCATGGCAAACGAGGAACGTGCAAGGAACAATTCAGACACGGTCCAAACATAGGGTGCATCTCATCAACATGCATTCGTTCATGGCGGTCGTCATCTCGAGCTATACCTTCGAAGCGTGCATTTTCGGGGCGGAATGCGTTTCGTAGAGGGAAGTAGACGTTCTCGCGATAATCGTCGAGGGAAGTAGTCGTACACATCGTAGTGGAAGTAGTGGTTCACGTTTCGTAGATGTTCAGGGTCATGGCGAGGGACTTGACGTCCACGGGTCTTCGAGGGTCGACGGTAGTGGTACACGGTCATCGTGGTACTTGGCGAATCTGCGTATTCATACACGTTCAAGAAGAAACTTATGCGGCGTCGAACTTGGTGCATCCAAAGGGTACTTGACGGATCCGAGGTCTCCGTCCGTAGTGGTACTTGCTGTTACATGTAGTCGAACTTGAGGTGCTCCTGGCGTCGGACTTGCGGCGTTGGACAGAACAATGGCGAGGTTCAGCAGCTACCCCACGCCCATGACGAAAAACGGGCACGGCGGGAGTCGAAGCAGCAAGGGGGCGTCGGGCCAGGGCCTCGGTTGGCGGAGAGGGCGGCTCGTGCAGCGAGACGACGCGAGGTCGAGGGGACGGGGACGAGGCGCCCCGCACTTGGCCTTGGCGACGAAAGCGGTCGAAAAGGGAACAGCAGGGCGTGACGATGCTTGGCGGCCGGATGGAGCAAGCGCAGCGGCGGCCATGTCCTCGGCGAGGGGTCAAAAGGGCTCTGGAGGAGGGCACGGCGGCGGCGAGGAGGCCGACGGGCTCCGGCCTGGTCGCTGATTTAGGGCGACGGGAGGACCTGAAGGTCCGTAGCAAGGCGTCGGCGAGGGTGCAGCAGCTGCTGCTGCTGCCGGGCGGCGAGGTCGAGGCGGAGCGGCTCAGGGCAGCGAGGAGGAGTCGGGCGCGGCGCTCCTGGTCGCAGCGACCGGAGGGGCGACGGGGCATGGTTGCGGGGTGGAGGAGGCGCTCGAGGAGGAGGCCGAGGGGAGAAGACGCTCGGGGAGATGTGGGGATCGGGCAGGAGGCGGCGGCCAGAGGGAGAGAGCGAGGGAGATGGGATCGGGTCGAGAGATGAGGGTTCGGGGATAGGGTTAGAGCAGCGGTTGCGGCTGGGCCTTGGGCCTAGGGAGACTGGGCCTAAGAGGCCGGCTAGGCACTCTTCTCCCTCTCTCTTATATTTTCTTTAGCAGAAAACAAATAAAGAGAAGAAAAAGAAAGAGAGGGTTAGGGAAAGGATTTGCGCATGCGGACAATTTTCCCGGACTCATAAAAATATGAGGAATTTAACAAAAATGCCCCGAGGATTTTTAGAGAATGTAAAATCCACACATGTTGAATTTAACTCGACATGTTTGAATTTCGAAACCCATTCGAATGAACTCCAAATGGGTTGAAATTATAGGAGATGGCCCTACACACTAGATGTGATTTATGGGCTGATTTGGAACATTTGTGGATAAAGTAAAATTGCAACTCAATTTTACTTAAAAGGCACCAAAGGAAGAAAAGAAGTTGAGTTGGATAAAAAGGAAATTTGAAGAACCGCGCAAATGTGTTATGGAATGGTTTAATATAGCTCCCTAAATATTGGGAGGATATGTTATAAAGAGAAACACCATTGTGAATATCCCTCGATTTAAATGGACCGAAAATCCATACGATTTATTTAGTTGAGTTTTTAAAATTAATGATATGATGGCATGATGAGATGATGCAATGCAAGAGATGACATGATGAATGCACAAACAAAACAAATCACACGACAAAACTCGGAAACCCTGGAAGGCAACTGAAGCTCCGGTCTTGGGGCGTTACAGGTTCGCTCTTTAAAAAAAAATATACCGCGCAGAAGAAAAATAAAAAGAAATACTAAACGGACTCCAAAAATCTTGAAATAAATTTTCCCCGGCTTCTAAAATCAAGCCGGACTAGATGAACATTTATTTGGGGCCTAAATGCAATTTTGAAAAACGCATATTTTTCCTAAATTCTAATAAAAGGCGAAAAACACCAAAATAAAAATCTTATTTGATTTTATTATTAAATCCTCATTATTTATTTATTTTGGGAAATTCATTTTATTCCCTCTCTCATATTTTGATAGAAGAAATAATTGAAGATAAAATAATTAAAATCGAATGATCCTATTTTCAAATTTTGAGAAAACTCAAATATGAAAATTACGAAATCCCCAACTCTCTCCGTGGGTCCTTGAGTTGTGTAGAATTTCTAGGATCGAGCAAGAATGCAATGAAAAAAATATGATATGCAATGATGCTCTATGTATAACATTCCAAATTGAAAATTTGGGATGTTACATTCATGCATGCATATGTTTAAAACACTATGATCTCCTATTCAAATATATGAATCCACTTTCATATTAAATTATGATCTTTGTTAGTCTCTTACACCCACGCAATCCTCTAACCTTTGTAGCTACCACTAACTTTCTCTCGTGCATGCACACGCCCTCCTCGCCCTTCCCCTCCCTCAGCATCCTATCCATCGCGCACATTCTTTTTTTTTCTTTAGGTCATTCTCCCACAGTCTCCACAACTCCTTTCCAACACACACCGATCGATAAACTTCTCCAGCGATGTCTGCCTACAACATACACACGCACCTTCAATCTCCTCCTTTATGTGTCCTTGCCTCTTGTCTCTCATACGGTCCCACACACGTGTAAAGTCTCGCCCCTCTTTTCATCGATATCACAACCGCACACTCCTTCCCCTATCTAGCTAGTAGCTGGGCCTCTCACACCACCTCCTAGCTCCATTCTCTCTGTCTATCCGTCTCGTCGGGCCTTACTTGCCTCTAACAAATGGACGTACACCGACCGATCTCCCGCTATACATATAGCTAGCTAGGTCCTTATAACTCGTTTTTCCCCACCGTCGATCGATCTACCTCATTAGTTATGTCTCTCCCTTCCTCCGACAAACAACAATTGATCTACCGATCTAGTTAGGTTTGCTTACCAAACACATGGTTCCCCTTCATCATTCATGGATGCGTCCCGACAGATCTGTCACTCTCAGGCACACACAGAAACACATCCCCACTCTTATTGATAATATTGCAGTTCCACCCTCAGTTTGTCTAGTAGGCCTCTCCTACCATCTTCGAGAAGCAACTCCGTCACCCATCCAGCACTCTACCCCTCTCCCTCCCTCTCTATCTCCTCTCTCTCTCTCTGTCCCATCCTATTTCCTGTCCTTCAGTTATGTATGGATGTCGACCGACCTCCCTCAAGACATAGCTGGGTCTCTCCTTCTCAATACGTATACGAGTCGTTCTACCTCTATAGTTAGGCCTCTGCCTCCCCCTCCCCCCACCCCCTCCCACACACACACACACACACACACCGATACATCGAGCACTCTAGTCATATCTCCCTGCCACACACAAACTTGACCTGTGCCCTCTGACGTTCCGGTAGCTAGGTCAGTCGCCCTATACCTTTGACTTGCACACACGCACACACACACAATTTTGATGGCTCTCTTCGTCGATCTCGCACCCACCCACTTGATCCTCTCTTCGACTCTATCGATATCTATGACCCCTCCCTCTCTTCTCGTGGATCGCCCGACCCTCTATATATGATACGGATAGGCCTCCATTTCACACACATTGCATGCAAAATTTTGTTTGAGATGTCATCGACACATATTCCCACAAAATACATTCATGAAATCAACCCCCCCCCCCCCGAAAACAAAAAACACTCACGAACGCACAAGCCATTTGTCTAGGTTTGTATCTCTCACACACACCCACGTTGGTGGAGGGCGTGCACGAAGAGAAGAGGTGCACACACGACGCACTTACTCCCGTCTCTTTCCCAACCACACCAGCGCGGGTACACGGTGGAGCTCATATCTGTACGAAAAGGCAGCCCACATGGTAACTTGACACGTGTATTGGTTGTCCACTAGATGGAGGGAGGATCGTCTACCACGGGTGAACAAACAAATTGCGACTTGACACGTTATGTTAAAAAAGAGGCAAACCATGTGGGGCCTACCTTAGAGGCAAGGCTCTATACACTGGAGTACTTTTGATGTGTCCCGTCAACTCGCAGAACGAGGAGAAGCTTGCTTAGTACGCCGTGTCCCCTGCCCATGGGCGCGGTGGCTCGCAGGATGTGGTGAAGCTTGCTTACTACGCCTTACACCCGCTCCCTCGCCCACGCGCGTGGTCGAGGAGAAAATTTTACTAGTACTCCCTCCGTTTACTCCTCGTCCCTACCTTGGTTAGAGAGATCATCATATTGTTTGGAATATATGTCCTTTAGTAGATTTCAATATGAACTACTAGTACATACTGCAAACACTGATGTATATAGACGTATTTTAGAGTGTAGATTCACTCATTTTGCTCTGTATGTAGTCCATATTGAAATAGAGGTAATAGTACGCACTCTCCCTCGCTCCTCGACCCTCGCCACGTGGTGGACGTGCAGCAATTCATTCGGTCTCATATAGCCAGAACGATATATACTGCAGTACCATTATTGCTCGACTTCCCGAAGAGGCGAAGAGCCAATCGCAAGGTTAATAGTTTGGAGATGCCAAGCGCAAGGTTTATAGGAGAACGAGTAGTAGGTGTCGCGTCATTTATAAATAAAGTTTTTTTCTTTAGTGGCACGTACGCAATATAAATAGGTTCATATGGAGAGAAAAGGAAACCGCTCCACTATATACATAGGCAGGACGAGCCTACACGGTTGCTTGCTGGGGTTGCTCTCTTCAGTTTTCAAACTCTCTCGCAGAAAACCACTGTGGCCACATCTCTAACATCTCGGCGGATCACATCCGCCGGGGGAAGGGGTGGATGCTTAGTGTAGATGCGGTCACCGTCGCCGACGGCGAAAACCCACTGTCGGCACGTCCCGATCAGGGGTCCCCGCCATTCTCTCTCACAAAGCCGGTGAGGTTGCCTTCGCCCATTGCTCACTGCCGCGACGTGGGTAGTTGCCTCCTCCCGCCGCCTTCCTCTAGGTTGAGCTACCCGACATCCCTCAGGTACAACTCTGTTTACAGTCGGCTTGCACCACTGCTCCAGCTGCCCACATCACTCCATGTGGATATTTCTCTACTTCTTTGCCCCGCACATGCCTCTACTGGCTTCTACATACTGAGTTTATGTGTCATCAACTAGTTCTAGTAATCTTATTCTAATCACGCTTCTTCAATTTCTTTGCCATAGGGATGCTCATCTCGATTTTGGTGAAACTACACAAAATGATCCGATGGTCAAAGCATTGCAAACTTCATTTCTTAGGAAGCGCCGACGTTGCCAGCAAATTAAAACCTGGTTAGGGTTTACGGTTCAAGGGCTAGGGACTGCATGGATCATTTTTTTTCTTTAGCTATCTTTGTTTCAATGGCTAGGGACTGCATGAGTAGTAGTAGTACTGTACACCTTACGCCCGCTCCCTCGCCCACGCGCGCGGTGGCTCGTAGGATGGGGAGAAAATTTTACAACTCCCTCCGTTTACTCCTCGTCCCTACTACGTTGGTTAGAGAGATTATCATATTGTTTGGAATATATCACTACTAGGAAAAGGGCTATAGATGGGATGGACACTAATGGCGCACTGTACATGTGGTGCGCCATTACTAAATACTAATGGCTCACCATGTGTTGGTGCGCCATTAGTGTGCAAATACTAATGGCGCACCACATCCCACGGTGCGCCATTAGTAAAAAAATATTTTTTATAATTTTTTCAAAACTACTAATGGCGCACCGTGGGCGTGGTGCGCCATTACTAATTTCAACTACTAATGGCACACCACTTCCACGGTGCGCCATTAGTATTTTGGCCCAAAAATTCCCCCGAATGCACCCCCCCCCCCGGTGTGGATCGCCTTTTCAGTTTTAAAAAAAATAAAAGAAAATGATGGAAATGTCAAAAAAATAAAAGAAAATAATTTTCCCATGTGATATGTGGTCTAGTTGTTGGGAAAATTTGCAAATGTGAATTTCGACTTTATTTGCAAAATCTCTCCGAATTTGTAAATATGGGCATAACTTTCAGATACTAACTCGGATGAAAAAGTTTTTATATGAAAATCATCTACTCAAAAGTTACATCCAAATTTAACGGGGAACCCGTTAAACATTTTCAAAATCCTCAAAACCTAACAGAAAAAAAGTTACGGCCTTTTAAGATCCGGAGAGGCAAAAAATTCAAAAAAATCAAACTTACTAATGGCGACCTGCCCATGGTGCGCCATTAGTATCTTCTCGCCTTCAAAATTCAAAATAAATCAAATAAATAAAAAGCTACTAATGGCGACCTGCCCGTGGTGCGCCATTAGTATTTTCCCGCCTTCAAAATTCAAAATAAAAAAAATAAAAAAAAGTTACTAATGGCGCACTGCCGCAGTGCGCCATTAGTATGTCAGATATATGGTGGCGTGTCCTCTCCTCCTTACCTCTTCATTCTTCTCCTCCACTCCACCTCTCCTCCACTCCACCTCTCCTCCACTCCTCCACTCCATCTTCCCTTCTCTCCTCCACCATACTACCCTTCTCCTCTCCGTGACCTCCTCCTCCTCCTCTCCGCGACCTCCTCCTCCCTCCTCTCCTCTCCTCCCCTCCCCTCCCCTCACGGTTTCTCCTCCTCCTCTCCGGTGAGCTCCTCCTCCCTCATCTCCCGTGAGCTCCTCCTCCCTCCTCTCATGTGAGCTCCTCCTCCCTCCTCTCCGGTGAGCTCCTCCTCCCTCCTCTCCTCCCATCCCCTCATGGTTTCTCCTTCCTCCTCTCCGATGCTCCGTTGAACTCCTCTCAGGTGACCTCGTCCTCCTCTCCGGCGATGCTGCGGTCACCTCCTCCTCCTCCTCTCCGGCGAACTTCTCTCCGGCAAAAGAACACGGCAAAAGAACGTACAAGATCCAAAAACGGGAACAAAATTTGAAATAATATCATGCAAAAAAAGAGCAAAAAAACAAGCAAAAAATGGGCAAAAAATCGCGATCCAGATCCAAATTCAAAATTCAAAAATAGCAATGGCGCACGGTGGGGGTTAGACGGTGCGCCACTACTATTTTCCCGCCTTCAAAATTCAAAAATACTAATGGCGCACTACATGGTGCGCCATTAGAACACCAGATACTAATGGCGCACCAGTGGTGCGCCATTAGAATTTAATTCTAATGGCGTGATGCTAGTGGCGCACCAGTAGTGCGCCATTAGAAGGCAAAACTAGTGCGCCACTAGCATGCCTTTTCCTAGTAGTGTATATGTCCTTTAGTAGATTTCAATATGAACTACTAGTACATACTCCAAACACTGATGTATATAGACGTATTTTAGAGTGTAGATTCACTCATTTTGCTCCGTATGTAGCATAAAGTTGAGACACTTATTTTGGAACGGAGGGAGTACATATTTGCTCTGATCTGTCAATCATTGAGATGCAATAGCATGCATGTTAGTCTCCTTTGTATTTGATGAAATGTTGCAATGGGCAACCTTGGACGCAAGATACATGTAAGAGAAGCTGGAAGCTTCATAGCATTGTACTATCTCGCTGATAGATTACAGTACGTACTATACAAGTACTACCTCCGTTCCTAAATATAAGTCTTTTTAGAGATTTCACCATGAACCACATACGGGTGTATATAGATGCATTTTAAGTGTAGATTCATTCATTTTGTTCCGTATGTAGTCCACCTAGTGGAATCTCTACAAAGACTTATATTTAGGAACGAAGGGAGTACTATGTAAAGAGTTAGGTGTCACACGGTGTCCAGAAAATATGGTGATAGTATGAGGTGGGCCATCTAATCACTGAGCCTGCGTGTTTTGAATGCTCTTGCACTCCTCCGCCGTAAGAATGGAGAAAATTGTAATCTAGTTGTACCTCCTTTCGCCGAAAGCGTGGGACATCCAGCAGTCCTACCACCTCAGTAATAATGACCAATGAGCCGTCAAATCACATAGACCCAGCTGTAAGTTGGACGGACGAAGCAACCATCACTCTTGAATCCGCTTCTCCCTTCAACGCAGGAGCCAGTGAGAGGTCGCGTCTGCTATGCCCGGGCATGAATGCGGCACCGATTCTTGGGAGCGGCGCTGACCATTTCGGGCGGGAAGCGCGCGCGGACGATGGAGGGGCTTTGGGTGGGCCAGGCTGGTCAGGAGCGGGCGTGGCAGCTGTCCGCCTATCCCTACCGGACGCCCGGAAACAAGAGGATGCACCAACTCTTGCGGCTAAAATCGTACACTACACAGCATCTCTCTGTAGGAGTAGGTCGATCTGTCGCTCTCTCTAACACACACATGTTGTTAAACACACACACGCACACGCACATGCACACGCACACACACACACACGCACACGCACACGACACGATTAAGATTTAAATCCCAATGACTCCCACACACAAAAAAATACGGCATGCTTGTCACACGAATGCAGGAATGTATAAAAGGTTATTTTCCTCTCGTTGAACATAACGGGAGGGTTGTGTAGCTGGTTAGCCTGTTCGCTCATCAAACTTGAGGTCTCGGGTTCGATAACTACACTTGAGCATAATTCGTGCCAGGCGGATTCTTTGACTAGTCAAAATGGATGGATACGGAGCTATACGATCTCGTAGTGACCGTATAATCAGCTCATCACGTATAAGTTGCAGCCTCGGCTCTTGTTTTCTACGGTTTGCACTCTTCACACTCTCTCCAGTATATATATACACCCTGGAGCCTCAGCGCTTGTAATTGCTCTCTTCACACTCTCTCACCCTCTCCAGATCTAAACAAGACTTCATTGGCCCCTCTCTCTCCCCTCACTGCTGGTCTACTTGTAGTTGCTCTCTTCACACTCTCTCAAACTCTCCAGATCTAAACAAGACTTCGTTGGCCTCTCTCTCTCCCCTCACTGCTGGTCAAAGAGCCGGCTGGATTCGTCCGCCGGGAAGGGAAGGAGGCTTAACTGTCGCTGTCAGCGAGGGAGGGAATCCACTACCGGCGCAGCTGTTCACTTTCACCCAGCGGCGGTGCAGGAGGGCCTCCGAACCCTTCTTCTTCGCCGCCATACATAGTGTGGGTCGAACGGCCTCCGGTTGCCCACCGAACCACACCCCAAGAACCTTAAGGTATAATTTACTTATTCAACATGCATTGCTCTAGCTGCATGTGGGCTTTTTCCACTTCTGCACTCGAATCTAGGTGTTGGATCAAACAGGAAAGTAGTGGGGAAAGTTGTATACCATAAATCTAGAACGTGGTTCAAAGAGGAAAGAGATGGGGGAAAGTAGTGGGAAAAGTTGTATAGCATGAATCTAGGACGTGGTTCAAAAAGGAAAGGAAGGGGGAAAGTAGTGGGGAAAGTTGTATCGCATGAATCTAAGACGTTGTTCAAAGAGGACAGGAATGGGGGAAAGTAGTGGGGAAAGCTGTATAGCATAAATCTAGGACGTGGTTCACAAAGGGAAGGAAGTGGGGAAAGTACTAGTACAGACTGGCTATCCAGCACCTACGTTGGTCGAAAAGGGAAAACAATGACAAACGCAGTATGCACATCTGTAACGAACTGATCTTTTGTTTTGGGGGACAAGGCTATAGAGTTTGAGCAGGACTAGATTTGCTGCGCTCACATAGGGAAAGGTGTCTAAAGATAGCAAAACTGGGACCAACACAAATATGCTCCTTGGTTGTTTGTTCTTTGTTGCAACAGACTGTGCATCACCCCAGTACATCGGTAGATGCACATGGTGTTGGTGCATCCACTGTCCCGTGCAACTCTTTAGCTGTTGTTAATCTAAGGCCCTGTTTGGTTAAAAACTCCCTAGCCCCTACTTGCTTGGTTCCAGGGACTAAATATGGACTAGAGGTTATTAAATGACATGCTAAAATACCATGTTACCCCTAGTAATGAACTAATAGAGACAAGGTGAGATGCGTGGCAGGGGCAACTGTTGGAAAAAGTCCCAAAAAGACTCCCTCGGGGCTTCTTTCTTTAAAAGCAAATTACATGTTTAACGAATTTTATTGTTAATATAATCTCTCTGTTAATATTAATCAATGCCACCGTTTGAGAAATGCTACTGTCTTGCTTTCTTTCCCATTTAGATAAGGTAGATGCTTCTTTTTGTTGGCTTCTGTGTCATCCACCGTTATTGACCACTAGTTGTTTCCTTTGCACCTCTGTGTAAACAGGGTTATCTACTTCACCTCGTTGCCATTGTGACCTTTTGTTGCAATCGCACAAAACACTTTTGTTTTAAGAGTGTTTTGTGCAGTTCAACCAAAATGTCACACCGACAATGTTGCTTGATTGCTTGATCTTAGTGGAACTGTACAAGAGGATATCTTACTTCCTATCCGTGTTGGCAAATTTGGTTCAGATCTTCTTCTTGTGAGTTGTTTGAATTCCGCGTCATGAGAGGTCAGTACTAGCCTTCTTTCACATGATTCTGCAGTGTGCTTTCATATGTTGTGCTACTTGTACGGTAATGTTGCTTGATTTTAGTGAACTGCACAATTGGAGACAAGACTTCCAATCTGTATGTGCACCGCAATATCCCATTGAGGTAAGATAAGGATATTTCACAACTGTTGGCGTGTATTTTGCCACTTCCATCAGAAAATTAATGTCATTGTTTAGTGCTATACTTGTGCAACCTAAATTACATGCCAAATCTTATATTGAAGGCGAAGCTTGTCTGTTATTGAACCAAGTGATGAAGGGGAAGAACAAGCGGAAGAAAAACAAAAATCAACTCCTGGTGCTGTAAAGAAGCACTGGAACTGTGATGACACAAGTAATGATATAGTTTTGCATCTTAATTTATTGCTATGGCTGGAACGAGCAATTGTTTTGCCACTAATTTGATGCCACTCTTAATGTAATACGTAATTATCTCTACTTGTGCAAACAGGGATCTTCTTTGAAGATACCATATATTTTAGTGGAACTGCACAAGAAGATGTTGGAACCATTAATCTAATCGAGGAGTATATAGTAACTTAGTAAGCATGGCCACCACAGTTGATAGCAACAGATGGTTCCTGAGAAGTGCTTCATTTGTATGCTCTACATAATAAGCCTCCTGACAAAGGTTGGTGCTCGCCCACTGATTTCATCCATATGATTGAGCTTTGTCATCTCTATTGCTGTTGTGCTACTATTTAGATACTGTCATCAAAAAGTGGTATTGTCCTTGAGAAATGCTTCATTTGTGTTGTTTTAAATATTTCCTTTCCTTTTTTTCGAGCAAACAGGGATGCTAGCATTTAGTTATCCTCTTGTCTTTGCACAACAGGATCATCCTCCTCTGAAGAAGAATATGGAGTACGTGAAGTGACTAGTTCCGATTATGCCAGGATGAAGAAGCCTTGTCTATCTTCTCATCAGAAGGAGCAGTTGAAGGATGGTTACATTACCCCCCACAAGACCAAACTAACTTCAGCTCAGAAGGACTGACAAATCTCCATTTTCTTGCTGTGATGCGCGAGTACGATGTTGTTCTAGGATTCTTTCTGGTGAGTTCCATTTTTCTAAAAGTGTGCTCTACATGGACCATGTAGGTGCCTGTTTAAACTGTCAATTCATAGTACAGTTTGCTTTATACTAATCACTTTTTTTGTATTTGTGCAAACAGGGCTGCTCAGCTTGATTTCAATGGGAACTGCACAAAATGTTTATGAATACATCGAATCATTCATTTCCACCACAAGAAAGGAGGTGCCGATAAGTTCAAGGCATTGCAACATATAAGGGCGAAATCATACAAGCTACGCGCGAATTTGGCTGATTTTGGTGGAACTGCACAAAAAGAACAGCTAGTTTATTTAGCACGAGGTGCCATGTCAATGTACGAACTAATGGCAAACCCTGCCCGTTCCACAATCGCAGGTATTTGATATTTTGGAATGGGAAAACCTTGTCAAATTTTTCTCATTGATTTTAGCAAGAAGACATGCGTTTGATATTTTCGAATGGGACGCCCTTTGCGGTCAGCAGCGTCGATCCATTTTTTCTTTATTATTTAGTTGTGAAGTAAATATTGGCTCTGACATGTGAATCGCTGAGATGCATAATCATCGATTGTTTTGAATTTTCTCTATGAATTGCCAGGCCTGTGTGTTTGATTGCAATGTACTGGGACGCTAAAAAGATGCTCAAACACTTTGTACTCCTTCTGTTCTTTTTTACTTCGCACATTTTGAAAGTGCATACGTTTTTATATAAGTTTGGTCAAAGTAGAGACGCTTTGACTGCAGACAAAACTTGTATGCAGACTAGAAAGGACCGGAGGGAGTACATGTGAAACTGCTGCGAACGAGGTGATCACCCTGGGAATAAAGCTAGTACGTATTGTTTTGCATGTTCATCCAATGCCAGTGATACAAGAATTCGAACTAATCAAAATAAATTCATTCATACACGGCGGATTTCATATAAACATGCCGGATTTCATTACATTTCAACTAAAAAGGGGTGCGCTGGATGTATAATTGTTTAACCGGTTACCCAATGTCGTGCTGGCTGAGCCTAATGAAGCTTCAGTGACTTAACTGCAGGTGCAGTTGCGTAACTAACATGTGGCCCATATGCCTGTTGGGCCCATGTGTCAGTCAACCAACTGCGTAGCGTCCTTCTCCAACATAGCTCTCCGACTCCACGTCGCCGCCAAGAAGCTAACCGGCCGTGAGTGCTCAACCCGCCTAGCTTGTCATAGCGGTTAGGGCAACTAGGAGCCCAATGATCAGGATCCCCACATGACAAACACCTTTCTTCTTGTCATTCTTCTTCTTGAAGTCTGTGTGTTGCACAACCTTGTTCTTCCCATCAAACTTTGCTTTACCATCAAACTTGCCCTTGTTCTTGAACTTGTGGGGCTGGAAGTTCTTCTTCTGTACCAGATTGCCAGTAGATCCTCCCTCATTTCCTTGAGCACGTGTGTCCTTTGCTCTCGCCTTTTCTTCCACATCAAGAGTGCCAATGAGATCCACGAAGGAGGAAGCTTAGTGATGATACCTCTGGCAACAAACTTTTCCGGTAGCATACAACTGAAGTGCTCAAGTTCTCTAGCAAATGACTGTATCTCATGAGCTTGCTCAACCACGGAGCGCTCATCAATCATCTTGTTATCATAGAATTGCTCCATGATGTACATCTCAGTGCCAGCAACCGGAGGGTAGCAGCGGTGGCCTTACTTGGACCCGAGCGGCGGCGACCTACCGTGTTCTACTCTTCCTCGTTTTTTGTGTGGCGCGGCCTCGTTGGCAGCGGGGCGGGGCCTCGGCGGAGCCGGCGATGTCCTCTGTCTCGTAGCCGGCGGGCGGCGCCTCGGTGGAGCGGGGAAATCCTCCCCCTCGTTGCCGGCAGGGTGGGGCCTCGGCGGAGCCGGCGGTGTCCTCTGCCTCGTTGTTGGCGCCGCGGGCCCTCGGCGGAGCAGGCCTCGTCGATGCCAGCGGAGCGCGGACTCGTCGGAGCCGGCATTGTCCTCTACCTCGTCCTCGGTCTCGCCAAACAGAGCCTCGCCCACTTCATCACCCTCTTTGTAGGCGGCCGCAGCTTCCGCCACCCGCATGCCGTACCGCCAGCCTCGAGGCAGCCCTCGCGGGCGGAGCGGTACGAGTCGAGCAGCGCCTCCTGCTCCGCCCGTTCCGTGGCGATCTGCTCCTCCGCCTGCAGTTGCTCTTGGAGGAGATCGTGGTTGTAGGCGGCGTCGGCCTGCGCCTCCCGGAACTGCTCCTCACGCTTCTGCCTCACTGAGGGAGTCCCGGATTAGGGGGTGTCCGGAGAGCCGAACTATAACCTTTGGCCGGACTCTGGACTATGAAGATACAAGATTGAAGACTTCGTCCCATGTCCGGATGGGACTTTCCTTCGTGTGGAAGGCAAGCTTGGCGATACGGATTTGTAGATCTCCTCCCATTGTAACCGACTCTGTGTAACCCTAGCCCTCTCCGGTGTCTATATAAACCGGAGGGTTTTAGTCCGTAGGACGAACAACAATCATACCATAGGCTCGCTTCTAGGGTTTAGCCTCTCTGATCTCGTGGTAGATCTACTCTTGTACTACCCATATCATCAATATTAACCAAGAATCCAAGCTTCTGAGTTCGGAAACTCCTTGGCCCTTGAGCCTCAGATTGGGTGAGGTTTCGGATCTAATTCCACCCACCCTCCCAAACATAGGCGATCTATCCAATAATAGGCAAGAGCCCGAGGAAACAGTACATCATTACCGGGCCAGATTCCTCCTGGTTATGAACAGGATAAAGGACTGCCGCGAGGAAGACGCAATTTCATTCTTCTGCAATAATTGCATGGACAAGGGAATCCTCAACGCCATAGGTCGCCGTGAAATTACACGCTTTGCTGACTTGGCGTCCATAGTACGAAAGTACTATGCGATGGAAAGCGCCTGGAAAACCGAAGTAAGATTTTGGGACAATCCGGCCCTGAATACAAACCCAATCCGAAACAAAAGGGTGCATTATCGACAATCACCCGGGTTAAACACCAAAAAACAAAAACCCCCTACGGGGCATGGAATCGTACTGGAGGGATGGCTCAACGGGTCGTGTAAAATTCATAGTACAGAGGGTGCCACACCAACTCATAGCCTTAGAGCATGTTGGATACTCCGGCAGGTGGCCAAAAGTGGCGAAGAGCTTCTAACCCCAACATCCACGAGCACCGGGCCGAGGATACCAAGACGGTATTAACAGTCTTGAGACTTTCGTGATCAAATAATATGCTAAAACTAACACCCGCAGCCTTGCCAAGTCTACCAAGTAGCAACAATAAATCCATGGAGGACACGGCTATTACCTTTAATGCCGGTGATGAACCTAAATTCGAACAACCCGAGCACCAAAGAAGATTGGTCCTCGGTCCAATAGTGGACTTCGCCGCTTACCAAGGTACTCATGGACGGTGGCGATGGATTGAACCTCATTTATGAGGAAACCCTTTGAAAAAAGGAAATAGACTGGAGCCACATTGAGCTTAAGCAGCACAACCTTTAGAGGAATAATTCCCTACCGGGAAGCATGCTTTGCCGGGAAAAATCACACTCGATGTGGTGTTCGCACGCCGGATAAATACAGAGTTCGAGGAGGTCACGTTCCAAGTGGCCCCATTCAGCAGCGGATACCACGCTCTATTAGGGCGAGAGGCATTCACAATTTTTCAAGCTATACCCCATTACGGGTAGATGAAGCTCAAAATGCCTGGGCCCAACGGAATCATCACTCTTGCTAGTGACCTGGACATAGAACTCCGTGCCGAAAATAAGACAGCCGCACTAGCCCTTGAGGCACTATCCGAAGCCCTAGCGGCCGAGGAACTGACTGCGCTGCGCTCCACGGTGAACAGGGACGATGTGATACTCGATAAAAGATCCAAGTCCACCTCCTTTAAACCAGCGAGCATTTAAATAGTCAAATTCCAAGTCCACCCAACAGACCCTACAAAACGGCCTCCATCGGGCACAATTAAACCTCGATGTAGACGCCAGACTACGAGAATCCCTCGCGAAAATTGGGACATTTTGCCGGCACCCTTCACACATGCCAGAATCCCACGCCGCTGGCCGAGCATAGCCTAAACATCCTAAAAGGATTCAAGCTACCAAACAGGCTCTTGGCGTTTCTTGAACCTAAGAGACAAGCCATGGGAGAGGAGCTAGCCAAACCATCGGAGGCCGGATTCATCGAGATATAAAACATCCGAGTGGCTAGCAAACCTGGTGATGGTACCAAAGAAGGACAAATCCTGGCGCCTATGCGTCGATTTCAAGGACCTCAACAAGGCTTGCCCAAAGGATCCCTTCCCCCTCCCCCACATCGATCAAATTATCGACGCTACCGCCGGACACGATTCATTATGTTTCCTCGACGCATACTCTGGCTACCATCAAATTAAGATGGCAGAGCCTAACCAAGCCGCGACGGCATTTATCACCCCATACGGCCCATTCTGCTTCAACACAATGCCCTTCGGGCTCAAAAACGCTGGCGCAACATATCAGCGCATGATTCAGACATGTCTGGCAAACCAGATCGGCAAAACAGTGGAGGCATACGTAGATGATGTGGTCGTCAAAACCAAGCACATCGAAACTCTAGTAGACGACTTGAGGCTCACATTCAATAATCTCCGAACATATGACATCAAGCTTAACCCGGAAAAATGCGTTTTCGGCGTACCAACCGGAAAGCTCTTGTGCTTCATTGTACCCGGTAGAGGAATTGAAGCAAACCCAGCCAAGATCCGAGCTCTCTCACAATTGGATACCCCAAAGGACCTCAAACAAATACAAAAATTGACTGGATGAGTGGCGGCTCTAAGCCGCTTTATCTCCCGTTTGGGAGAAAAGGCATTACCCCTTTATCGCCTCCTCCGGTGCACCGAACACTTCGAGTGGACGGATGTCGCCACGGCCGGACTCGAAGAAATAAAAGCCATATTTGCACCAAACCCGGTCCTGGCCGCGCCCAACATGGGCAAACCAATGCTATTATACATCGCGGCAACTCATCAAGTTGTAAGCGCGGTGCTCGTTGTCGAACGAGAAACGGACGGACACAAGTTCCCCCTTCAAAAACCAGTTTACTACGTGTCCACTGTCCTCACTCCATGCAAGTCACGGTATCCGCATTATCAAAAGATAGCGTACGCGGTGTTTATGGCATCCCGGAAGCTGCGACACTACTTTCAAGAGTGTTCGATAACAGTAGCCTCCGAAGTACCTCTTAACGACATTATAAACAACCGCGACGCGACGGGCCGGATTGCCAAATGGGCCATTGAGCTCCTCCCATTCGACATAACCTACAAGCCACGACGAGCCATTAAGTCGCAAGTTTTGGCCGACTTCGTCGCCGAATGGACTGAAGTCGAACTCCCTAAAGAGTACGGCACATATTCCAACTGGATCATGCACTTCGACGGCTCGAAAATGTTGGCTGGTCTGGGGGCTGGCGTCGTTCTGACGTCCCCAACAGGAGATACAGTTCAATACGTACTCCAGATAATGTATACGGACTCCAACAACGCAGCCGAATACGAGGCCCTTCTACATGGTCTCCGGATGGCAGTATCCATGGGCATTCAACGCCTCGAGGTGCGCGGGGATTCGAACCTCGCGATATCCCAAATAAATGGAGACTTTGATGCCAATGATCCGAAAATGGAAGCTTATCGCAACGCCGTCCTAAAAATGTCAGCTCGGTTCGAAGGGCTCGAATTTCACCATATAGCTCGGGAAAACAATCAGGCAGCAGACGTCTTGGCACGCATTGGCGCAAAGCACGATGCCGCCCCCCCCCCCAATATCTTTTTAGAGAGGTTGTTCAAGCCATCCGTATTATGGGCAGGGGAGTCCGGAAATAACAGCCCGGACCCAACAACACTGCCCAACACCGAACATTCTGACGCAACTGGAGGCTCTGCCAACGAAGTAACATCTTCAGCCCATGTAATAATGGCAGTCATTGCCCCGTGGACGGGACCATTCTTAGCCTACCTAACCAGGCATGAACTTCCCGAGGACCAAAACGAGGCACGTTGCATAGTGCGGCAATCTAAAGCCTATAAAGTCCATGAGGGAGAGCTTTATAAGAAAAGCACGACCGGATTCCTTCAAAGGTGTATCTCCGAAGAGGAAGGGCGGAATCTTCTCGCTGAAATTCATGCCGGACTCGGCGGGCACCACGCCGCAGCCCGGGCCCTTGTAAGCAAGGCCTTCCATACATGATTTTATTGGCCGACGGCCCGGGCAGATGCTCAGGACTTAGTCCAATGATGCGTCCGTTGCCAGCTCTTTGCTAATCAAAACCACATGCCACCCACCACCCTCCAAACTATACCCATCACCGCCCTTGGGTGCTGGGGCTTGACATGGTTGGACCCTTAAAGGAGGAACCCACAAGCAAAAATACCTACTGGTCATGGTGGATAAATTCACCAAATGGATAGAGGCCAACCCTGTTAAGACGGTCGAATCCGGACCGGTGATAGACTTCATATCAGGGGTCGTACACCGTTACGGCGTCCCCCACAACATCATCACTAATAACAGCATGAACTTCACGGCCGACGAGGTCAAACTCTGGTGCAAAAACATGGGCATCAAGCTCGACTATGCTTCAGTCTATCACCCTCAAACTAACGGTCAAGTCGAGCGAGCAAATGGTCTAATCATGAGCGGCATCAAACCCAGATTAGTGCGGTCCCTCAAGGAATCTAACACGACTTTGGGTAGAGGAGACTCGACCAGACTGGGGCTGCGGACCACGCCGAATCGCACCACCGGATTCACACCATTCTTTATGGTATACGGCGCAGAGGCAGTTCTGCCCTGCGACATAATTCATGACTCACCTCGCGTGCGCATGTACAAAGAAAGAGAAGCCAAGCTCGATCGGCAGGACAGTTTGGATGCCTTGGAGGAGGAGCGTGATGTGGCAAAAGCCCGTTCCGCATTCTATCAACAGCAGGCTCGAAGATATCAAAGCAGAGAAGTACGGGCCAAAACTTACAATGTTGGCGAGTTAGTTCTACGCCTGTCGGACAAGAAAAAGGACAAACTCAAGCCCAAATGGGAAGGTGCCTTTATTAGCGACCAAGTCCTGACCCGTGGAGCGTACCGTCTGCGAGATGCATCGGATAACCGACTCGAGCCGAACCCATGGAACGCAGCCCGTCTCCGAAGATTCTATGCCTAGCGCCGGATTCTGAGTTCGTCTCCTTCCTCTGTCTATTTTTTACACGTTAGCTCTCTTATATTTCTCTCCTTCTCCCTCTTTTCTCTTACAGCCTTCAAAGGCTCGCTCACGCATTGTTCGCACACACTTGACGCGCTATCCGCTCATTATACTGGGGCTTCTTTAATGAAGCTTATTTGTACGGGCTTCATGCCTAACACATGTGTCACGCCCGCATGTACCTTATATTCACCATTATATGCATCGATATGACTTAAGTTTTGGCCAAGCTGGGTTGCCTGGCTCCTGTGCTTACCCCTACGTTCCCGATTGTTCGACTAGGTGGTAAAGGGAGCACCTCTGCGATTGTTACTGCCGGGTCAGCCGGATGTGTACCTCAGACTGGGTGAAGCTGAAAGCTAGCGTTCTTAAGGGAATATTCGTTCGGTGAACTAAAGATGATTTCTCACTTATTTATTTATCTGCCCCTAGATGCTTTTCTGATTTTTTCGCAGTCCGGACATGCACTTTAAGGCATGCCTCCCAGGGAAAGGAACCGCTAACGGAACTATTCTCCCTGGAAGATGTTTCTTACTAACCATGTAATATAACATAACTAGTTGGGCACTTGTCTGTTCAAGCACTAATGACCCCTACGCCTGGTCTCCACGCATGCCCCGGTTCTTACATAACCGTGAGGGTATTCGGACACACTCCGGACTATAGGGTCCCGAGGTTGAAGCGAAAAGGTCCGCCATGACAAACGATCTACAATCCGGCTAGAAGGCATTTTACATGTCATCTTAAATTACATAGTCAATTTGACTGGGTGTATTCCTCCTCAATACCATCTAATAGGCTGTCTAGTTTACAGTCTGTTGGGAATACTTTATGCCAATTCTACTTGGACGTACACTAAGCTCACAGGATCTCCTTCCCATCGGGCCCCACAGTCCGACTCGCCATGTGGTTTGGGTCAGCCTTCGTGTACCGCGTCTTCACCATGGCCCAGCCTCCCTGGCGCCTTGACGGTAGGCCGATATCTTCCATAATCGGAAGCGCCGCCGCGCTCCCTTAAGCCTCTCTGCAAGCTCTCCAAGGCCCTCGGGTAGGGAGACAGATGGCCACAAGGCCTGGGCGACGCCTTTGATCACCTGCCGAACTCGTTCGTGCAGTTGTAAGAGCTCGGGAAGAAGGTCACCCGTAGAACCGGGCATTTCCTCTGCAGGACTTCCTGTGAGCATACCTACAGACATAACTCTGTTAGTCGACTTCCTCGCCGAACTCTTTTTTAAAGTTCGTTCAAGCACTTACTAAAAATGTCGTGTCAAAGCTGCCGATTCTCCTTCACGGAGTCCGATAGCTGGGCATGAACATCCTTTAGTTCCTCGCCCAACTGGGTGTTGGCATCTTGGAGATTATTCTTCTCTGCCTCACCTCGTAAGCACGCCTCGCCGCCTTTAACCGTGCAAGAGTTGTTGCTTGTCCAGATCTACTCGCGCCATCTGCAATGATATTGTCGACGGCACACATGCGCGACTTCACAACATACTTATCTTTCGAAGCGTATATTACCAGAGGGGGTCTCCTTGGCCTCCCATGCAGCGGCTAGTGCAGCCTCAAGTTGGGCTTTGCACTCTTCCAGCTCCCGGGACAGTTGGGTATTCTTTTTCGTAAGGTCCCAGATAACAAATGATCCTTAAATCAGTTATTTTAACCGCTTCAAGTCTCGGGGCTACCGCATATATAACCATCAAATTTTCTCACCCGTATGTCTTTCACATACTGCTCCGTGGCTCTGGCTAGACCATTTTGAGCGGCACGGAGGTGCGCATCTCCCGGGTTGAAGGCATCCAATGCCTCCTGGGAGAAACATGCATCACGAAGAACTGTCCGCGACGCCTGTGATTCATGGCACTCTCTACCTCGGAATTGGTGGCAGATACCTGTCGGGCATCCTTCGCCGGAGGAGCGCCCGACGACACTTCGTGTTCGCCTCCGCTTCGACCTGGCTTTGAGCCTCGGGCTGGTGGAGGCTTGATTGGCAACCTCCGAATATAGTCCGCGCGCTCTTTTTCTGAAAGAGAGCAAGCGTTAGTATGCCTTCCGGGAATAAAACCTGGGAATAAATGGCAAGCCATACCGTTGCGCCGGCGTCTCAATCCGGACCGCACTTCTTTTCAGCCTGCTGGGCCTTGCTGCCCCTTGTTGGCTAGCCATAGCAGGCTCGGCCTTCCGCCTCAAGGGCTCCCCCTGCAAAACACAATTGATATACGGTGATCAAAAATAAGCACGGATAGGTCATTTTCAAAATATTGGGACTACGGCCTTAGTTACCTGTGAGGCTGGAAGTATTCCGGGGTAATCGGCCGTAATGGCGACAAAGGCATTGTCGATGCTCAGTTGGTAAAATACCCCATCGATCAGCTCCACGGATATGTCCGGATCCTCTTGGGAGGCCGGATCGAGGGACCGTTCCGGATCCTCGGGTTGTGGAGGCGGGCTGTTTATATCCTTTACGGCCTGGCGCAATTCCTGCATCGAAATCACAAGATAAGGTACTTAAATATGGGAATATGGAACGGATGGGCAAAAATAAGTGTCCGCTTACCCAGCTTGGAGGATTGTACATAGAAAATCAGCCCTGTGGATTGACGCGGAGGAACTCCTCCTCTTCTCCCTTGTACAATGCGGACAAGGCCTTCGTCGAGTAGCAACCGATCCTGGCCCTCACGGGCCATGGGTGGCATCATCCTCCTCGTTGAAATCCCACATCGGTGGCCTCTATAATCAAGCGGCTGCACCCCAAAGATAATGCATGTGGCCATGACCCGATCATGGTCAGTCCGGAATGAGCTAACAACCTAATCCGGCTCATCAGGTAAAGGACGTCCTTGTCATTTTCCCTCTGAGGGCTCCGTGGATGCCAGCTTAGGCTCTTCTTCAAGGGAGCATTATTGAACTTGGGGAGGCCGATTCGAACAGGGTCCGGCAGGGGGACATCTTCTATATAAAACCATTCTGAAGGCCAGTCTTCGGACGCCTTCCTTGGGGTTCCGGATAGATATCTGGTCCTGTCGATGCGCCATAGTTCGGCTCCGCCCACTTGATATATCGACCCCTCCTGAGAACGGGGCACAAGGCAGAACAGCTTCTTCCATAGCACGAAATGAGCCTCGACGCCCAAGAACAACTCGCAAAGGGCTACGAAGCCCGCAATATGCAATATGGAGGCAGGCGTGAGGTTGCATAGCTGGAGGCCGAGAATTGTGAGCCCTGAGAAACGGATGAATTGGAAATCCGAGCCCTCTTATCAAATAAGGGACAAGGCATACCCGCTCTCCTTTGGAGGGATTGGGGACGCTCTCCGCCTGCTTTCCGCCACTATAGGTGGTGAGTCCGGCTTGAACCGGGACCATGAAGGCTGGGGGAAGAAATCCCTTGGTTTGGAGCGTCACTAGCTCAGTGTGGGGGACGGAACATCTCTCCCAATCTCCAGGCTGAGGGAGGGAGGGCGAGAGGAGGAGCTGTGTCGACTAGCCATGGAATGGATTTCTGTCGAATCCTCGTCTCTTTTATAGGCAGCTCATTTGCACAGCTAGGGGGGTAAATGTAAAAATACCCTGGCTTTTCGCATTCGTTTGACACGTGGAAGAAGGCCATTATTGGGCGTGGAAGCCAAGCAGCACAATATTCACAAGAAGCTAGACACTATTCAACAGGTACACAGAATTTGGAGAAGAACCCGCCTTGCAATGTCGAAGAAATCTGCGCGCCGGACTCATCGTCATTGAAGCCTGGTTCGGGGGCTACTGAGGGAGTCCCGGATTAGGGGGTGTCCGGATAGCCGAACTATAACCTTTGGCGGACTCTGGACTATGAAGATACAAGATTGAAGACTTCGTCCCGTGTGGGATGGGACTTTCCTTGGCGTGGAAGGCAAGCTTGGCGATACGGATATGTAGATCTCCTCCCATTGTAACCGACTGTAACCCTAGCCCTCTCCGATGTCTATATAAACCGGAGGGTTTTAGTCCGTAGGACGAACAACAATCATACCATAGGCTAGCTTCTAGGGTTTATCCTCTCTGATCTCATGGTAGATCTACTCTTGTACTACCCATATCATCAATATTAATCAAGCAGGAGCAGGGTTTTACCTCCATCGAGAGGGCCCGAACCTGGGTAAAAACATCGTGTCCCTTGTCTCCTATTACCATCCGCCTAGACGCACAGTTCGGGACCCCCTACCCGAGATCCGCCGGTTTTGACACCGACACTCACCGTGTCCATATATTGGGCACGAGCATCGCCGATGGTCATGGTGCAATGCACCGGCGAGGATGGCGCGGAGGAGGGGGTTGGCGCCGGATCATCGACTACCATGTTCTCCATTGGGACGTCGTCGTCCTCCGGCTGCCTGCCAGCCAACCAGTCAGCAACAATGGCTGCCATCTCCTTGTGGTCCATCGTCCGCCCGTCCCGAAGAGTGCTGGAGCGCGAGGAAGCCATGGTGGGCAGTAGTGGTGTGGACAGTAGAATAGGAACGGATGCGGATGACTGCGGCTATGGCCGGCACAGCAGTTTATATAGCAATGGTGGGCGGTGAAGGGACGGACGTGTGGCGGCGGAGTAGCCGACTCAGCAACCGCGTATCATTAATGTGGACGGCAGAAGGACGGACGGACGGCACTTGTGTCGCTTGAAGGCAGAGCAATCGCATGCACCAGGAAGCGGAACGGGACGGACGGACGGCACTTGTGTCGCTTGAAGGCAGAGCAATCGCATGCACCAGGAAGCGGAACGGGCGGCGCTAACCGTTTCGGCCGGAAAGTGCACGCGGGCGAGGGAGGTGGTCTGGGTGGGCCAGGTAGTTAGACTCGTGCTTGGCAGCGGGTCGGTCCAGCAGCTGGACATGCTAGCTCGCCAGCTACCTAGCCGAGCAGAGTGACGACAATCAGAGGATGGACGTAGCTTCCGATCCGGAGCCGGCGCCACTGCCCAAGCCGGTTCATGACGTGTTCACCATAGAGCAGGTGCGGCCGCACTTCAACGCCCTAATGGCGGAAGAGCTACCAGTGCAGGAGGACATGTGTTGCAACCTCCGTCTCCTCAACCAGCACCCGTGAACAAGAAAACGACAATGCCGTTGCAGACATGTGGCCCTATGATCCTGGCTTACCGAATGAGCAGCGAGTATCAGACCATCCGTAGGGCCCGCGAGGCCCTCTCCGTCGTCCTTCGAGTTGTTGCGCTCACCGTGGCGCCGCCGTCTCGCGTTGTCTACATGGTCAACGGACATGAGGATGAGGAGATGACTTTACTTGGAGAGGATGACAGTGGGGACCCACCAGGTCCATAGCCGCACGTACGCAAGTGCCTCCTTATTAGTATATAAAACTATATTTTTTTCTTCCTCCAGGTTTCCTGACATCACGGTCCCACACCATTGTCAACCTATGTAGTCAATAAATGAGAGAATTGCACAAGAAGCGGCCCACAGCTGGGACCAAGCAGCTCGAGCAGTATTTGTGTTTTTGAGGTGTGAGCACTGCAGAGTTTTTCTTGAGCGATGTTTAGTCCAGATATTAATGTTTCTCCTCTAAACAACAACGAAAACATCACTGCAGTACTGGGCGGGCTGTGGCCCGTCTAGCCCAGGCCAGATATCCAGCCCAGATATTAATTTTTTTCAAGCTGAAAATGGCTAGCCCAGCTATACTTTTTTTAGGAATACCTAGGCAAGGTTGTTGTTATTCTCCGCTCATTGGCTGCAAATCTTTCCTAGGAGGGATGCATTAGGCTTAACAAGAAAATGGGCTTTAAGAAATAGTAAATGGGATGTAATTATAAAAACTGGGCAGGAACTATAAAAAATGCACCAAACACGTAATTACTTTATAAAATATTATTTTTGGATATTGAAAATTTTAGTTTCATTAATTGTTGCGAGCGCAATGTTTCGTTGGATTTTTACGTAATATAAATTTATATTGAAATTGTATTTAAGCTAACTAGAAATTTCGGGATAAAAATATTTCGGATCCCATAAAAATGTGGGAAATTTTATTGAATTCTGTTTTGAACAGTTGGTTGAAATGGGCTGTACTTTTAACAAATTGTAAATGGGCTGTAGTAAATTCCATTAGAACTCAAAAATTGGCTGCACAATCTTACAAATCTCAAATGGGCTATAAGTTCTCTGCCACACACTTGTGGCCTTACTAAGTTGACGCGTCCCCTAAAAAAAGAGAGTTGACGCGTACGCAAGGCGTTGTCAACTTATAGTCAACACACGTTTCTAGCAGCAGTGGCCATTGGATGTCCATCCAACGGATGACGTGCTTCTTCTTCAATCTCGGATATTCTAGCTTCAGCTGCGCAAAAAATGATTCCTCCCCCTGACATCTGGGGCGCACCGTTTCAGAAGCTGACCTATGGGCCTACTAAGTTGACGCGTACCAAGGGCTTTGTCAACTTAGTCAATATAAACGATTCTAGCTGCAGTGACCGTACGATGTCCATCCAACGGCCGTCGTGCTTCTTCAACCTCTGGTCTTCTTGCTCCAGCCGCCCTAAGCAGCGCCGGTCGTGCCGCCTGCTCCTACCTCCGTGGCGGCTGTCTGCGTGCCACAGCCTCACCGCCCCCTACTACTCCCACCGCTGGCCAGGCCATCCCTCTACTCACCCACACCCCCTGTTATTCCGCGGCGATGGCAGCCTCACACCACAGCCGAACCAGTGAACCCTCGTAGATTTTCTCCGCTGCTGGCTTCCTTTGCGCGTTTTCCCTGCTCCACATCGTCCCCTTCCTAGGCCTCGCCATCGTCCACCGCCCTGGTGCTCTCGGCACAGCGTGGTCAACGTGGTCAAGGAACGGCTTCCATCGGAAGTGGACTGTACGTGGAGAGGCTGACAGCTGGGTCCACGACGGCAGCAAGGAAGTGCCTCCTTATTACGTGGAAAATAATGATTCCTCCACCTGACAGTAGGGACCCACCAGATGGGCACCGTATTTCGCAAAAAAAAAGTTTCACCCCTGACTACTGGGACCCACCGGATGGGCCACCGTATTGCGCGAAGAAAACGTTCCCCCCACTGTCAGCTCGGACCCACCGGAAGTGCCTCCTTATTAAGCACAAAAAAAATGAATAATGCCCCTGCTGGTTGGGACCCACCTTGGTGGGAGGCTGACTTGTAGGCCTACTAAGTTGACGGGGACGGAGTGCTTTGTCAACTTAGTCAATATGAACGATTCTAGCTCCAGTGACCGTACGATGTCCATCCAACGGCCGTAGTGCTTCTTCAACCTCTGGTCTTGTTGCTCCAGCTGCCCAAAGCAGCGCCGGTCGTGCCGCATGCTCCTGCCTCCCATGGTCGGCTATGCTGCCACGGAGGCCTCACCGCCCCCTACTATTCCCACTGCTGGCCAGGCCTTGCGGCGACGGCAGCCTCACACCAAAACCGAACCAATAAACCCTCGTACTCCTCTCCACGCGGGCTCCGCTTCGTCCCCTTCCTAGGCCTCGCCGTCGTCCACCGCCCTGGAGCTCTCGGCGCGGCGTGGTCAACGTGGTCAAGGAACGACTTCCATCGAAAGAGTAGTGTACATGGAGCGGCCTACAGCTGGGTCCACGATCGCAGCAAGGAAGTGCCTCCTTATTACACGCAAAATAATTATTCCTCCACCTGACAGCGGGGACCCACCGGAAAGACCACCGTATTTCTCAAAAAAAAACGTTTCGCCCAGACTGCTGGGACCCACCAGCTACATCTTCACACGCAAGGAAGTGCGTCCGGGCAAAAAAAATGATTCGCCCCCTGACTGCTGGGACCCACTAGCTACATCTTCGCAGGCAAGGAAGTGCCTGACAGTCGGAACCCACCTGATCGTAGCATAGATAGCGTTGTCATTCTGGTCGCGAACGTGTACGTACATACTGGTCGATGTAGAGGCGCGCACGTGTTGTAGTAGAGGCGCGCATGTAGCATGTACACGTACGTACAGCGGCCAGGGTGCAAGAAAGTAAATACAGCCACGTACGTACATACGGGCGGGGTCTCGAACGCCTACTCGCGCATATGTACGGCCAGGGCTCGTGTACATGGCTGGGTCGAAACGGAGAAACAACGTCATCGTCATGTTCATGGGGAGGCAACGAAATGCGTCGTGTTCATCGGGAAGCAACGGAACGCGTGGGAGCCAACCAGCTTGGACAGAACAGCTGATGGAAACCAGGCCTGGCGTACCGCAGAACGGAGGAAACGTCCTTGTGTTTGACCGGCCACGTTCGAAACGGGATCCTATTCCTCGGGAGGGGTGTGGCATACCGCAAAACGGAGGAAACCGACCTCCTACGGTCAAAACGGGGGTCCTGTTGATCGGGAGGGGTGTGGCGTACCGCAAAACAGAGAAATGGACTTGTGTTGGAGCGCTACGGTCGAAACGGGGGTCCTGTTCATCGGGAGGGGTGTGGCGTACCGCAAAACAGGACTCCACGGGATACTATTCATCTCCTCCGTCGACCCCCTCCAGCCTCCACGGGCTACTGTTCATCCACCTTCAACCTCCTCGAGCCTCCACCTACGACTGTTCATCCACGGGCTCCTGTTCATCCAGCCTCCACCGCGCGCTACTCCACGGCTACTGTTCAACCAGCCCTCTCCACGGGCTCCTGTTCAACCACCCCTCCACGGGCTACTGTTCGTCCAGCCATCCACCGTTTACTGTACATCCTGCCCTCCACGGGGTGGTCCTGTTCATCCTGCCCTCCACGGGGTCCTGTTCATCCAGCCCCAACCGTCTCAAACGATCGGGGTCCTGTTCATCCAGAGCAATGCCACGAGGTCCTGTTCATCCACCCCCACCCGGAACTGTTCATCGAAACCCCCGCAGCAACGCTCACTGTTCATCCAGAGGCAGCATCGATCGGTTTCAGTTAGCAGCAGTAGCGAAGGAGTCGTTCGATCGGGTTTAATTAACAGCCATCGATCGACCGCTCGGGTTCAGTAACGCATAGCCTCCGGTGCAATCGCTCGGGTTCAGTTAGAGCCCAACGCATCGCTCGGGTTCAGTTAGAGCCCAACGCCTCGCACACACGCGCGTATGTACGAGAGAAATGCGCATCGCTCGGCCCCCGACCACCCACCGTAACCGGGTATTTTCCACGCCCTCGCTTCTACCACGGTTTTTTTCCGTCATGGACGGCCCAAAGAATGTCATGCAGCGGCCTCTCCGGCCCACCCAGGACGAAAACCCATTTTCTGTCATGATTTTTTGTCATAGAAGTAGGACCCCACCACATCTATGATGATACTGGGTTTTATCACAATTATCGTCATAGAAGTGTCGTAAGTATGATAGAAAATTTTTTCGTTCGGCCCAAAATGTCACGGATGTGTCTTTTTTGTAGTAGTGATAAGTAGTTTACCACAGACCTGCTAGCCCATAGCTAGTAGCTAGATGGCTTATTCTCTCTCTTTGATTCTCAATACCATGTTCTCCTCGATGTTTTGGAGATCTATTCGACGTAATACTTTTTAGCGGTGTGTTTGCCGAGATCCGATGAATTGTGGATTTATGATTAGCTTATCTATGAATATTATTTGAATCTACTCTGAATTCTTATATGCATGATTTGATATCTTTGTAATTCTCTTTGAACTATCGGTTTGGTTCATCCAACTAGATTGGTTTTTCTTGCAATGGGAGAAGTGCTTAGCTTTGGGTTCAATTTTGTGGCATCCTTTCCTAATGACAATAGGGGTAGCAAGACATGTATTGAATTGTTGCCATCGAGGATAAAAAGATAGGGTTTTCATCATATTGCTTGAGTTAATTCTTCTACATCATGTCATCTTACTTAATGCGTTACTCTGTTCTTCATGAACTTAAAACTCTAGATGCAGGCAGGAGTCGGTCAATGTGTGGAGTAATAGTAGTAGATGCAGAATCGTTTCGATCTACTTGACACGGACATGATGCCTATATTCGTGATCATTGCCTTAGATATCGTCATAACTTTGCGCTTTTCTATCAATTGCTCGGCAGTAATTTGTTCACCCACCGTATTATTTGCTATCTTGAGAGAAGCCTCTAGTAAAACCTGTGGCTTGTGGGTCTATTTTCCATCATATTTGTTTCCGATCTTCTATTTTCCATCATATTAGTTTCCGATCTACTATTATGCAATCTTTTTCTTTCCAATCTATAAACCAAAAATATTTACTTTATCGTTTATCTATCTCTATCAGATCTCTCTTTTGCAAGTAACCGTGAAGGGATTGATAACCCCTTTATCGCGTTGGGTGCAAGTTGTTTGATTGTTTTGTTGACACCCAATTTTGGCATGGTCAAGAACATAATTAAGATGATCTCAAATGAAGTGGTCTACCTGAAATATTTCCGTATTGTCGACGTGAACATCTTTGAAGTTTTGGCCATCGCTATCCGATCTCATCTCGAGGGCCGAAACTATACTCGAAGTACTCAGATTTTTTATTCGGAGTATTATTCGGCTGATTACGCCCCAAGACGGCCTCGTACGGAAAAATGATCTACACGAATTGTCTTCGTCTCATCAAAACGATCGATTTTCCGCCGCCAATATAAGGATCAGTATTTGCAAAGTGAGAATTTCAATGCAATATATTCATGTCCTTATTTTGGGCCACCAATGCCAATGCCGTGGATGCCTCCCTATGCTTATTTAAATCCGTATTCATCATGGGACAGGTATGATACAAGGGCACATTCTCCATCTTATTTTAGACCATCTCACCAATACTATGTAGCTCCAAGAAGATCAACATTTGAACAATCACGCGTCAAAGACCGTTTTAATCATAAGGAATCGGTCTAGAGCTCAAGGAAGAAGAAAGAGGTGATAAAGCAAGTTTATCGCATGAAAAGAGATGGTCGTAAGTGTGCTACTTCAGATTTGATCTCAGATAACAAAGAGCCAATTAAAGTGTTGACATTGGCTACAAAAGGCAAAGAAGTGAAGCAATCAATTGATAAAAATCAGAGTGCCAAATCTAAAGAAAAGAAGTTGAGGGTGCACAAGGCCCAAAAAGAGTTGCTATTGGTTGAAACAAAATCATAGTCTAGGTGCTCACTCGGCTTATCGTATTGGCAAAAGAAGGAGTTACAAAAGCTTAGTGCGCAAGAACTTGAAGAAAAGAACATGGCATGGGTTCCCAAAGGAAGTACTCAAAATAATAATTATGTGCAAGCTTCCATTATAAGAAGTGCGGCAAAGGTGAAGAAGGAAAAGAGTGAAAACTATGAAGGACCAAGCCAAAGGTTTCAACATCTTCGGTCTACACATTATCCATGTTCTTCAACTATGTCATTAACGCCTATGCCATGGAATTCGTCATCAGGTATGATTGGTAACCCTCAATGGGCTTATTTTAATCCATGGATGCAATATAATTTCTTACATCATGAAAGGGTATTAACAAATCACTATACATTTGATTACCTACAAGTTTGTTGCTGATCCAAAGAGTTGAAATACTTAATTTGTCATTTCATTTGTTTATTTCGGCAATGTGCTTTGAATGAAGTTTACATGGTAATGGCCGATATTTATCTATCGTCCTAAGATTATGTCAGTGCATGGCCGGTGTAGTACTCTAACATCGTCCTTAGTTCGATTGGAGAGCGAGATAAGGTAGGTTCTCATGGAAATTTATATGTATGCCTATATTATTGATTGAATGGATTTGAGACATCATGTTCGATGTCATTGAATATATGTTCCATAGACCAATTCATAGTTTCATAATGGGCTAGTGGGCTTATACTTTGTTTGGATATGATTTGGCTTATGTACCTTTGAGATCTATAAGAGGCCAAATCGTAGCTGATTTTATTACTGAACATCGGATCAATGACATGCATAATATTGATATTAGCCTTGTCTCTCTATTACTATGGAGATTATGTTTTGATGGTTCAATTACTAGCAATGGCCAAAGTGTTGGTGTTGTTTATATATCTCTTTATGGTACTATTTTTGAAGCCTCATGCCGATTAGAATATTTTTATGCATGATTAATCAAATCCGAATATGCATTGTTATTCGGATTGAATCTTTTACTTGCTATAGGTGCTATACATAATTAGGCTTTCGGTGATTCGTTATGAGTAGTCACTACAAAAAAAGACACATCCGTGACAATTTGGGCCGAACAATTTTTTTTTCTGTCATACATATGAAACTTCTATGACGATAATTGTGACAAAACCGGTATCATCATAGATGTGGTGGGCTCCTACTTCTATGACAAAAATCATGATGAGAAAATGGGCTTTTCGTCACGGCAGGCCGGAGACGCAGCTGCATGACATTCTTTGGGCCGTCCATGATGAAAAAACCGTGGTAGAAGCGAGGGGAGGAAAATATCGGGAGTTGCCGCCACGGTGGGAGGTCGGTGGCGAGCGATGCGCGCTTTCTCGTGACGTGCTGCTGCGTGTGTGTAGGCGTTCGCTCTAATCGAACGAAGCGAGGCGTTGGGCTCTCGCGAACCCGGCGATTGACCTGCAGCTACGTGTTCTCGAACCCGAGCGATCCATCGATGGCTGTTAACTGAACCCGATGGAGCGATTCCTTCGCCGCTGCTGCTAACTGAAGCCGATCGATTGGATGAACAGTGAGCGGTGGCATTGCCTCTGGATGAACAGGACCCCGTGGTGTGGAAGGATGGATGAACAGTAGAGAGTGGAGGGGTGGCCATGGAGGGGTGGTTGAACAGGACCCCGTGGTGTGGAGGGCTGGATGAACAGTAGATGGTGGAGGGGTGCCCGTGGAGGGGTGGTTGAATAGTAGCCGCTGGAGTAGCACACGGTGGAGGCTGGATGAACAGGAGCCTGTGGAGGCTGGAGGAGGTCGACGGTAGCCCATGGAGGCTGGAGGAGGTCGACGGTTGAGATGAACAGTATCCCGTGGAGTCCCGTTTTGCGGTACGCCACACCCCTCCCGATGAACAGGACCCCCGTTTCAACCTAGCGCTCCAACATAGGTCCGTTTTGTCCGTTTTCCGGTACGCCACACCCCTCCCGATTGACAGAACCCCCGTCTCGACCGTAGGAGGTCCGTTTCCTCCGTTTTGCGGTACGCCACACCCCTCCCGATCAACAGGACCCCCGTTTCGACCGTAGGAGGTCCGTTTCCTCCGTTTTGCGGTACGCCAGACCCCTCCCGATGAACAGGATCCCGTTTCGAACGTGACCGGTCGAACACAAGGCCGTTTCCTCAATTGTGCGGTACGCCAGGCCTCGTTTCCATCGCCTGTTCCGTCTAAGCCCTCCCGATGAACACGACCACGCATTCCGTTTCGACTCAGCCGGTTGGCTCCCACGCATTCCGTTGCCTCCCGATGAACACGACGCATTCCGTTGCCTCCCCGTGAACACGACGCATTCTGTTGCCTCCCCATGAACACAACGACGATGCTGTTTCTCCGTTCCGACCCAGCCATGTACGTATGCGCGAGTAGGCGTTCGAGACCCTGCCCGTATGTACGTACGTGGCCGTATTTTCTTTCTTGCACCCTCGCCGATGTACATACGTGTACATGCTACGTGCGCGCCTCTACTACGACACGTGCGCGCCTCTACATCCACGAGTATATATATACGTACACGTTCTCGACCAGAATGACAACGCTACGTACGCTTCGACCAGGTGGGTCCCGACTGTCAGGCACTTCCTTGCCTGCGAAGAAGTAGCTCGTGGGTCCCAGCAGTCAGGGGGCGAATCGTTTTGTTTTTTTGCTCGGACGCACTTCCTTGCGTGCGAAGATGTAGCTGGTGGGTCCCAGCAGTCAGGGGGGCGAATCGTTTGGTTTCTTTTTTGCCCAGACGCACTTCCTTGCGTGCGAAGGTGTAGGTGGTGGGTCCCAGCAGTCAGGGAGGAAACATTTTTTTCACGAAATATGGTGGCCCGTCCGGTGGGTCCCCGCTGTCAGGTGGAGGAATAATTAGTTTGCGCGTAATAAGGAGGCTCTTCCTTGCTGCGGCCGTGGACCCAGCTGTCAGCCTCTCCACATATAGTCCACGTCCGATGGAAGCCGTTCCTTGACCACGTTGACCACGCCGCGCCGAGAGCACCGAGGCGGTGGACGGCGAGGGCTAGGAAGGGACGACGCGAGCCGGGAAGACGCTACTGATGGATGCCCACGCCAGAGGAATACGAGGTTCACTGGTTCGCTGCGGTGTGAGGCTGCCATCGCCGCAGAATAACAGGGTGTGGGTGAGTAGAGGGATGGCCCGCCAGCGATGGGAGTAGTAGGGGTGGTGAGGCCTCCGCCGCCATCGCAGCCGGCCACGGAGGCAGGAGCACGAGGCACGACCGGTGCTGGTTTGGGCGGTGGGGCAAGAAGACCAGAGGTTGAAGAAGCACTACGGCCGTTGGATGGACATCGTACGGTCACTGGAGCTAGAATCGTGCATATTGACTAAGTTGACAAAGCCCTCCGTCCCCATCAACTTAGTAGGCCCATAATTCAGCCTTCCACTATACTGGGTCCCAGCTAACATGGGGACTATTCATTTTTTTTGTGCGTAATAAGAAGGCACTTCCTAGCGCGCGAAGATATAGCTGATGGGTCCGAGCTGTCAGCGGCGGTAACGTTTTTTCGCGAAATCAGAGGCCCTTCGGTGGGTCCACGATGTCATTGGAGGAATCATTATTTTGCGCGTAATAAGGAGGCATTTCCTTGCGTGTGGCCGTGGACCCAGCTATCAGCCTCTCCACGTACAGTCCACTTCAGATGCATGTCGGTCGTTGACCATGTTGACCAGGCCGCGCCGAGAGCACTAGGGCGGTGGACGAGTGTGAGGCCTTGGAAGGGAACGACACGGAGGCAGGGAAGACTCGGCAGTTGTTTCCCTCGCGGAGGGGAGTACGACTGAACGAGGGTTTACTGGTTCGTCTGCCGTCGCCGGAGAATAACAGCAGGTGTGAGTGAGTAGAGGGATGGCTAGGCCAGCGATGGGAGTTCGGTGGGGCGGTGAGGCCTGCGCGGCAGCACAGCCGGCCGAGGGGAGGAGGGAGTAGGCAGTCCGGCCGGTGCTTGTTTGAGCGGCTGGAGCAGGAAGAGCAGAGATTGAAGAAGCACGACGGCCGTTGGATGGACATCCAACAATCACTGCTTGTGCGTCAACCTTTTTTTTAGGAAAGCCTCAAATCTGTGGAAAACAACATACAACCCATCTGCCATTATTTCTAATTATTTACAACCCATTTGCTAATTCTTAAGGTTTTTTTGGAGCCCATATTCTTTTTGTTAGCATTACAACCCATACTGTGGCCACGGTTAAAAAGTTATACGAAATTTTGCATATTTCGGTGCGGTCCGAACTGTTTTTTATCCCGAAATTTCGACTCACATTCAAACTGATTTTAAAAATAAATGTATATCAATATAAAATCCAAAAATTTCTCCACGCATAAAAATTAATGTAATTTAAAATCTCGAAATGAAAAAAAGGATATTTGAAACTAATTGCCGGTTTGATGTGTTTCAAAAATGTACAACCCATTTCTCTTTACTGATGGGCCATTTTCTCGGCCAGCCGAATGAAAGCTCTCCTTGTCTTGAAAGATTTGCAGCCCAACAGGCCTGACAAAGCGACTTACTTGGCAAATCACAAAAAAACTGGGCTATGGCCATGGACCCAGCTGTCAGCCTCTCCACGTACCGTACTCTTCTAATGGAATGTCGTTGACCACATTGACCACGCCGCACCGAGAGCACCAAGGCGGTGGACGACGGTGAGGCCTAGAAAGGGGATGACGCGGAGCCGGGGAAGACGCGGCAGTGGATGCCCACGCGTAGAGGAGTACAAGGGTTCACTGGTTCGGCTGCGGTGTGAGGCTGCCGTCACCGCAGGGCCTAGCTAGCGGTGGGAGTAGTAGGGGGCGATGAGGCCTCAACAAAGACACAGCCGAGCCCTTTGGAGGCAGGAGCAGGCGGTCTCCCCGACGCTGGTTTGGGCGGCTGGTGCAAGAAGAGCATCGATTGAAGAAGCAACAGGACCGTTCGATTCAAATCCAACAGTTACTGCTGCTAGAATCGTTTGTTGACTAAGTTGACAAGCCATGCGTACGCGTCAACGTAGTAGGCCCATTGTCAGCCTCCCAACCGGTGCGCCCCAGATGTCAGTGGGAGGAATCATTTTTTCGTGTAATAAGGAGGCAGTTGATTGCGTGCAGCTAGGCCAGCGGAGGGAGTAGGGTGGGCCGGGGAAGCCTGTGTGGTATCACAGCGGGCCACAAGAGGAGGGAGCAGGCAGTCCCGCCGGCGCTAGTTTAGGCGGCTGGAGCAGGAAGATCAGAGATTGAAGAAGCACGTCGGCCGTTGGATGGACATCCAATAGTCACTGCTGCTAGAATCGTGTGTTCACTGACGAAGCCTTGCGTAAACAAGTCAGCCTCGAAATCTGTGGCGTGTACAGCCCATTTGCTATTATTTTTATAATTTTTACTCATTCTAATTCATATGGAATTTATTGCAGCCCGTTTTCCATTTTTAGAATTGCCGGCCATTTTCTGGTCAGTACGAGGGTCAAAAAGTTAACTAAATATATGGTAAATTTTGAAAATTCGCAAATTTTTGTTGGGGAACGAAACATTCTTAATCCAAAATTAATAGCCATACTAAAACAAATTTAAAAATAAATTATTACTATGTCATGTTAAATCCAATGAAATACGTATAAGATATCAGTGAAGAACAAAATTCAAAAAAAACTAATATCCCATTTGCTATAATTTTTTTGGAATTTTCAACCCCTTTTGATATTACTTTTAACAGACATTGACCATACTCTTTGGGCAGGACGGAATGCATCCCTCCTCGTCTTGAAAGATTTGCAGCCTAGTAATTCAGAGAAAACAAATAGGCCTAGCTTGGGTATTCTTCAAAAAGAAATACTGGGCTACCTATTTTCCCAAAGAACTTGTGCATAAGCATTTAGCTTTATTTATTTATTTACTTATTTATATTTAGGGGACCATGAGCATGTACCTGGGCCGGATTCATGTGAGAGCCTCCCTTCCAATTAATTATGGGCTTCTCTATTGGGCCTTCATCAGTGGGCTGCATGTTATCAACAAATGGAAAATGTGTTCTGTACGAAAAATAGTATAAGCTACGTACGGTACGGGGCACTAAAGGATCGAACCATACAAGGACTTCCAAAACAACACATATATTCAGCCAACAGACAAAATATACTACTGATTGTACATTGAAAACAGCAGCAGCAGCAACCAGGGCTGGGGGTGCAACAGAAGCAGTAAGCAGGCCCGAAGAGTGAAGATGCAGCTCTCTTCCAAACCAAACATCAGCCATCATTACAAAATGGCTACCAAAAAAGAACAAGTGTATGCATCAAACTAAATAAAGATCCTACTACACCAAGTGTACGCATCTAACTAACTGGCTCAGTTAGACGTTAATATTTATTAAGCTGTGGAGATTGGCTGATGGCTTGAACCAGATGGGTGCCTGACGGGGGAAACTCCAGCCAGCAGGTCGAAGTCTGATACTTGCGACCCTCTCTCCTACTTTGGGCTGCAGAGCGTGGCGTGATACGTCTCCAACGTATCTATAATTTTTTATTGCTCCATGCTACTTTATCTACTGTTTTGGACTATATTGGGCTTTATTTTCCACTTTTATATTACTTTTGGGACTAACCTATTAACCGGAGGCCCAGCCCTGAATTGTTTTTGCCTATTTGGTGTTTCAAGAAACGGAATATCAAACGGAGTCCAAACGGAATGAAACCTTCGGGAACGTGATTTTCTCACCGAACGTGATCCAGGAGACATGGACCCTACTCCAAGAAGTGCCAGAGGCTGTCACGAGGGTGGAGGGCGCGCCCCCCTTGGGCGTGCCCCTACCTCGTGGGCCCCGTGACGCTCCATCGATGTACTCCTTCCTCCTATATATACCTACGTATCCCCAAACGATCAGAACAGGAGCCAAAAACCTAATTCCACCGCCGTACCTTCCTGTATCCACGAGATCCCATCTTGCGGCCTGTTCTGGAGCTCCGCCGGAGAGGGCATCCACCACGGAGGGCTTCTACATCAACACCATAGCCCCTCCGATGAAGTGTGAGTAGTTTACTTCAGACCTTCGGGTCCATAGCTAGTAGCTAGATGGCTTCTTCTCTCTTTTTGGATCTCAATACAATGTTCTCCCCCTCTCTCATGAAGATCTATTCGATGTAATCTTTTTTTGCGGTGTGTTTGTTGAGACCGATGAATTGTGGGTTTATGATCCAGCTTATCTATGAATAATATTTGAATCTTCTTAGAATTCTTTTATGTATGATTGAGTTATCTTTGCAAGTCTCTTCGAATTATCCATTTGGTTTGGCCAACTAGATTGGTAGTTCTTGCAATGGGAGAAGAGCTTAGCTTTGGGTTCAATCTTGCGGTGTCCTCACCCAGTGACTGAAAGGGTTGCAAGGCACGTATTGTATTGTTGCCATCGAGGATAACAAGATGGGGTATTTATCATATTGCATGAATTTATTCCTCTACATCATGTCATCTTGCTTAAGGCGTTACTCTGTTTTTAACTTAATACTCTAGATGCATGCTGGATAGCGGTCGATGAGTGGAGTAATAGTAGTAGATGCAGAATCGTTTCGGTCTACTTGTCTTGGACGTGATGCCTATATACATGATCATACCTAGATAACCTCATAACTATGCTCAATTCTGTCAATTGCTCAATAGTAATTTGTTCACCCGCCGTAGAATATCTATGCTCTTGAGAGAAGCCACTAGTGAAACCTATGGCCCCCGGGTCTATTCTCATCATATCAATCTCTATCACTTTTATAATTTCTTTGTTTTTACTTTGCTTTTACTTTTCACTTTGCATCTTTATACCAAAAATACCAAAAATATTATCTATATCAGATCTCACTCTCGTAAGTGACCGTGAAGGGATTGACAACCCCTAATCGCGTTGGTTGCGAGTAGCTATCGTTTTCTGCAGGTACGAGGGACTTGCGCGTGGCCTTCTACTGGATTGATACCTTGGTTCTCAAAAACTGAGGGAAATACTTCCGCTACTGTGCCGCATCATCCTCTCCTCTTCGGGGAAAACCAACGCAAGCTCAAGACGTAGCAAGAAGGATTTCTGGCGCCGTTGCCGAGGAGGTCTACGCAAAAGTCAATATACCAAGTACCCATCACAATCCCTATCTCTCGCATTACATTATTTGCCATTTGCCTCTCGTTTTCCTCTCCCCCACTTCACCCTTGCCATTTTATTTGCCCTCTCTTTCCCTATCTCCTCCTCTTTTTTTCCTTGCTTTTTGTTTGCCCGTGTGTTGGATTGCTTGTTTGTCGTGATGGCCCTACCTAAATCTGGTGATCTTCACCTTAAAAGGCTAGAGGAGATCGAAAACAATGTCAGGAAGTTTATGGTTTTGCAATTTGAGCATAATAATTTCTTTAGAAACGAGCTTAAGGAACAAAAGAGTTTTATGAGTTATATGAATAAAGAGCTCGATGATATGTCCAAAGAATTTGATGGTATAAGAGCCCAAATTGCTCGTCTTGAAAAGATGACCGCTGAAATTTCGGATATGCGAGCTACCTTAGTCAATAAGATGGCCGCTAAACCGAATTCCTATGAAAATAAAGATGAAGATCTAAAAGTTATTGATGTGTCCACTATTAAATCTTTGATTTGCAATATGAATCTTGATGAAACAGAATATGATCTTCCTTTACCTAGAAGGCGTTCTAAGAATTCTGAGTTTTTAGATCTTGATGATGAAACTGATAAAAGTGGGATTGAAAGAAATAAAAATCGAGATATTGCTAAACCCACTATATTGGATCTCAAGGAATTTAATTATGAAAATTGCTCTTTAATTGATTGTATTTCCTTGTTGCAATCCGTGCTAAATTCTCATCATGCTTATAGTCAAAATAAGGCCTTTACCGAACACATTGTTGATGCCTTGATGCAATCTTATGAAGAAAAGCTTGAGTTGAAAGTTTCCATCCCTAGGACACTCCATGATGAGTGGGAACCTACTATCAAAATTAAAATTAAAGATTATGAGTTTCATGCTTTGTGTGATTTGGGTGCTAGTGTCTCTACTATTCCCAAAACTTTTATGTGATTTGCTAGATTTCCGTGATTTTGATGATTGCTCAATAAACTTGCATCTTGCGGATTCCACTATTAAAAATCCTATGGGAAGAATTAATGATGTGCTTATTGTTGCAAATAGGAATTATGTGCCCGTAGATTTTATCGTTCTTGATATAGATTGCAATCCTTCATGTCTTATTATTCTTGGTAGACCTTTCCTTAGAACGATTGGTGCAATTATTGATATGAAGGAAGGAAATATTAGATTCCAATTTCCCTTAAAGAAGGGCATGGAACACTTTCCTAGAAATAAAATAAAATTACCATATGAATCTATCATGAGAGCCACTTATGGATTGCCTACCAAAGATGGCAATACCTAGATCTATCCTTGCTTTTATGCCTAGCTAGGGGCGTTAAACGATAGCGCTTGTTGGGAGGCAACCCAATTTTATTTTTATTTTTTTTATTTTTGCTTATGTTTAGGAATAAATAATCCATCTAGCCTCTGTTTAGATGTGGTTTTATCTTTTAATTAGTGTTTTTGCCAAGTTAAACCTATTAGATCTTCTTGGGAGATAGTTATTTGATCTTGCTGTAATTTCCAGAAAGTTTGCGCTCAGTGCCCGAATTGTTACAAATCAGCAGAACGTGATAAAATAGTGATACCAATTGATGCTGATCAATAAACAAATTTTCCAGGTCGTCTAATATTGGTAGAATTTTTTGAGTTCCAGAAGTTTGCATTAGTTACAGATTACTACAGAAGTTCTGTTTTTGACAGATTCTGTTTTGCATGTGTTGTTTGCTTATTTTGATGAATCTATGGCTAGTAAAATGGTTTATAATCCATAGAGAAGTTGGAATACAGCAGGTTTAACACCAATATAAATAAAGAATGAGTTCATTACAGTACCTTAAAGTAGTCTTTTGTTTTCTTTCTCTAACGGAGCTCATGAGATTTCTATTGAGTTTTGTGTTGTGAAGTTTTCAAGTTTTGGGTGAATTCTTTTGATGGATTATGGAACAAGGAGTGGCAAGAGCCTAAGCTTGGGATGCCCATGGCACCCCAAGATAATCAAGGACACCAAAATTCAAAGCTTGGGGATGCCCCGGAAGGCATCCCCTCTTTCGTCCACTTCCATCGGTAATTTACTTGGAGCTATATTTTTAGTCACCAACATGATATGTGTTTTGCTTGGATCGTCTTGTATTATTTGTGTCTTTGCTTGTTATTTTACCACAATCATCCTTGCTGTACACACCTTTTGAGAGAGCCATACATGATTTGGAATTTGTTAGAATACTCTATGTGCTTCACTTATATCTTTTGAGCTTGATAGTTTTGCTCATAGTGCTTCACTTATATCTTTTGAGCATGATAATTTTTGCTCTAGTGCTTCACTTAGATCTTTTAGAGCACAGTGGTGGATTTGTTTTAAAGAAACTTGATCTCTCATGCTTCACTTAGATTATTTTGAGAGTCGTTAATAGCATGGTAATTTACTTAATGTTAATATACTTGGTATTCAAGATATGTGAAACTTTCTTTTGAGTGAATTGTATATTAAGATAAATTTAATGCTTGATAATTGTTTTGAGATATGGAGGTAATAATATCAAAGTCGTGCTAGTTGATAATTGTGAATTTGAGAAATACTTGTGTTGAAGTTTGCAAGTCCCGTAGCATGCACGTATAGTTAAAGTTGTGTAACAAATTTGAAACATGAAGTGTACCTGGCTTGTGCATCCTTATGAGTGGCGGTCGGGGATGAGCGATGGTCTTTTCCTACCAATATATCCCCCTAGGAGCATTGCGCGTAGTACTTGATTTTTGATGGCTTCTAAATTTTTGCAATAAGTATATGAGTTCTTTTGACTAATGTTGAGTCCATGGGTTATACGCACTTTTACCTTTCCGCATTTGCCTAGCCGCTTGATGCACGTGCATTGCCCTTTCTCACCTTGAGAGTTGGTGCAAACTTCGCCGGTGCATCCAAACCCCATGATATGATACGCTCTTTCACACATAAATCTCCTTATATCTTCCTCAAAACTGCCACCATACCTACCTATCATGGCATTTCCATAGCCATTCCGAGATATATTGCCATGCAACTTCCATCATCATTATTATGACATACATTACTTTTGTCATATTGCCATTGCATGATCATGTAGTTGACATCGTATTTGTGGAAAAGCCACCATGCATTATTTTCCAGACATGTCACTCTTGATTCATTGCACCATCTCGGTACACCGACGGAGGCATTCATATAGAGTCATATTTTGTTCTAAGTTTTGAGTTGTAATTGTTGAGTTGTAAGAGAAATAAAAGTGTGATGATCATCATTACTAGAGCATTGTCCAAAGTGAGGAAAGGATGATGGAGACTATGATTCCCCCATAAGTCAGGATGAGATTCCGGACGAAAAAAAAGAAGAAGAGCAAGGCCAAAAAAAAAGAAAGGCCCAAGAAAATGAGAGAAAAAGAGAGAAGGGACAATGCTACTATCCTTTTACCACACTTGTGCTTCAAAGTAGCACCTTGTTCTTCATGTAGTGAGTCTCATATATTGTGCTTCAAAGTAGCACCATGTTTTTCATATAGAGAGTCTCTCATTTTGTCACTTTCATATACTAGTGGGAATTTTTCATTATAGAACTTGGCTTGTATATTCCAATGATGGGCTTCCTCAAAGTGCCCTAGGTCTTCGTGAGCAAGCAAGTTGGATGCACACCCACTTAGTTTCTTTTGTAGAGCTTTCATATACTTATAGCTCTAGTGCATCCGTTGCATGGCAATCCCTACTCCTCATGTTAACATCAATTGATGGGCATCTCCATAGCCCGTCGATTATCCTCGTCGATATGAGACTTTCTCCTTTTTTGTCTTCTCCACACAATCCCATCATCATATTCTATTCCACCCATAGTGCTATACCCATGGCTCGCGCTCATGTATTGCGTAAAGGTTGAAATAGTTTGAGATTATTTGAGTATAAAACAATTGCTTGGCTTGTCATTGGGGGTATAGAAGTTGGGAACATCTTTGTGTGACAAAAATGAAGCATAGCCTAACTATATGATTTTTTAGAGATGAACTTTCTTAGCCATGTTATTTTGAGAAGACATGATTGCTTTGATTAGTATGCTTGAAGTATTATTATTTTTATGTGAATATGAACTTTTGTATTAAATCTTTCGGATCTGAATATTCATATCACAAGTAAGAAGATTTATATTGAAATTATGCCAAACTATCACTCCGCATCAAAAATTCTCTTCTTATCATTTACCTACTCGAGGACGAGCAGGAATTAAGCTTGGGGGTGCCTGATACGTCTCCAACGTATCTATAATTTTTTATTGCTCCATGCTACTTTATCTACTGTTTTGGACTATATTGGGCTTTATTTTCCACTTTTATATTACTTTTGGGACTAACCTATTAACTGGAGGCCCAGCCCAGAATTGCTATTTTATTGCCTATTTCAGTGTTTCGAAGAAACGGAATATCAAACGGAGTCCAAGCGGAATGAAACCTTGAGGCGTGATTTTCTCACGAGCGTGATCCGGAGACTTGGACCCTACTCCAAGAAGTGCAGAGGCGGTCACGAGGTGGAGGGCGCCCCTACCTCGCTGGGCCCCTGACGCTCCACCGATGTACTCCTTCCTCCTAAATATACCTACGTATCCCCAAACGATCAGAACAGGAGCCAAAAACCTAATTCCATCGCCGTACCTTCCTGTATCCACGAGATCCCATCTTGGGGCCTATTCCGGAGCTCTGCCGGAGGGGGCATCCACCATGGAGGGCTTCTACATCAACACCATAGCCCCTCCGATGAAGTGTGAGTAGTTTACTTCAGACCTTCGGGTCCATAGCTAGTATCTAGATGGCTTCTTCTCTCTCTTTGGATCTCAATACAATGTTCTCCCCCTCTCTCGTGGAGATCTATTTGATGTAATCTTCTTTTTGCGGTGTGTTTGTTGAGACCGATGAATTGTGGGTTTATGATCAAGCTTATTTATGAATAATATTTGAATCTTCTCTGAATTCTTTTATGTATGATTGAGTTATCTGCAACTCTCTTCGAATTATCCGTTTGGTTTCGCCAACCAGATTGGTAGTTCTTGCAGTGGGAGAAGTGCTTAGCTTTGGGTTCAATCTTGCGGTGTCCTTACCCAGTGACAGAAAGGGTTGCAAGGCACGTATTGTATTGTTGCCATCGAGGATAACAAGATGGGGTATTTATCATATTGCATGAATTTATTCCTCTACATCCGTCATCTTTCTTAAGGCGTTACTCTGCTTTTTAACTTAATACTCTAGATGCATCTTTGGATAGCGGTCGATGAGTGGAGTAATAGTAGTAGATGCAGAATCGTTTCAGTCTACTTGTCTCGAACGTGATGCCTATATACATGATCATACCTAGATAACCTCATAACTATGCTCAATTCTGTCAATTGCTCAACAGTAATTTTTTCACCCACCGTAGAATATCTATGCTCTTGAGAGAAGCCACTAGTGAAACCTATGGCCCCCGGGTCTATCCTCATCATATCAATCTCTATCACTTTTATACTTGCTTTGTTTTTACTTTGCTTTTACTTTTCACTTTGCATTTTTATACCAAAAATACCAAAAATATTATCTCTATCAGATCTCACTCTCGTAAGTGACCGTAAAGGGATTGACAACCCCTAATCGCGTTGGTTGCGAGTAGCTATCGTTTTGTGCAGGTACGAGGGACTTGCGTGTGGCCTCCTACTGGGTTGATACCTTGGTTCTCAAAAACAGAGGGAAATACTTACGCTACTGTGCTGCATCATCCTCTCCTCTTCGGGGAAAACCAACGCAAGCTCAAGACATAGCATGGCGGCACATATCAGGGTATGGTGCATGCAGAGACGCATGGTACGCTGTGTACACATAGTTTTGCCTGATGAACGAAACCGCGCTGCCATCATGATCCTTGCCATCAGTTATCTCCTGGTTAATTGGATAATTCAGTCCAAAAAATAGAGAGCGTGTACCAAGGCTACTTACCAGCCTCGGTCAAAATTCTGAAGGCCCGGAGAAGCTGGGATCCTGCTCAAAGACACTGGCAATGGCGTGATTGTATTCCGCGAAACAACACGTGCAGCACGTCGCGACGATCATCAATCTTTCGCCGTCGTCGATCGAGCCAGGAACCACCTGCAAGCGTCATGCCGCTTTTCTTTGAAAGGTTCGGGATTAGGAAGGGTAGGGACACCAAAGGCCTACAACATCATATCAAGTTGAGTCAAATAAAAAGGCTCTTGATTTAGTCAATCTTAAGAACAGCATGTTATGAGCATGAATATTTTTTAGTAAATGTTGATAGTAATATAAGCAAGCCATCATGATATCATAGGAAAGTAACATCTTCTTTGTAACAGCCGTTTGTAGCGATATGATGGAGTAGGCCAGCAATACGTCCAGCCATAGAAGAAGTCGACGGCGTAAATGAAGCCCTTGTGTTCAATGGCATCGAGAGAACCATGGAGGATGTATGATCCTGCGATGGGCGTGCAGATTTATCCACTTACCGCGATGACTGTCGGATAGGCGAGACCGCGGTTGAAGAACGCAATTAGCCTGAAATCTTTATAATTCGCAGATCTTGTGGGCACTTGGTAGATTACAACCTTGAGCAAATCAAACTTGGTATCATGTTGGCTACTATAAGATTCTGAGTATTCTTGGCCGCGGTGCCAAAGCAGTGCAGTGTTAATGGAAGGAAGGGGGATCAATCACCGGGTGTAGACCTCCACGAGCATCCAGCTGCCGCGACCGTCGATGAGCACCATCCAAGACGTGTTCATGCCGACCCAGTACCTACCGTTAATGTAGCTGAGGCTGACGGGGATCAGATCACAGTGAAGGGGGTTGATGCTCGCCACCCTACGATCGTTATGCTGTGTGACATGCCATTTCTGAAGATCAGGCAGCATCAGCAAGCAAGGAGCTGGCTTAAAAAGCTCCGGCCTAAGGGCTTTGAGTAAACGGTACAGCCCCGACGAGCACGCGGCGAGCGGCATGGTCTTGAGATTGTCCACGCGAAACAATGAGCTTGATTACCTCTGTGGGGAGGCGAATTCCAGCCACTCTTTCGGCGGACGCTGCTCGGTTCTGCCATTGTTAGTGCTTGGGTTTGACGACGGGGGGGCGCCTTAGCGGGGATGGAAGCTTGGGCGAGATTATGTGCGGACAAAGATGGAGAAGCGAATATGTGCTGCAGGAAGTGGACGGTGATGATGACTACATCACGCCGCTTGACTTCGAGACACATACCAGCAGCGAGGGTCATATCGATGCGGACAACTTGCTTGAGTGATCACAAGATCTGGTACTCCCTACGATTACCTACTACGATTACTATGCCCTAGCTTCCTAGAGTAGAGTATTAGAGTAGGACTCTGCTCTACTACTAGCACCGGAGGAGTAGTATATTCTAATCTAAAATAGTTACAAACTTCAATGCCCGACCGTGGAACGACTACGAACCGTGCTCAAAGACCGTGTCTACGTGGTGTTTGGACTTATATGCAAAAAAAAATCAAGATGCCCGTGCATTGCACGTCACACCATCATCACCAACTCGGTTTTTTCTCTACTCCTACTCCTATAAAAGACTCAGTTGGTGATGATGGAGGCGAGGAGGTGAGGAGGCGTGTTCAGCCAGGCGTGCAGCGGACGGCGCAGCACTATTCGATTTGTTATAAAAACAGTAGTAGAGATAGAGACATAGGGAGGAGCACGAGGTTGTGGGAGATAAGGATGAACGAGGCAAGGCCTTATCTGTAAATGTGGAGGGAGGTGCGGGTATCTTTTGTAAAATTGTCATAGTTGGCTTTGTATCCGTCAGATATAGATCGGACGGTCTATATTACAAGATGGCAGGCATACCATCATCACCAACTCGGTTTTCTATAAGAGTAGAAATATATAGATATAGATAGATAGAGACTAGGGAGTACTAGTAAGGACACCATATACTGCTTCGTGTGCTACTCCTGCGCTCCATTCGGCGGCCGCAGCGTCCCCTATAGCCACTCCCTCATGTGCTCCATTCGGCGGGCGCTGTTGAAATCTGGGGAGCGCACTCTTGCGACTGCTGGCAGCCACGACTTCACCGATGACGACTTCTTCCACGACCTCGGCAACCTCTTCCTCAACGACATGGGCGACAACCTCAATGCCAACGGTGCTGCTCCCGTTGCACCATATGTGTTTCTGTCCTTCCTGTTCGAAATTGTGGTAGAATTCATGTTTCTACTCTGTATCCTACTACTATGCTAGTCCACGTTATTAGTTTCATCTCTGTTATAGCCATCATGATTTATTTTGTGCTTATTCGGATTAAATCTCGTAGTAACTTGCTCACATATTCAACTGGCGCAACATCCCCTACAGCCACTCCCGTTTCATGGACGGCCTGGTCGATGCCTCCAAGGAGCCCTTCGTCCACTGCTATGAGTGCCCGATGTCGTTTTGTGGCTCGCCGGCAGACATGGTGCATCACCTCACGGATGCGTGCAGCGGTCACTGCTGGCCCTTGGCGGAGAACATCAAGTACGACACGTGCTACCGGTTCACCATACCGGAGTCGCTGGAGGATCACCGCCGCCGTCTAGTCTCGGAGGAGGACGGCAGCGTCTTCCTCTTGATCGTGGGCACCGGCGAGGCCCACGCAGGCCGCCGCCCCGTCTTTGTAGCGTGCGTCAGGGGCATCGCCGCTAACGCTGACACTGACACGAGGCAGATGTACGGGTGCGTGGTCAATGTTACTACCCCTCCGGGTCGCGTGGGCGGCGAAACCGGCCTCATCGGACAGACTTGGACTCTGAGGAGCTGGGACTATCCTGCCAATGTGGACTTGGAAAACCCATGGCATCCGTTCTATCCTTTACCCGCCGACTCGATGCACGGGGACTCCAAGGAGGTTCACCTAGACATACACATTATCAAGTGCACTTAGAAAACATGTAGTGTGTTTGTGGGCACTTATGGCCCGTGTCTTTGCCGCTTTTGATTCTGTAAGCTTGTCGTTAAACTTGAGTGGCTTTCGCCGCAGTCCTTCCTTTGAATTGCTCCTCTCAGTGAGCTGATGTAAGACACTTTGGGTTTCATTTGATAATGGAACCGGGGAGGAGCCTCCCTGTTCTTCTAAAAAAATTACGCATTATCAAGTTAAATGTTGATCATTAGTCTTCGCTCAATGTAATCCGTTGTCTAAGCATGTGGAGACTTCCAAGCAGGATCTTGCTCTATTGGAGTATCGCACATGAATAAAAGTGTATCCGCTTATGGTTTAGTCTAGAATCTTCCATGTATGAATTTTTACTACAGTACTGGTGAAAGACTTACGATGAACCATTTCTTACATCTCCTCTACCCCCTTGCAAGTCATCTTGATTTAATCCCTCCGTCTAGGTGTATAAGGGCATGGTTAATATTACTTAATAGTATAGCCAACTGTTGACTATAAGAAAGTGCCATGTCATCTGTAGCCAACATGTATAACAATCGATACTCAAAAACTAATTCTTAAAGATCATTTCTACCAAAGCACAATAAGTGTTATTTCTTCACAAGTTTTGGATGCAGGTTGAACAGTTGAACGCTTATGTTTGCAAAAGATACCTTTTTATCTATTTCACCCGGATTTTTGTGAGCTCTAGAGATGAGATAATATCCAAAGAAACCTATCGATACCCGTTACACATGAGATGACCCCCACATCCTTTGTCAAAATAAACATCTCCCCGATCAATGCATTTCACTCTTGATTGCAACGACGGGCACCTTACTACTATAGATTAATACGACCAAAAATTGAACTAACATTATATATAGTACGATAAATCTGATGCATGTCACCTAAAATTATATCATTCAAAACTATGTTCAAATCTGAATCCAATGATATAGTTTTTGTTGACATGCACTAACATTTTGTCGATTAAATCTTGATCAAATTCAATGGGGACTAATAAACCACGACCGATGTAGTACAAGTGTAGAGGCGGCGCTGCACGGAGTCTCACCTCTCACTCGTGGCCGGCGATAAAAGCCGTCATATAACAAAACCCAACCACTCCCGGTAATAAGTGGCCGGTAAAATAAACGGACAAAGCAACCATCACATCCCTCCGTCTTTTTTGCATTTCATCTCTCTGCATTTACTTTCTCCGGTTCATCTCCCACACTCGATCCCTAGCTACTACTCCTAGGGCCAGTTCTTTTGGTGGCTTCCCCAGCTTTTCCCACAACACTAGTCATAGTGGAGAGTAACAATAAGGCGCCTCACTCTTTTATTTGGGCTTCTAAACTACTACTCCGTCCTGGTTTATTCGTCACCATTGTAATTTGTGCTAAATTTTGACCAAAGATTTAACTGATAAAATTTTACTCAAAACACTTAGGCGCGGTGCATCTAGGTGTGTAAGTCATCTTAAGAAAACCAAATAATCCCAAAACACTTAGGTGCGGTGCATTAACTTCTACCTCGTTTCTTGTTTCTTGACATATCAACCAATAAGAGATAAAGAGTGTGCATGCTTTTAATGACTTGAGATATCAAACACGACATGCAGTGGTTAGTTCATTGCATGAAATACTATTTATTAGAAAATAAACATTAACGTTTCTCGTTTTCTCCTCTTCCTTGGTCACGGTGCACAACCTAAGATGACTTGCTCACCTAGACGGATGGAGTAGTGCATGTGACATGCACTAACATTTCATTAGTTAAATTTATGATCAAAATTTACATTTCATTAGTTAAATTTATGATCAAAATTTGACACAGATTACAATGGGGACCAATAAACCAGGATGGAGGTAGTAGTTATGGGATTACTAATCTAGAAGCCTAAAAGAACTGGCCCCTAGTACTCCTACTACTAGTAGTACTCGCGTTGGAATCGTTTCACAAGCTTGACTAGTGCTGTTTTTCTACTTTTACAAAAACCGCATCGTAATGTTAAAACGTGCATTTGCACGTACATAAGTAATAGTAGTACTCCCTCCGTCTAGGTGTACAAATCTTCCCTCCTTCTTGGTCACCGTGCACAACCAAAGATGACTTATTGACCTGGACGGAGGGAGTAGAAAAGTCTACAAGCATATATCGAGAGAGACGTGTAGTCCGATAGTGTATAGTAAAGTTTGTGCTATATGCACGTACTTGCAAAATGCGTAATAATAACAACGTTTCCAAACTTTCCCATTTACATACTTAATTAAGGACGCTAAAAATTCCTGAACGTTCGGGATTTATCATTTGCGTCCCAAAACTAATGAGATCGCATTACGAAAAAAAAAATATACTCCTCCTAAAAGCCACGGCGCTCGCAGGAGCGCTTGTGGCGCGCCATGAGTGCCCTGGTGCGCGGCCGTTTCCCAGCGCGCCGACACAACGCCTCTTCCTCAGCCTCGCAACTCGCGAGCTGTTGATTGGCGGCTTGTCGCGTGGCGAAGCGCGATCTCACGGTGTGGTGATCCGGCGCCAACAGTACTCCTCCTGGCTGGAAGCGTGCACCGGTCCACGTATCGCCAAGCGTAGATGAGGCGCTTGGGCCCGGCCGCACTCGATGGCGTCGGCGCGGCGTCCTCCACCACCCTCGGGGCCCTCGCGCATGAATATACGTAGGAGCCGACGCGTCCTCCGGCGCTGCGTCTTTGGGAGATTGGGAACACCAACGCGTCCACCTCGACACGTCGCGGCGAGAGAGAGCATGTAGCGTAAGCTGGTTGCACACGGCGAGGAGGTGTGCTCGGCGAACTGCAGCGAAGTCGGCCCTCTTGGCCGGCGTGCCGGTTCAATGCCTGCGCTATGAATGGTCGCGTCCGTGTCAGAGCAATCACTCCCTCCAGTCCTTTTTTGTTTGGGTATAACAAAATCTCGTTTTCCATTCACATTTTACAAGTAAAATTCGTGGACAAACTTTGACCCAAAGTATGATGGGGACTAGTAAACCAGAATGGAGGTACTAGTTTTTTTAATCAAAGAAGGGTTTCCCCTTCCGATTACTGAAAACCAGCATCTAAATCTAAACCATAGTATTTGCCCTAGAACTACCAGGTTCAACATCTCGCAACATAGACCCATACAACCATACGCCAAGGATGTGCGTAGTACTATGAATTCCATTTTGCTCCATACCAATCGTTCTAAAAACTACTTACTACTTATAACGTGCCATTGAAAATCGGAACTCTTAACCCCGCTAAAAACGATATTTTAAACGTGGCTACTCGATCTGTGGCAACTGGCGAACCACCGCGCTCCAAGTCGTTCACCTGTGGTCCCGACCATCAACTCCTACAAAGGTGCTCCACCACGTACCCGGTACCCGCGAATGCAGCTATCGTGCGCCTAGGGTTTTAGGGTCTATTAGTTAACGTCGCCTTTACGTAACACTCATGTGTGTGAGATAGCGAGAGGCCGACTGCGTGCGTGCGCCTCTTCTCTTCGTATATGTACCCACCATTTGTCTGGTGTCCAAAAATTTATAATAACTACTAGCATGTGCCAATGTGTTGCCACACGATCAAAGTAGATTAATACATATTCACCGATTTGATAGAAAAAAAAGTCTAGTTTTGAAATACGTATATCACTAAAAATATGTTATGTTTCACTCAAAATATATTCCTTTGGCGGTTTTGATGAGATAAGGGAGGAATGTTGTTGGTTTCAAGATTCGAGAAGTGGTATATGTCTAATTTCTACTGTTACTAGCAAGATGCCGTGCGTTGCACGGAACATCAAGATCTTGTGGGAGAAAAGGATGAGCGAGGAAGGCCTTATACGCAAAAGTGGTGAAGAGTCTGGGTAAATTGCCATATTTTCCTTCCTATCCGTCGAGATATAAATCAGACGACCTACATTGCAGGATGGCAGGCCCACCATCATCACCAACTCTATTTTTATCCCTACTCTTATAAAAAGCATTGTCGGTGATGATCGTGTGCCTGCCATCCTGCAATATAGGCCGTCCGATCTATATCTGACGGATAGGAAGGAAACTATGGCAATTTTGCAAAAATATACCCACACCCCTCTCCACATTTGCAAATAAGGCCATCCCTCATTCATCCTTTTCCCCCACAAGATAAACTACTCATACAAATGCATCTTGATATTCTGTGCTACGCATGGGCATCTTGCTAGTTGTTGCAAAAGGCCCATGTGTGTGAGATAGAGAGGGAGAGTGGAGGAGGACGGAGTGCATGTGTGATAAAGACACAAGTAGTGTGTGTGCGATAGGTATCAGCTTAAAATGAGGCGATAGTGTGTGTGTGCACGATCAAGAGGGCATGTCTCAAGAAGGGAAGGAAAAGCTACATAGATACAAGGAGCGGGAGAGAGACATGTATGCGATGGTGGAAGCTCAAGTGTGCGGGTGTATAAACCATTCTAGAGGCTAGCCAGTCGATAAATGTTTGTGAGAGAAATATGAGTCGGGGTGCGGAAGCGAGAGTTTTGTGTGTGTGAGAGAGAGACGGTAGTCGGGAAGGGGAGTGGAAGCAGGAGTTGTGTGTGTGTGTCTGTGAGAGAGAGAGAGAGAGAGAGAGGAGGCGGTAGTCGGGGTTGTCGATCGGTAAACAAATGAATAATGTCGATGCAGGATGGAGGCGAAAGGAGACCGCAACAAATGTTGTGTCTACAGGAGAGAGAGAGAGTAATTTTAGTGGTATGATTCATATGTAGAGACATATAGGGTGTGTGAGAGAATCCCATAGAGAGAAAGATAAAGTGAAAGGCAGTGGAGACTGTGTGTGGCGGTGAAAAGAAAGCTTAGGTACAGCGTGATACGAGAGAACAATAGAGGCGTGAGAGATAATGAAAACCGTGTAATGTATAATGATAGGAGAGTGTGACACTTCTCGAGGGAGATGTCGAGACCATGTTTGCTAGGATAGGAGAAACATGAAGTGGCGTCGGGTGAGCTGGAGAAAAGAGAGTGATAGCTACGAAGGAGCATGCATGCGAGAGAGATGGGCGTGAAAGGAGTGAACAAAAAAGGGATTCAAATATTTGAATTCGAGATGATGATACATGTAATCCATACTCGAACCAAAATTGATCTATCAAACATGCATACTCATATGAATTCACGCACATCTATGTTATTTAATATGTAGATATTACTGATCCCTACATTTTAGTAGAACATAATTTGGTTAAAGTTTTTCGAATTCAACCTTAAGATTTTGAGATCGCTGTATTTGTAAATCATATTATACAGATAAAGGAGCAGAATTCTTTGTTGTGCTTTTGAAAGTATATATAAAAAAATTGATGTATATAGAATGTAATTCCAATTGAAAATGGATCCCTTGAATAAAATAGTAAAATACAAATGGGATTCGAATTGAGTTGGCATAGTAGCGTGCCACTGTGCAAAATTTGAGCAAGCGGGGCAAGTCGCGATAACCCGCCCAAACCAAAATCTGCGGGATGGAAATCACTACTGCCTATCCCTGCCACGCAAAGCCTATCTGCTGGATTTCTATAGGTTTCGATAGGGGTAGGTTTGTAATTTCACCCAAACGTGACGTAACCGCCTCTCACCCGGATTCACACGGTGGGCGCCAAAACACAGTGTGCCCTCGGCCGAGATCGACTCCCTCCCCGATTCATATTCATACACGGTGGGCACCAAAAACAAACTCTCGTCGGCAAATATTCGGTGTATGCGAGATTACCGTCCTATCCCCAACCGACTAATGTTGCTGTGATGTAGTAGAAATTTGAAATGGGGGCTAAGTTTGTAAATTTCCTCGCATTTGAGACAAGCGCGCCCTGAATACATGGTTCCCCCCGTTCATCTCTACCTCCCTTTTCCCCATTCGTACTCCGTGGGCGCCAAAACACCCTCTCCACCCCACCCTCCTCCATCCGCCACCCCATCCACCGCCGTCCTCCTCCACCATGCCGGAGCTGATACCCCGACGCCGCCGTCCATTACAAGAGATCGACCTCTCTCATCCATGCCTTCGGACCGGGATCCTTGCATCCCGTCCTCTCGCTTCATCCCGCCGTCGTCCACCTTGCGGCGCCGCTCCTATGACCGTCTCGTCCACGCGCCCGCCGCCACCGTCTACCCTCCTAGATCTGCTTCCACGCCGCCGACAGCCATCGCTACCGCTTAGCACCGTCAAATTCTCAGCAGAGAATCGTTACAGCGCCCGCACAGGCGGTACTCTTTCGTATCTGCTCAACTTATTTATCGCAGCAAGAAAATAGATCGCCATTGCTTTACTCTGATTTCTTGTCTTGGTTGCGAAGTTGCCTTTGTCCGGTTTGCACCTTCAGGTCCGCCATGGCATGCTCAACACTATACTCCCAATGCTTATGGTTTTCCCTTTTATATTCCACACTAGTTAAATCACATGAGACTAAATTTCAAAATTGGGTCAGTCGATTTTTCAGAGCTTCGCGGAGTTAGCGGTGCAATCAAAGGGCTCGGGTGGTTACGGGGCCTCGCCGAACGAAGAAAACTTCGGCGGGTGGGGGTGGGGGTGGCGGAGGAACACATGCGGTGGGGCGGTGGTCCGGCCGGCTGCCCGTCTTGGTGTTCTGTATGGGAAGAATTAAGAGGCGAGGAAGAAGAAGGGTTAGGAGGCGAGGATCTTCATCCAACCGCTGAAATGGTCGAGACAGTGGGAGTTGCATTCTTAATGCCCTCTGGTTCATCTTGTGTGGGCCTGCGCAACCAACATTTTATTATCCAAAATCTGCTTGCTCTTCTTTACCATGTTCCTCTTCCGTTCTTCTTTAATATGTACTCTCTCGTTCCTAAATACAAGTCTTTGTATAGATTCCACCATGGACTACATATGGAGCAAAATGGTGAATCTACACTCTAAAATGTATCTGGATACATCTGTATGTGATCCATAGTGGAAATCTCTACCAAGGCGTATATTTTGGAGCGGAGGAATATCTAATAGTACAATATGTTCCTTGTCTTGAAGATGAGCAGGGACATTTGCGGTGTAGAGGTCTATACGATTCGGTTGTGATGGACACTTTGAGCCTCTTTGATTCGTAGGATCTTGTAAGCGTAGGAATAGGATTTGCGTGGCCTGCCCACTTGAATCCTATAAGAATAACAAGGAAATGCAGAGCTGTGTAAGCCTTTGAGAGTTACATCGATATTAACGGCACCGCACCTTCACTTGAAGAGAGCTGGTATCCGAAGCCTTTCTAGGCGTACCGGCAATACTAGCACATATATTCCAGCAAGTTCCACTTGGCTGATTTTACTCCGATGCTTAAGGTTTTCCCGTGATATCTACACTATGATCTGTGTAGCTGCTTTGTGTCGCACTAGAAGCAGTCCACTCTTGAAGCTAAACACTGCAATGACTTACAAAATTGGCACCAAGGCATTGAGTGCCATTTTGGATGCAATGAAACTCATACGCTCCCCACCTGTTGAATCTAGTTCAGAATATGATCCTAATGACTATTCTAACCTCGAGGAGTCAAAGGAAGATGGCCTGTCCTGTTCACCCATCAAGGTGCCTGTTCTAATTTGGCAATGTTTTATTGATTGCGGGTATCTTGCATATGTTGTCTTGCATTTCTTCTACTTTGTTGCACTGCCATCTGCTTAGTTTACTCATCATATATGTCGAGATGCCATGCCCATCCATTATCAATACATATTCCATCTGTCATCATACCATGTTTTTCCACTCAAATGATGTTCTTGTGCATCAGACATCAAAAAGGAAGAGGGTGATTGCCGAACCTGAAGGAGCACCAGCAAAGTCCTTGAAAAACATGGTGGTGCCGGAGAAATTAGACATCACCCCACTTATATTGGTTGTACAACCAGTGACACAAAACGTAGGATCGACTCCAGTGATTTGTACCCATACTTCTTGGCCACACCACTAGCCCCACCACAGGACCTACACTCCGACCAAAAGGTATCTGTTTTCATTTGCCATAGCACCGGCTGTACCATAGAAAAATCCCACCGACAAAAAGTACAGCAAGTCCACCGTCGAAGACCTATCTCAAGCTGCAGAGCGGCCAATTCCTGCAGATTGGAACCCCATTCCATTTATTCCCAATTTAAAGACAATGCTTTCAATGTCGTTAGGGACTACGTGCATATATTCCCATCATGGGAAGATTATTGTGAAGACAAACACCATTTTCACATCTTCCTGTCCAACTTACGTGTAAGTGCTATTATTCATGGTTATTATTTTCCTGTTTTTTGCTGATTGAACACATCAATGATTTACATTACATTGTTGTAACTAGGCGAGAGTCAATCTGGATAGTCATGAAGAGCAAAGCTTGCTTGTGCTTTTCAAGGAAGCATTGCAGCAGTATCGGTGTTACCTGAGGAAATCACACTTTGGTGGCAAGTCTATAAACGAATTTCCGGTGAAGTCTCCTGTGCTAAATTTAGAAGACATTGAATGGAAAAACCTTGTTATGCAGTAGTCTCGTTCCCAGGATGAGGTACTATCTATGAAATCACATGACAATTTGAACTTCTACTTTTCTGCATGTGCCTTACGGATCTTTTTTGCAGGAAATATGCTCGAAGAAGAATTCCGGTTTGAAAAGAACGACAGGATATCGCAAATATGCTGCCCGCTGCTTTGCTCTTGTTAGTACTGTTGTCTGTATCACTTTGTACTTGCATACGTACACTGGTTCATTATGTGACAGCGGTATGCATGATAGCTTGCTTATCAATTGTTTGCTCCAAATTATCGATCTGTATGAATGGTTACATTAGTGTAGAATATATCCAATGCCAATGTTTTTTAGCTCCGCATTGTTCTTGTAAGTACATGCTGTCCTTTATCGATTGTACTTATAATGACGGTAGTTGTTCATGTACCATCACTCTGCAGCTTATTTTCCTTTGCCCTCCATTTTCTACATATCGGATCTATAGTTACTCTTACCATAAGGTTGGTCTTGAAGAAGTTTAGCTGTGCATTGCTCTTGGCTGTACCTTTTGCTGTATCGCTGCACTTACATTTATAGCTACTTGGTTATGTAGCATCACTCTTCATCTTATCTTAAATATTCTCCATTTTTTAGTATATTATCACATCTGTATTTACTCTTAACAAAATGTAGAATAAAGGCAATGCTTTTGAAGAAGATTACGTGGTAAACTTCTTGAATTGCCCCCCATCGGCATGGACAAGGCCTTTATAGAGCCTGTCATCACAAATAATGTAAGTTTGTCCATCTCAAGCCTTCAAACTTTGTTGTATATATTTGGTTAGGTATGACTGCAATAGCTTTTATTTTTGGTGTTTGCATCAAATTGCTTATTTAAAGTTTATTATGTAGTTCATAAACAAAAGTTTGTCCTTCCTCAATCTAAGTTTTCAGTTGTACAACCAAGTTCCTTCTTCATACCATGTAAATTAAACTATACAGAGCAAGTGATCTTCTTTTGCACTGCATGTATGCTTCAATTCTTCATCCGTAATCCAGTGGTGTGGTGAACCTACCCACTACAGCACAAGGTCATATTATGCAATGTCTTAACTATGAACAATGTCATATCATTGTACTATTATTTAAACCGTCTCTTTATTTGCCAATTTGAAATGGTATAAATTGATAGCACACTAACCAATGAGTTCTTGATCTGTAATTCAGTGTTGTCGTGAAGCTGCCAACTCCTTCACAATGTCATTTCCTGCCATGTCTTGACCTGAACAATACCATATTGTGTTAATGCAATTTTAAACTGTATCACTTTATTAAATCGATAAGAAATGTGATGAATTTTCCTTCTTGATACTTTTCGTGCAAAACACATCATATATCTCGCTTGTTTATCTTTGAGTGAGGAAGATATAAGTGTTGAACAAGCCTTGATCTCATCATCTTGCTCAGCTGCTTGCCTTTGCAGCTCCCGATGAGGGCTAACGTTTCTTGAACTCTATTGAAGTCTTTGTCGGTTTTGTATATTATTTTGTCGGCATGTTTATTTGCCTTTGAGTGCGATCTTTGATGCCCAGTGTATGTAATCTATCATGCGCTTGTGCTTCATTATCATAGTGGCGAACTTTGATGCCCGTGGATGTAATATGCCGTAATTTCTTTATTGTATAGTCTAGGTTTTCTTATTCACGATGCTGCAGTTATTTTATTGTATATATATCCTGTCTTGAGTAAACCGCCAAACTGTAAAATTACGGTATATAATCGGGCGTCATGCAATCACGATGTAGGTTGGGCACGAAAGCGTGCGAACAGCTCACGGGCGGCGGCAGCCGAAATGAACCCGGCCCATGATTGTGTGAATCAAATCACGGGCTTTTAACAGGCCAAAATTGTCTCGGTCCTTGTTTGGCCCATTCGGATATCGGTTGCGGCGGGCGGATGCAAATCGGGTCGTAGTTAGGCCCACCTATATGGCGGGCTTTTAACGGCGAAATTAATATAGGGCGAAATGTTAAGCGGGCCCTTAACAGGCCATAACTAATATCAGGCGAATTACTAAGTGGGCCTTTAGCAAGTGGGCCCAAAAGCATAGTGTCCGATTCTTGGGCGAATTTGATATGGGCCATAATTGAGCCCAAAGCCTCTTAAAGGCGGACCTGATCTGGGCGTAATTTGGCCGAGCGTGGTAGGCTTATAACGGGCGGATCTCATATAGGCCACTTTTAGGCCGGGCGTGGCAGGCCATTAATGGACGGATCGAGATATGGGCGGCATTTGGCCCAAAACATGGCAGCCGTTAATGGGCGGCCTACTAGGGTCCTCAAAATCTTGTGGGCCTACTGGTGGGCCGCCCATTAATGCCGATGAAATCTCGTGGGCCTTTTTTGGGCGGCCCATTATGATCCATAAGAATCTTACGGGCCTTTACAGGCTGGCCCATTATAGCACACAAAAATCTTGTGGGCCTTTAGTTGGCCGACCCATTATGGCCCATAAAATCTTGTGGGCCTTTACAGGCGACCCATTATGGCCCGCAAAATCTCGTGGGCCTTTAGCTGGGCCGGCCCATTATGGTCCGCAAAATCTTGTGGGCCTTTACCTGGGCCGTCCAATTATGGTCCGCAAAACTTGTGGGCATTTGATTGGGCCGGCCCAATTAAACTTGTTGGGCCGTGCCACGTGTCGACGTATCATAGGCGCCTTCTGTCCAATGAGTGGATGACATCTGTCCCAGCGATGAGCCGACACGTGTTTCCTCCAGCCAATGATGATTTTACATGTGGAAAATCCCCATTGGTCGGGGCTGTTAACGGGTTATCGGATCCAAAACCCGACCCGATAGTTTAACGACGTTCCGTTATGGTGGATGCTACGTGTCGGTCACCCTTGATGAAAGCACTTCTGTGACGCTGATTTATCGTCATGGAAGTGGACACTTCCGTGATGATAATTTTCGTAATGTCATGGAACACTTCTACGACATCACTGGTATGACTATCTTGATTCTGTCATAAATTTGTCATGGATGTACATGCATGACAAAAAACGCGACCTACTGTGACAAACACGTATCATCACGGAAGTGTATTTTTTTTGTAGTGAGTGCAACAAATATCCAGGGTTTATCAATGTTTTGACGAATCACTTATAGTTTGTCCTGGGTATGTCTAGATGCAAAATTTACCTTGGGTTGCTTTAATATTCTTCATATATGTAGACATGACAATTGGAGAGAGTTGGCATAGCAAGCATCCGGCTACCATGCCCGTCATGGTGTATTGCACATCTATCAATAGCCGATGCTTATTGTTGCCAACATAGGTAAGGCCGAATTGGAGCTCATTGAGGGAGTCCTGGATTAGGGGGTATCCGGACAGCCGAACTGTGTACAACGTCCGGACTATTGAAGCGTGAAGGTACATGACTCAAGACTTCGGCCCGTCTCCGGATGGGACTTTCCTTGGCGTGGAAGGCAAGCTTGGCGATCCGGATGTTATATTTCCTTCCTTCTAACCGACTCCATGTAAACCCTAGCCCGCTCCGGTGTCTATATAAACCAGAGAGGTTGGTCCTTAGTAGACCGATCACAATTACAATCATACCATCATAGGATAGCTCTTAGGGTTTAGCCTCTACGATCTCGTGGTAGATCTACTCTTGTACTACCCATATCATCAATATTAATCAAGCAAGAAGTAGGGTTTTACCTCCATCGAGAGGGCTCGAACCTGGGAAAACATCTGCGTCCCTTGCTTCCTGTTACCATCAGCCTTGGCCTTACAGATCGAGACCCCTACCGAGATCCGCGGTTTGACACCGACATTGGTGCTTTCATTGAGAGTTCCTCTGTGTCATCATCAACGACGCTGTCGAGGCGAGACTTCCCCGGACAGATCTTCGTGCTCGGCGGCCGCGCCGGGACTTCTTCGCAGCCATCCGGAGCAGATCGGCGGCTATGCCCTCGCCACGGTCAGGTTCGAAAACCTGAACTACACGGCGGACATCCGCAGGGACTTGATCTTCGATAGATTTGGGCCTATGCCAGGAGCACCGGACAGTCGCAACGAGCACGGCTTAGACCTGCCGTCAGACGAAGCTTGGGGTATCGCCCCCGTAGTATCTCCGGACCTTGATCCGGAGCGGGCTGCGCTGCCTAAGGACGGAGGGATGGACCCCGCCCCCCAGGTCGCGCACTCATCGGCGGAGGAGCCGAACACGGGTTTTACCTCTGCGGTGGCCTGTGACTCCGAACTCCCGGATTCGTATCCGGATGTTGGTTCAAGTCCGCACACTCCCGATCTAGTCGAGCCAGGTTGGGCTCCGGTAATGGTTTTCACCGCTGCGGATATCTTCCAGCACTCGCCCTTCGGCGACATGCTGGACTCATTAAAGTGTCTCTCTGTGTCAGGAGGCTCTCGGCTGAACTATGTCCGGCTCGAGTGGGGAACAGGCGGTGAAGGAATGTAACATCCCAAATTTTTAATTTGGAATGTTATACTAATAAATCATCATTGCATATCATATTTAATGCATTTTGCTTCGGTCCTAGAAATTTCTATGCAACTGAAGGACCCACGGAGAGAGTTGGGGATTTCGATATTTTCAAAATTGAGTTTTCTTAAATTTTGGAAGTAGGACCATTTGATTTTATTTATTTTACCTTCAATTATTTCAATTATATAAATATGAGAAAGGGAATAAAATGACTTTCCCAAAATAAATAAATATTGAGGATTTAATAAAAATCAAATAAGATTTTACTTTGGATTTTACGGCTATTTTATTTGAATTTAGGAAAAATCGTGTTTTCCAAAAATTGCATTTAGGCCCAAATAAATGTTCATCTAAACCGCTTGATTTTAGAAGCGGGAAAATTTATTCGGGATTTTGGAGTCCGTTTGGTATTTCTTTCGTTTGTTTTCTGTAATAATTATTAAAACAAAAGCTGGAACGCCTTTGGGCGTAATCGGCGAGACTCACTTTGGCGGGGTCTTTATAAAAGCCGCCGGGCCGACCAGCCCAAGCCGCCACCGCCAAGCCGCCGCCGCCCCACCTAACCCTAACCTAGCCCGCGCCCGACGCCGCCGCCTACTCGCGTCAAGGCCGGAGCTAACGCCGCCGCCCTCGCCGCCCCATCCCCGCCGCCGCCTCACGCATCGCGCCGAGCCTAACGCCGCCGCCCCTCGCCGCCCGTCCGCGCCGCGATTGCCGCGGACCACGCCGCCGTCGCCGGCGACCGCCGCCGCCCCGGAGCCGCCGCCACCGCCGACCCGCACCCCGAGGTTGACCTCGCCGCCGCCGTTTTTTTAGAAAAACCGTTCGGTTTTTCCATCGGTTTTTTTTCGATTCCGTTTTTTTTCGTTAGATCGGTTTTCTTCCGGTTTGGATTAATTAGTGAACGTTCACTCGTTCGTTCGTTTTTAACAAACGCGTTCATCGTTTAGATCCAGATAACGAACGTTCGTTCGTTAACCAGTTCGTCGTTTTTCTTTTTTTCAGATTTATTCCGTGATTTTCTGATCGCGATTTCTGATCCGATTTTTGTTTTAGTATAACTTTTTGCTCGTTTATCGGAATTAGGCGATTCAAGCGCCTAGAGTTTCGTCTCGAAACCCTCTTTCCGAGTAATCTACTCAAACCAGTTTTTACTTCTGTAAAATTTGACTTAGGTCCACATTAATAAAGGAAGCTTGTTTCTTTCGCCGTTTGAGTTTTGTTTCTTCTTTCGATTTGATTCTGTTTGCAAAACCGGAGTTCTTAAGTTGAACTTTCTGGTTAGACCTCTTATTTGAGTTTTACCCGTGCATTAGATGAGTACTTATTGTATGCTTGTTTGTTTGTTTGCTTGCGATAGAGTACCCGGACTGCGCCGCTTGCTACTTGGAATCCCTAGGTTACGCGGATCATCAGCAAGGCAAGTAACACTTTCATAATACCTCTTTACTACCCAGTTTTTATGCATTAGATCAATCCTCAAACATTGCATGATTAGGATCTAATTAAATTGTGGGTTTCGGGAAATAGATTGAGGTAGTACCTATTACCTGTTTTATTATCAAACCCTTGGGAGTTACTTCTACGTTTGCTTATTTTGCCATGCTATGCAAGTAGACGTGGATTGGGTGAGTGATTTTCCATGACAGATGTGAGATTGTTAATTAATGGTTTATTTAAGGTGGCAACATTAATACACATCTGGGTGGATTGAGGTACTGGTTATTCGAGATTACTGTTTCTTTTGGACCGCCACCCGGGCTCAAAGGGATCATAAGATTATTCATGCTAGAAACTTCCGTGTGCAGCCACATGCTATTATGGGCTCTAGCATAGTTGATTAAATCGTGCGAACTCTTACGGTGGTAGACTAGCGAGATGTAGGGAAAGTAGGTGTACGGTCTACCCATCGTAAGGTGCTAGCGCTTCGAAAGACTATGTCTCGGTCATTCGTTTCTCAAACACCATGTAGTGCGAGAAAACCAACGGAGGAGATCGATTCATGCGGGGAAAAGTGCGCAACCTCTGCAGAGTGTATAAACTAATCATGATTAGTCGTGTCCCCGGTTATGGACATCTTGAGTATCTAGTACTTGGATTTTTGTGTGAATCTCATCATGTTACTTTAATTAATATTGTTGGGTTTGTTTAATGATGATGCTTAATTGGGATTGAGGATGCTGTCAACCATTCTCAATGTTTAACAACCACCGTGATAGTTAAATATTTATTCCTTTGTACTAGGGAAAAATTGGCTTTACGCAAAAACTGTAACCATAGAGCTATCCACCAAGCCATATATGCATGTAGTATAGCTTTACTCTTTCATTTTTCTCTATGTGTTACTTTGCCAGCATATTCCATGTGCTGACCCATTTTCGGGCTGCAACATTCATGTTGCAGATTTTTCAGACGACGAGTAAGATGCTTTAGGATCGTGGTTCTATACTTAGTGATGTCGTTGGAGTTGATGGACTCACTTATCTTCCAAGCCTTCTGTTGTTATTGTTATTAGATGACTTAAGCCATATCTATTGTAATAAGTTTCTCTTTGGAGACATTCGATGTAATAAGTGTGTGATTGCTACTCTGTTATAAATCCTTCAAGTAATGTGCATGTCAGCATTCTTGATCGAGATGACAACGATGCCGACGAGATCGGATCGTTCGAGGTCTGGTTGCTACGAGATGGTATCAGAGCACACACTGACTGTAGGACACGACCACTAAGCAAATATCATAGATCACTACTCTCTCTTCTCATTCTAACTCCTCATCTTTTCTATTCTTCTAGGATGGCGGATACAAGGAACAAGTTCATGCAACCGGATGAAGATACACCCTTTGGACGACACTTGAAGGAAGTAACCAAGTACTTGAAGATCGGAGTACCAAGCTTCACCGGAACCTACAACGCCACCTTACCTGAAGAAGAGCGCTGGATGATTCAAGTTCAAGTTCCAGGAAGGACGTTCATGCCAGCCACTTAGCCTATAGATTTTTCCTTTGATGCACCAACCTGGAGTTTAGGGACGAGCATGGCAGCTCACATCACCATGGGACGCATTGGAGAAGTTTATCACCATGAGCTTAAGGATACTACCTACCAGATTTGTGGGCGCCGAGATGAGCAATGGGAGATGGTCAACACCAGGAAAGACATATCAGTTGTAGCTTTCATCCAGGAGTTAAACCAGCACATTCGACGCTAGGAGAACCAGATGAGTGCAGGCATGATGGATCTGAAGGAAGACATGACCAAGATCACGGAACTGGAGGAAGAACTCAAGTCTACACGCAATGGATATGAGGAGGAAATATCAACTCTAGTCGAGAAGAATGATGATCTGAAGAAGAAGCTAAGAGTGTTCATGGGATTTCCAGTAACTGGAGGAGACAAAGATCGCACTTGTCCCGAGAATTACATCATCATCGACGATACTAACTCGGACCCGGATGATAGTGATGATGACTACGTTGATGAAGCTGGAGCGGATATCATGGAGTCTTCATCGGAGCAATTTTTCTAGTAGACCACCATAAAGTAGTAGAATTTCCCTCCATGTATCTATTATAGTCTTAGCACTTTGTAACGATAGATAGACCGTTGTATGCCCTTGCTTGTTGGAAAGAAGTGTTTTGATTGCAATTTGCCTCATGTGCATATGGGTAGTGTTTTCCCTCTAGACCTCATTCTATTCTGTATTCTCGTCTGTTCTAAACCCTCAGATGCCTCCGAGACGTGACAACGGATTCGCTTTCCCACCGGAGCTCACCCAGTTGATCCAGCAGCAGAATGCATTGATGCAGATACTAGTCCAGAATCAGAATCAGGGGAACAACAACAACAACAATCCACCACCACCACTTGTTGATCACTTAACCCGTTTTCTTAGATGAATCCGCGGTGTTCTCGGTAGCACCGAGCGATTATTGCAGATGATTGGCCGCCAAGAGAGCGGGGAGTTGATCACTGCAGGATGCACAGATGCGGAGAAGGTGCGATTTGCGCACATCAGCTTGAGGACCCGCAAGCATCATGGTGGGAGAATTTCACAGCCACTTATCCATGAACACTCTCACATGGGATCGGTTTATTGAGGCTTTTCGTCTGCCCATGTTTGAGCAAGAGCTATGGCCATGAAGAAGCGTGAGTTTCGCAATTTGCACCGAGGAGGAAGATCGGTTGGCGGTATGTGGATGATTTGAGAAGCTAGCACATTATGCCCCGGATAGCGTCGCTACGGATGCATCTAAGCAAGAGAAGTTTACGGAAGGGCTGAATGATGAGCTGAGCATGCAGTTGATGGTAGCAAGTTTCAACAACTACCGGGAGTTGGTAGATCGTGCTCTCATGATTGAAGGAAGCAGCAGCAGATTGAAAACCGCAAGAGGAAGTATGGACAAGGGAAGTACAATTACGGAGCTCGTGAAGCCCGTTTTACTCGAAGTCGGGAGGACAGTTTCAACATACCCATGGAGGAGGTAGCTCGCACAATCACAATGGTCCCAAGAATGGTACGGGAATGGAGGAAGTAGTAGCCAGAACCGTACCAACCCCTCAACACCAACCAAGAAAGATCTGAGTCAAGTCACTTGTTTTAAGTGCCAGAAGACCGGACATTACGCAAATGAATGTCCTGAAGGCCAGACTAGAAATGGCAATGGAAACTCCGGGAAGAAGCCGAACCCTTTCAACAGAGGACAAGTGAACCACGTTAGCGTGGAGGAGGTTGAAGCTCAACCAGATGCAGTAATAGGTAAGTTTTTGGTTAAGTCATTTACTGCACTCGTTCTTTTTTATACTGATACATATCAAGGGGATTTGTGGATAAGTATAGACTGCCCACTAGGGTTCTAAAAACACCCATGCTAGTAACATCACCAGGAGCAGAGTATATGGCCAGTCGAGGATGTTTTCAAGTTCCGTTGGGTATAGGCAAGCATGTTTTTCCCTCGGATTTAATCATTTTGGAATCCCATGGTTTGGATGTAATTCTGGGTATGGATTGGCTATCAATGTATGCAGGAAACATTGATTGTGCCAGTAAGTCGATTCTGCTTACTACCGCAGAAGGGAAAAGGATAAAGTATGTATCAAGGCATGAGCCGAGGAGGATGCACGTAAATGCCTTATCAGGAGTTGTGCAGGAGGAAGTACTAGTAGTGAAGGATTTTCCTGATGTATTTCCATAGGAGTTGCCAGGCATGCCACCAGACAGAGACATTGAGTTTTTGATCAAGCTTTTGCCAGGCACAGGGCCAATATCCAAGAGACCATACAGGATGCCCGCAAAAGATTTGGAGGAGATTAAAAGTCAGATTAAGGAGTTACTGGATAAAGGATACATTCGCCCAAGTTCTTCACCTTGGGGATCACCAGTACTTCTAGTGGATAAGAAGGACGGATCGTTAAGGATGGTTGTTGATTATCGAGGATTAAATGCGGTAACTATCAAGAATAAGTACCCACTGCCAATGATCAATGATCTGTTTGACCGACTACAAGGAGCAAAAGTGTTTTCCAAGATCGATTTGCGATCAGGATACCATCAGTTGAAGATTCGAGAACAGGATATACCCAAGACAGCTTTTACCACCAGGTACGGGCTGTATGAGTATACTGGTATGTCATTTGGATTGACCAACGCACCTGCCTATTTCATGAACATGATGAACAAGGTGTTTATGGAATTTTTGGATAAGTTCGTCGTGGTGTTCATTGATGATATTTTGGTCTACTCAAAGAATGAAGAAGAGCATAAGGAGCATTTGCGTTTGGTACTCGAGAAGCTCAGAGAACATCAGTTATATGCCAAGTTTAGCAAATGTGAGTTCTGGTTGAAGGAAGTTGAATTCCTCGGACATGTTAAATCCGGAGAGGGTATAGCAGTAGACCCCACCAAGGTTGTCACCGTGACTAATTGGGAAGCAACAACGACAGTTGGGGAGATCAGAAGTTTTCTTGGACTGGCAGGATACTACCGGAGATTCATTGAGAATTTTTCAAGGATTGCAAAGCCCGTGACGGAGTTGTTGAAGAAGGATACCAAGTTCAATTGGGTGAGGAATGTGAGATCAGTTTCAGGAATTGAAGAAGCGTCTAGTTACCTCACGGTGTTGATTACGCAGATGAGACTAAGGATTATGAGGTGTATTGCGATGCTTCACGTCGAGGACTTGGAGCAGTACTTATGCAGGAAGGAAGAGTTGTTTTGTATGCGTCACGACAGCTTAAACCTCATGAGTTGAATTATGCCACACACGATTTGGAGTTAGCAGCCGTAGTACATGCATTGAAGACATGGAGACATTTTCTTATCGGAAATCATTTCGAGGTGTACACGGATCACAAGAGTTTGAAGTACATCTTCACGCAAAAAGAGTTAAACCTCAGGAAAAGGAGATGGTTGGAACTCATCAAGGATTATGATATGAGATTGCAGTATCACCCCGGAAAGGCTAACGTAGTAGCCGACGCGTTGAGCCGTAAGAGCCATTTTAATACACTCATGACCGAAGGACTGCCAAAGGAGTTAGCCGAGGATTTTGCGAGCTATGTTTGGAGATAGTTCCGAGAGGCTATGTAGCAACATTGGAAATTCAGTCGACTTTGATGGATAAGATCAGAGAAGCTCAAAAGACCGATAAGGAGATTGCAGAGATAAAGGAGAGGTCGAACAAGGGAAAAGCCAAGGGATTTCGTGAGGATGAGCATGATACCCTCTGGTTTGAGGACCGCGTTTATGTACCCAATGACCCTGAGATCAGGAAGTTGATTTTGCAAGAGGCCCATGACTCGCCGTATTCAATTCACCCAGGGAATACTAAGATGTACTTGGATTTGAAGGAGATTTTCTGCTAGACCGGAATGAAGAAGGACATTGCCGAGTATGTAGCAGTTTGTGATGTATGTCAGAGGGTAAAGGCAGAGCATCATAAGCCAGAAGGATTGTTGCAACCATTGCCATTACCCAAAAGGAAGTGGGATAAGCTAGGCATGGATTTTATTACGGGATAAGCTAGGCATGGATTTTATTACGGGATTGCCCAAGACTCGTTCAGGCTATGACTCGATTTGGGTGGTAGTCGATCGTTTGACGAAGGTAGCTCATTTCATCCCAGTGAAGACTACTTACACCAGTGCCAAATTGGACAAGATTTACATGACCAGGATCGTATGTCTGCATGGAGTTCCAAGGAGCATTGTATCAGATAGAGGAACCCAATTCAGCTCAAAGTTCTAGAATCAGTTGCACGAAACCTTGGGTACCAGGCTCGAGTTCAGTACCGCTTTTCATCTGCAGACAGATGGACAGACCGAAAGAGTCAATCAGATTTTAGAAGACATGCTGAGAGCTTGTGCACTAGATTATGGATCTAGTTGGGATGACAATTTGCCGTATCTGAGTTCTCCTACAACAACGATTATCAATCCGGTTTGAAGATGGCCCCTTCGAAGCCTTATACGGAAGGAGGTGCATAACCCCGTTGTCTTGGGACGAAGTTGGAGACCGTCAGTTGTTTGGACTAGATTTGATTAAGGAGTGCGAGCGGAAAGTGAAGTTGATTCGCGACAGGCTCAAGGTAGCCCAGTCGAGCGGAAAAGCTATGTTGATGCAAAGCGCAAGGAGGCAGTTTACGAAGTTGGGGATAGAGTTTACCTTCGGGTATCACCACTTCGAGGAGTTAAGCGTTTTGGTGTTAAAGGAAAGTTAGCGCCGCCTTTTGTGGGACCATACAAAGTTTTGGAGCGTATGGGAGAGGTTGCCTACAAGTTGGAATTACGAGGATTGTCGGGAGTTCACGACCGTTCCACGTCTCCCGATTGAAGAGGTGCCACGAGAGATGGCTGATATACGCTAAGAATGCCGTGCGCGCTAGGCGATTGGTTAGACGGTGATTTGACCTATGAGGAGAAACCGGTCAAGATTCTTGAGTATGCCAGCCGAGTCACCCGCAGCAAAGTTATCAAGTTTTGCAAAGTTCAGTGGAGCCACCACACCGAGGATGAAGCCACCTGGGCGCGAGAGGAAGATTTGGTGAAAGACCACCCTCACCTATTCTCTAGCTAACCCGAATCTCGAGGGCGAGATTCATCTTAAGGTGGGTAGGTTTGTAACATCCCAAATTTTCAAATTGGAATGTTATACTAATAGATCATCATTGCATATCATATTTAATGCATTTTGCTTCGGTCCTAGAAATTTCTACGCAACTCAAGGACCCACAGAGATAGTTGGGGATTTCGATATTTTCAAAATTGAGTTTTCTCAAATTTTGGAAGTAGGACCATTTGACTTTATTTATTTTATCTTCAATTATTTCAATTATATAAACATGAGAGAGGGAATAAAATGACTTTCCCAAAATAAAGAAATATTGAGGATTTAATAAAAAAATCAAATAAGATTTTATTTTGGATTTTTTGGCTATTTTATTTGAATTTAGGAAAAATGCGTGTTTTCCAAAAATTGCATTTAGGCCCAAATAAATGTTCATCTAAACAGGCTTGATTTTAGAAGCCGGGGAAAATTTATTTCGGGATTTCTGGAGTCCGTTTGGTATTTCTTTCGTTTGTTTTTCTGTGCGATAATTATTTAAAAAAAACTGGAACCGCCTTTGGGCCGTAACGCCAGGACTCCGCTTTGGCCGGGTCTTTATAAAGCGCCGGGGCCGACCCAAGCCGCCGCCCCCACCTAACCTAACCCTAGCCCGCGCCCGCGATCATCGCCGCCGCCGCCGCCGCCTCACCGCCCAGCGCCCGCAACCCGCCGCCGCCCTCGCCGCCCGTCCGCCTCATGATTACCGTCGACCGCGGACCCGCCCGCCGCCCGCCGAGCCGCCGCCACCACCGACCCGCACCCCGAGGTTGACCTCGCCGCCGCCGTTTTTTTAGAAAAACCGTTCGGTTTTTCCGTCGGTTTTTCGTCGGTTTTCTTAGATTTCGTTTTTTTTGTTAGATCGGTTTTCTTCCGGTTTGGATTAATTAGCGAACATTCACTCGTTCGGTCGTTTTTAATGAACGCGTTCATCATTTAGATCTAGATAACGAACGTTCGTTCGTTAACCAGTTCGTCGTTTTTCTTTTTCTCGGATTTATTCCGCGATTTTCTGATCGCGATTTCTGATCCGATTTTTGCTTTACTATAATTTTTCGCTCGTTTATCGGAATCAGGCGATTCAAGCGCCTAGAGTTTCGTCTCGAAACCCTCTTTCCGAATAATATACTCAAACCAGTTTTTGCTTCTGTAAAATTTGACTTAGGTCCAGATTAGTAAACGAAGCTTGTTTCTTTCGCCGCTTGAGTTTTGTTTCTTCGTTCGATTTGATTCTTTTTGCAAACCGGAGTTCTTAAGTTGAACTTTCTGGTTAGACCTCTTATTTGAGTTTTACCCGTGCATTAGATGAGTACTTATTGTATGCTTGTTTGTTTGTTTGCTTGCGGTAGAGTACCCGGACTGCGCCGCTTGCTACTTCGAATCCCTAGGTTACACGGATCATCATCAAGGCAAGTAACACTTTGATCATACCTCTTTACTACCCAGTTTTTATGCATTAGATCAATCCTCAAACATTGAATGATTAGGATCTAATTAAATTGTGGGTTTCGGGAAGTAGATTGATGTAGTACCTATTACCTGTTTTATTATCAAACCCTTGGGAGTTACTTCTACGTTTGCTTATTTTGCCATGCTATGCAAGTAGACGTGGATTGGGTGAGTGATTTTCCATGACATATGTGAGATTGTTAATTAATGGTTTATTTAAGGTGGCAACATCAATACACATCTGGGTGGATTGAGGTACCTGGTTATTCCAGGATTGCCTGTTTCTTTTTGGACCGCCACCCAGGCTCAAATGGATCATAAGATTATTCATGCTAGAAACTTCCGTGTGCAGCCACATGCTATTATGGGCTCTAGCATAGTTGATTAAGTCGTGCAAACTCTTATAGTGGTAGACTAGCAGATGTAGGGGAAAGTAGGTGTACCGGTCTACCCATCGTAAGGTGCTAGCGCTTCTGAAAGACTATGTCTCGGTCATTCGTTTCTCAAACACCATGTAGTGCGAGAAAACCAACGGAGGAGATCGAGTCATGTGGGGAAAAGTGCGCAACCTCTGCAGAGTGTATAAACTAATCATGATTAGTCGTGTCCCCGGTTATGGACATCTTGAGTATCTAGTACTTGGATTTTCGTGTGAATCTCATCATGTTAGTTTAATTAATATTGTTGGGTTTGTTTAATGATGATTCTTAATTGGGATTGAGGATGCTGTCAACCATTCTCAATGTTTAACAACCACCGTGATAGTTAAATAATTTATTCCTTTGTACTAGGGAAAAATTGGCTCTACGCAAAAACTGTAACCATAGAGCTATCCACCAAGGCATATATGCATGTAGTATAGCTTTACTCTTTCATTTTTCTCTATGTGTTACTTTGCGGCATATTCCATGTCTGACCCGTTTCGGGCTGCAGCGTTCATGTTGCAGATTTTTCAGACGACGAGTAAGATGCTTTAGGATCGTGGTTCTATACTCAGTGATGCCGTTGGAGTTGATGGACTCACTTATCTTCCAAGCCTTCTGCTGTTATCGTTATTAGATGGCCTTAAGCCATATCTATTGTAATAAGTTTCTCTTTGGAGACATTCGATGTAATAAGTGTGTGATTGCTACTCTGTTATAAATCCTTCAAATCTTGTGCGTGTCGACATTCTTGATCCGAGGATGACAACGATGCGAGAGATCGGACTGTTTGAGGTCTGGTCGCTACAAGGAATTTGTTGCCCACCCACCACCCACTTCATTGCCACGGTCGATGATTTAACCGAGGCATTAGATTTCAGAAAAAATATGAAGACATCGTCAGCTATATGACGATGCAGGAGAACAACATGAAGCACCGCTCACTGGGCGGTGGACAACCGCCTACCCCTATGATATATGTATGGCGGACACCCCGAAGTAAACCAATGGCGATGAGGCAGCGGAGAATAATCCCTCAGGGAAAAAAGCAAAGCATAGGCGTCGTCGATGCCGCCCAAGCCCGACCACGGGAATACCGTCCGGAAGGCGAAAACACTCGGATGGCGCCGAAGATGAATACAACCCAATTAAACTTGCCTTTCGGCGAGCGGACTGGCAAGCGTGGGATACTTGGAAAGGGACAACTATGCCCCCCCCTCCGAGGGCGAGGCAAGCCTCATTAATGGCCAATTTAGCGTGCACGAAGATCCGATGGAACAAGCCGCTTGACGACGGCTCATAGCCACGGCAAGGAGCACGCAAAGGAAGCAACAACAGCTTAAAGCTGACCAAAATTTCTTGGCGAGCAGTTAGACCAAGGTCACAGCCACCAAAAGATACGGACCCGACCGCCCGACAAAGGGCACAGGGCACAACCGCCACCCCAACCTAAGAAGGAAAACCCAAGGCACACACCCCAACGTCAACACACCACTACGGTCCAAAACAACACGAAGGACACAAGAAGAAGCATACTCAAGCCCTGGCGCCGCAGTCCTAGCGTCAAGTCGGGAAAGCTGGTGCTAACTTCATCAACTCGATCCGGTCAGCGGACAAAGAAAACTCAGACCTATCCAGCCCGAGCCACACACTAGATCAACCATGCGAAATTTATGGTACTCCTAGAAGGACGACAAAGCATACCAATAGAGAATGTCGGATCCTCAAAGGAAAACGGCTGGCCATGTGCCGGAAACAATGAAGGGAGACTTCTGGTCAAGATATCCCCCCTCCTCCATAGCATACAAGTACGGCCGCTTGCCCCAGACCGCGCCGACCATAGCAACTCAGTTGCAGTACTACGGACATAGCAAACCAGGGGCTCCACACATCATAAAACCCCCGCAGGTGTGAAATCACCAACAAACATCTCTTAAATGATGCTGGGAGCAAAGGCCAAGTTTTTCTGGCCCAACTCTCTAAACGGTTGTCTTCGGATCACCAAACAAATACTACGCCAAAGAATAAATCTTCAGCACCTTCCCACCATGCGGTAATCTACCGTATGCTAATGGAATGAACCACGTTGGCTGGATCCGGCGTGGTAAATCACTCAGGCCAACACCATGTGATGTAATCACACCTATCGGCAAGGTTGAACCCCGCCCTCGGGGCAGATATCATACAGCTGCCGGAGTAGCGAGTGACGCATGCCTGTCAAGATTTTGATACGACAGACGACTATCCGGACACCAATTGAGGAGTCCGCGGTACCCACCGAACATGATAGGTGACGCGGAATCGGCCAGGACACACAAGGAGCCCCTCCCCTAAAAGAAGGCAGTCCGGATTCACTTCTGATCCACTGACAAACTCCCTCCAGTCCGGCCATCATAGTTTCCGCCAAAAAACACCTCTTTTCACAATCATACATAATACTCATATGCATAGACATATCATGTCGCTACAATACGTAGACTTAAATAACACTTACTGGCCGTCGCTTTTCATCGACACCTCGTGTTACGCCCGATCATGCCAGGGGCTTCATAATACGGCAATAAAGTCCGACCACCTTCTCGGTAAATCGCACCCCGAACTTATAGCACTATATGCATCAGCTCGAATCATGTCTTGGGTCATTGGTTGTGTTTGCCGGATCCTTGTTTTGGTACCTTACGTTCCGTTATATCAGCTAAGGTAGCGCAGGAGAACTCTGCGATTGTGTCTGGATCGCCGGACGAGCACCTCGAGAGAGAAAGCCAAAACCATTGTCATGATATAGTGAGAGGTGGTCACTGTTCGAGAGGTTGTAAAATCCTAATGATTTATTCCGCGACAGCGCCATTATAAATGCAGAGTCGACGGATCGATCTTCGATCGGCGCCAATAGAGCCCCTAGTTGGCCTTCCGAACACTAGGGCTCTTGCCACCATATTCAATTCCTATGGCTAAGTGAGAGTAATAAAGCCTTATAGTCCGATTGCCGGTTCGTGGTGAAAGCGCCTCGCAAAGGGACCCAACTATGGGATAAAGAGCGTTCATATATATATCCCGAACACCCCAGTATTCTTGTTACGTGGGGGCAGAAGCCGACGACTGGCCAACTCTCAGGATTTACATACATTAAACAGCCGCATAGGAAGAACATATGTTCAAACAAAACAGGCAATATATAAACGCCATAATCCCACATAACAAAAAGTGGCATGAATGCCCTCAGGGAAATATAATGTCTTTGGTACATTTATCCGCCGCAAGGCGGGCCCCTTCAATACACCTTCATAGTATAGTTCGGGCTTGCGATGCTCCTTACCCTCTGGCGGCCCCTCAGTCACCAACTTCTCCGCGTCAAGCTTCCCCCAATGCACTTTTGCACGGGCGAATGCCATACGTGCACCCTCTACGCAGACCGATCGCTTAATAGCATCAAGCCGAGGACAAGCACCCGCAATCCGCTTCACGATCCCGAAGTAACTGCTCCAAATTGGCTCCGCCGGCCACAACCGGACAATCAAGTCCTTCATGGCTAGTTCGGCCGCCTGGTGCAGTTCGACCACCTGCTTCAGCTGATCGATAAAGGGCACGGATAGTTCGGTGCCAAATACTGCGACCAGAAATCCCTCTCCGCATACTTCTTTTCCTCGGTTCGGTAGAATTGGGCGGCATCTGATATGCTGCGAGGAAGATCCGCAAACGCCCCTGGAAAAATAAGAATTCAGCTTGCCACTTAGAGTTCTTCCATCATAATGAATAAATGGCTAAGAATATAGAAGGACTTACCAGCCGCAACTTTCCGGGCATCTTGAATGTCCCGTATAGCACCTCGGGCTTCTTCCCGGGCATCTTCCGCAGCTTGGAGCGCTTGGGCGAGTTCGTCTTCTTTCTCCATTACACTTTGCTCCAAGGCCTCGCTTTCCTTCACAGCCTCCTGGAGCTCCCGCTCAGCTATGACAACCCTGGCCTCGTGTTTTTCATGGAGTGCCTGTTCGGCGGCAGCCTTCTTATTGGCATCATATACAACCTTCTTCAGTGCCTCGTATTCGGCACTCGCTCCTAGGGCGTACAACACAAATACTTTTCAACAAGCACAATTACTTATTTGTGCCTAATGCAAGACAATGTTTTATCATACCTTGTTTATCTTCTAATTGCTTCCTCACGCGGTCAAGTTCTTCCTCGGCCCGTTCCAGGCTCCGCTTCAGTTCGGACACTTCCGCATTATGAGCGGTCGTCCTCTCCATGACGCTTTGTATTCAAACAAAGAGGTACATGTCATTAACATAAGTTCCCACGACAAGAGAGGATTTGATCCCTGCCGGATCCTCTCCTTTTTGGACGATGTATCGGGGCTACTACTCATATAATGGCGATTCCTCAAAGGTTTCTTGGAAAACATACCTCAAAGGCGTTTATAAGGCCAAGGCAGGACTCGTTCAGCCCGCTCTCGGTGGAGTGAATCTTTTCAACCACCGCACCCATAAGGGTCCGATGTTCATCGACGATAGACGCGTTCTTTAACGCCGTCGATGAACCGCTGGCAGCTCTGTCCGAGCAGAGGTTCTTTGGCGGAGTGGGAAACCTCCCATCGTTGAAGGTGGCTGCTCGCCCGATCCGGGGCCTTAGAGTCTCCGGACCTTGTCGGTGTGGGCGAACCAAGGTCGTCCTGGCGGCGGCACACTCGGGGCCATCGCTCCGTGTGTCCGCCCAGAGATATGCCCCTGATGCGAGCCCGTTGAGACGACACCTCAATGTCGCGCCGGGACTTTGGGAAAGGGCCTCTGGAGGCGTCTCGCTCGCCAAAGCGTCCGAGCTCAGCGAATCCTCAGATGAGGACTGGCCGGAACGGGACCTCGCCGGACTATGCAAACTATAGCAACAGATAAAATTGTTATACCCAAAAACAATCCCGGACGCATATGCATGTTTGGATCTTGTACACTTACGACTTCTCCAGGGGCTGGGCCCTGGGATCCCACTCTGGACAGCTGTCGGCAGCCGTGGTGGATGCCTCTGGGGGGAACCTTTTCTCCTCTTGGGCGATTCGGCCTCCAGGGACGAGGAAGCTACGTGCTTCTTCCCACCTCCAGAATGAGGCTCGCCCTCTTCTGCTTCTTCCTCTTCCTCTTCCGAAGAGGAGTGTCGCTTGAGTCTTCGGAATTTGCGTCCGAAGGCTCGCGGTGATGGAGGCCACTCCGGGTATTCTTGACCTTCTTGGAGGCCTCCTTCTTCGGCGCCTCGTAAGGCGCGGGGACCAGCATCTTCGTCAGAAGAGGTCTGGCCGGTTCCTTCAGCTACGGGGCCGGATAGTGTATCTGCTCCACTTTCTTTATCCATCCCTGAGGTCACGATGAAACACGGTTAGTATGTTTCCCTCATGATATGCCAGCTGAAGCATTAATAGATAGAGCTTGGCTGTGACTTACCGAGCTTGGAGAATGGGATGACTGATACCCACGGTCCTCGGTGGAACCCGGCCACGATTTGCCGGACTTAAAAAGCACCTTCCCGTTATCCTTGTGGGAGGAATCATAAAGCTCCCGAAGGGTTTGGTGCTCGGTAGGGTCGAACTCCCACAGAGTAAAAGCTCGGCGCTGACAGGGGAGAACTAGGCGAGCTAGCATCACCTGGACTACATCCACAAGTTTGACGTCCCTATCGACCACACCCCGAAGGCGTGTTTGGAGCAATGACAGCTCGTCGGACGAGGACCAGTTCGGGCCCTTCTCGGGCCAGGATGTGAGCCGCAGCGGAGCTCTGGATATGAACTCTGGAGCGGCCGCCCACTTTCTGCCGCGTGGTTCGGTGATATAGAACCACTTCTGCTGCCACTCTTTGACGGAATCGTTGAAAGCACCCTTTGTCCAAACGGCCTTGGGCATCTTTCTTACCATGGCGCCGCCGCATTCGGCGTGTTTGCCGCTCACCACCTTGGGCTTTAAATTAAAAATCTCCAGCCATAGGACGAAGTGAGGTGAGATCTGAAGAAAAGCCTCGCACACGACGATGAACGTCGAGATGTTGAGGAAGGAGTTGGGGGAAAGATCATGAAAATCAATCCCGTAGTAATACATGATTTCGCGAACAAATGGGTGCAGGGGAAACCCGAGCCCGCGGACAAAATGGGGAAGGAACACGACTCTCTTGTGGGGTTCCGGAGTGGGGACGACATGTCCCGCCGGGGGGAGACGGTGGCGATCTTGGGCGGATACCGGTGTCCGGAGCTTCTTGATATCCTTCTCCCGGACGGTGAGGCCATCCATCTGCCTCTTGCTCCGGATCCGGACATCTTTGGAAAGCCTCTCTTTGGTGGAAAGGAAGAGTGCTTGGGCGTTAGGGCTCAAAAGAGGGAATGGCGGCGGAAGGAGAAAGGCGTGGGTAAAGAGAAGGAGGTCTTATCTCTTTATAGGGGCGGTAACTGCTTTTTGCGCCTCCCCACTTGCCTGGTGGAGCCCGTTTGTCTCCCGCTCGCCGCGATTAGCGGTGCGGTTGGTTTACCCACGCCCGTATTGATGAGAATCATGTAACGAGGGGGTACGATCTCCGCTTTGACAAGACGTGTCGAGGAAATCGCCTCGCAATATGCGTTGTAGCTGGTTGTGGGGAGACGGTTCGAATAATGACCTGACCGTAGTGACACATCGCGTTGCCTAAAAGGTCGTCAGCGGATTGCATTTGTGAAACATCATTCTCTCTACGGTGGCATACGAAGATCATCTTGTGGATCCGGACATTGTTTGAGTGTTCGATAATTACCTTGGAGTATTCGGAGGAGGAACCCGCCCTGCAATGATGAAGACAAGACTGCACGCCGGACTCATCGTCATTGAAGCCTGGTTCAGGGGCTACTGAGGGAGTCCTGGATTAGGGGGTATCCGGACAGCCGAACTGTGTACAACGTCCGGACTATTGAAGCGTGAAGGTACAAGACTCAAGACTTCGGCCCGTGTCAGGATGGGACTTTCCTTGGCACGGAAGGCAAGCTTGGTGATCCGGATATTATATTTCCTTCCTTGTAACCGACTCCATGTAAACCCTAGCCCTCTCTGGTGTCTATATAAACCAGAGAGGTTGGTCCTTAGTAGACCGATCACAATTACAATCATACCATCATAGGCTAGCTCTTAGGGTTTAGCCTCTACAATCTCGTGGTAGATCTACTCTTGTACTACCCATATCATCAATATTAATCAAGCAGGAAGTAGGGTTTTACCTCCATCGAGAGGGCCCGAACCTGGGTAAACATCTGCATCCCTTTCTTCCTGTTACCATCAGCCTTGACGCACAGATCGGGACCCCCTACCCGAGATCCGCTGGTTTTGACACCGACACTCACCACCTCGACCACTAATGAAACTTTTCTGCAGGCAATGCAAGGATTAGAGGAAGTTCGTTCTTGATTATCTGCAAAATCCTAGCGAAAGGGTGATTAATATGGTTCGGAGGATGGCTTTGAGATACATATCTATGGAACCTTATCATCGAATTGTTATATAAGCTGAGAAGTTTCCACCCAAGTTGCATCAAGAGGTTCAAACAAGCAATGGCCAATATATACTTATCATCCTAAGCACATACAAATGGCCGATGGAGTGTTGAAATCGTGCTTAGAATAAACTACATGCAAGTTATTTTTCGGCACAAAAGTTTTGCCGAAAAACAGGGGGGCACGTGTTGACACCTAATTTTGGCATGGTCAAGAACTTAATTAAGATGATCTCAAATGAAGAAGTGGTCTACCTGAAAAAGTTCTGTATTGTCGACGTGAACTTCTTTGAAGTTTGGGCCATCGCTATCCGATCTCATCTCGAGGGCCGAAACTATACTCGAAGTACTCATGTTTTATATTCAGAGTATTATTCGGCTCATTATGCCCCAAGACGGCCTCGTATGGAAAAATGATCTACACGAATTGTCTTTGTCTCGTCGAATCGATTGATTTTCATATAAAAGTGGTTCCAATCCGAGCTTGTATGCAAAATTTAGAACCATCCGAATACATCCCTGTCAGGAGGAGAAAAATGGCGCGCCCCACCACACACCGTGTGTGATGGGTAGCGCGAATAATAGCCAGTATTGCGCGATAGATATGACCCTCAATATGACCTCTGATCAAAAAATGTTCAACATGAAAGTTGTTCGTCTCGTCGAAATGGTCAAGATTGCTTTGGTACTCGTTTCCATCTGAGGTTGTTTACCACCACAAAAAAGACTCGCAAGGTTCAGCCAGTTTAAACCGAACAATTTTGGAAAGTTCGGACAAAACCAATCCGAATTTGACTAGGGTTTTGGACGTGAATGCAAGCCTTTTCCTTGTATGGGAAGTCCAGCTGCCTCTTATATACCTAAGGGGTGATGGCCGATTGAATAACACACAATCAAATAAATCATATACCACTTTTTATCTTTTATCTTTTCTCCTTAACCCTAGTTCTTCTTCTCCTCGTTCTTCATTCGTTCTTCTTGTTGCAGGGCGGTGAACCATGAGGCCCTAGGGGCGGTCAGGCCGACCTAGGGCAGCCCATAGCCACCGCACGTCCAGACGGGGTCCCTCCCGGGCATGCGGGGTTTCGGGTCTTCAAAAGCGCCCACCGGATTGCCTGCGTACCGCGTTTCCGGATGGGCCTCCTTCTACGTGAGCTGCGGTGCATCACCCCCGGCGTCGAGGGTACACGGTGACGTGTTCGTGTGCGAACATGTTTGTGCAGGTATTCGGTGATTTTTGCATTATCTCCTACTGGATTGATACCTTGGTTCTCAAACTGTGGGAAATACTTATCTCTACTTTGCTGCATCACCATTTTCTCTTCAAGGGAAAAACCAACGGAAGCTCAAGAAGTAGCAGATGTATCACGGGGTCCATAAGAAAACTAAGGGATATTAAGGCCTCCTTTTAATAGAGAACCAGAACAAAGCATTAACACATAGTGAATATATGAACTCGTCAAACTACGGTCATCACCGGAAAGAATCCCAATTATTGTCACCTTGGGGTATGCGGATCATAACACGTAATAGGTGCATATAACTTGCAAGATCGGATCAGGAACAAAGATATAAAGGTGAAAACATAAATGGTTCATATCTGAAATCATGGTACTGGGCCCTAGTGACAAGCATTAAGCATAGCAAGGTCATAGCAACATCAATATCAGAACATAGTGCATACTAAAGATCAAGCTCTAACAAAACTAACTCGATTACATGACAAATCTCATCCAACCCATCACCATCCAGCAAGCCTATGAAGGAATTACTCACTCCCCGCGGTGAGCATCATGAAATTGGTGATGGAGGATGGTTGTTGATGATGAACACGGAAGATCCACCTCTCCGGAGCCTCGAACGGACTCCAGATCTGGCCTCCCGATGAAGAACAGGAGGTGACGGTGGCTCCATATCGTGAAATGCGATGGAACTTCATCTCCTATTTTTCTCTGAAAATAGGAATTTATAGCGTTGGAATTAGGGTCAGCGGAGCCTCTTGGGCCCCACTACCTACCAGGGCGTGCGAGAGGGGGGTGGCGCACCCTGGTGCCTAGTGGGCAGCTGGGGGCCCCTTCAGTGGGTCTTGGTTCCTGTAATTTTTATTTATTCCAAAATAGTTCTCCAAAAAGTTTCGCCCAATTCCGAGAACTTTTATTTCTGCACAAAAACAACACCATGGTAGTTCTGCTGAAAACAACGTCAGTCCGGGTTAGTGTCACTCAAATCATGAAAATTAGAGTCTAAAACAAGAGCAAAAGCGTTATGAAAAGTAGAACAACAGAGACGTATCAACTCCCCAAAGCTTACCCACTGCTTGTCCTCAAGCAATTCAGTTGACAAACTGAAAGTGATAAAGAAAAACTTTTACAAATTCTTTTGTAATTGTGTCCATATATAAGCTTAAATAGTACCTAGGTTTTCAACAAAGATAATGACTGACCATGCAAGCAATAAATCTTAGAAATTATATTCACTCATATCAATGGCATAATCAACTAGCGAGCAAAAATAAAATATTTCAAATGCCAACACTTTGTTAAGGCAATCATGATATAATATGACAATAATGGTATCTGATACGTCCATTTTGCATCATGCTTTTATATCGATATTTATTGCATTATGGGCTGTTATTACACATTATGTCACAATACTTATGCCTATTCTCTCTTATTTTACAAGGTTTACATGAAGAGGAGAATGCGGCATTTGGAATTACAGAATTTGGAAAAGGAGCAAATATTAGAGACCTATTCTGCACAACTCCAGAAGTCCTGAAACTCCACGGAAGTCATTTCTGGCAATAATAAAAAATATTGAGCGAATAAAATACCAGAGGGGGCCCACACCCAGGCCATGAGGGTGGGGGCGTGCCCTACCCCCTTGGGCGCGCCCCCCAACCTCGTGGGCCCGCTGGTGGCCCTCCGGTGCCCATCTTCTGCTATATGAAGTCTTTCATCCGAGAAAAATCATAAGCAAGCTTTCGGGACGAGATTCCGCCGCCATGAGGAGGAACCTTGGCGGAACCAATCTAGGGCTCTAGTCGAGCTGTTCTGCCGGGGAAACTTCCCTCCGGGAGGGGGGAATCATCGCCATCGTCATCACCAACGATCCTCTCATCGGGAGGGGGTCAATCTTCATCAACATATTCACCATCACCATCTCCTCTCAAACCCTAGTTCATCTCTTGTATCGAATTCTTGTCTCTAAGTCTGAGATTGGTACCTGTAGGTTGCTAGTAGTGTTGATTACTCCTTGTAGTTGATGCTAGTTGGTTTATTTGGTGGAAGATCATATGTTCAGATCCATTATGCATATTAATACTCCTATGATTATGAACATGAATATGCTTTGTAAGTAGTTACGTTTGTTCCTGAGGACATGGGAGAAGTCTTGCTATTAGTAGTCATGTGAATTTGGTATTCGTTCGATATTTTGATGAGGTCTATGTTGTCTCTCATCTAGTGGTGTTATGTGAACGTCAACTACATAACACTTCACCATTGTTTGGGCCTAGAGGAAGGCATTGGGAAGTAATAAGTAGATGATGGGTTGCTAGAGTGACAGAAGCTTAAACCCTAGTTTATGCGTTGCTTCGTAAGGGGCTGATTTGGATCCATATGTTTCATGCTATGGTTAGGTTTACCTTCATACTTCTTTTGTAGTTGCGTATGCTTGCAATAGGAGTTAATCATAAGTGGGATGCTTGTCCAAGTAAGTACAGCACCCAAGCACCGGTCCGCCCACATATCAAATTATCAAAGTACCGAACGCGAATCATATGAACGTGATGAAAACTAGCTTGACGATAATTCCCATGTGTCCTCGGGAGCTCTATTCTCTATATAAGGGTTTGTCCAGGCTTGTCCTTTGCTACAAAAAGGATTGGACCATCTTGCTGCCGTTTATTTATACTTGTTACTTGCCACCCATTACAATTTATCTTATCACAAAACTATTTGTTACCTATAATTTCAGTGCTTGCAGAGAATACCTTACTGAAAACCGCTTGTCATTTCCTTATGCTCCTCGTTGGGTTCAACACTCTTACTTATCAAAAAGGCTACAATAGATCCCTTACACTTGTGGGTCATCAAGACTCTGTTCTGGCGCCATTGCCGGGGAGTGAAGCGCCTTTGGTAGGTGGAATTTGGTAAGGAAAAAATTATATAGTGTGCTGAAATTTACTGTCACTTGTTACTATGGAAAGTAATCCTTTGACGGGCTTGTTCGGGGTATCTTCGCCCCAACGAGTTGAGAAAATAGTTGCTCCTCGACCTACTGAACCTACTGAAAATGAAAATTTCAACTTTGAAATTCCTTCGGGTATGATAGAGAAACTGCTAGCTAATCCTTTTGCAGGAGATGGAACATTGCATCCCGATTTACACTTAATCTATGTGGCTAAAGTTTGTGGATTATTTAAGCTTGCAGGTATGCCCGATGATGTTATCAAGAAGAAGGTCTTCCTTTATCTTTGAAGGGAGATGCATCAACATGGTATAGGCTATGTAATTATATGGGATCATGGGACTATAAGCGATTGAAATTGGAATTTCATCAGAAGTTTTATCCTATGCATCTTGTTCATCATATCGTAATTATATATATCATTTTTGGCCTCGCGAAGGAGAAAGCATCTCTCAAGCTTGGGGGAGGCTTAAGTCAATGTTATATTCATGCCCCAATCATGAGCTCTCAAGAGAAATGATTATTCAAAAAATTTATGCTCGGCTTTCTGACAACAATCGCTCCATGCTCGATACTTCTTGTACTGGTTCCTTTATGATGAAGACTATTGAATTCAAATGGGATTTATTGGAAAGAATTAAGCATAACTCGAAGATTGGGATCTCGATGAAGGTAAGGAGTCAGGTATAACCCCTAAGTTTGATTGTGTTAAATCTTTTATGGATACCGATGTTTTCCGTAAATTTAGCACTAAATATGGACGTGACTCTGAGATAGTAGCTTCTTTTTGTGAATCCTTTGCTACTCATGTTGGTATCCCCAAGGAGAAGTGGTTTAAATATAATCCTCCCGTTGAAGTAAAAGTAGTTGCACCTATTAAAGTTGAAGAAAATACTATCACTTATAATGATCCTACTGTTCCTACTTCTTATGTTGATAAACCACCTTTCCCTATTAGATTAAAGGATCATGCTAAAGCTTCAACTATTGTCAACAAAAGTAATATTAGGACATACAAACCCCCTGAGCAAGTTAGAGTTGAACCTAATATTTCTATGGTTAAAGATCTCTTGGCTGATAATATAGATGGGCATGTTATTTATTTCTTTGATGAGACTGCTAGAATTGCTAAACCTGGTGCTAAAGATAAACATAGATCTGTTGTAGGCATGCCTGTTATTTCTGTTAAAATAGGAGATCATTGTTATCATGCCCTACGCAGAGTTCTCGTACAACAACAGTTATCAATCCAGTTTGAAGATGGCCCCTTTCGAAGCTCTATACGGAAGGAGGTGTAGAACACCATTGCTGTGGGATAGTGTTGGAGATCGATCACTTTTCGGTTCCGATCTTATCAAGGATTCCGAAGAGAAAGTCAAGCTAATTCGAGACCGGCTCAAGATAGCACAGTCACGACAGAAGAGTTATGCCGACAGTAAGCGCAAGGAGGTGACTTACGAAGTGGGAGACCGAGCATATCTTCGTGTATCTCCACTTCGTGGAATCAAGAGGTTTGGAGTCAAGGGAAAGTTAGCACCCCGATTCATTGGCCCCTACAAAATCCTCGAACGTCGTGGAGAAGTTGCATACAAGTTGGAATTGCCGGAAGGATTGTCCGGAGTTCATGATGTCTTTCACGTTTCTCAGTTGAAGAAGTGCCATGCAGACATGGCCGATGTTCCGTTGAGAGACACAGTGCCCCTAGAGGCCATCTGACTTGCGGTGATTTGACTTACAAGGAGAAACCCGTCAAAATTCTCGAGACTGCAAGCAGAGTCACCCGCAGCAAAGTCATCAAGTTTTGCAAGGTCTGTGGAGTCACCACACCGAGGAAGAAGCCACACAGGAACGCGAAGAAGATCTTCGTCGAGACCATCCGCACCTATTTGCTAGCCAACCCGAATCTCGAGGGCGAGATTCATCTTAAGGTGGGTAGGTTTGTAACATCCCAAATTTTCCTATTTGGAATGTTTTACAATTATAGATAAGCATCCTATGCATCCTGTTTGAATTTGAATACCATTTGAAGTTTCAGAGAGTTTTTTTGAATTTGAAATTTGAATTCCAAACTTTGGCATGTGGGAAACCATTCAAAAACCAAGCCTGATAAATACTTGATCAAAAGTATGAGAGGAGCTAACATGACACTCCAAAAATATCAGAGGAAACAAAGCCAAAAGAATTGGATTCAAATCTGAATTTTATTTGAATTTGAAAAAAATGGATTTTTATGAAGTTTGGATTTTGCCTTTGGAAAATGTTCAAATGAAAGGAATATTCCCCTGATCATTTTGGTATATATATACTATATATAAAATATTTATAGTCTAGGTTTTATTTTTGTTTTGGTTTTATTAAAAAAAATAAAAGAAAAACTTTTCGGGCGCCAGCCAGGCCACCCAGGCCCAGCCAGCGCCGCCTCATCCCTCCCCCGCGCACCAGGCCCAGCCAACCGGCCCACTAGGCCAACAGGCCAGCCAGCCGACCGCCCGCGCCTCCCCCTCGCCCGATTCCCTTAGGATCCGGTCGACCGACCGAACCTCCCCCCTCTCTCCCTCGCTGACCAGTGGGACCCCCCCTCTCTTCTTCCCCCTCGCCCACGAAACGAACCTCGCCGGAGATCCACCGGATCCCGAAGAATCCGGGGATCCCCGATCGCCCCGATGCCCTTCCGCCCCCCAGCCGAGGCCCTGGCTATATAAGCCAAGCCCCCCACCCCATTCCCCCTTAGCCTCATGGAGCCCTCTCCCTCTCTCTCTCCGAAGCACGCCGAGCACCGAGCTCACCTCCGCCAAAACCCTCGCCGTCGCCGCCCTGGTGCCCCCCGACCCTCCCCAACCCCACCGAACCCTTCCCGAGCTCCTCCGCACCTCCCCGGCGTCTCTTGAAGCTCGCTGGCCTTCAAGCCCCGAGCACTCTCGCCGCCGCCGCCGACGTCGCCGGAGTCCGGTAAGCCCCGGCATCCCCCCTCCACCGTTAGATCCTAAACCTAGGGTTAGGATTAGAAGCCCCCGAAGGGGTATGTTTTAGTTAGAAAACCGGCCGGCCGAGCGGTTTATTTTTATTAGTTAGGTTTATTTAGTTAGGCCGGTTCTGTTAGTTAAACCCTAGGCCCATTTAGTCTATCTGACGCCTAGTGCATAGTTTAGGCCCATTGGGCTCTTTCTTTTTATTTTGATTTTCTGTTTTAGCCGAATAGTTTCAATTTTCAAAAATGTATATCTTTTGTTCTGTTTAATATTTTTGAGTGATTCTTTTTTTGTTGGATTGCAAATTTTATGTAGTTTCTGAAAAACATATATTTAGCTATGTTAAAAATAATTAACAATGCTTTAATATTGTTTTAGTCAGAATAGCAAATCTGCTATAGTTTTAGTTAGAAAAATTATTTTTGCATGATTCTTTTTGCAATCACTTTATTTTGATATTGCCAAACCCTAGAAATTAACTTTGGTATTTTAGGATTAATAAATAATTAATTCTAGGCAGAATCCTATTAATCCTAATTAATTGATTAGTTCTGTTTTCCTAATTAATTAATTAGTAAATTAATTTATTTTTAACTTGTGATTAGTTATTCTAGGTTAGTTTCTGTCATTCCATTAGATGAACTTTTATTTACAATTAATAAAAGTTTTAAATTAATTTTCTAATAGAAATTGGATTAGGCCTAAAGTGAGTTTTATAATAGCTATTTAATTAATTCTTTTTGCTCCTAGTTGCTTAGTTAATCCTTTTCTGTTAAGTTAACCTAAAACCATGATTAGGTTATGTTGAAGAATTTTGTTATATAAAACTATTTTTGCTATTGTTTGGAATAGGGAAAACCTTGAATTTGATTTCTTTGAGTTTTCCTTTTGATTTGGTTTTGATTGTTTGGTTGTGTTATGTTATCTTTGTTATCTTGTGTGATCCTCTTGCTTTGTGCTTATTATGTTATTGTTTGTCTCGGTAGAGTTCCTGAGTCTGAAGCTTGCTACTCGACTCTTTAGCTTACGAGGATCATCAACAAGGCAAGTTTTGATCATGTTATTTCTATACCTATGTTTTTATGCATTAGTAGTTGTCACCACCCCACCATTGCATGCAGTAGTGAAATCTTGAAGTCATTAAACTTGAGTAGTATCATGTGGTAGGATGAACCAACCCCCTTGTTACCATGACCCCGGGACGTAGTAGTTATTTTGCTATGCTCGTGAGCGGGATTTGGGATGAGTGAAATTTATAAGCAAGATGTGAGAGTCAATGATGATGACAACCCATGGACTACAATGATCAAGATGGACTTGGAAAATCACTCTTTGGGTGGAGGGCGGTTGACGGGCACCTGGAGCACCAGTGGTGGCGGGATGCATGGAGAAGCGCCATGACATCTGCGGAAAGCTTCACCCAGCCACGAAGAGAAGGATGGATGCCCCATGACCGGAAGCTTACATGCAGCCGCAAGCCATTATGGGCTCTGGCTGGGTTGACCCTTGTAGTGAAGCTGGCTGGGCGGTACTACGAGAAGTAGGCGAGCGGTAGGGTTGGATGGGTACGGCGGTGGCGGAAGAACTCTTTGGAAGACCTGTTTCATTCGTCCGTCTTCAAACACCATGAAGTGCGAAGACTTTAAAGGAGGAATGATTCTTGCGGGAAAGTCGCAAACCTCTGCAGAGTGTTATAACCTAATCGATTAGCCGTGTCCCGATTCACGGACATTTGAGCATCTGGACCTTGGAAGTATTCGGATATCTCAACACTTAACTCTAATGAATTAATTTGATGGGTTTATGACTTAATAATAATTTGGGAGCGAGATATTGGTTGGCGGAACCATCTCAATAACTACCAACAATTTGTAGTAATTTGCAAATAAGTCCTTTGTAGTAGGATAAAATTGGCTTTCCATAAAATGATGAAACTTAGAGCTCCACAGCCAAATATGCATATAGAGTTAGTAACTTTATTATTGTTGTTCTTCATAACTTGCCGACTTATTCCAAAAGCTGACCTACATGGCTGCAACGTATTATGTTGCGAGATATATTCGATCGGGAGTGAGGCTACGCTCGCGCTTAGCGATTGCCCTTTGAGTCGGATGGACTCGCTTACCTTCGACGCTTCCGCAGCATTTTAGTTTATTTCTCATGAGTTGGCCATGAGCGAATTTATTCCTTGTAATAAAGACTCTATATGAGAATCGATTAATGATATTCAGGTGTGATTGAACTTTGATTACTTTATCGATGTCTTGTGAGTACCGGCATGATCTTGGGATGAATATGAATACGGAGATTTGACCGATTTTGGGTCGGTCGCTCTGAGAGATGGTATCGAGCACTGTTGACCGTAGGATCGTAACCCCTAGGATCGGAAAGCCATAGCGAGACCATTTACTTTGAACCCCTTTTCATTCTATACTTCTTCTACGATCTATTCGACTCTTCTCTCCTTTGCAACATTCTAGATGGCCGTCGAGTTCACCCCAGTTTTGCTACGGAGTTACGCGGCCCGATGAGGCGATGCCCTTGGAAGGAAGCTGGTCCAGATGGTGAAGCTGCTGAAGATTGCTCGCCCTCGATCTTTGGAAACCCACTAATGCACTTCCGAGCGGACACCGCTTCTGAGATTGAGGTGCATATCCTGGGGAGGACTTTTGGAGGGCGACGGAGCCTATCAACTTTGAGTTCACGAGTTCAAGCTGGATCATCGGAAGAGGCGTGGCGATCTACGAGCACTTGGACATCTCCGAGAGGAGTACAGGACTGAGCTCGATCACTCGGACCTCGCCATGGTTTCTCGCGGGGCAAGGAATGGAGATATCATCCGTACCATCGAGGGCGATTCCACTCTCTCGTACATTCGGGACTTGGAGTGTCTTCTCGGGACACGGAGATTCAGGCTCGCCGTAACTTCAAGACACACGGAAGCTTTTGTTCCATGAACTGAACTCGGAGGAGAAGGCTCGCGCAGACTTCCTTGGCCATGAGGAAGAAATCACGGACTTCATGGAGATAGTCGACGACCTGAAGATGAAGCTTGCCGCGATTGAGGAAAAGATGGACTTGGGAGAGGACCTTTACCCGAGTGGAGATGAAGCACCCCTCGTGAGCAATGATCAGGATTTCGAGGGGAGTACCACTGAAGGAAACCCCAAGAGGAGGCGCCACTGATGCAGACTTTTTAGTCGACCACCATGTTATCTTTTATTTCCTTTCGTCGATCAGTTAGGCCGATGTTTTCCTTCGTTTAGTCATGAGCTTTGTAATCGAGTTTGAACCATGTTTGAGTGGAATAAATAAATGTTTGGTGTGTTATGATTGTGCATTCATATGGGTAGTGTTATTCTCATAGATCCTTGTTTCTATTCTAAATTTTCTCATCCACTCCAAAACACGGATGCCTCAGGGCGTGACCTTTGGTTTCCCGCGGAGCTCACCCAGCTGCTCCAAAGAGAGAATGCACTGATGCAGCTCTGATTGAGAATCGAACAACCCGCCAACAATCCACCGCCGCCACCACCACCCTTGTGGACAACTTGACTCGATTTACGAGGTTGAATCCGCCGGTGTTCTCTAGTAGCACTTGAGCGATTGTGGTGACGGTCGGCTCCGCAAGATTGGAAGAGAGCTAGTCACCGTTGGATGCACCGATCTTTGAGAAGGTGCGCTTTGCAGCGCATCAACTGGATGGACCTGCAGCTTCTTGGTGGGAAAATTACACGCCACTTTTCCTTGGGTGGCATCACTTGGGATCAATTCAGCAGGCCTTCGACTTTGCTCATGTCTCATCTGGAGCCATGAGTCGAAGAAGCGTGAGTTCGAAACTTGCGTCGGGGAACCGTCTTGTGGCACGAAGCGTGGAGGAATCAGCAAGCTTGCCGCTATGCCCTCGATGATGTGGCCACCGATGCCGCCAAGCGGGAGAAATTCCTTGAAGGACTCAATGATGAATTGAGCATGCAGCTTATTGTGGCTACTTTCAACAACTACCGGAGCTGGTAGACAAGGCCACCATCACGGAAGGCAAGCAGCAGCAGATAGAAAGCCGCAAGAGGAAGTACAGCCAGGGAAGCACAATTCAGGAGCTCGTGAAGCCCGCTATGCACCGTACTCGGGAGGGCACATCCATCACAACCATGGAGGTCATAACCATGGTGGAAATGGAAACAACCGCAGCCAGGACAACAAGTCAGGCCATGGCAATGGCAATGGCGATGGTAATGGAAATCAGCACCGTTCTGCCCGGCTCAAGGATCTGAGCCACATCACCGCTTCAAGTGCGGAAGGCAGGGCACTCGCCACCGACGCCCGGAGGCCAAGCAGAGGAACAGGAATGGCAATGGAGGCTCGTGAAGAAGCCCAATCCTTTCCCTCGTGCTCAAGTGAATCACATCGGCGTGGAGAGCGTCTATGATCAACCGGAAATCGTGGTTGGTAAGTTTTATTGAATTCACGTTCAGTTTTGGTTACATTTGATTACGGTGCAACGCATTCATTCATATCAAGGGTAGTTGTGGATAAGTACGGATTCGCACTAGAACCCTTAGAAGCCCCCTCGCGTCGGTTCCGCAGAGGAGAAATGATGGCAGTTTAAGTTGTCCTGCAAACCTCAACATCGGGAACCACAAATTTCCGTAGAACTCATAGTGTTGGAAACTCAGACCTTGGATGTAATCCTAGGCATGGATTAGTTGTCAAAGTATGAAGGAAACATTGGTGTGCAAGCAAGTCTATTACGCTCACCACCCCGGGCGAAGAGGATCAAGTATGTAGCCCAGCACAGCCGGATGAAGAATCAGTGCATTCCCTCACGGGAGTTGTTAGGGAGGAAGTGCCGATGGTGCAAGAATTTCCCGATGTGTTCCGGAGGAATTACGGGAATGCCACCGACGAGACATTGAGTTTCGATTGAGTTATTGCCGGCACAGCCCCAATATCTAAGAGACCTTATCGGATGCCACGAATGAGTTGAAAGAGATCAAGGAACAAATAAATGAGTTATTGGAGAAAGGATATATTCGTCCAAGCTCATCACCTTGGGGAGCCCAGTTCTTTTGGTAGAGAAGAAGGATGGAAGCTTGAGGATGGTTGTGGATTACCGTGCTTTGAGCGAAGTAACCATCAAGAACAAGTACCCTCTGCCCATGATCAATGACTTGTTTGATCAGCTTGTTGGAGCCAAGGTATTCTCTAAGATCGATCTTGATCGGTACCATCAATTGAAAATTCGTGAAAAGGATATACCCAAAACAGCATTCACCACGGTATGGTTTATCTGAGTATACCGTCATGTCATTTGGATTGACTAATGCTCCTGCATACTTCATGAATTTGATGAACAAGGTGTTCATGGAGTACTTGGACAAGTTTGTCGTGGTGTTCATCGATGACATATTGATATTCTCCAAGAGCGAGGAAGAGCATAAGGAACATTTGCGTCTAGTTACGGAGAAACTTGAGAACATCAGTTGTATGCCAAATTCAGCAAATGTGAATTTTGGTTGAAGGAAGTTGGATTCCTCGGACATGTTATTTCAGGAGAAGGAATAGCAGTTGATCCCGCCAAGGTTGAATCGATCACCGATTGGCGGTCACCCACCTCGATCAAGGAGATCCGCAGTTTTCTCGGACTTGCGAGGATACTATCGGAGGTTCATTGAGAACTTCGAAGATTGCCAAGCCCATGGTGAGCTGTTGAAGAAGGAAGCCAAGTATGTTTGGACCGAGGAATGTGAAGCCGTTTTCAGGAGTTGAAGAAAGCGGTTGGTCACAGCTCGGTGTTGATATTGCGGACATACATAAGGAATACCAGGTCTATTGAGACGCTTCTCGTCAAGGACTCGGAGGAGTATTGATGCAGGAAGGTAAGGTTGTAGCGTATGCCTCCAGACAGCTACGGCCTCATGAGATGAATTATGCCACGCATGATTTGGAGTTAGCAGCTGTAGTGCATGCACTCAAGACTTGGAGACATTTCCTCATTGGAAATCGTTGTGATGTCTATCTGGATCACAAGAGTCTGAAATATATCTTCACGCAGAAGGAATTGAACCTCGAGCGAGAGGAGATGGCTAGAGTTGATAAAGGACTATGACATGAGGCTACATTACCACCCCGGTAAAGCCAATGTTGTAGCAGACGCTTTGAGCCGTAAGAGTTATGTGAACACTCTTACAGCAGGAGGATTACCCCAGGAGTTGGTTGATGACCTCAGAGATCTCCGACTGGAGATAGTTCGAAAGGATTTGTTGCAACCACGAAGTTCAGTCCACCTTGACCGAAAGGATTCGTGAAGCCGGAAGTCGGACAAGGAAATCGATGAGATTAAGCAAAAGATGGAGGATGGGAAAGCTAAAGGATTCCGAAAGGATGAACATGGAACTATATGGTTTGAGGATCGTATTTATGTGCCCAATGATCCCGAGCTCAGGAAGCTAATTCTACAGGAGGCACATGATTCACCGTACTCGATTCACCCCGGCAACACCAAGATGTACTGGATTTGAAGCAAAGTTTTGGTGGACAGGAATGAAGAAGGACATTGCGAGCACGTGGCCGTATCGATGTTTGCCAGCGTGTAAAGGCAGAACATCGAAGCCAGCAGGGTTACTTCAACCTTTGCGATTCCGATTGGAAATGGGAGAAACTTGGTATGGATTTCATCACAGGATTACCCGGGACCCGCCAGGTTATGATTCTATCTGGGTAGTAGTTGATCGTTTGACTAAGGTAGCTCACTTCATTCCGTGAAGACTACCTATACCAGTGCCAAGTTGGCCAAGATATACATGACCAGGATCGTGTCTGCATGGAGTTCGAGGAAAATCGTGTCGGATAGAGGAACGCAGTTTAACTCAAAGTTTTGGAAGCAATTGCATGAAACTTTGGAGTGCGAGGCTGAATTGAAGACCTTTCATCCATCCGCAGATGGATGGTGAGAGAGTAAATCAGATTACGGAGGACATGTTGAGAGCTTGTGTGCTAGACTATGGGTCTAGCTGGGATGATAATTTGCCCTACGCAGAGTTCTCGTACAACAACAGTTATCAATCCGGTTTGAAGATGGCCCCTTCGAAGCTCTATACGGAAGGAGGTGTAGAACACCATTCTTTGTGGGATAGTGTTGGAGATCGATCACTTTTGGTTCCGATCTTATCAAGGATTCAAGAGAAAGTCAAGCTAATTGAGACCGGCTCAAGATAGCACGATCACGACGGAAGAGTTATGCCGACAAGAAGCGCAAGGAGGTGACTTACGAAGTGGGAGACCGAGCATATCTTCGTGTATCTCACGCCGTGGAATCAAGAGGTTTGGAGTCAAGGAAAGTTAGCACCCGATTCATTGGCCCTACAAAATCCTCGAGCGTCGTGGAGAAGTTGCATACAAGTTGGAATTGCGGAAGGATTGTCCGGAGTTCATGATGTCTTTCACGTTTCTCGGTTGAAGAAGTGCCATGCGGACATGGCGATGTTCCGTTGAGAGACACACGGTGCCCCTAGAGGCCATACAGCTTGACAGCGGTGATTTGACTTACAAGGAGAAACCGTCAAAATTCTCGAGGCTGCAAGCGAGTCACCCGCAGCAAAGTCATCAAGTTTTGCAAGGTCTTTGTGGAGTCACCACACCGAGGAAGAAGCCACTGGGAACGCGAAGAAGATCTTCGTCGAGACCATCCGCACCTATTGCTAGCCAACCCGAATCTCGAGGGCGAGATTCATCTTAAGGTGGTAGGTTTGTAACATCCCAAATTTTCCTATTTGGAATGTTTTACAATTATAGATAAGCATCCTATGCATCTGTTTGAATTTGAATACCATTTGAAGTTTCAGAGAGTTTTTTGAATTTGAAATTTGAATTCCAAACTTTGGCATGTGGGAAACCATTCAAAAACCAAGCTGATAAATACTTGATCAAAAGTATGAGAGGAGCTAACATGACACTCCAAAAAATCAGAGGAAACAAAGCCAAAAGAATTGGATTCAAATCTGAATTTTATTTGAATTTGAAAAAATGGATTTTATGAAGTTTGGATTTTGCCTTTGGAAAAATGTTCAAATGAAAGGGAATATTCCCCTGATCATTTTGGTATATATATACTATATATAAAATATTTATAGTCTAGGTTTTATTTTTGTTTTGGTTTTATTAAAAAAAATAAAAGAAAAACTTTTCAAGCGCCACCGAAGCCACCACGAGCCCAGCCAGCCGCCTCATCCTCCCTCCCCGCACCGAGGCCCACCAACCGGCCCACTAGGCCAACAGGCCAGCCAGCCGACCGCCCGCGCCTCCCCCTCGCCCGATTCCCTTAGGATCCGGTCGACCGACCGAACCTCCCCCCTCTCTCCCTCGCTGACCAGTGGGACCCCCCCTCTCTTCTTCCCCCTCGCCCACGAACGAACCTCATGGGAGATCCACGGATCCCAAGAATCTGGGATCCCGATCGCCCGATGCCCTTCCGCCCCCGGCCGAGGCCCTGGCTATATAAGCCAAGCCCCCGCACCCCATTCCCCCCTTAGCCTCATGGAGCCCTCTCCTCTCTCTCCGAAGCACGCCGGAGCACCGAGCTCACCTCCGCCCAAAACCCTCGCCGTCGCCGCCTGGTGCCCCCGACCTCCCAACCCCACCGAACCCTTCCCGAGCTCCCCGCACCTCCCGACGTCTCTTGAAGCTCGCTGACGCCTCAAGCCCCGAGCACTCTCGCCGCCGCCCGGCGTCGCCGAGTCCGTAAGCCCTGCATCCCCCTCCACCGTTAGATCCTAAACCTAGGGTTAGGATTAGAAGCCCCCGAAGGGGTATGTTTTAGTTAGAAAACCGGCCGGCCGAGCGGTTTATTTTATTAGTTAGGTTTATTTAGTTAGGCCGGTTCTGTTAGTTAAACCCTAGGCCCATTTAGTCTATCTGACGCCTAGTGCATAGTTTAGGCCCATTGGGCTCTTTCTTTTTATTTTGATTTTCTGTTTTAGCCGAATAGTTTCAATTTTCAAAAATGTATATCTTTTGTTCTGTTTAATATTTTTGAGTGATTCTTTTTTTGTTGGATTGCAAATTTTATGTAGTTTCTGAAAAACATATATTTAGCTATGTTAAAAATAATTAACAATGCTTTAATATTGTTTTAGTCAGAATAGCAAATCTGCTATAGTTTTAGTTAGAAAAATTATTTTTGCATGATTCTTTTTGCAATCACTTTATTTTGATATTGCCAAACCCTAGAAATTAACTTTGGTATTTTAGGATTAATAAATAATTAATTCTAGGCAGAATCCTATTAATCCTAATTAATTGATTAGTTCCTGTTTTCCTAATTAATTAATTAGTAAATTAATTTATTTTTAACTTGTGATTAGTTATTCTAGGTTAGTTTCTGTCATTCCATTAGATGAACTTTTATTTACAATTAATAAAAGTTTTAAATTAATTTTCCTAATAGAAATTGGATTAGGCCTAAAGTGAGTTTTATAATAGCTATTTAATTAATTCTTTTTGCTCCTAGTTGCTTAGTTAATCCTTTTCTGTTAAGTTAACCTAAAACCATGATTAGGTTATGTTGAAGAATTTTGTTATATAAAACTATTTTTGCTATTGTTTGGAATAGGGAAAACCTTGAATTTGATTTCTTTGAGTTTTCCTTTTGATTTGGTTTTGATTGTTTGGTTGTGTTATGTTATCTTTGTTATCTTGTGTGATCCTCTTGCTTTGTGCTTATTATGTTATTGTTTGTCTCGGTAGAGTTCTGAGTCTGAAGCTTGCTACTCGACTCTTTAGCTTCGAGGATCATCAGCAAGGCAAGTTTTGATCATGTTATTTCTATACCTATGTTTTTATGCATTAGTAGTTGTCACCACCCCACCATTGCATGCAGTAGTGAAATCTTGAAGTCATTAAACTTGAGTAGTATCATGTGGTAGGATGAACCAACCCCTTGTTACCATGACCGGGGCGTAGTAGTTATTTTGCTATGCTCAGAGGCGGGATTTGGGATGAGTGAAATTTATAAGCAATATGTGAGAGTCAATGATGATGACAACCCATGGACTACAATGATCAAGATGGACTTGGAAAATCACTCTTGGGTGGAGGGCGGTTGTGGGCACCTGGAGCACCAGTGGTGGCGGGATGCATGGAGAAGCGCCATGACATCCTGCATGGAAAGCTTCACCCAGCCACGAAGAGAAGGATGGATGCCCCATGACCGGAAGCTTACATGCAGCCGCAAGCCATTATGGGCTCTGGCTGGGTTGACCCTTGTAGTGAAGCTGGCTGGGCGGTACTACGAGAAGTAGCGAGCGGTAGGGTTGGATGGGTACCGGCGGTGGCGGAAGAACTCTTTGGAAGACCTGTTTCATTCGTCCGTCTTCAAACACCATGAAGTGCGAAGACTTTAAAGGAGGAATGATTCTTGCGGGAAAGTCATAAACCTCTGCAGAGTGTTATAACCTAATCGATTAGCCGTGTCCCGATTACGGACATTTGAGCATCTGGACCTTGGAAGTATTCGGATATCTCAACACTTAACTCTAATGAATTAATTTGATGGGTTTATGACTTAATAATAATTTGGGAGCGAGATATTGGTTGGCGGAACCATCTCAATAACTACCAACAATTTGTAGTAATTTGCAAATAAGTCCTTTGTAGTAGGATAAAATTGGCTTTCCATAAAATGATGAAACTTAGAGCTCCACACCAAATATGCATATAGAGTTAGTAACTTTATTATTGTTGTTCTTCATAACGCGACTTATTCCAAAAGCTGACCTACATGGCTGCAACGTATTATGTTGCGAGATATATTCGATCGGGAGTGAGGCTACGCTCGCGCTTGGCGATTGCCCTTTGAGTCGGATGGACTCGCTTACCTTCGACGCTTCCGCAGCATTTTAGTTTATTTCTCATGAGTTGGCCATGAGCGAATTTATTCCCTTGTAATAAAGACTCTATATGAGAATCGATTAATGATATTCAGGTGTGATTGAACTTTGATTACTTTATCGATGTCTTGTGAGTACCGGCATGATCTTGGGATGAATATGACACGTAGATTTGACCGATTTTGGGTCAGGTCGCTCTGAGAGATGGTATCGAGCACACTGCCGACCGTAGGATCGTAACCCCTAGGATCGGAAAGCCATAGCAGAGACCATTTACTTTGAACCCCTTTTCATTCTATACTTCTTCTCTGATCTATTCTGACTCTTCTCTCCTTTGCAACATTCTAGATGGCCGTCGAGTTCACCCCAGTTTTGCAATATTTCGGGCTTAAGAGGATGAGTGTGCAATGTGTGTCACAGCATAGAACACGGAATGTTAGAAAAAAAGAACGATCAAAATCTAAGAAATCATATGTTACGGGCGGTTAAGGATGACTTACTCGGGAAAGTAAGCCACAAGGAAGTTATCCTTATCCGGGTTTGCGAATAGCGCCTTCGAGGTGTGAACTTCGCAACTTGGCGGTCCCAGCGCTGTTCAAGTGCTTGGCACGCATGTAGAAGGGTCGACTATCACGATGTCCGGGTCTTGTCTCTAATGATCCGCATCTCCATACTCAGCGAAAATAGCGAGCGAAGGTGTAGTGCGGTGGATGAAGGTTAAACATAGCAAAGATGTCATCAAACCGCAGGACGATCGTACCTTCGGTGTCGCCATCCGCAAAGCCCTTGCCCTCGGCACCTTAGCCACGAAAACCGGGTATGCCACATCATTCTCTCTCGACGCCGCTTCTCCAAAGAAAGAACACTGTCGTGCAGACTCCGCATAGCACCGGTTGCAGCATTCTCCTACCCGCCACATGCACCCTCCTCGAGATATCCTTAGGTGAAGGTGGCCCGTCCTGAGCACGGATCGAACTTCGGTGCCGCTGGCTCGCACCGGCGCCCTTGTTAGTCTTCGTTTCCGTCCCTTCTTCTTGATCTCTGTAATGGGACCGAGTTCTACTCACGACCGCTTTCTTGGCGTGTTGCGGCTGATAATATTTCGCACCTCAGCCAAGCGAGGCTCGGTGAAAGCGGGGCGGAGGCATCTCACGAGAACCGAGCGCCGGGCGACGCCTATTGCAATTGGATTTCTCCGGCGTACCAGCTAGATTGCGGTCGTCTTGGTTGGGTTCTTGAGAAAGAGGCCCGCAGAACTCGTCAGCGTACCCATGTTCGGCAAAGTACTTATCGACTTTGGTAAATGTACCGTCCTCGTTGTCGTCGTCGTCCGGATCCTGTGCCATAGGGCTGTCCGGATCCTGTGCCATAGGGAAGTCCGGCAGGTCCGGTAGCGTTCGCCGTTCTTGCCATGGCTTGGCGCCGCACGATGGCGGTCTTATGCGTGGGTGGTGTCCCCGCCCCAAACGAATCCGCTCTTCGCCAAAGCATCGGCCAGATTCGCAGCGCCGAGGGTCATCTCATCTTCTTCGTCGCCCCCGGTCGAATGGAGGTAACAGCTCGTCGCAGCTCGGCAGCACCAACCACTTCAACCCTATACACTATGGGTGGCATCAATTACCGTGGAACATGCAGTTGCCGGTTGAGCGATTCTGCCCTTGGCGACATCGACCAACTCGGCGCCACGAAGTGCGAAGAGTGCAAGGCGTCGGCGGTGCCTGCGAAAACATGTCTGGCGTCGAGGATGCCCGATCAAAGGCAAGGAGATGAAGTCATCGGCCGAGAGGCTTAGTTACCGTGATGCCGTCGAGCTCGGCTAATGTCGAGGCACCGCCAACGGCGGGCATGCAACTGACGGAGGGGGAGCTTGCTGGCGAGGTGCCGGCCGGCGTACACCCGGGTGCATTATGCTCCAATGCCCGTGCCGGCGCCGGAGACACGAATACCGCCTCCGCCAGAGACACCAATGGCGCCGCCGCCGGAGATACTAATGGCGCCGCCGGAGACACCAATGGCGCCGCCGGAGACACCAATGGCGCCTTTGACGCTGTCGAAGATTCTTTGGCCGTGAATTTGAAACCGGGAGGCCCTGTTGGCCGCCCGCAATCCACGTCGTTAGCCAATGAATCAACGTAGGCACCATGGCGTTGAGCTTCGTTCCCAGTTGTTGTTCCACTTGCTCTTGGACAAGCTCTGGAATCCGCGCCACTTGTGCCTTGAGTGCTTCAACCTCGCGCGTCTGGCTTTCCGAGCTGGCCTATTTCTCCTTCCGCACACCAACGGTATAGTATGACCCCCATTTTGTGGACAAGCCTTTGCCGGCCACACGACCAGCTGACGTCGGCTTAGTGAGCTTATCCTTGCTTTTCATTATGTTCAACGCCCTATTTAAAGGGCTGTCGAAAGGGGAGCTCTGAGATGACCCCGCGCTACTGCTTTCAGTTTCCTGCGAAAGGATGATTAGTTAGAGTGCAACCATATGGAGCTAATTACGTGGGGGTGTATTCCTTACCAGAACAAGCTCAAGCGCCCTGGTCTTCGGATCCGTGGTAAGCTCCTTTGTTATCGGGTCCTCCTTGTACCGGGCCCTGACATAGTTCCTGGTCTTCTTGTTACCGCTGTATTTCTCGAAGCAGGGCGGTAGGCCTTGCTCGGCACGCTCCGCGTCCTCCTTGTCCCATATAGGCTCCGCCACTCTGTAACCGTCGGGACCGAGTTTGTGTTCCCCTAAGTTCAACTCCCGCATTTCTTTCCCCCACTGACTTGATTCGGAGGTTGCACTGGTCGAGCACTTGATATTGAACTCCTTGTACTCATCTTCGTTCATCAAAGGATATTTCGCCTTGATCTTCTCATAACTATCACCTTTATCAATCATTTTCTTCACCGCGCTTCTCCAAGTAGACAGGGCCGTGCTCATCTTTGTGAGGGCGGCAATGTTCAATTATTCCACGAGGCGTGTGTTTTCAAATTCAAGGGAACTTGTATCGTTCGTGCAGCTTCGTGAAGAGGAGGTTGCGCAAATTCCTCGGTCCTTATGCCTAAGGTTCTCGGTGTTGATCGAGGCGGTGCTCGGAGAATGCACCCGAGCTGAACCGAGTACCCCTTGACTATATGTTTGGGCTCCGTTGGATTCCGTCGAGTCCACTTGAGTGAATTCCTCCTTGGCGGTGTGGAGCGCATTGGACGCCGGTCCTTCCTTTGCTTCTTCGATTGGCTGCCATACGTGTGTGCCGCCATCATCGATGGTGGCATCCTCGGCGGCACCATCGGTGGTGTCATCCCCACGCCACTAGGGGTTGTGTAATCAGGATCGGTGTCTTCCTCGGCGTCCTCATAGCGGTGAGGTTGTTCCTCCATCTCCTGGGACAGCTCCCAGAATTGCTTGCCACTCGAACCACCGGCCTCATCGTTGTGGGCCATGTTTCGCTCTAAATAGGAAAAAAGTTTGGTCAAAAAGTTGGTTATTGTCAAGGAACAAGATCATGGTCTCATCATTTAGGGTTTGTCGACACCGAGGCACCCTAAAAGCCTAAGCTTTCATCATTTAGGGTTTGTCGACGCCGAGGCACCCTAAAAGCCTAAGCGTACATAAATTAGGTTCTCATCGACACCGAGGCATCCGGGGCAGCCAAGTTAAGTTTTCATCATTTAGGGTTTATCGATGCGAGGCACCCTAGGTTGGGCCTAATCACTTTGCACTAATCACTTGGCTCTATTGCCACCTATGTTGGGTTTATCATCTAGGGTTTATCGATGCTAAGGAGAATTCTAAGTTGGGCCTAATCACTTGGCTCTATTGCCACCTATGGTTTAATGCAGCAAGAATGGCAGAGGCAGTTGATCCTACTTAACTAAGTACTAAGATACCCTGCCCATGCATTAGTCATAAGTACCCCATATGTCCTATTTTAGCAAAGTCATGCTAAAATTCACGGAAAATTTTAGCATGACCTTTGCTGAAAATAGGACATATAATACCAATTTGCGGAGCGAAAGTTAATCGACATTCCGGCAAACTCAAGGGCCTATCTTTGCTCAAGTTTTGATAGTAGCCTCTGAAGAAAACAGCATTGCAACATTCAAGTTCACAGGATAAAAAATCATCCACATTCACCAACCCACATGATGTTAAAACCCACATGAGCTATAAGCAGACTTAAAAACCCACATGATGTTATAAGCTGTATACACTTGAACATGATGATACCAAATGGGAAGGAAAATTGTATCACTCTAGATTAGTGTAGCCACTATCTAACAAAACCAGAATGTTAACAAAATTACACCATGATGATACCAAATTCTTGTAGCGATACAATGAGTTCACATGATAAAAAATCATCCACATTCACCAACCCAAACTGGTGGAGATCTGAAACCGAGAACCTCCGGGTTGCATAACAGCAGCAACAACAGGTTTATTCTTCTTCTTCATAAACATTAATTGGTGTGGGTCACTCTATCGCCCTCTAATGACTCACTCAACTTAACATGACAGCCCACAAGCATTGTTTTGATTCCAACAGCTGCTGTAAAATACATCCAGCAAAGGTGCTCTAAAATCAGAAATACTACCCCCCAAATCTTTAGCTCAATTCTGAAAATACATGGTCTTCTAGTTACAATACTACGCCCCAACAGTCAAAATTTCAAACCACACACTTACTTTCAACTATAAATAAAACGGACTTGTTGTTAATGAACAGTGGCTAAAGATATATAAAACTCCATTGCAAATGTGCCATGTCAATAAAACAACTCATGGAAGTAAACTACTAGCAGGCTCAAAAGTCAAGTGGCGAAGATTATGACAGCTTCCAAACACAGGACCATGTCATTATCATGGCAGTCCACTCAGATATATTTTATGACAAAATACATCATTATCGGGGCACATTATGGACATTTTCTTACATGATGCTAACTGTACCCTAATCGAACATATTTCTCACCTTGGAGGTGTTGCTGCTGCTGCACTTTATCGAACTTCAATTCCTTTACCTCCTTGGAAACCTGAAATATGCAGATGTATATGATGATTCTAAGAAAAGGGAAAAGGTGTATCAAGAACAGATTCACATGTGTGGCTGTTAGCCATTTTATAACATTGCATAGCATTAGTCGACATGAGCTGAGCCTTTCACCACTATATAATATTGCCATATAAAATTACAAATTTATGTAACCTGGATTTTTTTGTATGAAACCTAGTCAATGTGACAATATATAAACTACTAATCTACTAGTTATCAAATTGAGAAATTGACCACATATAAGCAAAAGCAATATCAGACTTGACTAGAGATACTTGTAAAGTTGTAAGTTATATCTTACAAGTGTGCTAACGGAAACTGTACTAATTAGGGTTCTTATTATGTTCTGGTATATAAATTCTTCTCAATTACTTAGGAAAATTACTGGATGTCTTACAAATTATAGAGGGAGTTAATAATTTCAGTTTCATAAGAAAAAATTCATCAATACTATGCATCATCTTCCTACTATGCATCATCTTCCTACTATACTTGCTAATCATCTTCAGAACCAAACAGCAGCAAAAACAGTTGAAGAGAGGCTCATGAAAGGACACTCAAATTTTCTAACCCTAGAACACGGGGGAAGAGGGCTATGGTACTTGCGGGAGGTAGCCTAGGGGGGAGGAGGGGAAGGGGGGAGAGGTGAGGAATCACCTGTGGGATAACGGGAGGCTGCCGTAGGAGGGCGCCGGCGTCCAGGAGGCGGCGGGCGGCGGCGCGTCAAGGAGGAGGCGACACGTCGAGGAGGAGGCGGCGCGTCGAGGAGGAGGTGCGTCAAGGAGGAGGCGCGTCGAGGAGGAGGCGTGTCGAGCTTGCCACCCACCTTGGAGCCGGAACCCTAGGGCATGCAAAGGCCAAGGACGGAGGGGACGGAGGGGCGGCTTCATGGGAGGCGGTGCTCGAGGGGAGGAAGGGAGAGGGAGGCGGCGGGCGCGTGGGCATCTGGCGGGCGGCGCGCACTGGTTGGGGTCGATCGAGGGAATCTGGCGAGGGAGGGAGGAGGACACAGTCTGCGAGGCGTGGGTGGAGTGGGGAGGGTTCTAATGGCGCACCACCCCCTCGTGCGCCATATGTATGATATTCTAATGGCGCACCTCCCCTCGGTGCGCCATTAGAATTTTGTTTTAATCTAGCCCGACTTGTCAGGTTATATACCACCTAACCCTATCTACATCAGAACCTGCCCACTAGCCCGACTGGTCAGCACGCAGCACACACGCAAGGAGATCCTGGGTTCGATTCCCAGGCTCCCCAATTTTTTTTTATGCATTTTAAATGTTGGTTGATATTTATTTGTGTTTAAATATGTTCGTCGTCGGCGGAGCCGGGTGCTAGTCGGCGGCGGTGGAGCGGGGGAGGGTTGCAGTGGGTCGTCGGCGGCGGTGGAGCTAGCGGGGGAGGGTGCGGGTGGGATCGAGATGGAGGGGGAATCGAGAATGAGATGGAGGGGGATCAAGATCAAGTGTCCTCATGAATTCAAAAAGTGCCCATCAAATTTAAAAATATTCATGATATCAAAAAGTGCCTATGAAATACAATCAAGAAATGAAGACTACGATTTAAATACAATCGATCTTAGCTAGCTATCTGTTCACAATCTTCTTGCCCTTCTTTTTCGCAAATGGAGTTCTTCTGTGGAACGGACGTCCTTTAGGTAGGGTGGTCCTGCTTCTTCTTGTGGTGTGTGCTGCTACTTCATCGTCGTCATCATGTTTGATCTTCGGGTCGCCGTACTTGTCGAAGTCTTGCTCATTGGCTACTCCATCCATTCCGATGATCTTCCTTTTGCCTCTCCTCACGACAACACGACTGGGCTTTGACGGATCGGTAATGAAGAAGCATTGGTCCACTTGGGAAGCCAGTACCCATGGCTCATTTTTCAGCGGTGACGTTTATGCCCATGTCTTGATTTGGCCGGGTATAACCATGGTGTTGAAATACCGGTCTTCTTTTAGGACGCTCTTGGCCCATCTGACACGGAACATCGGGACCTTCTCTCCAGCGTAGCTCAGCTCCCAGATCTCCTCGATCTTTCCGTAGTATCTGTCCTTGTCGTTGCCGGTGCAGGATTCCATCGTTACCCCGGAGTTCTGATAACCATCGCTCTTCATGTCCTTGTCCTTGGTGTAGAATGTGTAGCCGTTGATATCGTACGCCTCATAGGTCATCAGGTTGTGCTCGGCGCCCTGTGACAAGGCGAATATGAGTTGTTCTTCCGCGGAAGAATCCTCATGTAAAGGGTATGACAGAAGCTTCTGCTTGAACCAATGCGTGAAACATGAGTTGTGCTCTTTGAGTATATCTCCGTCCGTCCTCTGTTGGCCTCGGTCATTGTACGTCTTCTCAATAAAGGTTTTGTGCTCTACCACACAAGGATCGACCATGTCTATGTGTTGTAGCGCGACTAGGTTTGCTCTTTCAAAGTCGGCGAGTCGACCCTCATAGTCGACATGCATTTCGCGGCGACCCTCACGGTGACCCCATCCAGCGAGCCTGCCGAGGTGCCTGTTGACGGGCAGACCAACGGGGTTCTCGATGCCTAGATAATTCGTGCGATAGGAGATGCACTCTTGATAAGAAAGCCCTGGCTATACTTCCCTCTGGGCGTGACATGTTCGAGCGTATCCTTTGATGACACCATTCATCCTTTCGAGCGGCATCATGCTGTGCAGGAACGTCGGCCCGAGTTGGATGATATACTCCACGATATGGACCGCAGATGCACCATAACGTCGAAGAATGCGGGCGGAAGTACATCTCAAGCTCGCATAGTATCACCATGATCTCTTCCTGTAGCCTTCGAGTTGCCTCACGCCAATCGACTTCGAGAGATGGCGTCGAAAAAGTTGCATAGGCCAAATAGCGTTTCACGGACGTGCGCGTCCATGATCCCACGGATTGCAATCGAAGTATCTGCGTCATCGACCGCGTGGCGGTCGTGAGACTTCATCCCGCTGAACTTCGCTTCCACAGGTCTAGGTATCGCTTATCTTCCCAGCGTAACCGAAGGAAGTTTTACTCCTAGGAGGCAGGTGAAAACTGCTCGATCTCCTCGACTTAGAGTGAAGCACGCGGGAGGGTAGTCATTTCCGGTCTTCTTGGCCTTTTGCCTTTGCGACGACTTTCTGTGTCCTGCTTCGCCTCATCATCATCATCATCATCATCATCATCATCATCATCACCATCATCATCATCATCATCATTAGCGTGAAGCTCCTGCCTGATGCCCATTGATTTCAAGTCTGCCCTTGCTTTCGGCCCATCTTTGGTCCTCTCTGGCATGTTGAGCAGGGTACCAAGCATACTCTCGCACACGTTCTTCGTGATATGCATGACATCAAGGCTGTAAGGCACACGGTGGATCTTCGAGACGGCAAGTCCCGTAAAACAGACCTCGTTTTCCATACCTTCAGCAGCTGCTGGCGCCTTTCGCTTTCCGGCTCTGGCGCCTTTTTTCCCGGCAGTGGGCAGTCTTTCCAATTTTTCAACAGCTCGTCTATTTCCTCGCCGCTCCTCGTACACGGGCGTCTTCGGGGTTTGGTTTCACCATCGAACAGATCCTTGCGTTTCCTCCACGGGTCATCGTCGCGAAGCCACCTTCGATGACCCATGAACACGGTTTTCGAAGACCCAGGATCTCTATCTAGCTGGCGATACATTGTGTCATCCATGCACCTTACGCATCCAGAAAATCCGTGGACTACCTGCCCCGCGAGATATCCGTAACCGAGATAGTCGTGCACCGTCATGAGCAATGCGGCTCTCATAGGGAAATATTCTTTCTCTGCTGCGTCCCACGTATTGGCTGGCGTTTTCCACAGCGTGTCTAGCTCCTCCTTCAGCAGCCCCAGATATAGATTGATGTCGTTCCCTGGTTGTTTCGGCCCTTCAATTAGCATACTCATGTGAATGTACTTCCTCTTCATGCACAACCAGGGGGGAAGGTTGTACATCCACACAAACATAGGCCAGGTGCTATGTGTGCTTCTCGGCTGCCAAACGGATTGACTCCATCGGTGCTCGCGCCCAAGACGATGTTCCTTGGATCCTTCCCAAATTCTGGGTATTCGAAGTTCAACGCTTGCCACCGCTCGCATCCTTAGGGTGACTCAACATCTTGTCTTTTTTATTTATCTCCGGATCATTTCCGTCATCTTCCCGCTTCTTCTCCTCCCTATCCGCGTGCCAACTCAGGAGCTTTGCTACCTTAGGGTCCGCGAAATACCGCTGCAGACGAGGAGTGATTGGAAAGTACCACACCGATTTTCGAGGAGCTTTCTTCCTCTTCTTGTATCGAGTGATGCTGCACACCAGACATATGGTAGACTCCGCGTGCTCGTCCCGATAAATGATGCAATTGTTTATGCACACATGGTATTTCACGTGCGGTAAATCCAAAGGACACACGATTTTCTTCGCCTCCTCGAAACTGGTCGGGCACTTGTTCCCCTTGGGAAGACGTTCGTGCCAGAATGACATGTTCTCGTCGAAGCATACGTCGGTCATTTTGTGTTTTACCTTCATCTCCAGAGCCATGAGCGTTACTTTCAGGCGGGTATCCTCGGGCCTGCATCCTTCATACAATGGAGTAACCGCGTATATCTCCAGTTGAACCAGCTTGTCTTTCTCTCGGGCGGCAGCTCTTGCGTTATCCGTCTGCTTGCGAAGCAGCTCTTGAATATGAGGGTCTTGCACCCAGCCTCCATCGTCGTCTGCTCCGGCATCTTCATCTTCATGATCATGCCCTTCATCTTGATCTTCCTCATCATCATGTACGACATCTTCTACATGATGATTGTGTACATCATCACCGTCGTGATCATGTCCTGGAGATTCTTCGTCTTCTCGCCCGCCCTCGCCGCGGTGGTTGTCTTGTTGCCCTTCCTCATTTCTTGACCGGCCCCCATGGACGACTTCATAGTCATCTTCATCACCTTGCCACTGATAGCCATCCATGAAACCACGCAAGAGCAGGTGGTCCCGCACCTGCCCGGAATCCGGGTCCGCAATAAGGCTCTTGACTTGCATATTCGACACGGACATCTTATCTCCGTCTCGTTCTTTTGAAGCATCTCGGCCTTGGCGGAGCTCAAAAACCTATTCACGATGCCTTCGGTCATCGTATGCGGACCATGGTCGCTCATGGGTAGAGCAAAATGATATTTTAGAACCAAGAAAAATTTGGCATGACCTTCCTAAAAATAGGACCAAAAAGAATGCATAGTGCCAAAATTCTCTTGAAACGAAAATGAATCAACATTCCGCAAAATATTGGCAACTATCGCATTTAAAATACGGTACACTGCAAACACAAACATATATGCAACACCACAAACACAAGCAACACCACAAACATACATAGATCTAGCTAGGCCACAAAAATGCATGTGCACGTTGTTGGAGCGAGCTAGGGAGAAAAAAAGTAGATCTACAACATGAAGATAGCTTTCCCCTTACTTACCTATCAAAAAAGGTAATTTCACCACTTAATTTTGATGAATCTATGGTGCAAATGAGGTGAGGAGGAGGAGGCAGCCGACAAGCTTAGAGAAGGGGTGGGGAATGAAGTGGGGAAAGTGAGTGTGTAGGTGTGGCTGTCCAAAATATCTAGCTGGTCCCGGGTAACTAATGGCGCACCACTAAGCCATGCGCCATTAGTAACCCAACATACTAATGGCGCACCACGAGACATGCGCCATTAGTAGTTTTGCAAAAAAGTAAAAAAATAATTTTTATGATAATGGCGCACCGTAGCACGGTGCGCCATTAGTAATTAAACTACTAATGGCGCACTTTGGCATAATGCGCCATTAGTAGGTTTGCAAAAAGTAAAAAAAATTATATACTAATGGCAAGATTGTCTTGGTCGTGCGCCATTACTAATTCTAACTAGTAATGGCGCACTTTGCCATCCATGCGCCATTAGTTTGTATGGAAAAATGGGAAAAAATCAATAGTAGTGGACAATAATGGCGCACGAGCTACCGGTGCGCCATTAGTATATAGTAGTGGCGCACTACTTACCAGGTGCGCCATTAGAATCAGTCCTATCTATAGCCCTTTTCCTAGCAGTGTCTCTTGATGATCTTAAGGGCATTAGTCCCACTCTATGTCAACACAAAATAAATTTGGAGAAAGATGCCAAACCAGTTATTGATCACCAACGATTGCTAAATCCGAAGATGAAGGAAGTGGTAAGAAAGGAAATACTAAAGCTCCTTTAGGCAGGTATTATTTATCCCGTTGCTGATAGTCAGTGGGTAAGTCATGTCCATTGTGTCCCTAAGAAGGGAGGTATTATTGTTGTTCCTAATGATAAAGATGAATTGATCCCGCAAAGAATTATTACAGGTTATAGGACGGTAATTGATTTTCGCAAATTAAATAAGGCTACTAAAAAGATCATTACCCCTTACCTTTTATTGATCAAATGCTAGAAATATTATCCAAACATACACATTTTTGCTTTCTAGATGGTTAATCTGGTTTCTCTCAAATACCTGTGTCAGCTGATGATCAAGCAAAGACCACATTTACTTGCCCTTTCGGTACTTTTGCTTATAGATGTATGCCTTTTGGTTTATGTAATGCACCTGCTACCTTTCAAAGATGCTTGATGGCTATATTCACTGACTTTTGTGAAAAGATATGTGAGGTTTTCATGGACGATTTCTGCGTTTATGGATCCTCTTTTGATGATTGCTTGAGCAACCTTGATTGAGTTTTGCAGAGATGTGAATAAACTAATCTTGTCTTGAACTGGGAGAAGTGCCACTTTATGGTTAACGAAGGCATCGTCTTCGGGCATAAAATTTCTGAAAGAGGTATTGAAGTGGACTCCATTGTCTAAAGTTGATGCTATTGAAAAGATGCCGTGTCCTAAGGATATCAAAGGTATAAGAAGCTTTCATGGTCATGGCGGTTTTTATAGTAGGTTCATTAAGGACTTCACAAAAATTTCTCGGCCTGTGACTAATCTATTACAAAAAGATATACCTTTTGTCTATAATGATGATTGTGTAGAAGCATTTGAAATACTTAAGAAAGCATTAATTTCTGCACCTATCGTTCAACCACCTGATTGGAATTTACCCTTTGAAATCATGTGTGATGCTAGTGATTATGCTGTAGGTTCTGTTCTAGGGCAAAGAGTTGATAAGAAATTAAATGTCATTCAATATGCTAGTAAAACTCTAGACAATGCCCAGAGAAATTATGCCACTACTGAAAAATAATTCTTAGTAGTTGTATTTGCTTGTGATAAGTTCAGACCTTATATTGTTGATTCTAAAGTAACTATTCACATTGATCATGTTGCTATTAAATATCTTATGGAAAAGAAAGATGCTAAACCTAGACTTATTTGATGGGTTCTCTTGCTACAAGAATTTGATTTGCATATTATTGATAGAAAGGGAGCTGAGAACCCCGTTGCAGACAACTTGTCTAGGTTAGAAAATGTTCTTGATGACCCACTACCTATTGATGATAGCTTCCCTGATGAAAAATTGAATGTAATAAATGCTTCTCGTACTGCTCCATGGTATGTTCATTATGCTAATTACATTGTTGCTAAATTTATACCACCTAGTTTCACATACCAGCAAAAGAAAAAGTTTTTCTATGATTTAAGACATTACTTCTGGGATGACCCACATCTTTATAAAGAAGGAGTAGATGGTGTTATTAGACGTTGTGTACCTGAGCATGAATAGGAACAGATCCTACGCAAGTGTCACTCCGAGGCTTACGGAGGACACCACGCTGGAGATAGAACTGCACATAAGGTATTGCAATCCGGTTTTTATTGGCCTACTCTCTTCAAGGATGCCCGTAAGTTTGTGTTGTCTTGTGATGAATGTCAAAGAATTGGTAATATTAGTAGACGTCAGGAAATGCCTATTAATTATTCACTTGTTATTGAACCATTTGATGTTTGGGGCTTTGATTATATGGGACCTTTTCCTGCCTCTAATGGGTATACACATATTTTAGTTGTTGTTGATTACGTTACTAAGTGGGTAGAAGCTATTCCAACTAGTCATGCTGATCATAACACCTCTATTAAGATTCTTAAAGAAGTTATTTTTCTGAGGTTTGGAGTCCCTAGATATTTAATGACTGATGGTGGTTCACATTTCATTCATGGTGCTTTTCGTAAAATGCTTGCTAAGTATGACGTTAATCATAGAATTGCATCACCATATGACCCACAGTCTAGCGGTCAAGTAGAATTGAGTAATAGAGAACTCAAATTAATTTTGCAAAAGATTGTTAATAGATCTAGAAAGAATTGGTCCAAGAAACTTGATGATGCATTATGGGCCTATAGAACTGCATATATAATGGTTTATGGAAAAGCATCCACTTACCTCTCGAACTTGAACATAAGGCATATTGGGCTATCAAAGAACTCAACTATGATTTCAAACTGGCCGGTGAGAAGAGGTTATTTGACATTACCTCACTTGATGAATGGAGAACCCAAGCCTATGAGAATGCCAAGTTGTTTAAAGAAAAGGTTAAAAGATGGCATGACAAAAGGATACAAAAACGTGAGTTTAATGTCGGTGATTATGTGTTGCTATACAACTCTCGTTTAAGATTTTTTGCACGAAAACTTCTCTCTAAACGGGAAGGTCCTTACGTTATCGAGGAGATATATCGTTTCGGTGCCATAAAAATCAACAACTTCGAAGGCACAAATTCGAAGGTGGTGAACGGTCAAAGAATCAAACATTATATCTCGGGTAATCCTATAAATGTTGAAACTAATATTATTGAAACCGTAACCCCGGAGGAATACATAAGGGACACTTTCCAGAACGTTTTAGACTCCGAAAAGGAATAGGTACGTGGTACGGTAAGTAAACCGACTCCGAAACAGTTCTAATGGCAATTTTTCTCTGTTTTGGAATATTTAGAAAAATAGAAAAATAAGAAGCAGTCCGGGAAGGACACGAGGCTTCCACAAGGGTGGGAGGCGCGCCCTACTCCCCTGGGTGCGCCCCCTGCCTCGTGGGCACCTCGTGTGCTCTCCGCACTCCATTTTCTTAAACGATACATATTTTGGTCTGTAAAAATTCATTGTATAATCTCCCGAATGTTTTGACTCCTGTATCACGCAATTATCCTCTGTTTTTGTTTCGAGCTGTTTTTCTGACAGATCTAGAGTACCATGACGTCCCGAAGTGCTCCCAAGGACAAGTTCTTCGAGAAGGTCATCAACCCCTATCTCGCGGAGGTGCTGCAACACCCTCAAACCATTGAGATGCATGAGGGGGTGCTGCACATCCGCGATGTTGAGGGGCCAAGGAGGACCGGAAGCATGTAGACAAGACTCGAGGCAATGGAGCAACAAGTTTTCAAGTGTCAGGAGATGGTGGAGCGTGGACTTGACTCCAATCACATAATGATCACGGAGTACACCAACAACCACAAGCTAGACGCCAAGGACATCGGGGAGGCCATGTTCAAGCTTCACGAGAAAATCGAGCACCTCCAAGCCCAGATCTATGACCTGCAAAACCAAAACTGTGAGTATGAATATAGATTCAAAAGGATGAGTTTCGCTGCAGATTTAAGGATCCCGGAGACTCGATCATCCTTCTATGATGGAGAGTCCATGCCTTGGAAGAGGGACGACAATCCTACATCATCCTCACTAGCGAAGGAGATATAATCACATGGGTATGGCACTCCCCTTGGCAACTGCCAAGCTTGGGGGAGGTGCCCCGGTATCGTATCACCATCACACTCCTATCTTTATTGTTTTTCTTAGTTCGATCCTTTTGGTAATATCTTGATTTAGTAGAATAAAGTTTTAGTATGATCTAGTTGTGAGTTTTTCTTTATGATCCTTCTATGTAATCGAGTCCGTGAGCTATATATAATAAATATTAGTGTTGAGTCAAGGGCTTGATTATCTTGCTATGATCTTGAGTGAAGAAAAGAAAAGGAAGAAATAAAAAGAAACAAAGAGATCATATTGATCATATGAAGAGTAATGACTTCACATAGAAAGAGTATGATGATTACAAGTTGTTGCGAGTTGACAAACATAGTTTTGGTCATTGTTGCAATTAATAGGAAGTAATAAATAAAGAGGGGTTTCACATATAAATATACTATCTTGGACATCATTTATGATTGTGAGCACTCATTAAAATATGACATGCTAAAGAGTTGATGTTGGACAAGGAAGACAACGTAATGGGTTATGTTTTCTTAGATCTGAGATAAAGTATATTGTCATGGATCATCCAACATGTTGAGCTTGCCTTTCTCCCTCATGCTAGCCAATTCTTAGCACCAAGTAGACTACTTGTGCTACCAAATATCCTTTGTAGCGACCCGACCTCAGACGGTCAAGCCTCTGTGTTACTGTGCCATCCCTGGATCAGTATGCTGGCACACACAGTACATCAATGTATATATCAAAGTGCAATCACATGCATAAATAACGTAAAACTGATATATACCTCATAATACTCAGTGAAACAATCAAGCGGGTGTGGAGTCCCATCAACGCCATCGGCGGGTTGAGTGTAGACCGTAACCCTGCACCGTACTCTTACTCGTCGAGGAAAATATCGCAACATGATACGTTGCAGCCGTGTAGGTCATTACATTGAATGTACCGCAAGATCACAATAAGAATAAACAGATGGTAAAACTATACTATATGCAATTTGGCTTTGTGGCTCTGTATCTGAGTTTTGTTTGCGTAAAAGCTGATTTTATTTTACCTACATCAAAGGAATAAATTGAGTCTGTACTATGGAGTTTTCTATCATGACATGGTTCCGCCAACCGATGTCTCATAACCCAAAATCATCATATGTTGCCCACAATTAAGTTATCAATCCGGTGTTGAGAGTTCCGAGATAGATCCAAGTCCGAGGCTCAAATTGTCCGTAACGGGACACGGCTAATCGATTAGGTTATAACCCTCTGCAGAGGTTTGTACACTTTACCCGCAAGATTCGATCCCTCTTTTACGTTCTCGCACTTGAGTGTTTGAGAACAAGATGACCAAACATGGTCTTCCAAAGAGTTCCTCGACCACCGTCCGTACCCATCCAATCCTACCGTTCTTCTACATCTGCTAGTACCGCCCCAGCCAGAGTCACCACTAAGGTCAACCAAGCGAGCCCATAATGACTTGCGGTTGCACGGGTAAGCTTCCGGCGTGAAGTATTCTTCCGTCTCTTTGAGTCTGGGTGAAGCTTTCGCGAGATGTCATGGCGCTTCTCCATGCATCCCGCCAACCACTGGTTTCTCCAGGGCTGCCCGTCAACCGTCCTTCACCCAGTAGTGTGTATTGAATTCTTGTCTCGAGTCTTGAAGTCTTGAGGCCTTGAAGATGCAGTCCTTGCAGATTCCATCATGGAGTTGTCGTCATTGACGTAGAGCCTCCATTCTCACACCACTCCCGAGCACTCATACCAAACCCCGTCTACTATAGCGTAGCATTAAAATAAATAACGTCCCGGGCTTGGTAACAGGGTGGTGGGTTCCTACCTCATGCATACTACTCAACTACAAGGATTCAATAACACTACTGAGGGGTGGTTGCAAAGGTGCCACTAAATGCAATAAAAACATAGGTATGAAAGCAATGATCAAAGTGAACTTGCCTGGTTGACGATCTTCGAAAAAAACTAGGGTTTCGTAGTAGTAATCTTCGCACTCCGGAAATTCTACCGAGGCAAACAAACACTATAATAAGCACATAGTAATAGGATCACATAACACAACATAGCAGAAGTATCATAACACAACAAAACAACCAAAACCAAATCCAAAAGAAAAACTCAAAGAAAGGCCACTCAAGGTTTTCCCTACTTCAAACAATAACCAAAAATAGTTTTATATAATAAAAATTCCTTAATATAACCTAATCATGATTTTAAGTTAACTTAACAGAAAAGGTTTCACTAAGCAACTAGGAGCAAAAAGAATTAATTAAATAGCTATTATGAAACTCATTTTAGGCCTAATCCAATTTCTATTAAGAAAATAATTTAAAACTTTTATTAATTATGAATAAAAGTTCATCTACTAGAATGACAGAAACTAACCTAGAATAACTAATCACAAGTTAAAAATAAATTAATTTACTAATTAATTAATTAGGAAAACAGAACTAATCAATTAATTAGAATTAATAGAATTCTGCCTAGAATTAATTATTTATTAATCCTAAAATACCAAAGTTAATTTCTAGGGTTTGGCAATATCAAAATAAAGTGATTGCAAAAGAATCATGCAAAATAATTTTTCTAGCTAAAGTTATAACAGATTTGCTATTCTGACTAAAACAATATTAAAGCATTTTTAATTATTTTAACATAGCTAAATATATGTTTTTCAGAAACTACATAAAATTTGCAATCCAACAAAAAAGAATCACTCAAAATATTAAACAGAATAAAAGATATACATTTTGAAAATCGAAACTATTCGCTAAAACAGAAAATCAGAATAAAAGGAAAAAGCCCAATGGGCCTATATTGTGCCCTGTGCGTAGTTTAGTCTAAACGGGCCTAGGGTTTAACTAAAACGAACCGCCTAACTAAATAAACCTAACTAAAATAAACCGCATCGGGCGGCGGTTTTCTAATAAAACGTACTTCGGGGTTCTAATCGTGGCCACACGATTGGGATCGGACGGGGAGATGGTTCCGGCGACGCATCGGAGTCCGCGACGGGCGGGCGGCGGAGGAGTCGTCGAGGCTTCCAGGCGTCGGTGAGCTCGGGAGTTGCCGTCTTGGTGCGGGGAGGCCGTCGAGGAGTTCGGTGGGGTCGGGGGAGCTCGGGGAGGGCTAGGGCGTCGTCGGCGGCGATAATGGCGGCGGGGAGATGCTCGGGCTCCGGCGAGCACGAGCGGGGGAGAGAGGGGTCAGCGTGGTCTCGGGGGGAATGGGGTGCGGGGTGGTGGCTTATATAGCCGGGGGTCCGCGAGCTTTGGAAGGGATCGAGGCGATCGGGGATCCGGATCCCGGGATCCGCGATCTCCAGCGAGATCGAGGTGGCGTGGGGCGGGGAAAGAAGGGGTGGGTCCATGGTCGAGAGAGAGAGAGGAGGGCGAGTCGTCGGTCGACCGAGCGGGAGAGAGTTCGGCGCGAGGGGAGGCGCAGCGGTCGGCTGGGCTGGCTGTGGCCTAGTGGGCCGGTTGGCTGGGCCTGGTGCTGTGAGGGGGTGGCTGAGGGGCAGTCTTGGCTGGGCTGGGTGGCCTGGCTGGCGCCCGAAAAGGTTTTTTTTTTTTTAATAAAACCAAAACAAAAATAAAACCCAAACTTTAAATATTTTATATATGGTATATATATACCAAAATGATCAGGGGAATATTCCCTTTCATTTGAACATTTTTCCAAAGGCAGAATCCAAACTTCATAAAAATCCATTTTTTTTCAAATTCAAATAAATTTCAGATTTGAATCCAAATCTTTTGGCATTGTTTCCTCTGATATTTTTGGAGTGTCATGTTTGCTCCTCTCATACTTTTGATCAAGTATTTATCAGGCTTAGTTTTTGAAATGTTTCCCACATGCCAAAGTTTGAAATTCAAATTCAAAACTCACAATTTGAAAGAGGGTTTCAAAGCACTTTCAAATGATTTTCAACTTGATTCCTTATAACTTCCAACTCCTATTTCATATAATTGAAGAAGTCATTTTATCTTCCCTCATGAAAATCATTGAGTTGCATAAAGCTCTGGATTTGAAAATCTTCCCAAATGAATTTCAATTCTCTTCCAAAACCCTGTTCATTTAAAAATGGAAGAAGTCATGTCATCCTCACTCTAGGCTTTGGTGTTGGTATGAATTTGAATTCATTGGGATCCAAAAGGCAAAGGGGAAAGTTTTGGGAAAGTCATTTCATTCCCTCTCATTCAACTTTCAAAAGTTTCAAATTTCAATCAGTTTCACTCAATCCATCAAACCAACAATCAGACAATCAAGCATAGTTATTTATTTAATATAACATTCCAAAATTTAGAATTTTGGGATGTTACAAACCTACCACTTAAAATGAATCTAGTCCTCGAGATTGAAGAAACTAACAAGAAAAGGTTAGGGGTTGGGGGTCTTCTAGCAAATGTTCTGGTCAGAAAGGTCAGGTGGGCTACCACACTTAAAATCAAGGTTAGGGTTCCAATAAACTCAGATACTTCCTCTGGAGTGCTGACAATGTATGTGTCTTCACATATCTTACAATAACTCCTTCATTAACGCTCTTTTGTTAGGAGCGTAAAGTTTTCCTCGAAACCTTGGGTCGGTTCTTCAAAGTTGTGGTTCGTCAGAGACTGGATCTTCTTAGCTGATAGGTCCGTGTCCATTCTAGACAACTATCGAAATACTCATGGTGGTCTACAATTTATGGTTTTCTCCTGCAGAAAACGGGTGCAGGTTGAACCTCACCGTATAACCTACGTTTGGCAACAACTGCCATGTACATGGGTTTATCATCCTGCCACTCTAAGGCTTAAGCAAGGCTTCAACGAGCGTCGTCACTTTACTATGGTTATGTCTCTCAGATTTACCATTCCAAATAGCAGGAGCGAAAGATACGAGTAAGTCGGTATGGTGATCAATCCATTCCGCACCCAGATCATTACCCTGTATAAGGTTTAGCGAATCTCGTATTCTAACACTCGGTCATTCTCACAAGCATTGCAGAATTTCTCTTGTTCTCGAACTGGGTTCGAGTAAATCCATGGGTTCTGCAAGCTGAACAAACATCTATCGTTACTTCACCACTCTCAGGTTTTGCGTAACCTCCTACGAAACGTATGCTGATTGGACTGCTGATTCTTCCAATTTATTCCTTCATCAAGGTTACAACGGTTCCTTCTCGAAATCCTGGGCCTGTGGATTATGGCCCACTTCAACACTAGTGCAACTTTATCTCATCCTTGGAGTAACTCTCTTGTTACACCTCCTTAAATCCAGTAGTACTCTGTTTCTTCGTACCATCATATCAGAACAAAACTCCAACTTATTTTGTCCAGCTTACTTCTATGGCCGTCATGAATAACACGTTTCTTTCTTCATTGATCCTGTGGCTTTACAGAGTACTATGACCAAAAGAATGCACAAGTTTATCCATAAAATCTCATTAATCTCATATCAATCTTTCATTACATCCTTAACCATTTTCGTAAATCCAAATTCCAAAAAAGTACTTGTTACAAATGCTGCCACCCACATGATTCGGTATGGTCAGACATTACTTCCAACTTTATTCATTTTTCCTCCTTGAGGATTCTTCAGTCCCACTGGAATTGTGCGACATGTGTCTTGAATTCTTCAATCTTCTGGTTCATTGTGGTGGCCTTGAGCTTCACCTCCATCATCTCCGTATGCACTTCACTTAGGTATTCCTGAGTATGACGGAGTCTTGCTTCAAGTATTTCTCCGATCTGACGTATGGCTTCCATGGCTGCTTCACGAACAGCATCGAAGAAAGTTGCTTGTGGCACACGTGAAATGAAAAAGTACTGCCCCATCATTTTTGGGCAAACTCCTTTCACATGGTGGAGGTGTACCTCCACATACCAAAGTTCCACTCCCTTATGCATGAAGGGGTAGCCTTTGTAGACTGCATCTCCTTCAAGGTGAATATGCTTCATCATGTCCTTCAGGATCTTCGGGTAATCATGATCACTTGTCAGGGTCATGATGGTTTCCGGACCTTTAAGGAAAGACTCGTAAAGGGTTGTCATCTGCAGTTGTGAAAGCAGAAATGATGCTCGAATAAGGTACTTATCTCCGGGCACACATTCATATCATCCAAACAAACTTCAATCTCAATTCCAATTTTCCTGTTTATGCATCACAACTCACTTTCTTCCATGTTCATCCAGAATATTAATTTCCAAGGTAAAATATGACAACTCCTTAAAGCTTTTCAGCATGTGACATTACAACTTTATTGCGTCATGAACTATTACAACCTCAGGGTAATCTATTACATAACTCAACTCATTGAGCTCATGAAAATGAAATTGCTTTCTACTACTCTTGTTTCCAATATCAAAATTCCAACTACTCAACTACAGCTTTCATCTTGTTGGAACATTTAGTAGCATAATGTCCTGCTTCCTTGCAGCGAAAACAGATGACTTTCGATAAGTCTTTGGGCTTCTTGGAGATGGTGCCTGCTGCTTGAGTTCCTTGCTTCCTTTCGGGACATTGATTGGCATAATGCCCGATGTCCTTACATTCAAAACAGGTGATATGACTCTTGTCCCTATTTGCAGAAATTGGGTTGTTACGAGGGTGTCTTTGTTTTCTCTTCCGGTTTCCTCGTTCGATCAATCCTTCTATTCACGTGGGTCAAACTCTATTGCTTCGTCGGGAAGTATCCGGATACTCTTTTCTTTCCTTGGTGCAATACTGTGAAAAATGTCCTTCTTCTCCACGTGAATAGCAGGCATTGGAGTAAAATCTGTTGAGACCTTCTCCATCCAGGTCTTCAACACTTTCATTCATTCTTGGTTCTTCTAGGTCTTCCTTGAGGGCTTCTTTCATTCCATCTTCCCGCTTGGAATAGTTCGTTGCACCGTGGAGTAAATGTGACACTTCACGGGTAGTGGGTGGTTCCTTCACACGGAAGCAAGTCACCGACTAGTTGGGCATTCCTCATTGGGTGTTTCTCCTCACAATGAGGGCATCCATCCTTGTGTTCCTCCCGGTGTGTCCTATTTCTCCATAAATCCTGCAGCACAAGGTTTAATTCTGGTGTATCATGGTGCTTCCGGATAAGACGTGATCTCAACAGGTCTTCTTGAAATCCTCCCAAGTTCTTGCTCCATTAAATCCATGTATGGCTTGATGCATTTTCCACCAGGTTGCAGCACTTTCTCGTAAAAAATCTTCAAGAGCGTATTGGACCTCATACTTCCTTGAAACCAAATTGTTCCCAAGTGACTCTCCATGTTCGCATCCATAGCTCGCCTCCGGCTGAGTCTTGATCGAGAGAATATCAGTCCAACTTCATTCATCATCTATGGGGTTCAAGGGTTTTAGGGTGAGTGAGAGAGATGGGGGGATATACACACAATACAACCAATAATTTTGAAGAAACAAGTTTTTATTTTGGGGCTGTCGGAAAAACATCAAACAAATGACAGCTCACAAATCATCGTATCTAACGTAAGTGTATAACAGGGTTTGGTCTTCTAAAGGTCTAATAATTCTTGAGATCTTTCCAAGTCTTGAGTCTTCAACTGTTCTAGCTTCTAATACATGGTGAAATCCTCTTTACTCTGAAGGGTCATCAGTTCTCGATATCAAATCCTTCTTGAGCGTCTTGATTGATCCTCCGGGTGATCAAAGGATAAGGGTATATTCTAACTATTTGAGGGTCTATCGATAAAATCAGAAAAGACGAGAAGTAAAGGATCCTTTTGAAAATACAGTTTTAGAGATTTCTGTCCTAGGGGCTTTCCGATTTCTAGGGTCACGTCCTACAGTCAACATGTGCTCGATACCATCTCTGAAGCGACCCGACCTCGAGACGGTCAAGCCTACGTATTCTTCGTGCCATCCACAGATTAGTATCTTTGGCACACACAAGTACATCAATGTATATATCAAAGTGCAATCACATGCATAAATAACGTAAAACTGATATATACCTCATAATACTCAGCGGAAACAATCAAGCGGGTGTGGAGTCCCATCAACGCCATCGGCAAAGTTGAGTGTAGACCGTAACCCTGCACCGTACTCTTACTCGTCGAGGAAAATATCTGCAACATGATACGTTGCAGCCGTGTAGGTCGATTACATTGAATGTACCGGCAAGATCACAATAAGAATAAACAGATGGTAAAACTATACTATATGCAATTTGGCTTTGTGGCTCTGTATCTGAGTTTTGTTTGCGTAAAAGCTGATTTTATTTTACCTACATCAAAGGAATAAATTGAGTCTGTACTATGGAGTTTTCTATCATGACATGGTTCCGCCAACCGATGTCTCATAACCCAAAATCATCATATGTTGCCCACAATTAAGTTATCAATCCGTGTTGAGAGTTCGAGATAGATCCAAGTCCAGAGGCTCAAATTGTCCGTAATCGGGACACGGCTAATCGATTAGGTTATAACCTCTGCAGAGGTTTGTACACTTTACCCGCAAGATTCGATCCCTCTTTTACGTTCTCGCACTTCAGAGTGTTTGAGAACAAGATGACCAAACATGGTCTTCCAAAGAGTTCCTCGACCACCGTCCGTACCCATCCAATCCTACCGTTCTTCTACATCTGCTAGTACCGCCCCAGCCAGAGTCACCACTAAGGTCAACCAAGCGAGCCCATAATGACTTGCGGTTGCGGGTAAGCTTCCGGCGTGAAGTATTCTTCCGTCTCTTTGAGTGGGTGAAGCTTTCGCGAGATGTCATGGCGCTTCTCCATGCATCCGGCCAACCACTGGTTTCTCGGGGCTGCCCGTCAACCGTCCTTCACCCAAAGAGTGTGTATTGAATTCTTGTCTCGAGTCTTGAAGTCTTGAGGCCTTGAAGATGCAGTCCTTGCAGATTCCATCATGGAGTTGTCGTCATTGACGTAGAGCCTCCATTCTCACACCACTCCCGAGCACTCATACCAAACCCCGTCTACTATAGCGTAGCATTAAAATAAATAACGTCCCAGGCTTGGTAACAGGGTGGTGGGTTCCTACCTCATGCATACTACTCAACTACAAGGATTCAATAACACTACTGAGGGGTGGTTGCAAAGGTGCCACTAAATGCAATAAAAACATAGGTATGAAAGCAATGATCAAAGTGAACTTGCCTGGTTGACGATCTTCGAAAAAAACTAGGGTTTCGTAGTAGTAATCTTCGCACTCCGGAAATTCTACCGAGGCAAACAAACACTATAATAAGCACATAGTAATAGGATCACATAACACAACATAGCAGAAGTATCATAACACAACAAAACAACCAAAACCAAATCCAAAAGAAAAACTCAAAGAAAGGCCACTCAAGGTTTTCCCTACTTCAAACAATAACCAAAAATAGTTTTATATAATAAAAATTCCTTAATATAACCTAATCATGATTTTAAGTTAACTTAACAGAAAAGGTTTCACTAAGCAACTAGGAGCAAAAAGAATTAATTAAATAGCTATTATGAAACTCATTTTAGGCCTAATCCAATTTCTATTAAGAAAATAATTTAAAACTTTTATTAATTATGAATAAAAGTTCATATACTAGAATGACAGAAACTAACCTAGAATAACTAATCACAAGTTAAAAATAAATTAATTTACTAATTAATTAATTAGGAAAACAGAACTAATCAATTAATTAGAATTAATAGAATTCTGCCTAGAATTAATTATTTATTAATCCTAAAATACCAAAGTTAATTTCTAGGGTTTGGCAATATCAAAATAAAGTGATTGCAAAAGAATCATGCAAAAATAATTTTTCTAGCTAAAGTTATAACAGATTTGCTATTCTGACTAAAACAATATTAAAGCATTTTTAATTATTTTTAACATAGCTAAATATATGTTTTTCAGAAACTACATAAAATTTGCAATCCAACAAAAACAGAATCACTCAAAAATATTAAACAGAATAAAAGATATACATTTTTGAAAATCGAAACTATTCGGCTAAAACAGAAAATCAGAATAAAAGGAAAAAGCCCAATGGGCCTATACTGTGCCCTGTGCGTAGTTTAGTCTAAACGGGCCTAGGGTTTAACTAAAACGAACCGGCCTAACTAAATAAACCTAACTAAAAATAAACCGCATCGGGCCGGCCGGTTTTCTAATAAAAACGTACCCCTTCGGGGGTTCTAATCGTGGCCACACGATTGGGATCGGACGGGGGAGATGGTTCCCGGCGACGTACCGGAGTCCGGCGACGGCGGCGGCGGCGGAGGGAGTGCGTCGAGGCTTCCGGGCGTCGGTGAGCTCGGGGGAGTTGCCGTCTTGGTGCGGGGAGGCGGCGAGGAGTTCGGTGGGGTCGGGGAGCTCGGGAGGCTAGGGCGTCGTCGGCGGCGATAATGGCGGCGGGGAGATGCTCGGGCTCCGGCGAGCACGAGCGGGGGAGAGAGGGGGTCCGGCGTGGTCTCGGGGGGAATGGGGTGCGGGGTGGTGGCTTATATAGCCGGGGGTCCGCGAGCTTTGGAAGGGATCGGGCGATCGGGATCCGGATCCTTCGATCCGCGATCTCAGCGAGATCGGGTGGCGTGGGGCGGGGAAAGAAGGGGTGGGTCCATGGTCGAGAGAGAGAGGGAGGGCGAAAGTCGTCGGTCGACCGAGCGGGAGAGAGTTCGGGCGCGAGGGGGAGGCGCAGGCGATCGGCTGGGCTGGCCTGTGGCCTAGTGGGCCGGTTGGCTGGGCCTGGGTGCGCGGGGGGTGGCCGAGGGGCGCGGTGCTGGCTGGGCCTGGGTGGCCTGGCTGGCGCCCGAAAAGGTTTTTTTTTTTTTTAATAAAACCAAAACAAAAATAAAACCCAAACTATAAATATTTTATATATGGTATATATATACCAAAATGATCAGGGGAATATTCCCTTTCATTTGAACATTTTTCCAAAGGCAGAATCCAAACTTCATAAAAATCCATTTTTTTCAAATTCAAATAAATTTCAGATTTGAATCCAAATCTTTTGGCATTGTTTCCTCTGATATTTTTGGAGTGTCATGTTTGCTCCTCTCATACTTTTGATCAAGTATTTATCAGGCTTAGTTTTTGAAATGTTTCCCACATGCCAAAGTTTGAAATTCAAATTCAAAACTCACAATTTGAAAGAGGGTTTCAAAGCACTTTCAAATGATTTTCAACTTGATTCCTTATAACTTCCAACTCCTATTTCATATAATTGAAGAAGTCATTTTATCTTCCCTCATGAAAATCATTGAGTTGCATAAAGCTCTGGATTTGAAAATCTTCCCAAATGAATTTCAATTCTCTTCCAAAACCCTGTTCATTTAAAAATGGAAGAAGTCATGTCATCCTCACTCTAGGCTTTGGTGTTGGTATGAATTTGAATTCATTGGGATCCAAAAGGCAAAGGGGAAAGTTTTGGGAAAGTCATTTCATTCCCTCTCATTCAACTTTCAAAAGTTTCAAATTTCAATCAGTTTCACTCAATCCATCAAACCAACAATCAGACAATCAAGCATAGTTATTTATTTAATATAACATTCCAAAAATTTAGAATTTTGGGATGTTACATCCTTAAACCCAGTTTTGCCATGAGAGTCCACCATATCCACCTATGGATTGAGTAAGATCCTTCAAGTAAGTTGTCATCGGTGCAAGCAGTAAAAATTGCTCTCTAAATATGTATGACTTATTAGTGTGGGAGAAAATAAGCTTTATACGATCTTGTGAGGTGGAAGAAATAAAAGCGATGGACTGCATAATAAAGGTCCATATCACAAATCGGCAATATAAAGTGACGTTCTTTTGCATCAAGATTTCATGCATCCAACCCTGAAAGCGCATGACAACCTCTGCTTCCCTCAACGAAGGGCCTATCTTTTACTATTATCTTCTACTTTATACAAGAGTCATGGTGATCTTCACCTTTCCTTTTTACATTTTATCATTCGGTAAGCACATTGTGTTGGAATGATCCTGATATATATATCCAATTGGATGTAAGTTAGCATGAGCTATTATTGTTGACATTACCCTTGAGGTAAAAGGTTGGGAGGCGAAACTATAAGCCCCTACCTTTCTCTGTGTCCGATTAAAACTCCATAACCACAAGTATTGCGTGAGTGTTAGCAATTGTGAAAGACTAAATGATAGTTGAATTGTGAATAAATTACAATTGCCTCAGTGACTGAGATTATAGCTTGTTAGTTCTCAATGAAGTTTCTGATTAATACTTGACATTGTGGATAGATTATTACTTGAGCATAAGAAATCATATGACAATATCCATATATGTTGCTGTTATAAGAATGATCATGATGCCCTCATGTCCGTATTTTATTTTATCGACACCTCTATCTCTAAACATGTGGACATATTTATCGTTATCGGCTTCCGCTTGAGGACAAGCGAGGTCTAAGCTTGGGGGAGTTGATACGTCCATTTTGCATCATGCTTCTATATCGATATTTACTGCATTATGGGTTGTTATTACACATTATCTCACAATACTTATGCCTATTCTCTCTTATTTTACAAGGTTTACATGAAGAGTGAGAATGCCGGCAGCTGGAATTCTAAACACACCAAAAGTCCTGAAACTCCAAGGAAGTCATTTTTGGAAATAATAAAAAATATTGAGCAAAGAAAATACCAGAGGGGGCCCACACCCTGGCCACGAGGGTGGGGGGTGCACCCTACCTCCCTGGGTGCGCCCCCTGCCTCGTGGGCCCCCTGGTGGCCCTCTGGTGCCCATCTTCTCCTATATGAAGTCTTTCATCTGAGAAAAATCATAAGCAAGATTTCGGGACGAGACTCCGCCACCACGAGGCGGAACCAATCTAGGGCTCTGGCGGAGCTGTTCTGCTGGGGAAACTTCCCTCCGGGAGGGGGGAATCATCGCCATCGTCATCACCAACGATCCTCTCAACGGAAGGGGGTCAATCTTCATCAACATCTTCACCAGCACCATCTCCTCTCAAACCCTAGTTCATCTCTTGTATCTAATTCTTGTCTCTAAGTCTGACATTGGTACCTGTAGGTTGCTAGTAGTGTTGATTACTCCTTGTAGTTGATGCTAGTTGGATTATTTGGTGGAAGATCATATGTTCAGATCCATTATGCATATCAATACTCCTATGATTATGAACATGAATATGCTTTGTGAGTAGTTACGTTTGTTCCTGAGGACATGGGAGAAGTCTTGCTATTAGTAGTCATGTGAATTTGGTATTCGTTCAATGTTTTGATGAGATCTATGTTGTATCTCCTCTAGTGGTGTTATGTGAATGTGGACTACATGACACTTCACCATTGTTTGGGCCTGGAGGAAGGCATTGGGAAGTAATAAGTAGATGATGGGTTGCTAGAGTGACAGAAGCTTAAACCCTAGTTTATGCGTTGCTTCGTAAGGGGCTGATTTGGATCCATATGTTTGATGCTATGGTTAGGTTTACCTTAATACTTCTTTTGTAGTTGCGGATGCTTGCAATAGGAGTTAATCATAAGTGGGATGCTTGTCCAAGTAAGGACAGCACCCAAGCACCGGTCCACCCACATATCAAATTATCAAAGTACCGAACGCGAATCATATGAACGTGATGAAAACTAGCTTGACGATAATTCCCATGTGTCCTCGGGAGCGCTTTTATCCATATATGTGTTTGTCCAGGCTTGTCCTTTGCTACAAAAAGGATTGGGCCATCTTGCTACACTTTATTTATACTTGTTACTTGCTAACCGTTACAATTTATCTTATCACAAAACTATCTGTTACCTATAATTTCAGTGCTTGCAGAGAATACCTTACTGAAAACGGCTTGTCATTTCCTTCTGCTCCTTGTTGGGTTCGACACTCTTACTTATCGAAAAGGCTACGATAGATCCCCTACACTTGTGGGTCATCAATATCTCGCTAGCCCTTTCTGAGACCGCAAAATAAAAATGCAGAGCACCTCCGAACTTCAAGCAGCGACTGAACATTGTAATTCATGGTAGAAGAGATCCAGTCATGATGCATACAACATTAACTATACACAATGCATGAGGATGACAATAGTGCTCTCTGCACTGGTGCTTATTTGAGAAGGTGATGACTCAACATAAAAGTAAATAGATAGGCCCTTCGCAGAGGGAAGCAGGTATTTGTAGAGGTGCCAGAGCTCAAAGCTTAAATTAGAGATAAATAGAATTTTGGGACGTATTCATTTCCTGTCAACATTACAAACAAGAGTTTTTAGTATCTTCCATGCTAAACACATTAGCGGCGGTTCCCAAGCGGTAAAGGTAAAGTTTACTCCCCCTCCACCAACAAACACAAGCCATAGCTAACCGAGTCCACGGGTGCCGTCCATACCAACAACAGTCCCGGGGCAGTTTTGTTTAGTTATTTGCAATTTTGATCATGGGACTGGGCATCTCGATTACCGGCCCCTCTCGTGCAAGGACGAGTTAATAAACACTCATCATAAGAATAACCCACTTAGCATGGAAGATACTGACCATCCCCTGTCACTCCATGAGTGGTCTGGGCACACCAAATAGATGTTCATTTGAATTTTTAGAGGTGGCACGTGCTAATTTACTTGGAATGGCAGGGTAATACCGCATATAGGTAGATATAGTGGACTCATCTGGAATAACTTTGGTTTAAGGATTTTGATGCTCAAGCAGTATTCTCGCTTAGTACAAGCGAAGGCTAGCAAATAGATTGAGAAGCGACCAGCTAGAGAACGAAAACGGTCATGAACATGCATTATGAATAATCAACATTGCATACTAGCATGAGTAGGATATAAACACCATGAACATAAATACTGTGGAGGCTATTTTGGTTTTGAATCAAGTACATGCGTGAACATGTGCCAAGTCAAGCCACTCGAATCGTTCAGAGGAGGATACCATATCATCATACTACATCACAATCATGTGAATGCATGTTGACACTTAAAATAAATAATTATCCACTCCTAGCTACTTAAGCATGGCATGAGCAACTATAATCTCTAATTGTCATTGTAAACATGTTTAATCATAATATGCTGAATCATGGATACTGAGTTTAACATATTTACAAAAACAAAAACATGTTGAGTTCATACCCGCTTTTCCTTGCCACAGCCACTTCATCAAATATCGTCATTATTGCCTTTCACTTGCACGACCGAATGATATGAAAATAATAACTGTGCAAGAGTGCCATGGACTAAGCTGGAATCTGCAACATTTTATTCAGAGGAGAATACAATTATAATGGCTCTTTGTCAGATCAACAATAATGCATATGAGAGCCACTCATCATTTCATCGTGGTCTTCTCCTTAGTACGACCTAATGGAACAAAAGAAAAGAATTTCAGAGAAACACACTGAAATATTTTTGGAGTTTTTTATTTTTCTTGAGGAAAGCAAATTAACGAAAGAAAAACAAATATGAGAAAAGCTATTTATATGGGAAAGCTCCCAACAAGCAAAAGAAGAAATGGGAAATCTTTTTGGGGTTTCTTTTAATACTACAACTAAATTAAACTAGAAAGAAAAACTGAAAAGAATCAAGAAATATCTTTGGATTTTCTTAGAGTTTTTCAAACACACAAGAAGAAAGCGAGAAAAATAAAACTAACATGGATTATACAATGAAAAGTATGAACACCGACAACTAGAATGAAGTGCGTGAAAATGAATGTAATTTCGGTGGAAATACATACTCCCCCAAGCTTAGGCTTTTGCCTAGCTTGGTATTCACCACCCGTAGCCTGGGTAATGGTCAGAATTATAGCTCGTGGAGGCTCTTGGTCCGGCATCCTCAGCCTGATGAGCAGCCTCTACTGCTACGTTGTACTCATGCTCCTCTCTCTCTCATAGATGTAATATCTTCCTTTAATATGAAAATCAAAGAGAGTAGGTGCCGGCAAAATAACAGGTATGATAGTATTTTTATTAAACGTCAAGTTATAGTTATAATCCATTGACCCATACTTAATGAACTGATGGCGCTGCATCACATTAAAGTCTAAATATTTAGTGTGTAAAATAGCATTAGGCAAGGGTGAAACTCTTAGCCTTGCAACTAAGTGGGAGGCATAAATTCCTCCGTATAAATGACCACTATCAGCATTACATTGCAGCCTCCTTGCAACAATTGCTCCAAGATTATATCGTTTAGCGCCCCTTAAAGCAGTATGTATAAGGCTTAAATCCAGGGCACAGAGTGTACTGCAGTCTTGTTTACCCGCGACACATTTGCCATTAAAGAGTGCAAAGGAACGGATAAGGGAAATTGTAGACTTTTTATTCTAGCTTGTGTAACTCCTCTATCATTGTCGGTGTCAAAACCGGCGGATCTCGGGTAGGGGGTCCCGAACTGTGCGTCTAAGGCGGATGGTAACTGGAGGAGGGGGACACAATTTTTACCCAGGTTCGGGCCCTCTCGATGGAGGTAATACCCTACTTCCTTCTTGATTGATCTTGATAATATGAGCATTACAAGAGTTGATCTACCACGAGATCGTAGAGGCTAAACCCTAAAAGCTGGCCTATGATTATGATTGTTGTTGTCCTATGGACTAAACCCTCCGGTTTATATAGACACCGGAGGGGGCTAGGGCTACACAGAGGCGGTTACAAGGGAGGAGATCTACATATCCGAATTACCAAGCTTGCCTTCCACGCCGAGGAGAGCCCATCCGGACATGTGACAGAGTCTTCAATCTTGTATCTTCATAGTGCAACAGTCCGTCCAAAGTATATAGTCCGGCTGTCCGAGGACCCCCTAATACAGGACTCCCTCAGTAGCCCCTGAACCGGGCTTCAATGACGATGAGTCCGACGCGTAGATTGTCTTCGGCATTGCAAGGCGGGTTCCTCCTCCGAATACTTCATAGAAGATTTTGAACACGAGGATCGTGTCCGGCTCTGCAAAACAAATTCCACATACCATCGTAGAGAGTATAATATTCCACAAATCTAATCTGCTGACAACTTTTCAAAACGTGACATCCTGCCATGGTCCGGTCATTACGAACCGTTTCTCCCAGCCTGCCACTGCACGCGTTGCAAGGCGGTTTTCTTGGCACGTCTTGTCGAAGCAGAGATCGTGTCCCCTTATCACGGGATTCTCATCAATACGGGTGTGGGTAACCCAACTGTGCCTGTTGGTATGACTCCTTGATTTTAGGCACGTTCCAAACGGCCACGCGGAGGACGCTTGATATTCAGCCTCTTTATAAAGGGGCCAAGGCCTGTCTTTTTCTTCTCACGCTCGATCCTTCCCTTCCCCCACCATGAATTCCAACACCCAAGGCTCAGGCTAAGCGCTTCGGACCTTCAATCATGTCTGGATCCAATCTTCAAGGCCGGTGGATGGCCTCCTCTGTCACAGAGGAGGACATCAAGAAGCTAAGAGAAGCCAGGTATCTGACCGCCGAAATCTCGCACAGGCTGCCTGCTCAAGGGCATGTCATCCCCACTCCCAAACCCAACGAGAGTGTCATATTTGTTTCCCACTTCCTCCGAGGGCTAGGCTTTAGTCTTGATCCCTTTGTTAGAGGGCTCATGCTCTATTACGGGCTCGATTTCCATGATCTGGCTCCGGATTCCATCCTTCACATCTCGTCATTCATCGTCATGTGTGAGGCCTTCCTCCGCATCACCCCACACTTCGGTTTATTGATCAAGACCTTCAATGTGAAGCCGAAGATGATCGATGGGCAACAACAGAATGCGTAGGTGCCATAATAAGCAAAGGCGCCGACGCTCCATGGCCAAAGGGTTCCTTCCCGGAGATGTCCAACTTATGGAAGCGGGAGGGGTTTTACATCACAGCTCCCCAAAGTACTAAGTGGGTAGCTGACCTCGCCTTCCGTTCGGGGCCCCCGCCATAACTGGCGTCATGGGCCAACAAAGGGTTGGACTGGGGGCCAGTTAATGACGATCCGACATTGCAGAGTCGCATCCGAGATCTCCCCAAGAGAGATGTCAGCCTTGTCAAGGTAATGCAAGTCATGCTAGTTAGTCAAGTCCTGCCATGCCAACGTCGACCTCTCCGTATGTGGGAGTTCAACCCGGAAGGACCGCGAACTATTCAGCAATTCTTCGGCGTGACGCTCGAAGATGTATAGATTGTTCTTCGGATCACGAATAAAGTGTCCGGACAGCACCGAGGATGCGGGTCTAAACTGCAATCATCCAGATACCCATGTAAGTAATTCTGCGGCCGAACATGCTATCTTTTTATTTGTCACAACATCATTCTGAAAAAATCGCTCTTTAACCAGGACTAGATAAAAAAGGCGAAGATGATCAGGTGCTCGGCCCCCCTTCCCGGAGGCTCACCGGATCCTGTACTAGCCAGGATGCTTGAGCACGCACCTTATCAAGTGCCATCGAAGGAAGATAAAGGGAGGAATAAATAACCGAAAGCGGGCACACATTACTCATCCAAACCGGGGGAATTAGTGTCTCAGCAAAGGAGGATAATCGGGGAGAAGAATCTAAAATTCCCTCTCCCCAAGGAAGGAAAAGGACCGCCACTGAAGACTTGGAAACGAGGGTTTCCAACGAGGGAAGAAACCTTCGTCAGGGGGCCCTGCCCCGGAGGGCATCCTTACCGCACAGTGCCCGCAAGGGGATCAACCCTCCACCGAGCTGTAAGTGAACAAGAGTACTTTTGGCAAATATATCCTGCTTCATCTCCGAGGACAATAACCGAGACGTATGTCTTGCAGTTCGGATCGTAGCCCTTCTCGACAGAGTTTGTCTTCGGGGGATCTTCTTCCGGAGATGATGGAGAGCGAAATGCCTCCCCCTGTCTCCCCGCCTCATGAGGCGGACGATCCTGAGGTCTCGTCATGGACGATTTCTCCCGATCCGCCAAGGCCAGAAGGTAACCCTTCGGCCACCCGAAGTCCGGAGTATTCGGCTCCTAAGGAGAGAACCAAAAAGAGTCCGGGAATGTCCGGTGCATGACCGGACGCACTGACGGGTCTTCTGGAGCAAGCGGCTATGTCAGAGGCACATCATACTTTAATGGGTACGGTGGTTGAGAGGATTTGCTCCGCCAAAAGCGGGTTGCATGAAGCTTTTATGAGCCTGCTAAGAGGCTTTGAGGTACGCAAAGTAATATATATTTTTTGACGGTACCGCACACGCTAGGTGTACCCTAGCCCCTGAGACTCTGGTTGCTGTCCAAAGGCGGCAAACAGAGGATCATAGTCCCAGGTAATGATCATGCTGCTTTCATGTGCAGGCGACTGAGGGTCCGGTGGCTGGCCGGACTGGTGAGTTTGCCGAACTGAGGCGGCAGCTTGATGCGGCAGATGTCGACATCGTGCTTGTAATCAAGCGGCTTGACGAGGCACATGGTATGTATCTTCCGGTGGTCAACATATATTAGGAGGAGCATTATGTTAGTATCTATAATATGCTGTGACTGCAGAGGGAGCTGCCGCCGTGGAGACCCTTCGGGCGGAGCTTGCCCGAGCCAAGGAACAAGCCAGGAGAATTGATGCTGCCGCCCTAAAGGCGGCCGAAGAGTTAAGAGCCGAACAGGCTGCTCATCGCCAGAGCGAAGATAAAATAGCCAAGATGGCTGTTGAGCTGAAGGATGCTGCCGACCGGTATGAGCTTCTTAAAAAGGAAAGCCAAGCGAAAGCGGCTAACCTGAAAAAGGCCATGGAAGCAGCCAAGGAAACCCGTTCTAAAATCAGAGCGGCGAAGGAGGCGCTCCGTCAAGCCGGAGATATCACGGCTGGGAAGCCCTTTTTGTTGCGGACGAAGTTCGGAGACCCGAAGTATGCCCCTTTGGATCAATTATGGAGTGCTGCAGACGCGTACTCGGACTTGGCAATGAGTGCTACTGATGCGACTGAGTTTTTCAAAGATCAGAAAGATCATGAAGTGGAAATATTGTTCTGGTCGCAGTTCAGTACTCCAACGCGTCCGCTGCTGTTAAATGAACAAACGACCGAGTGGGCCAAGCTCCATAGGTTGTCCAGACTTGCCATGAGGTCTTTCGTGGATCATCTTTGGCCGGAGGGACCAAGGCCGAATAGTTATTTTGGTTTAGTGCAATGATTCCTTGGTGCTGTGCCGCATATCGATGCTATAAAGAGGTCGGCGTGCATAGAGGGTGCGCGGATGGCTCTTGCCCGTGTTAAGACATACTGGGCAGAGATGGAGGCCACCGCTATTGCGACCGGGGTCCGGCCGTAGGCCAGGTTCCGGCTGAGCACTATTTTGAAGAAGTCCTTGAAGGCACTCGTTTAATAGAGGCTCAGTGCTCGAAGAATATCATGTTCGAGTGACATGTGTCCCAATTGTAAAAACAATGCTATTTGGATTAAAAGGTTGTATTTATACTTTTGCCCAAAAGTATTATGATGCCTCCTGTGCGGCCGTTTATGTATGTAGATAACCTGAAAGTTTGCAGTCGTCGGCTTTAGCCCCCACGCACATAATGCGGGGGTGTTCGGAAAAGCGTGTATTCACACTTGATCCAACGTCTTGGTCCATTAAGGAGGTGATAGGGCGGCGAACAAGGCAATCGGACTATATAGCTTTAACACTTTCACTTAGCCATAGGAGTTTGACAGCGGGGCTACTATATAGCCCCTGGTACCTCCGCGCTCATCCGAATACGGTGTGCGTACATACATGACCGGGAAACCGGTCCTTCCTTATTGCGGAGGAATCGCGAAGATTCCGATGAGTCATCGAGTGGTTGACCAGTCTCGCACTTTATCATGACAGTCAGTTTTTGGCTTTCTCTGCTGAGGTGCTTGTCCAGATGAACCAGGGCACAATCGCAGCAGTTCTCCCGGTGCCACCTTAACCGATAGAGCGGAACGTAAGGTAGCAAAACACAGGAGCCGGGCAAACCCAACTATTGACCAAAGACATGATTCGGAGCTGATGCATATAAAGCCAAACTCGCGACGCCGAACACTCCCTAAGGTATTCGGACTTTACAACATATGCTGGGCTGAGCAACGCCCTCGACAATAAACCCTGAATTTCCAGGTACTTGCATTAGTCTGACGTGATGAAATGTCAATAACGCCATCATACCTCTCGGTTGTGTTGAGTATCCGGAGGGTGTGAAGCAACAAGAGACAGTAAAAATGGTTTACGTAGGGTCTTAATCTAAAAAGAAACCTTTGAGCGGGGCCCTGCTGCACGTCTTCACCTGTGTCTCCGTTGTGCCGTATCCTGGAGGGGTGTAGCACGATTATCATCTGTAAAAGAGGAAAAAAACCATATAAAAGTCTTCGTGCGAAAAATTGGTTATTCTTAATGAACCATTAAAATGTAATCTAAATAGGGTCAAGCCGATCTGTATCCCTTTTGACATGCGGGAAGCCCCTAGCACCACCTATGAGGGTATATCCATCTACCCAATCTCAGGTTTATCTGAGCTATTATAGCTAGTGGTGCGCCGGACTCGTCGAACCGTGTCCGCGGTCTCGACGAGCGATCATTTATTCTGGTTGGAGAGGTCGTTCAGTGTTCGGCTGCTAGAGCCACCACACATTCTTCCGCACGTAAGGAACGCTCTGTGTTTCCGCTAACTATGATGATGCCACATGGACCGGGCATCTTAAGCTTAAGATAAGCGTAATGCGGTACTGCAATAAAATGAGTGAAGGCCGTTCTTCCGAGTAGTGCGTGATAGCCGCTTCGGAATGGAGCGATGTCGAAGGTTAATTATTCGCTTCAGAAGTTGTCGGGAGAACCGAATACAACATCTAGTAGTATAGAGCCCGTGCAGCGGGCCTATGGGCCTGGTATTACTCCTTTAAAGGTAGTATTGCTTTGGATGATTCTTGTCGATTCTATCCCCATTTTGCGGATGGTATCCTGATATATCAGATTAAGACTACTGCCGCCTTCCATAAGGACTCGGGTGAGATGGTATCTTTCAATTATTGGGTCTAGCACCAAGGCAGCCGATCCTCCGCGCCGGATACTAGTCGGGCGATCATGTCGGCGTTCTGGGAACGGGGGTCCCCAGACTTGACTGCCTGCGGCCTGCGGCGTGGCTCAAAGGAGGCCCAGGACAGCCCATCTTCATCAACGCAAGCTCAAGACCCTCGCGAGGGGCAAGCCTCGAGGGGCGGACGACGAGGGGCTTCCTCAGGCACGGCCTCATCAGGCTGGCTCATGAGGAGGCGGAGAGTTCAAGGCAGGGTACCTCGCGAGGTGCCCATGACGCAAGCCATGACGACCAAGGGCGCCAGCCCGTGCAGTGTCCTCCTTTCCTCCTTGTTGCAAAGGGAGCAAGCGCAGGCGAGAGCATCAAGCAAAGGCATCCGTTTCGGTGCAACAAGACCAAGACCAGCCCAACAGCTGGAAGGGAGTCATCGTGGAGCCCAAGCAGGCGTCATCACCAGAGCCTTTGGCAGGCGAGGACCAACTTTAGTCAGGATAAGTGTACCCGCTGTTCCCCTTCAAAATGGCCAATTGTTGGCGCCCTTCCCGCTCAATATTTGGGAAGAGGCCCAGGGCCTTCGCCTATAAATAGGAGTAGCCACCCCCAGGATAGGGGGATCGACCCCCGGGTGAGATCCAAATCCTCATCAAGGAACAAGTAGCTAGAGCGACTGAACTCCACCTAGCAGTTCATCACACCCTCCAAGAACAGACCCTCGCGAGGCTGTTCTTCCTTGTACTATTCTTCATCAGCCCAAGAGGCAATCCACCACACCACAAACTAGAGTCGGGTATTACACCACAACGGTGGCCCGAACTAGTATAAATCTTGTGTCTCTTGTGCTGCTCCGTTAGTAGTTTAGGTCCCTGCGATTGGCGAGTGCGAGGCGGTGGAGGAATCGGATCTCCGCGCACCCAAAGTGTTGAACCTCAAGGGTCTGCCGGAACCCGAAATCCGACATTTGGCGCGCCAGGTAGGGGTGCGCCGGAATCCACCTTCTGCCACCTCGTGTCCCGTCGCATCGTCATCACCATGTCCGGCGACCAAGCGGGCAACCCAGATCCTTGGGCGGCGTGGCCCGCCCGCGCAGAGCTGCTCGCCTCGGGCGACCCCGTGCCCCAGGCAGCTCGCGGTCCGCAGGGCGCTGCGGGCCGCGGGCGACGCGGACAGGCTTCGACGGCTCTCACGCCGCGGCGAAGCGTGGTCGGTAGCAAGGCCTCCAATCATGCCACGACCACGTCACCGTACACCCGCCGGGAGCGAAGCGAACTTCGAGGGTCGTGCTCACGATGGCCGAGAGCTGTTGCGGTGCAGAGCTCTTTGGAGAGCGGCGCGACGTCTGCTTGGGAGCGAGTGGCGAGCTCCTGAAGCCGCCGCCTCGAGGCTCACCCCTTCGCACCCAGCTTCCATCTCGGGCCGGGGCGGCCCACACGGGGGCTCCGCGCGTGCCCGCGGGCTCCAAAGCTACTCCAACACCGGTGAAGCTGTCAGCACCGGGCCGGCGGCGGGGTTGCCCCCGCCCCCGGCCCGCGGAGAAGAAGGACTCGACGTAACCCACGGCCCAGGTGGACCGCCGCACCGCCACCCCACGGTGGGCGCATCAAGCAGAGCCGCATGGCACGCTTAGCACTACGGCATGGCCTTCGGCATGACGGCGCCAGAAGAATACGTGCCCCACATGGTGGACCAAGGGCACCCGCATGAGGGAGAACAAGGCTCGCTCCTCAGCCCGAGCTGGGGAGATGTGGCGCCGGAAGCCGAGCTCTTCCAGGAGCCTCGAGACGGTCCCACTGGTCACGCCGGGGGCGGCGATTATCGGTACCGCTACTTCCTCAACAGCAAACATCGCGAACCATAGGTCGCAGGGGAGGTACTGGTCGCCCGACGGCGGCTGCCCGCTCCGCATCTCCTACCCCTCGGGAGGAGGCGCGGGGCTGCCGGAGAGGGGCAGAGATCCGACATCACCACCATGGCGTTGAACAAGGCGTTCTCGGAGGTAGGCCCTCTGCTGGGAGGCGCCTCGGGCCTGCCCTAGCGGAGGACCCGTGGTCGTCGAGGAACTGGCTGGCGACCGCTCTACCCCATCGGCGGTGTCCTGGTTTCCGGTCGTCGTTGATGGCACTAGAGTGTGGCGCAAGGCGGGGCCCTCGTCTGGCGATATGAAGCAAGGCCGGTACCTGTGAAGAAGGCCCAGTGACTGTGAAGCTCGCCGCCACGTGACACTCTCACGTAATAATGAGTGGGGATGTGCACGCCCCGGAGTCTCAGGGGTGCCGGCCTTAGGCCCTGGGGCTCCCTCCCACACCCAGTGGCAGCACTTAGCTCCGCGCTGGTGAGAAGACGTCCAAGACTAGACTAGGTGCCGGACGCGGCTTTTCTTCTGCTTGCTTCGCCTTTCCATTTGGTTGTCGCTTTCCCCCGCTGGATTTAAGTTGGATTCGAATTTGAGATTTGCGTGTGTTTGGGGAAGGGGTGCTTAGTCTCGTTCGAGCCAATCTCCCGCGTTTCGGTTACCACTCCGCCTTAGCTGCCTTCCCTCGCGAGCCCCTCGCGAGCCGGGCCAGGCCTAGCTTGCGCGCAGCCCAGCCTGTCGCCGCCGCGTCCTCTTCGGAGGGTTTTTACTGTAGGTCCTACGGGTTCGATCAGGAGACACTCAGGTCACCGCTGCCTCCCACAGGCTATCTCAGGGCTTGTACGACACAAAGGTAAACTGGCCAACCAGCACGTCGCTTAGCCAACCACTTGGCGCGGGCGTATGGGCGATGTAACACCTGCTAATACGATGAACACAAGTTTTACATGAGGGGCTCCCCCTCCCAAAATGCTCTCACAACCATCAGGCCAAAGCCTGAGTTCTATTCATGCAGGGTAGCGGGACAGGGACAATAAATAATCAGTCGGATAAATCCCCCAATGCGTCCTCAGGAGCACCTCCCGAGCCGTTGCTGGCGTCGCTGGCCTCTCCATCACTGTCTGCGTGGCCATCGGCGGCGTCAGGGCCGTTCACCACGCCGCCCTCATCGGCAGCCATGATCACGCCGTCGTTGTCCGAAGCAAAGGCCCTGACGAGAGCATCCACATTGTCTTCCACCCAGTCGCCAGTCGCCCGGACGGCTGGGGGCTGGGGCGATAGCTGCGTCAAAGTCGAAGTGGGGGTCCATGTTCCGGAGATGACTGAAGACACGAGAAAAGGCGCGCCCAAGCAGCGCGCGGCTCCTCTCCTCCACCAACCTGTTGGCCCTAACTGACCACGCCTCCAGTCGCGCCACCACGTCGGTGAAGAACTGAAGGATGTCGGCGTAGTTAACCGCGTGCGGCTCGCCAACAGCCGCCTCGCAGATGTTACCCAAGGCTGTGTTGGCTCTTTCCCGGAGCGTGGTGAGCATGGGGTCGTGCTCGTGCTCCAGGATCCGCGGCTGACGTATCTCGTCCGCATTCTGGCGCGCGACGGCCTCGGCCTCCTCCACCCGTTGGCGAAGAAGGAGCGCCTCGGCCTGAGAGGTGGTTGACTCCCCCTGCGCCACCTCGAGGGCGGCCCGAAGAGCATCGGCCCGCCGCGTCGCCTCCTCCAGCTTGGCCCTCAAGGAAGCAGTCCTGCCTTCAGCCTCGGCGTTGATCAACCCCAACCTCTCCTTGAACTCGCGCTCGAGGTTCGAGCGCGCCGTCGCCACTCGGCGTCCGACCTCCTCCAGGACGCGGGCTTCCCGTGCAGCGACCTCATCCTCCGCCCGCGTCGCCAAGCGCTCCCTCGTCTCCAAGCGCTCATATTCGCATGCGCGCTCGGCGGCTTCAAGCGTCAGTGCCTCCTCACGCTTCTGGAGCTCCGCCGGGTCGCCGGAGGCCACCTTCATCGTCGCGAGGCTGCCTCGCGCAGCTCACTGCTCCTCCAAAGTGGTGACACGGGCCAGGAGTTCCGTGCCGCTCCTCCGCCGCCTCTCGCCGCCTGTTAGCTTCCCGGGCCTCCTCGACGGCCCGAGAACAGGCCTCCCGAGAGGCTGCCAGCGACGCCTTGGCCTCTTCAACATCAAGGTCGCGCTGGTGGCACGCAAGGGCAACAACGCCCTCCAGATCGCGCCTCTCTACGGCCAGGCACAGGCCCTCGGCCTCAAGGCGCGCGTCTTCATCAGCGAGCTCTTCACCAAGCAGGCTCACCGCATCAGCCGCCCTTCGAAGAATCCTTGGCGAAGAGCGCGACGCTCTCGAGCGCGCTCAAGCACGTCCTCCACACCATCAGCCGCCCCAAGCGGGCGCCAGGAGCCGCGAATCAGCACTCCCCCTCCGGGCAGGGGGCTGGGGGCTGGCACCCTCGCGACGGCTGGGCACGCCGCGCTAGAAGCCCGGCCTGGAGCCAGCCCATCACCAGACGTAGGGCGCAAGAAGCGCCTCAGCCAATCGCCGTCCACGACCAGGCAAGAAGCCCACGGCAGGCTAGCTATGCCACGAGAAGGCTCGCGAGGAAGAGTCGCGAGGCGCGTGGGGCCACGATGCGCCTCGGGACGGTCCGCCTCCCCAGTCGCCCTCACCACAAGGGCTCCACTGCTTGGAGCACTCAAGGACGGGGGAGGGGGCGAAGCCGGGGGGGACGGATCCTCACCCGACTCCGTGAGCTCGGCAGGAAGGAGCCTGCAGGGCAAGGATCACTACAAGCAGCAGAAGAATCAGGAGCTGGAGAAGGAGAAGGCTTAATCATCAGTTGTGAAGTACTTCCTACGCTTCAGCAGGCGACAAGGGTAATCATCGCCAGGCCTCCCTTCTCTTCCGGAGGCCTCAAGTCCACGTGAGCGACCCAAGATTTGAGCCGCAGGTCAGCTGCGGCGAGGAGAAGCATCAAGGCGACTGCGTCGGGCGTCCGCTGGCGTCTGCTGTTGATCGCCTCACCAAGAGAAGCAGCGGGGCCTCGGGGCTCCATCCGCATCTTGGCTGGGCGGCTGCTGCCGCCCTCGGCCAGCGGCGGCATGAGCCTCGAGGAGCTGTCCCTCATGGCGTCGCCCGTGCTGTCACCCCGGCAGGGGTCCCTTCGGCCTCTGGCGGCTCGTGCCTCCCTGCTCCACCACTTGAGGACAAGCCGCCCTGGCCGACTGGAAGGGTTGTCACCATCACTGGATTCTCGCAAGGCCCCTGGAGACCAGCGGGGCCCGGCCCCCATTCATCGAAGATAGGCATCTGGTTCACAAAATCACCCCTGTTCTGGCAGAGGTACAACAAGGCCCCTCCATGCCGGATGCCACCGGGGTTGGGGTCGCTTGATCGGGACCAGAGCAATTTCCTCGGCCTTGAGCGTCAAGTCTTCTTCCTGGAGCCTCATACGGTCACCAGGCCCGCTGAAGGCCCATATCCGGTGGGAATGGCGTTGGAGAGGAGCAACGCGGCACATCAAGAACTCCTTCACCACCTTGGGCGCTGTCACGCCAAGCTTTCTCAGGAACTCGAAGCGGTGCCAGACAAAAATGTGCCGAGGGCTTGAAAGCATCTCCTGGCCCCAGTCTCAATTGGGGATAGCAGGCGAGGTTGGCTCCGATAGCAGGGGGCTGGGCACCCCCACATCCACGTACAACCACCTCTCGCGGAACTCAGCCGCGGGCGGAGGTAGGCTGAAGTCAATCCCTGAGGCCGCTGTCTCGGGCGCGGCGACGAAGCTCACGCACGCCGAGCATTGGGTGGGGTCGAGAAGTCGCAGAGAGAAGAAGTGGCGCAGCAAGGCAACCGAAGGAAGGATGCCCATCATTGTTTCACAAACGAAGGCGAAGACCGATAGGAGAGTGATGGACTCAGGACCCAGATGCATCATGTGGATCTGATAGTGGGAAAGCACGGCATTGAAGAAATCGAAAGGGGGAACCAGCCCGCCCACAGGCGTCGACAAAATACCGGACTTGGTGACTATCACAGCCGATGGAGAAGTGGGGACGCGGGCAGGCTGTCGTCCTCCCACATTCGTTGAAGGTGGTGGCGAGCCGAACTAACCTTGCCCAAGCCCTCTAGATTGAGTATGATCGACGGTCGATTGGCGGCGGAGGCCGTGGCGTAGCGAGGCGGAGGCACAGGTTTCTTCCCTTTTCCCTTCTTCGTCGGAGCCATGGCGATTGAAAGGGGGGAGATTCGAGATTGGATTGAAAATGGAAGCTGGAGTTCGAGAGGGGGAAGGACAGGGGCGCCTGAGCAGCGAGAGGGAGCGGATGTGTACAGCAGCGTGTCCGACTAGCAAGGCACGAAATAAGGAGGCGTGGGGAACAATGCCACCCCGTCCAATCAACCGCCACGCGTCGCCCAAGGCCTTGAGCTGTTAGGGCCCGCGACGCCGCCTGCCCTTCGCCTCTCTGCCGGCCAAGTTGGGCGCGCCGTGAGCCGGGGGCTCTGTCGGCGTTAGGAATGGGGGTCCCAGACTTGCTGCATGCGGCCTGCGGCGTGGCTCAAGGAGGCCCAGGACAGCCCATCTTCATCAACGCAAGCTCAAGACCCTCGCGAGGGGCAAGCCTCATGATGGGCGGATGACGAGGGCTTCCTCGAGCACTGACCTCGTCGAGCTGGCTCATGAGGAGGCGAGAGAGTTCAAGGCAGGGTACCTCGCGAGGTGCCCATGGCGCAAGCCATGACGACCAAGGCGCCCGATCGAGGCGCCAGCCCGCATGATGTCCTCCTTTCCTCTTTGGTGCAAAGGGAGCAAGCGCAGCGAGAGCATCAAGCAAAGGCATCCGTTTGATTGCAACAAGACCAAGACCAGCCCAGCGGCTAGAAGGAGTCATCGTGGAGCCCAAGCAGGCGTCATCACGAGCCTTTGGCGGCGAGGACCAACTTTAGTCAGGATAAGTGTACCCGCTGTTCCCCTTCAAAATGGCCAATTGTTGGCGCCCTTCCCGCTCAATATTTGGGAAGAGGCCCAGGGCCTTCGCCTATAAATAGGAGTAGCCACCCCCAAGATAGGGGGATCGGCCCCCGGGATGAGATCCAAATCCTCATCAAGGAACCAGTAGCTAGAGCGACTGAACTCCACCTAGCAGTTCATCACACCCGCCAAGAACAGACCCTCGCGAGGCTGTTCTTCCTTTTACTATTCTTCATCGGCCCAAGAGGCAATCCACCACACCACAAACTAGAGTAGGGTATTACACCACAACGGTGGCCCGAACTAGTATAAATATTGTGTCTCTTGTGCTGCTCCATTAGTAGTTTAGGTCCCTGCGATTGGCGAGTGCGAGGCGGTGGAGGTCGGATCTCAGCGCACCCAGGTGTTGAACCTCAAGGGTGCGGAACCCGAAATCCGACAGATCCCTGCAATCAAAAGTGATCGGACAGGCCGACCAAGGGTTGAATTTGGGGGTGACGGGCTCCCCGGTGCATACGTCTCGGAGTGCGCATTTTCTCCTCCTCTTTAGTATGTGAGTTGCGTAAATCATGTTCACTGTTTTGACCTCTAGTGGGAATTTTTTTTCTTTACCCCAGTGTTCGGCTGGCGAGGCTCATCCTCGTCTTCACTTGGTGTCTCCTTCCCATTGTGTTTGGCGTTTAGCTTTCCGGCCTGCTTGAAGACCCAGCATTCTCTGTTGGTGTGATTTGTAGGTTTGTTGGAGGTGCCGTGAATCTAACATAATCTGTCTAGAATCTTATTTAGGCGGGACGGTCCATCTCTGCTGCCTTTAAATGGCTTTTTCCGTTGACCGGGTCTAGAGCCCCTGAATCCGGCGTTTACCGCCATTTTGTCTGAGCTGTCTTTATTGTTTCGACGCTTGCTTTTATTGCGTCGCAGTTTTCCATTGCCATCCTTGACTTCGGATGTGCCTAGGTCGCTGGTGCCGCTACGGGCCAGCCAGTTGTCTTCGCCCGCGCAAAAGCGGGTCATAAGGCTTGTTAGGGCTGCCATTGTCCTTGGTTTTTCCTGGCCGAGGTGTCTGGCGAGCCATTCGTCCCGGACACTGTGTTTGAAAGTCGCTAAGGCTTCGACATCCGGGCAGTCGCCGATTTGATTCTTCTTAGTGAGAAATCTATTCCAAAGCTTTCGGGCTGACTCTCCGGGCTGTTGAATTATATGACTTAAATCATTTGCATCCGGAGTTCGAACATAGGTCCCTTGAAAATTAGCCCTAAAAGCATCCTCAAGCTCTTCCCAACTTCCAATTGAGTTTTCGGGGAGGCTCTTCAGCCAGTGCCGAGCTGGTCCTTTCAACTTGAGGGGCAAGTATTTGATGGCGTGGAGACCATCTCCGCGAGCCATTTGAATATGAAGGATAAAGTCCTCAATCCAGACCCCAGGGTCTGTCGTTCCGTCGTATGCCTCTATGTTCACGGGTTTGAATCCCTCTGGAAATTCCTGATCCAGCACCTCATCGGTGAAGCATAGGGGGTGCGCAGCACCCCTGTATTTGGATGTGTCATGGCATTCTAACGGTTATAGTGTTCGGTTTTGATTCCGAGTTGTTATTCGGTCAGTATAGCCATTTGGTCGGCCATGATTCTGCGCCGGAGCGCGCTTCCTAGATCCATAGATGGACCTGGTCATTCCGGCTTTTTGGTGCAAGTCCTCACGTAAATCGTGTGCTGACTTATGTGCGACATTGTTAGCTGTCCTATCACGGCCACGGGGTGGTCGATCCGGCTGATCGGCCATTTTATTTTTCGGCTGAGTGGGCTCTAAAGCCTCGCCGTCGAATTCAGGCAGCAACTTGCGATTTGGATAGCTCTTTGTGTGGCGATTGCCACCATACCTTTCTTCAGTGTCGAGCACTTTGTTCCATCTACTATTGAGTGTATTTTGCGCGGCCTTAAGCCTTTGCTTCTGCTTCTTCAGACTCCTCGCGGTGGCAATAAGCCTTCTATGGAGGTTCTCTTGCTCCAAGTGCGTTTCCAGGATAATGTTTGCATCATCGTCTGGACTGTTCTCCTCTCCGGAGACAGGTTGATGAGTTGTACCCTCGGCGTCGCCGTGATCGGACAGCGGCTCCTTACTATGTTCGATGTCCGCTGGTTTATCTTGCTCTGTCGCGGGGTCCATGTGGTCATCATTTCATTTGGAGTCGACCGGGGTATTATTGTTTCTTGTGCTGTTATCGCTGTTTTTGCCGAGGCGGGGTTTGGAGCAGCGCCTGCGCCGTCGCTTTGGTTGCTTCTCGAGGGAACTATCTTTCACTGCTTCCTCCCTTTCCTCGTTGTTGTTTTCTTTGGGTGTATCCACCATGTATACATCATATGATGAGGTGGCAGTCCAGTGCCCTGTGGGCGGTGGTTCCTGTTCTTCTCCTGCATCATCATCCATACCGTCGATGTCTTCGGAGCGAAATCGAGCATGTCGGTTAAGTAAATCGGCGGTGGCTATTAAGTGGGTGGTGGGTGGGGAGCGAATTTCTTCGTCGTCCGCTTCCCTCGAGCGGACATAGTTTGGCCAAGGTCTCGACAAGGAGAGACCTTAATGAATTTGTACGTCGCCCGGTAAAGTCTTTGAAAAATATCTGGGAGAAAAACTCCATGATCGGTGCCCAATCAGATTCGATAAACGCAGACGCATGCTGATTCGAGCCGTGGCGAGGATGAATCAATTGTGCGGCAACACAGGTCTCGTAGGGGGTGAAGTCAGCATTCGACTCTATCGCTGCTGAGTGTGTGGCCTCCATGGCGGGGTCCATCCACCCGTCCTCGGACGACGTGAATCCGGAGCGGCCACAGGTGTGATCTCCCGAACACTGTCCGACGGTAGAGCTAAGTCATGCTCATCGTGAGTGTGCGGCGCACCTGACATGGGCTCGAATCTGTCGAAGATCAAGTCTCCGCGCATGTCGGCAGTATAGTTCAAGCTTCCAAACCTGACCTGATGTCCAGGGGCGTAGCTCTCGATCTGCTCCAGATGGCCAAGCGAGTTGGCCGCGATCTGCGAAGCCGGTGAATCGAAGATCTGTCCGGGAAGGAAAACCTCACCCTGGATCGCATTGTTACCGATGATCGAAGGGGCCATCAAGCCTATATGGTGACGGCACAGTGGAACTCTTAATGAAAGCACCAATGTCAGTGTCAAAACCGGCGGATCTCGGGTAGGGGGTCCCGAACTTTGCGTCTAAGGCGGATGGTAACTGGAGGCAGGGGACACGATGTTTACCCAGGTTCGGGCCCTCTCGATGGAGGTAATACCCTACTTCCTTCTTGATTCATCTTGATGATATGAGTATTACAAGAGTTGATCTACCACGAGATCGTAGAGGCTAAACCCTAAAAGCTAGCCTATGATTATGATTGTTGTTGTCCTACGGACTAAACCCTCCGGTTTATATAGACACGGAGGGCTAGGAATTACAGGCGGTTACAAGGGAGGAGATCTACATATCCAAATTGCCAAGCTTGCCTTCCACGCCAAGGAGAGTCCCATCGGGACACGGGACGGAGTCTTCAATCTTGTATCTTCATAGTCCAACAGTCCGGCCAAAGTATATAGTCCGGCTGTCCGGGGACCCCCTAATCCAGGACTCCCTCAATCATCACCACAGCAAAGGATAGTTAAGAACATCTCATACTAAGATTTTGCTGGTTCATCTAGCGAACCCCAATATGGAATTTTGCATGCATCACATAATTCTTCTAAAGGAATACTAAAGGTTCTGTCATAGAGGCAAAACGAGACTCTAAATTCACGAGGATGATACTTAATCTTTTTGGTGAATGATTCAGTAAAGTTGCAATGCAGGGTGCACTAATCTGTGATGAAGGGTGCTAGCTCAGTATTGTGAATATACCGATCAAATTCTTCTTTAGTGTGTGCACCTATCATGAACTCGTCACACAGCCATAGGGATGACCTGGTGTCAGTATACCGCACCAAACTTGCCTTTGGTTCATCATAATCTTGACGTATCGAGCTCTCACTCGATGATGCCTCCGAGGACCTCCGCCTCGAAGAACTCTTCCTAAAGAGGTGTATTTTATTTGCGAACAATTTCTAAAAAAATTGGGACACAAAATAATATGAATAAAACTTCTCAAGATTGATAGCAACTACTCATATGGTTGTCTAGAGGCTATACCAAGCATTCAAACTACTTGGAACTCAAAGAATTCAACATGCAAGCTCATTTACAGCAGCACCAAGAGTAGCTAATTACTCAAAATATAAACCTCTAAAGCAAAAACTAATTGGCGCAATGGAGGAGTCACATACCAAGTAGCAATCATCCGAAACAATTTCGGAAACGAGGCTCCGAGCAACAAGATCGAAATTCGCGGGTTTGAGAGAGAGAGAGAGAGAGAGAGAGAGAGAGAGAAGCTACTGGGATTTTTTTCTAGAGGTTGGTGATCAAGTGAGCTAAAGGGATAAGTGAGGGGGCCTTGTGGGGCCCACTACCCACCAGGGCGCGCCAGGTGGGTGTGGCGTGCCCTGGTGCCTAGTGGGAAACTGCGGCACCCCCTGTGGTGTTTTCAGTACCAAAAATTCTCAAATATTCATAAAAAATCGTGTCAAAATTTCAGATCATTCTAAGCACTTTCATTTTTGGGCACCTTTTTATTGCACAGTGTCGGTGTAAAAAAGTAGGGGCTCTCCTTTTGACCCCTTTACTTGTGCACGGGCAGTCAGAGCCACGCGTCGCGGCCACACATAGCAGGGCAGAGGAGGGGAGCCGGAGAGAAGCCGAAGCACAAGACAACCAAGGCAACGCCAAGATTAGAGACACAAGGAGCAAAGGGGCGAGGTGGACTCCCCCGGCAAGATCCTTGCCGGGGCGGCCTCCGCGGCCCCGGCAAGAGCCTTGCCGGGGCAACTTGCCCAACGCCAGCAGAGCGAGCCACCCTTGAGCCCAAAGGTTCCAAGCGTCGCCAACAACTGTATTGTAACCAAGGCTCAGGAGGCACCTCTGTGATAGCATGCAGATCTTCGTCAAGATCATAAATACATGAGATCAGATGAGGACCAGAAGACGGCGGCCCTCGGCAGGATTCTAGCCGAGGAACCCCACTAGACCCCCGGCAAGCGCCTTGCCGGGGACGACCGCAGCGCCACGGCAAACCCTTGTCGGGCCTCCCGGCAAGACCCATGCCGAGGGCGCCAGCAGGGCCGCAGCCAGGCCCGCACCAGCCAAGGCTCCACCGCCGTCCCCAAGCAGCTGCTAGCTCAACCAGCTGGGCAAGCACCTGCGTGGCGACGGGCGGCCTCTACGCCAACTCGGCAAGCACCTGCGTGGTGGCATGCAGATCTTCGTGAAGACCCTACCACCGCGCCACCTCAGCTGCCTGCCTGCCTACATGGCGCCACACGCATCGCAGGCCTGGGCACGTGTCGAAGCAAGGCGAGCCGGCGACGGATGGGACGGGCCTCTTTCCCGTCACCGATAAATCTAAGGGACACCTAAGCGATGAATTAAATGCGTCTTGTCCTGTAACACGGGCGATAAGCTCGCGGCACTGTAGACCTTCCACCTCCTGTGTGCCATTGTGGCAGCCCCTTTCAACTATAAAAGGAGGCCCATAGCATACTGGAGAGGGATTCGGCTCTTTTGGGCAAGTTGCACCTCGTATCTAGCTCAAGAACACAAGAACACTCAATACATCCACCAAAGCAAGACTAGGGTATTATGCACCTTTGCGGCCCGAACCTGGGTAAATGATCCGTGTGCTTCCTTTTAGACTTGCTCTTCTCACAACCCCACGCCCCACCGACCATAGTAGGGATTCTTGTGATCCCATTGGTGTCGTTCTCACCGAAATCTTTGGCACGCCAGGTAGGGGGCATAGTCGTGAGAATCTGATCTAGCAATTAGCCTAGCGGTTCTTCGTCGCCATGGCTTCCCAGGAAGAAGGCGACCAAGCTTGGCGGCGCCATCAGCAGACGTGGTGGACGCCCGATGGCGACAGGAAAGCTAAGTCGTGCCGGACTTTAAATACTTCTTTTTTATATAAGGTTATTCCCCTAGAAGATGTCGTTCTTTGTATGAAAAACCTGTACGCAAAGGGGCCCTCCCGCAATTGGCAACGCCCTTGTTCTATTTTGAGTCCGTTCAACAGCTCAAGCGGCCGCGTCGAGAGTGGCAGGGTAGCCTTCCGCAATTGGCAACACTCTCGATTCTGACTCGGGTCAAGCTCGACATTTCGAGCGGCCGCGTTAAGGCGGTAAGGTGGTTCGACCGGCAGCAAGCACACCCGGCAGGCCATTGGGGATCCGTCCTCAAGACGTCGCCCTGGGTTTACGCGCCGGCAAGCATACCCGATAAATGTAGGGTGGACATACAAAGAGAGGTTGAATAGGAAAATAACATGCATCATATCAAAAGTACTGCAGAGTTATATTACATCAATTGCCGCCGCGGTTCTAACTAAAGATAGAAATTGTCTTGGCCATGAACCTGCAGCAGCGATAAGAAACGGGGTGCCTAATCCCGGCGCTGTCCCTCCACCCTCTAAATTCCGTCGATACCACTGATGACGGGCTTGATACGCTCCAGCGCGGCGTCGAAGTCGAGGTCGGGTACCAGTACGCCACCTTGGTGAGGACCTTGGTCATGGCACCCCGGCAAAGCTTCCGGGACTCGTCGGCCAGAGAGGCCTCCCGGTTGGAGTGGAGCTGCTCTAGGGCCGCGAGGACACCCTCGAAGACGATGGGAGTCCCGCCGCGCTCTGGGGCGTACCTCACATTTGGCATCCACATGGTAGCCAGCTGCGTGGTGATCCTGCCAGCGACGTCCACAAGACGGCCGATCCAGCGGTTCACGCCCTCCACGGAATCCTTGTGGTTGGCGGCCTCGCTCTTCCGCAGCTGCTTCTCGGTCTCCAGCTCCTTGGCCGGGGTCCCCTCTCGGGCCTTGGCCTCCGAGAGCATCCCCTCAAGGCCCTCCAACTTCAGCTTCAGGTCCCTGATGGAGTTGTTGGCTGTGGAGAGTAGCTCGGCCTTGCCGAGGACTGCGGCCTGCACGTCAGCCAAGGCGCCCTTGGCCGCGTCCCTCTCCCCCGTCAGCTCCAGGGCCTGCTTCTTCAGCTCGTCCCGCACTTCCTCCAGCTCCTTCACCTTGCCGGCGTGAACCAGAGCCTGGGCATTGAGTGCCTCCCTGTGCCTCTCCTCCAGCTCTTGGGTCTGCTGCACGACAAGTTTCTCCACCTCCTCGTCTTTGGCGTGGAGTTTGGCATCGATGTCCGCCTCGCGTTTGGCGAGGTCCTACTCCTGGGAGTTTAGCGCGGCCTAGTGCTGGGTCCGAACGGCCTCGGCTACGGCGGCCAAGCTCTCCGCCGTCTCCTGGGCCTTCTTGATGTTGGCCCGCTTCATGGTGAGCTCCACGTCGCGCTTGGCTAGCTCGCCCTGGGAGGCCTTCAGCTCTTCACAAGCTTGGCGGAACCAAGTCTGTGCCTCGGCGACGCGCACCTTGAGGTCCGCCTCCGCTTTGTCCACCGTTGCCGCCCTGGACTTGGCCTTGTCCAGGCGGGTGCGATGGAGCGCCTGAAGCCTCCTGAAATTGGCGCCCATGGCCTGGAGCAGCCGCTCCTCCGGAGAACCATCACCACCGGTGCTCGGTTCGTCAACAACCTCGAGCCCGGCGGCGGCAAGCACCTCTTCATCGAACACCTCTCCCTCTACGGGCGCCCTGGTGCTCGACACCCCTGGAAGGTGGACGAAGAGGTCGTCACTCACCCTCAGATACCTGCCGGAGCTAGAGGCGGCAGAGGAGGAAGGCTGGTCATCAACCACCTCCTCCTCGGCAGCGGCCTTACCGGCCTCCCCGGTAGGTCCCTTGCCGGCCTCCTCGGTAGTAGCCTTGCCGAGCTCCCCGGCAGGCCCCTTGGCAGCGTCCTCACTAGCGCCCTTGGCGGCCTCCTCGGCGAGGATCTTCTCAGCCTCCGCCTCGGCGGCCATTGTGACATCCTCGATGACGGTGTCTATGTCCTCCTGGTCCGCCGACGGATGACCTGGATACCAAGAAGGGGATGAGACAAAGCCAAGACCAAGATTCAGAAAGGAAAGAAAAAGAACAGAGACGAAAGACGAATGGCTTACCAGTGCCGGGCTGGGAAGCAGAGATCCCCTCCCCGGCAACATTTGGCGTCGAAGCAAAGCCACCGGCGTCCAAGTTCTCCTCCTCCTCCTCTGTGTGCATGGGCTCGGTGCTTGGCGCCCTTGCCGGGGACGCCCCTCGGGGCTGCATGGTCGATGGGGGCAGCGTGTTGGGGGTAGCCCTCTGTGGCTCCTCCTGCTATTGTTCTCCCCCTGCAAACCACGGTGAGGTCAGCAGCAAGAGATCGTGCCCCCAACGCGCTTCGACGGGGGGTGAGTGGAGAACTTACGCTGGGGGCTGGGCCGGGGGCTGCTGTCCGGGCTGCTCAACACCACCAGTGGCGCCCTTGAAGTACCCGCCGGTGGTTGGCCGCCCGCCGAGGCCTTGGCCCTCTTCACCCTCTGGGCCAGCGTCTCTGCATCCCTACAAAATTGAAAAACAAGTCAAGATAAGCGGCGGCACGATCTGAGGGGATGGAGATGACAGAAAGGGACAAGATACTTACTCATCCTCCACCTCCTCCTCTGCTGCTTTCCTCTTCCTCCTTGGGCTGAGGGACCCGAAGTCCAAAGTGACCTCCGCGTCGACGTCTGCCGGAGGAGGGGAGGAGGGTGGGGTCTGGACGCGCTTAGACGAAGAGGAGGCAGTCGCCTTCTTCTTTGCCACTGTGGCCTTCACCACCTTCTTCGCCGCCGCGACCCTTGTCTGCCGCGCGGACGCCTCCTAGGCTTGCCGGGGCTGCCCGACCCTGCCGGGCCGAACCGGCTCGCCAGAGGTGGCCCTCCGCAGGACTCGCCCTCTCCCCGTGGCCGGAGGGTCGATAGCCTCGGTGTCGGTGCACTAGAGTAGGGGTACCCTAGTATCCCGAACTCGTGCACGGGCAGTGGCAGCACCCCGCGGCAAGGCTTGCCTAGTGACCACCAAGGTCCTCCGCGGCTCCTTTGGAGCCATTCCAGAACAAAGTATTCAAGACCCGGCAAGAGGAGCTTGCGGAAGAATACTCAAGGCCGCGAAGACAAGACCCGGCAAGAGGAGCTTGCGGGAAGGCTGGTGGCGACAAGCTACCGAGCACGACAAGGATTCGATCGCGGCAAGGTGCTTGCCGCGACGAGCAATCTCTCTTCATCTCCGCTCGGCTCATCTACCAGCGTGTCGCCATGGGGCCATCCCGAGCGTCGCGTATCAAGAAGGCTGTGCAGCCAGCGGGGAGCAGCGATAAGCGGCGACAAGCTTACCATCGTGGCAAGCGGTGGTGCGCCAGCGGTCCTGTTGCACTATTTAGGCGACAGGGACGGGCATTTATTGATCTTGTCCCTTGCCGTCAGAGTTAGGTATATATATTGTACACTGTACAAGTCGGTGTACCAACTACTGCTTTCCCATTTTTGCCCTCGTCTACGTTGCCACCTGTGGTGACCCCTTGAGCCTATAAAAGGAGGCCCAAGGGCAACGTAGAAAGGGTTCGGCTGGTTCGGCTCATTCGACTCATTCGAGACTACACTCAGTCAAGCTAGGTTTTGTAGCTCCCATTGCTCCCTAGCTAGAACACAATACAATCAACCAAGCAGCAGTAGGAGTATTATCTCTCCGGAGAGCTCCGAAGCTGGGTAAACTGCTCGTGTGCATCGCCTCGATCTGCTCTTCGTGCAGTCTCCGCCCCCCTCCGAACCACAAGGGACTCGGTCCGCCAGGTCCCATAGGTGTTCGTGGGTCACGATCAGCTTCCCCGACATCTTTGGCGCGCCAGGTAGGGGGCGTCGAGGTTGTGTGAACCTGATCCAGCGGTCACTCGAGCAACATCTTCATCTTCCTCAACATGCCTCCGAAGAAGAAGGCTTCGGCGGCAGCGAAACCGTCGCGTCAAACCCACCACCACCGAAGCTGGCGAGTGGTGGGGAAACGCTGGCGGAGGAACCGGCGTCGTCGAGGAGCCTGACGCTGCCAAGTCCAAGGACAAAGCGGCGCAGAACTCGGCGTCCGGATCGTGCGCGTCCATCTCAAAGGCGCCAAGGCCCGACAACGTCATGGTGCTCGCATAGCGCCATGCGTTCGTTAGGACAAGATCGAGCTGGTGGATCGAGGCGCTCAAGAAGCGGCCAGCGTCAACAAAGCTGGTGCGGCGAACGCGGTCGCTGGGCGGGATGCTGCTCCTTCTAATATATTTAGAAGTCGAGCACATCCGCTCCTCGCACCGTTCGCCATTGCCGCCCACCACTCAGCGGAAGCTTTGGCGCGAGCTCAACTACTCTGGATTACCCTCCAACGGTGACAAGGTCGAAGAGTGGAGGCCACCATTCGAGCCTCATCGGCTTTGCCAACGGCGACACTCCGCGGCAACCAAGTGCATCCTTGCCGCGGCGAGGCGACAAGGCACGAGCGGTGGCGATGAAACCTATCGAGTGCAACCACCATGCACTCCCCATCCGAAGGCCAAGATCACCGGCTCCTCGGATCCATCTCGGCAGCGACTCCACGGCGTCGTCGGATCCTGAGCTTCGCCGTGATCAGCGCCAAGTTCTTCAAACGGCAACAAGAAGGCGCTCGAACTCGCATCGAGCGCCGAAGAAAAGCGGCGTCAATCCTACCGGCGCTGGGCCCGCTGTCGACATGCAAGCGCCCGGGGAACCGGTGACTTGCCGTCTGCTGTAGGTTGCCCTGCGTTCACTCGTGAGCTGCGGCAAGTCCGGTGGCCGACAAGAAAAACTTCAAGCGGATGTGCTAGAAAGTATGATGGCAGGACACACCCATCGGAGTTCCTCAAGCATCTACACCATTGCGGTGCGAGGCTGCGGGGGCGAGGCGACAAGATCCTCGCCAACTACTTCCCGGCGGTACTCAAGCCAAATGTCAGATCTTGGCTCATGCACTTGCCGGACAGTTCCATATCTTCTTGGGCAGATCTATGCCATCAGTTTGTCGGTGCCTTCACAGGCCGCCTCAAACCTCATGGCCAAGAGAGTGACCTTCACCTGCTCGCCCAGAAGGAAGGAGAGTCCCTGCGCAAGTTCATCCAGAGATTCAGCCGTGTGCACTACAACATCTCGGATGTCCACCCTGCCGCGGTGATCAGCGCGTTTCACCAGAACATGCGGAACCGCAGGATGAGGGAGGAGATGGCGATGTGCAAAGTCAAGGACGTCAGTGAGCTATATGCCCTGGCCAACAAGTGTGCACGTGCTGAAGAAGGAAGAAGACTCCCAGGAGAGAATGTGGAAGCAGGATCTGACAGTGAGGAGACCGCCCCGGCAAAGAAGAGCCGGCGGCGGAACAACAGAAAGAAGAAAGGCAAAGAGGTACTAGTTGTCGAGCAGTCCGGCAACGGAGGTGGCGCCAAGAAGGCCAAGGTTGGTGGCTCCGGCAAGGAGGTTACCGCTGACACCGACCGCCAAGCTATGGCGGCCGCCGACAAGCAGGACAGCTCCAACAAACAGTACTGTAAGATTCACCGCACCAAGGGCCATGACCTCCAGAGCTGCAAGAAAGTCGAGCAGCTTGTTGAACTGCAGAAGGCTGAGTACGAGCGGCGAGACAAGGAGAAGGCCCAGGAAGGTGCAGGGGCAGCTAGCAAGAAGAGACCCGGCCGGGGAGGACGTCGCGGCAAGGCCAAGCAGCAGTAGGAGTATTATCTCTCCGGAGAGCTCCGAAGCTGGGTAAACTGCTCGTGTGCATCGCCTCGATCTGCTCTTCGTGCAGTCTCCGCCCCCCTCCGAACCACAAGGGACTCGGTCCGCCAGGTCCCATAGGTGATCGTGGGTCACGATCAGCTTCCCCGACACTCGGCCTCCTCCGACGATGACTTGTCGACCACATATTCGATGAGAGGGGCCCCGGTGCTGGCACTACTGGCCTCCCCAGCGGCCTCCGCCTATTGGGCGAGCTCCTTCTCCTCCGCTTCTGCCGCGGCCTTGTCCTCCACGCCGCCGGCGCTCCCGACCTCCCTGACGAGTTGTGCCTCCGCCGCCGTGGCAGCGATGTAGTTCAGCTCTGCCTGGGTAGTGTCCTAGATGAGCCGCAGCTCGTCGGTGACGTACCCCTCATGCAAGGTGTCGAAGAACTCCTGCACCTGAATTTCCTCCGGCTCGACCCAGCTCGGGTCAAGGCCATGTGCGTTGAAGTCCGGCATCATGGCGATGACGTAGGTCCGGCGAGAGTTGTTGCTCAGCGGGACCACTCCCACCGGCAACCTAAACAAGGGCCCCTTGGCGACCTTGTCGGCCTTCGCGGCGGCCCTTGCGGCCTTGCCGGACCGCTCGACCTCGCCATCATGGTTCACGTCGAGCTTAAAGAGCCGCTGGCAGAAGTGGGCATGCCCCATCACCATGAAGTTGTGGTCGAGGTTGGGGCGAAGCCTCATGATGTCGGCGGCGTTCGTGAAGAGCCAGGCTGGCCTCCCCTTGTTGTGCAACAGAGCGATTCAGCGGCGGATGAAATCCGCCCAGATCATCTCAAGGGTGAGCCCGGCCTCGGTGAGGCGAAGAATCCTGGTGGTTGCAACCATGAGCTTCGCGTCCTCGGCATCAACGTCACTCCAGTCGCTTCGCCGAACCGGCGGCGCCTGGCGAACCCGGCAGTAATCTTGTGGATCATCCTCCTCAATCGAGCACCACCGGCCCCACCATTCTTCCCACCTCTCCTTCTGAGCGCCCTCCGGGTATGCCCCCTTGGACCGAGGGATCCAAGCGACGCAACCGGGAATGGCGCCCCCCGGGTTGGATCCGAGGGAAGAAGTAGTGGCGGAAGAGCGCCGTGTTGGGATGCACCCCGGCGAAACCCTCGCAGAGGTGCGCAAAGAGAGCCATGCATGCCACGGCATTTGGAGTAAAATCCAGAAGGTGGAAGCCGTAGGTGTGCATGACGTCGTTGAAGAAATTAGAGAAGGGGGCAGACGCCGCAAGAGAAGTAATCAACGAAGAACGGATACCGATTCGGGGCGGCCTCGGCACAATTGGCAGGGATGACACGTGTGACTGGATGCCCTGCCGTCTGCCCCCCTCCCCGTCTTCACCCCCCACACGGGCTTGAAGCAGTCCCGGAGCTCGAACACATCGACCGTCGAGGGGAAGTAGGCGAGCTGCGTCCGCTGCGCCGCCAACGTACTCTCTGGCGGCTCCGTCGCTCGGCGTCCTTGGCCACTCCCTTGCCCTTGGTGGATTTGGGCGCTATGTCGGCTGGGGGGCAAGGGACAGAAGACGGCGGAGACGTAGCGGCGGCGAGCAAAGGAGAAATTTTAGGAAGGAGGAGGGGGCGGCGGCTCTGAGATTGGAGAAGACGCAGAAAGGGGGTAAAAGTGTGCAGCGCGCCCGCGGTTATCCCTCTTTACGGGGAAGGCGAGGGCCGCCTCCTTTTCCATTTACTGCGACGTGACGTGTGCATGCGGGAACCGCCCCACGCATGACCCCCACGTCACGCACGACCTGCCCACGTCGTGCGTTCAACGCGGGTCGTGGGGAAGCGCAGCGGATGAACAGTTACTGCGATAAAAATCCGCCCCGCCTGCCCGCGCACCGTTCTGGGCCTGGCCCAACAATGTGTCGCGCTTATGTGTGGCCCAGGCCCGGGGGCTCCTGTCGGTGTACAAAAGTAGGGGCTCTCCTTTTGACCCCTTTACTTATGATAGTAGGTAGAGGAAGTTGGAAGCTTCCAATAATAATTGTCTGAGCCTTTACAATAACATTAATACCATTCACTTGAAATTGTTTCTTCGGAAAGTGCACCGTATGCTCATTACCATTGATATGAAAAGTGACCTTGCTTTTGTTGTGATCAATAACAACCCCTACAGTGTTCAAAAAGGGTCTACCAAGGATAATCGACATGTTGTCGTCCTCGGGCATATGAAGTATAACAAACTCTGTTAAGATAGTAACATTTGCAGCCACAACACGCACATCCTCACAAACACCAATAGATATGGAAGTTGATTTGTCAGCCATTTACATTGACATTTAAATGGGTATGAGTTTATTCAAATAAAGTCTTTTTATAAAGAGAAAGGCATAACACTAACACCAACTCCTAAATCACATAAAACAGTTTTGACATAAATTCTTTTGATGGAACATGGTATAGTTGGTATTCCTGGATCTCCTAGTTTCTTAGGTACTCCATCCTTAAAAGAATGATTAGCAAGCATTGTGGATATTTCAGCTTTAGGTGTTTTTCTTTTATTAGTGACAATATCTTTCATGTATCTAGCATAAGGGACCATCTTTAAAATATCAGTTAAACGAGTAAGCAAAAATATTGGCCTCAGCATTTCAGCGAAGCTTTCGAATTCTTCCTCATCTTTTTTCTTAGATGGTTTGGGTGGAAAGGGCATGGGTTTCTGAACCCATGGTTCTCTTTCTTTACCATGTTTTCTAACAACAAAGTATCTCACCTCATATCGTTTATTTTTAGAAGGTGGGTTATCAAGATCAACAACAAGTTCAATTTCAACATCATTATCTGGTTCTTTATCATTGTTTGGTTGAGCATCTATATGAACATCATCTTTGTCAATTTCGTTATCACTAGGTGAATGTTCATTACTAGATTGAGTTTCGGCATCAGAAATAGAAACATAATTATCATAAGAAGGTTTTTCTACCTTAGGTTCACTAGAGGTATGCAAAGTCCTATCATTTTTCTTTTTCTTCTTCTTTTTGGACGGACTAGGTGCATCAGTATTAACTCTTGGAGAGTCTTGTTCAATTCTATTAGGGTGACGATTAGGATAAAGTGGCTCCTGAGTCATTCTACCTTCCCTAGTCACTACTCTAACAGCATGCTCATTCATATTATTATTCACTTCATTGAGTAACTCACTTTGAGATTTAGCAACTTGTTCTAACTGAGTTTGAACCATAGATGCATGTTTTCCTACTCTAACATCATTAGTGATTCTAAATAACAAGTCACTCACGCGAGCGATCATATCAGAATTTTTCTTTAATTGTTTCATAACATAGGCATTGAAATGATCTTGCTTCATAATGTAATTGTCAAATTGATATAAGCATTGACTAGGAGGTATATTATAAGGGATGTCATCTTCATCAAACTTTAGAAGAGAACTTACCTCTACCACCTGTGGTGGTGTGTCAACACCAAGTATTTCTTCAATAGGTGGTAAATTCTCAACATCTTCAGCTTTAATACATTTTTTCCTTCATACATTTATTTGACTCTTGCATATCTTTAGGACTGAGAATTAAAATAACCCTCTTCTTCGGAGTGGGTTTAGACGGTGGTTCAGGAAGTGTCCAATCATCATAATTCTTCAATATATTATTCAATAGTTCCTCAGCTTGTTCAACAGTTCGTTCCCTGAAAACACAATCAGCACAACTATCTAGGTGGTCCCTAGAAACATCGGTTAGTACATTATAAAAGATATCAAGTATTTCATTTTTCTTAAGAGGATGATCAGGAAAAGCATTAACTAATTGGAGAAGCCTCCCCCAAGCTTGTGGGACACTCTCTTCTTCAATTTGCACAAAGTTATATATTTCCTGTAAGGCAGCTTGTTTCTTATGAGCAGGAAAATATTTTTCAGAGAAGTAATAAATCATATCCAAGGGACTACGCACACAACCAGGAGCAAGAGTATTGCACAATGACTTAGCATCACCCTTTAATGAGAAAGGAAATAAAGAATATCGTAATAGAGAATTTTTTTCCTCATGAGCGAATAGGGTGGCTATATCATTTAATTTAGTAAGATGTGCCACAATAGTTTCAGTTTCATAGCCATGGAAAGGATCAGATTCAACCAAAGTAATTACCTCTAACTCAACAGAGAATTCCTAATCCTTGTCAGTAATAAAGATAGGTGAGTAGCAAACTTAGCATCATATTTCATTCTAGCATTCAAAGATTTTTCTTTCAACTTGCATAATAATTTCTTAAGATCATCTCTATCCTTACAAGCAAGAAGGTCTCTAGCTACCTCTACATCCATAATATAACCCTCAGGTATCTCAGGCAATCCATATCTAGGGGCACTAGTTCCAATAGGTGAATCAATTTTTTAGTTTCAATAATTTCATAAACTTCTGTAATTTCATCAGTTTCAGCATTATCAATTTCTTTAGCTTTAGCAAGTTGTTCATCAAGAAATTCTCCTAGTGGCACAATATTATTAATAAAAGTACTAGCATCATCAATAGCATCATTCCTAGCATCCTACATAGCAGAAGTGGCATAATCAATTAATTGTGACATACAGGAAATAATAGCAGGTTGTGGTGTGGCAAGCTTACTTAAAACAGAAGGTGAATCAAGTGCATAGCTATATGGCAGTTCCTTACCACCCCTCATCTTAGAGGGAACGATCTTGGTTCTATCATCCTTAAGATTCTTCATAGTGGTCAATAGATATAAATCCCATGTGACTCAGCAAATATAGCTATGCTCCCCAGCAACGACGCCAGAAAAATGTCTTGATAACCCACAAGTATAGGGGATCGCAACAGTTTTCGAGGGTAGAGTATTCAACCCAAATTTATTGATTCGACACAAGGGGAGCCAAAGAATATTTGCAAGTATTAGCAGTTGAGTTGTCAATTCAACCACACCTAGAGACCCAATATCCGCAGCAAAGTGATCAGTAACACAGTAGTATGGTAATTTGGTAGTGATAGCAGTGATAGTAACAACAACAGTAATGGTAACAACAGTAGTAGTAATTTTGCAGCAGTTGTAACAATAGCAATAGTAATAGTAACACAACAAAGATCAATATGTGAAAAGCTCATAGGCATTGGATCAGAGATAATGTTAGATCATATTCATCATATAACAGTCATAACCTAGGGCGACACGGAGCTAGCTCCAGTTCATCAATATTATGTAGGCATGTATTCCGTAAATAGTCACACGTGCTTATGGAAAAGAACTTGCAGGACATATTTTGTCCTACCCTCACGTGGCAGCGGGGTCCATAAGGAAACTAAGGGATATTAAGGCCGCCTTTTAATAGAGGACTGGAATAAAGCATTAACACATAGTGAATACATGAACTCCTCAAACTACGGTCATCACCGGGAAGAATCCCAATTGTTGTCACCCTGGGGTATGCGTATCATAACACGTAATAGGTGCATATAATTAACTTTCAAGATCCAATCAAGAACATAGATATAAAGGTGAAGACATAAACGGTTCAAATCTGAAATCATGGCACTCGGGCCCTAGTGACAAGCATTAAGCATAGCAAAGTCATAGCAACATAAATCTCAGAACATAGTAGATACTAGGGATCAAGCCCTAACAAAACTAACTCGATTACATCATGAATCTCATCCAACCCATCACCTCTAGGAAACCTACGAAGGAATTACTCACTCCCAGCGATGAGCATCATGAAATTGGTGATAGAGGATGGTTGATGATGATGAAGATGGAAAACCCCCCTCTCCGTAGCCCCGAACGGACTCCAGATATGGCATCCCAATGAAGAACAGGAGGCGCCGGCGGCTCCATATCGTGAAATGCGATGAAACTTCCTCTCCCATTTTTTCTCCGAAAATAGGAATTTACAGCGTTGGAATTAGAGTCAGCGAAGCCTCGTGGGCCCCACTACCCACCTGGGTGGCGCGCCCTGGTTCCTAGTGGGTAGCTGGGCCACCTCCAGTGTTTCTTGGTTCCAGTAGTTTTTATTTATTCCAAAATAATTTTCCAAAAAATTTCATCCTATTCCGAGAACTTCTATTTCTGCACAAAAACAACACCATGGTAGTTCTGCTGAAAACAGCGCCAATCCGGGTTAATTTCATTCAAATCATGCAAATTAGAGTCCAGAACAAGAGCACAAGCACTAGGAAAAGTAGATACGACAAAGACATATCAGTCTCCAATGTATCTATATTTTTTGATTGTTTCATACTATTATATTATCAACCTTATATGCTTTATATGCAATTTTGTATTACTTTTGTGGACTAACCTATTAACCTAGTGCCCGGTGCCACTTTTGATTTTTTGTCTATTTATTTGTTTCACAGAAAAACTATACCAAATGAAGTCCAAACACGCTGAAACTTTACGGTGATTATTTTTGGGCTAGAAGAGACCCTGGAACCTTCGAGGGGAGGCCAGAAGACACACGAGGACACCACAAGCTCAGGAGCCGCGCCCGTGGGGGGCACCCAGGCTTGTGGGACCTACAAACCTCCGTTTCACCTAATTCTAGTGCTATAAATTTCCTAAATTCCAGAAACCCCCAGAGCAAGACCCGAAACAATTATTCCGCCGCTGCAAGTGTTCGTTCTTCTGCGATCCCATCTGCAGGCCTTCACCGGTACTCTCCCGGAGGGGAAAACCATTGGGGAGGCAATCTTCATCGACCTTGATGCCTCCATGATGATGTGTTAGTAGTTCCCACAGGACCTACGGGTCCATAACAGTAGCTAGATGGCTTTCTCTCTCTCTCTCTCTCTCTCTCTCTCTCTCTCTCTCTTGATCTTCAATACGATGATCTCATCTGAGATCAACCCGCTGTAAACTTTTGCGGAGGATTTGTTGGGATCTGATGAATAGTGGGATTATGATAAGATTATTCATTGAATGTATTGAATCTTTTCTGAGATTTATTATGTCTGATTTTATAGCCTTGTAGTGCTCTTTGATGTATCCATCTGCTTTGGCCAAGTAGATTGATTTATCTTCAGTGGGAGAGGCGCTTGGTAGTAGGTTCAGTAAGAGCAAAAACAAGCAGAAATCAGCAACTGGCACTGGGCACTAAATTAATATGTAAGTCCCAAAAAATAATATAAAATGATGGCAAAACTATGTATAAATGATAATATAATAGCATGAAACAATCAAAAATTAAACATACATCAGAAGCATATCATCGGTGTCTGGCGAGCGTCCTTCTGTTTATTTGGGTTGCTACTTGGTGGGCTTCTTCCAGCTTATTCGGCTTCAGTGGCGTTCTTGTTCTTCTAGCTTGTCCCTGGTGATGGTCTTTCCTCTCCATTGCTCCTATTCTGGGTTAAGGAAGTTTTTCATAGAATTCTGTAGGAATCATCTCTTTAGACAACCAATGAGTGGAACGTTTGAGAATTAATGACTTAAGCCTCCCCCAAGCTTGGCTCACCGGAATGAGGCCAAAAATTATAAAGATAATCCATCTCTTCATGTATCTGTTGAGTAGGATGAAACTTGGAGATACAATCAGAACATGCCAATACATAGCATATGGGTTATCCAAAAACCTAAACAATGATAAATCATTTACCTCCAAAGAAAAAGGGAGCGTTTTCCTCAATACACCATCCTTGGATAAACCTATAAGCTTAAAGAGACCACATAGTTCAAGAAGATAATGTAATTGTTCTTCGGGAGGACCGGTTTCATTACCCACATAATGGTTAGCTATCACATGTTCAAGAAAGCCAATAGGAAAATTATATGGTTTTTCTGAAGGTGGAGGTTCTCTCCTAACCACATGGCTGGCATAGACAATTCCTCCAAATAAGTTATCAGCAGCTAGCAAATCCATAATGAACTAAAGTAACAAAGGAAAATAAAAACAATAAGCATATTAAATGTTTCTCTTATCAAATCCCACTTACGAAGAGTGTTACACTCCTCGGCAATGACGCTAAATAAGAGTGTCAAAGCCAATGAGGAGCTGAAGGAATTGGTTGATGAAACTAGCAAGAGTTCAGTGCAAAGCTGCAAAGAGTGTTTGATGGTTGGTGTGAAAGCAATAGTAATTGCAAGAAAGTAAATAGTAACAAAAGTGCCACAGTGCATCAAGTGGCCCAATCCTTAATTGTGATAAGAACAAGCTGGTGTGCTTTTACTTATAGGGATCAAGTCGTTCTCGAGGACACACAGGATTTTCACCAAGTTGCTTTCATTAAGTATCATTGAGTTACCGTTCATTGCATGGATAATTTGTTGCACGGCGGAACCTATGATAATGTGTTGTTCTTACTTGAACAAACATCATAATTATGATTGTACCTTCTACGCAAGCATACGCAAATACAAGAGAACAATTAAGATAACATCTAACCATAGACATAAAATTTGGGGTTCCAACAACTCCTCATGCAATAGTCAATAAACCTAGGGTTTGGTAATTTCTGTCACTCCAGCCACCCATCCATAAACAAACTAATCACATAGTGCTCTCCTCTAGACCCTTAAGGTTCATCCCATGTCCTCAAGACAACACACAATATCAAAACATTGAATTATATTCAACTTGACAAGATTAATAGCAACAAGGTTCATCCCATGTCCTCAAGAACGCAACAGACTACTCACAATACATCATATGGATTATAATTCGTGAGATGAATATATGAATAAAGAACCTTTCACTAATAAAACTTCTAAGCATCACCCGAATAAGTAATCAACACCACAAACTATACTCGGCAAAGGATATGGGATAAATATTAGACTCGGCAGCTAGGGTTGAGGGAGGTGATGGAGACGATGGTGTTGATGAAGATGTTGATGGGGATGATGTTCCCAATGATGATCAGAATGTTGGCGATGAAGATGGTTTTGAATCCTCCCTTTCGGAGCAATGGATCTCCTACAAAATCAGCCTGCTGGAGGTAAAGTGCTCTATCTCTGTTCCGTCTCGTAACCAATCCCCCCATGTGGCTCCTACTACTTATGAGAGGCATTGTGATTTCCCAGAAGATGAAGGGTGAATTAGTATAGTAGCAAAAAGTATTTCCCCCAATAAAGAACCAAGGTTTATCAAACCAATAGGAGATCCATGCAAATGACCTTTAGCAGTACCTACACACACAAGAGCAAGTACTTTCGGGCAAGAGGGTTGTCAATTCCCTTGTACTCGTTAATTGCAAGGATCAAATCTGAAAATAGGAGATATATAAATTGCAAAATAAAATAAAATAAAATAAGTTACAGCAAGGTATTTAGGGTTTTAGTAATATGATTTAAGTAGACCCGGCCTATAGCTTTCACTAGAGGCATCTCTCTCAAGAACATAGAGAACGGCGGGTACACAAATTACTGGTGGGCAATTGATAGAAAAGCGCATAATTACGATGCTATTCATGGCATGATCAGTACATAGGCATTACGTCTGTAACAAGCAGACCGACATCCATCTGCATCTACTACTATTACTCCACTTCGAGAGTGCTTCTATGCTTGCCTCTCTAGGTATTAAGTTCATGAAAAATAGAGTAATGCTTGAGCATGATGACATAATGCGGGCAAAATAAAACGAAGCAATATAATCAAAACCCATTGTTTAACCCTTAGTAGCAATAATACAAATAAGTGCCTTGCTACCTCTCTTGTCACAAAGTGAGGACACCGCAAGATTGAACCTACTATAAAGCACCTCTCCCACTGAAGATAAATCAATCTAGTTGGCCAAACCAAATGAATAGATCGGAGAGAAATACAAAGCTATAACAACCACACATAATAAATTTCAAAAAAGACTCAATTACTTTCAATGGATAATCTGATCATAAAACCCACAATTCATCGGATCCCAACAAATGCACCGCAAAAGATTACATCAAATCGATCTCCGAAGAGAACAATGTATTCATAATCAAAGAGAGAGAGAGAGAGAGAGAGATCTAGCGAATCAGTATGAACCCATAGGTGTTGTGGGAACTACTCACCCATCATCGGAGGTGCAACAAGGTTGATCTAGAAGCCCTCCGTGATAGATTCCCCCTCCGGTAGAATACCGGTGTCGGTGTACAAAAGTAGGGGCTCTCCTTTTGACCCCTTTACTTGTGCATGGCCAGAAAGAGCCGCGCGCCACGGCCACACTTAGCAGGGCAGAGGAGGGAAGCCGGAAGGAAGCCGAAGCCCAAGACAACCAAGGCAACGCCAAGACCAGAAGCACAAAGAGCAAAGGGGCGAGGTGGACTCCCCCGGCAAGAGCCTTGCTGGGGCGGCCTCCACGGCCTCGGCAAGAGCCTTGCCGGGCAGCTTGCCCAACACCAGCAGAGCGAGCCACCCTTGAGCCTAAGGGTCCCAAACACCGTGAACAACTACATTGGAACCAGGGCTCCGGAGGCACCTCTGTGGCGGCATGCAGATCTTTGTCAAGATCATAAATACACAGGATCAGATGAGGACCAGAAGACGGCGACCCTCGGCGGGATCCTAGACGAGGAAATCCACAAGAACCCCGGCAAGCGCCTTGATGGGGACGACTGCAACGCCACGGCAAGACCCTTGCCGGGCCCTCGGCAAGACCCTTGCCGAGGACGCCTGTGGGTCCACAGCCAGGCCCGCATCAACCATGACTCCACTGCCGTTCCCAAGCAGCTGCTAGCTCAACCAGCTGGGCAGGCACCTGCGTGGCGATGGGCGGCCCCTACGCCAACTCTGCAAGCACCTGCGTGGTGGCATGCCGATCTTCGTGAAGATTCTCCCACCGCGCCACCTAAGCGGCCTGCCTACCTACATGGCGCCACATGCATTACTGGCCCGTGCGCGTGTCGAAGCGAGGCGAAGCAGCGACGGACGGGACGGGCGCTGTTCACGTCCCCGATAAAGCAGGGGGACACCTAAGCAATGCATTTAATGCGTCTTGTCGCATAATGCGGGCAATAAGCTCGCGTACTGTACTCCTTTCCACCTCCTATGTGCCACTATGGCAACCCCTTTTCCTATAAAAGGAGGCCCGAGGCGACCCGGAGAGGGATTCGGCTCTTTTGGGCAAGTTGCACCCTGTAGCCAGCTCAAGAACACAAGAACACTCAAATACATCCACCCAAGCAGGACTAGGGTATTACACATCCTTGCCGCCTGAACTTGGGTAAACGATCTTTGTGCTAGCTCCTAAACCTGCTCTTCTCACAACCCCGCACCCGCCGACCGTAGAAGGGGTTCCAGTGATCCCATAGGTGTCGTTTCCCCGACATCTTTGGCGCGCCAGGTAGGGGGCGCAGTTGTGAGAATCTAGTTTAGCAGCCAGCTTAGCAGTTCCTCGTGGACATGCCTTCTAGAGAAGAAGATGGCCAAGAGAATGGCGCCGCCTGCAAGCGCGAACGACGCCAGTGCGGCGACAGGAAAGCTAAGTCACGCCGAACTTTAAATTTTTGCTTTTTATATAAGGTTATTCCCCTCGGAGATCTCGTTCTTTGTATGGAAAACCTGCACGCAAGGGGGCCCTCCCGCGATTGGCAACACCCTTGCTCTGTTTCGAGTCCGCTCAACAGCTCAAGCGGCCGCGTCGAGAGCGGCAGGGTAGCCTTCCGCAATTAGCAACACTCTCGATTCTGACTCGAGTCAAGCTCGAGAGTTCGAGCGGCCGCGTTGAGGGCGGTAAGGTGGCTCGCCTGGCAGCAAGCATACCCGACAGGCTATTGGGGATCCGTCCTCAAGGCGCCATGGCCTGGGTTACGCGCCGGCTAGCCTACCCGATTAACGTAGGGTGAACATACAAAGGGGGGATCGAACAGGAAAGTAACGTGCATAATATCAAAAGTGCTGCAGAGTTATATTACATCAATTGTTGTTGCGGTTCTAACTAAAGATAGAAATTGTCTTGGTCATGAACCTGCAGCAACGATGAGAAACGGGGTGCCTAATCCCGACGCTGGCCCTCCACCCTCTTGATTCCGTCAGCATAGCGATGATGGGCTTGATCGCTCCTTGGCGCATGAGAGTCAGCACCCTCCGGCAAGCTCTCCAGCGCGGCGTCAAAGTCGAGGTTGGGGTTCCAGTATGCCACCTTGGTGAGGACCTTGGTCATGGCGCCCCGGTAAAGCTTCCGGGACTCGTCGGCCAGAGAGGCCGCCCCGTTGGAGCGAAACTGCTCTAGGGCCTCGAGAACACCCTCGAAGAATAGGGTCAGCTTGGCGTTGGGAATCCCGTTGCGCTCTGGGCGTACCTCACATTTGGCATCCCCATGGTAGCCAGCTGCGTGGTGATCCTGCGAGCGACGTCCACGAGACGGCTGATCTAGCGGTTCTGACCCTCCACAAAATCCTTGTGGTTGGCGGTTTCGTTCTTCCGCAGCTTCTTCTTGGTCTCCAGCTCCTTGGCCAGGGTCCCCTCTCGGGCTTTGGCCTCCGAGAGCATCCCCTCAAGGCCTTCCAGCTTCAGCTTCAGGTCCCTGATGGAGTTGTTGGCCGTGGAGAGCAGCTCGGCCTTGCCGAGGACTACGGCCTGCGCGTCAGCCAAGGCGCCCTTGGCCGCGTCCCTCTCCTCTGTCAGCTCCAGGGCCTGCTTCTTCAGCTCGTCCCGCGCCACCTCCAGCTCCTCCACCTTGCCGGCATGGGCCTAAGCCTGAGCATTGAGTGCCCCTCGTGCCTCTGCTCCAGCTCCTGGGTCTGCTGCAGGACAAGCTTTTCGACCTCCTCGTCCTTGCCGCGGAGTGTCGCATCGAGCTTCCTCTCGCGGGCGGCAAGGTCCTCCTCGTGGGAGTTCAGCGCGGCTTGGTGCTGGGACCGAGTGGCCTCGTCCTGGGCGGCCTGGTTCTTCGCCATCTCCTGGGCGGTCTTCATGATGAGCTGCACGTTGTGCTTGGTCAGCTCGTCCTAGGCGGTCTTCAGCTCCTCGCGGCCCTGGCAGAACCAAGCCTGCGTCTCGGCGACACGCTTCTCGAGGTCTACCTCCGCCTTGTCCACCGTTGCCATCCTGGACTTGGCCTTGTCCAGACGGGCACGGTGGAGCACCTGGAGCTTCCGGAAGCTGGCGCCCATGGCCTGGAGGAGCCGCTCCTCCAAGGATCCACTGCCGCCGGTGCTTGGCTCATCAACAACCTCAAACCCGGCGGCAGAAAGTACCTCCTCGTCGAACACCTCCCCCTCGATTGGCGCCCTGGTGTTCGACGTTCCTGGAAGGTGGACGAACAAATCGTCGCTCACCTTCAGATACCTGTCGGAGCCAGTGGCAGCGGAGGAGGAAGGCTGGTCATCAACCATCTCCTCCTTGGCAGCAGCCTTGCAGGTCTCCCCGGCAGGCCCTTGCCGGCCTCCTCGGTAGCAGCCTTGCCGGGCTCCCCAGCAGGCCCCTTGGCGGCAATCTCGGCCGCGTCCTTAGTGGCCTCCTCGGTGGCGATCTTCTCGGCCTCCGCCACGGCATCCTTGGCGACATCCTCGATGACAGTGTCCAGGTCTTCCCAGTCCTCCGAGTGACGATCTGGATATCAAGAAGGGGGTGAAGTGAAGCCAAGACCAAGATTCAAAAAGAACAAAAAAAGAACAGGGACAGAAGGCGAGTGACTTACCAGTGCCGGGCTTCGAAGCGGAGGTCCCCTCCCCGCCCACATTTGGCGCCAAGGCGAAGCCACCAGCGCCTGAGTTCACCTCCTCCTCCTCCGTGTGCATGGGCTCGGTGCTTGGCGCCCTTGCTGGGGACGCCCCTTGGGGCGGCGTGGTCGATGGGGGTGGCGTGTTGGGGTAGCCCCCAGTGGCTCCTCCTGCTCCTGTCCTCCTCCTACAACCACGGCAGGTCAGCGCTAAGGGATCGTACCCCCAACGCACGTCGGCGAGGGGTAAGTGATGAACTTACGCTGGGAGTTGTGCCGGGGGCTGCTGTCCGGGCTGCTCAACACCACCAGTGGTGTACCGGAAGTACCTGCCGGGGGCTGGCCGCTCGCCGAAGCCCTGGCCCTCTTCACCCTCTGGGCCAGTGTCTCCGCATCCCTGCAAAGAAGAAGAACAGATCAAGACCAGCGACACAGATTGAGGAGATAGAGATGACAAAAAGGAGCAAGATGCTTACTCATCCTGCACCTCCTCTTCTGCCGCCTTCCTCTTCCTCCTTGGGCCGAGGGACCCAAAATCAAAGACAACCCCCGTGTCGTCATCTGCGGGAGGAGGCGAAGCAGATGGGGTCCGTGGATGCTTGGATGGAGCAGAGACAGTTCCCTTCTTCTTTGCCACCGTGGCCTTCACAAACTAGCTCGCCGCCGCGGCCCTTGTCTGGCGCGCGGATCCCTCCTGGTCCTGCTGCGGTTGCGCGGCCCTGCCGAGTCGGACTGGCTTGCCGAAGCTGGCCCGCCGCAGGACTTTCCCTCTCCCCGTGACCGGGGGGTCGATAGCCTCGGCCTTCTCCTCCTCCTCCGACGACTCGTCGGGCAGGTCTTCAATGAGAGGGGCCCTGGTGCCGGCGCTGATGGCCTCCCCAGCATATTCCGCCCACTAGGCGAGCTCCTTCTCCTCAGCGGCCGCTGCAACCTCGTCCTCCATGCCGCCAGTGCTCCCGGCCTGCCTGGCGAGCTCCGCCTCCACCGCCCTGGCGGCAATGTAGTCCAGCTCTGCCTGAGAGGTGTCTTGGATGAGCAGCGGCTCGTCGCGGACATACACCTCCGCCAAGTTGTCGAAGAACTCCTGCACCTGCTCCTCCGGTGGTGCGGCCCAACTCAGGACGGGACCATGCGCGTTGCAGTCCGGCATCATGGCGATGATGTCGGTCTGGCGCAAGTTGTTGCTCAGCGGGACCACCCCCGCCGGTAACCCGAACAAGGGCCCCTTGACGACCTTGCCGGCCTTCGCGGCCTTGTCGGACCTCTCGGCCCTGCCGTCGCGGTTCACGTCGAGCTGGAAGATCCGCTGGCAGAAGTGGGCATGCCCCATCACCGTGAAGTTGTGGTTGAGGCTAGGTCAAAGCCTCATGATGTCAGCCACGTTCTGGAAGAGCCAGGCCGGCCTCCCCTTGTTGTGCAGAAGAGCGATTCAGCGGCGGTGTGGCAAAGGATCCTGGTGGTGTCGATCTTAAGCTTGTCATCCTGGGAGTCGACGTCACCCACGTCGTTCCTACGAACTGGCGGCACCAGGCGGACCCGGCAGAACTCATGTGGGTCGTCCTCCTCAATCCAGCACCACCGGCCCCGCCATTCTTCCCACCTCTCCTTCTGGGCACCCTCCTGGTATGTCCCTTTGGACCTTGGTATCCAAGGGACGCAACCAGAGATGACGCCTCCCTTCTGGATGCGAGGATAGAAGTAATGGCGGAAGAGCGCCGTGTTGGAATGACTCCGGCGAAGCCCTCACAGAGATGGGCAAAGAGAGCCATGCACGCCACGGCATTCGGAGTAAAATCTAGGAGTTGGAAGCCAAATGTGTGCATGATATCATTGAAGAAATCGGAAAAGTGGGGACAGAGGCCGCACGAAAAGTAATCAACAAAGAACGGATACCGATTTGGGGCGGCCTCGGCGCAATCGGCAGGGATGACACGCGTGGCTGGATTCCCCGTCATCTTCCCCCAAGTCTTGCACCCCCACAGGGGTTTGAAGTAGTCCCGGAGCTCGAACACGTCGACCGTCGTGGGGAAGTGGGCGATCTGTGACTGCCGCGCCGCCAACTCACTCTCCGGCGGCTCCGTCGCCCCGGCGTCTGACGGTGTCCTGGACTAGGGGGTACTCACCACATCGTCTCCCGATCAGTTGGATTGGGCCGAGGACCCCCAGGGCCGCATACTCATGTGCCAGTCCGGACAGGTGACGCATACAAGGAAGATTCCACAAGACTTGGCGATCAAGACAAGGACTCCTCCCCCACCGGCGTATTCGGCTAGGACTCTTGTTATCCTAGGCCTCTGGTGCATTATATAAACCGAGGCCAGGCTAGTCGACATATATACAATATGCAACAATCATACCATAGGCTAGCTTCTAGGGTTTAGCCTCTTTGATCTCGTGGTAGATCCACTCTTGTAACACACATCATCAATATTAATGAAGCAGGAGTAGGGTATTACCTCCATCGAGAGGGCCCGAACCTGGGTAAAAACATTGTGTCCCTTGTCTCCTGTTACCATCCGCCTAGACGCACAGTTGGGACCCCCTACCGAGATCCGCGGTTTGACACCGACATTGGTGCTTTCATTGAGAGTTCCTCGTGTGTTGGCAAAAGGTCATTGGCTCGCTTGCAGGTCAAGCTGCGACTTGGCATCTTCGTCACCAGCTCATTGGTCACCTTGGTTCGACCAAGGACTCGCCCTATCTCCGATCGTCATGTTCGGATGAGGGCCTTCATCAACATCAACTCCGATCTCTATCAAGATCATGGAGGAATCATCCGAGGGCAGGGGCTCAACGTCAACATTGCCCTAGGGCGACCGTACTGTTTTTCTGGATAGCGGACTTGTGTCCGCCGCCACCGCCTCTTCAACCGTCGTTTTAACGATTGCTTCGGTGGAATTGTGCGGAATTGAGTCTACAACAACCTTGGAAAATTTCATCGAGTTCCGATGGAGGAATCTCTGGCAATCTCCGATATACCGGAGCCACATTGAATATGGACGAGAATCCGGATGAGTTTAGGGCGTGGTGTCCAGCTTCTAGCTTGGACTTCCTTTGGAAGATCCAACCGTTGATCGGCTGCGGAATTCCTATATCTACCACCCCTCAAAATTTCAGCTCGATCCGACCGTCCAAACTCCGGGAACCTTCCGATTAGTGCATCACTTTTTGGATCTGTTTTCTGCGCGAAAACGAATCCGACCCGAGTTCGTCTTTTTTATGAACGGGATTTCGGACATCCTTTTTGAAGGAAGTTTTCTATGGGGTATTGTGTTTTTTTCCCGAACACATCCCACTAACTTTAAGATATTTTGAACATGATCTTCAACATCATGCTAGTGTCAAACCAGTCCGGCCATATTGCTCCACGGCTGCTGACCTGCGCTAGACACGTCGTCACTTTCTTGAGCCGAGCTCAACTTCTTCGGATCATCATCTCGGCAAGCCGAACAAGAGTCCGGCATCGCGAAGGATAAATCATCACCAACATCGCCGCCCCACGGATTACGGGCGGGCATACCGCATCGCCGCGCGGTCGCTTCATCAAGCGGCATCGACCACGTCACGACCGCATCGGCGAGCCGCACTATAGCTTCTTCAAGTTGGTGTCCATCACGCCGACCTACTCCGGACACTTGGCGTCACTAACCGACCAGGCAATGGGTGCGTGGATCGAGTCCCAATTTTGGGAATCACCTTCCTTCGGATTGCTACAACAAATAAACCGGTGCTATTAATCCTAGTATTTCTTTTTGCTTGTTTGGGTTAATTTTTCCCAAGGAAATATTACTCTGGTTTGTCCATCATACGTCACGCAGGTCTATCAAATGGTGGCGCGTGCGACGGTTGCATGGTGGTTCGGTCAGTTTCCGTACATTGTCCGCAGACGCCGCATCCGAACTCGAACCGACACGTGAATTCAGGCCTTGCCATGCCTTTACCGCATCACGCGCCGCCTGCGCATCGACATTGACTTGGCGCCAGGCCATATTTCTTTTATTACTCACTTTGCATAAATTATTTATTATGCAACATTTTTTATTCTTATTATTACTATTATCTCCGGTTTGCACCATTTTTTGTGCACAGGAAAATGATCCAGCCGGACTATATCCTTTGGCGTCACCTCGGCTGGACGGGGGGCTTCGTCAACACTTCATTACCCCATGCAGGGGGCTTCGGCACCACTCTGCCGTCCTGCATTGACCGTGCTATGTCACCACTTGGTGCCGAGCTCTTTTGCTCCGCCACCTCGGGATTGGCTTGGGGATGGAACCTTGTCCGCATCAAGCTCGGACGCGTCGTCAATACCGAACACATTAACCAGCTAAGTTGCCTTCATGCTCAAAGTTTTAAATTTTTAACTTGTGTTATTTCGACAAAGCATTATACTTTTTGGAAAAAGTTGCTTGTAAAATTTTCCTTGTCCAAACTTTGTTTGCACACACTTGACGCGCTACCCGCTCATTATACAGGGGCTTCTTTTACGAAGCTTATTAATCTGGGCTTTATGCCCAACACATGTGTCACACTTCGCATGTACCTTTTATTCACCATTATATGCATCGATATGACTTAAGTTTTGGCCAAGCTGGGTTGCTGGCTCTGTGCTTACCCTACGTTCTCGATTGTTGGCTAGGTGGTAAAGGAGCACCTCTGCGATTATTCTTGCTGGTCAGCCGGATGTGTACCTCGGTGGGTGAAGCCGAAAGCTAAGCGTTCTTAAGGGAATACTCGGTCGGTGAACTAAAAGATGATTTCTTACCTATTTATTTACCTGCCCCAGATTTTTCTGCTCTTTTCGAGTCCGGACATGCACTTTAGGGCATGCCTCCCGAGGAAAGGAACCCCTAACGGAACTATTCTCCTGGAAGATGTTTCTTACTAACCATGTAATATAACATAACTAGTTGGGCACTTGTGCGATAAAGCACTAATGATCCCTACGCCTGGTCTCCACGCATGCCCCGGTTTTTATAACGCGAGGGTATTCGGACACACTCCGGACTATTGGGTCCAGAGGTTGAAGCGAAAAGGTCCGCTACGACAAACGATCTACAATCCGGCTAGAAGGCATTCTACATGTCACCTTACATTATATAGTCAACTTTTACCCATGTCACTTGGGGGCTCTTATGTTTATTCGAGCCGTTTCATACTAAGTGTTTTTCTTCTTAGTCGCTGCAAAGTTTTTATTATTTATCACTCCTTTTCTCGACACGAGTGTGCAGTCACTAGCCAGGGAGCCTAATTTCTCTCTCAAAACCGCTAGAGTTTAGTTTTCTAAACTGGCCTAATGAGAAGTACTCCGCCTTCGGGATGGGAGACTAAAACCGTAGGCTGACCCGCTTGAAGTCTTGAGATAGGATGTGTCATGTTAAAGCACGGCAGAAGCACTTCTTTTTTTTTCTAAAGTCCAATTTTCGGATTGGCACGAACACTTGATCTTGTTGGACGTCATGTTTTCTTGGCGTTTTTTGGTTTTTCAAGCTTTTGGCACTTTTAAACTATTTGTGTGTTTTCAGCACAGTCTCGATGAGGCAACGCCGAACACCTTTAGAGATTCGGCAAAAACATTCTCGGATATTGCTATATATGCACCAGTTTCGAATTGTGTCTTCGGTCAATAGTTGGGTTGCCCGGCTCCCGAACTTGCCTCCTACGTTCCGCTTTGTTCGGCTAGGTGTGCAAAGGGAGAATCACTGCGATTGTGCTTCCAGCTCGCATGGTCAAGCACCTCGATGGAGAAAGCCGAAAACTGACTGTCACAATAGGTGTAAACTGGTCAGCGATCCGATGACTATATTAAATATCGGGCCATTCATAACATTGGCCAAAGTGTTTCCGGCTTGACCTCGACTGTCGCCGAACACTACCGGAGGCTAGTAACTGGCCTCCCAAACTAAATCCTCAATATTTTGCTCTTACATTGGAGCTGAGGTTTCATGATCATGCTTAGCATGACAACCCAAAGAAAGGAACCGATAGCGGGACTATTTTCTTTGAAAGACATTTCTTCTGTTAAACAGTAATATAACATATCTCTCTGCGTACCTTTGTTCATAAAACCGTATGGCCAGATTGCCTTGTTTGTCGTCAATCTTTTCCCTCATAAAGGCTTTATAAAGTAGGACAAACACTCCTCGGCTATTGGCCGAGGAGGTGGAAGCTGATGGTCGGTCAACAAAGTTTTGTACAATACGGGTTCGAGCTTTAATGACGTAAAGTACTTGGATACATAGAGTCATTACACATAATTTGTGATTTTACTACAGATATTGATCCTTAATTCGGCCACCCGTCCCCGCATTAAGGCTCGGGGGCTACTGGGCTTCGGGATTATTATTTACAAATATTAAAAGGGCACATTGATCCCCTGATCTGGTATTGCCACCCGACCGGTGTCTCGGGGCTCTTGCATTACTGTTCTATGCGAGAAAATTTTAAGTGCAATACAGTTTCGAGGAGATTTTGATCCTCGGGTTGGTCGGCCGCACCCAACCCGAGTCTCGAGGACTGAGCACGCCGCTTTTGTGTCGAAGTATTCGCGAGCTAGGACTTGATCCTCAGACCGATTTTGCAAATCAACCTAAGTCTCAGCAGCTACGGGGATCAGCGGTCTTATGTCATCCTTCATGGGCATCTCGGGTTTTAGATCGATACACACCTTGAGGGCTACTGGCCATGTATCTCGGCAGAGAATAAATTGCATCAATCAAAAATATTGACAAAAATCGGCCCACATTCGGGGTGGTGCACCACCTCGGAAGCAGTCCGGCATAAAGCTTGGACGCTAGTGGCTGGCTCCATAGAGGGCATTTCCGGCATTAAGCTCGGCTAAACTCCTACAAACTTCTTTGAACCAAGGTGATTTACGACACCTCGGATACAGTCCGGCGTTGGAGCTCGGATACATAGTCCGGCGTTGGTGCTCGGCTACAAAAAATACCTCGAATGCAGTCCGGTGTTGGAGCTCGGACGCAAGAGGACACTGCCTCCCGGGAACAACTTCAACCCCGAGGTGTGGCATAAAAATAACAAGGCATTGATAAAAGCCGGACACTTAAATGGGCTCCTCGGATACCCGACGTGCAAACTCTTCGGATGCACTACGGTGATCCTCAAGATCGAAGATGAGGAGATTTGTTGAACCAGTTTTCAAGACCGACGACCGAAGATGAAGAACAGTTCGGAAGAATCGAGAAGCGTCCCTAACTTGAAGACCGGTTCAGGGGGCTACTGACGGTGTCCTGGACTAGGGGGTACTCACCACGTCGTCTCCCGATCAGTTGGATTGGGCCGAGGACCCCCAGGGCCGCATACTCATGTGCCAGTCCGGACAGGTGACGCATACAAGGAAGATTCCACAAGACTTGGCGATCAAGACAAGGACTCCTCCCCCACCGGCGTATTCGGCTAGGACTCTTGTTATCCTAGGCCTCTGGTGCATTATATAAACCGAGGCCAGGCTAGTCGACAGATATACAATATGCAATAATCATACCATAGGCTAGCTTCTAGGGTTTAGCCTCTTTGATCTCGTGGTAGATCCACTGTTGTAACACACACCATCAATATTAATCAAGCAGGAGTAGGGTATTACCTCCATCGAGAGGGCCCGAACCTGGGTAAAAACATCGTGTCCCTTTTCTCCTGTTACCATCCGCCTAGACGCACAGTTCGGGACCCCCTACCCGAGATCCGCCGGTTTTGACACCGACAGCCTCCTTTGCCACTCCCTTGCCCTTGGTGGATTTGGGCGCCATGGCGGCTGCGAGAGGCGAAGGACGGAGGACAGCGAAGACGCAGCAGCGGCGAGCGAAGGCGAAGAGAAGGAGGAACAAGGGGACGGCGGCTCTGAGATTGGGGAAGACGCAGGGGGTAAGATGAGCAGCGCGCCCGCGGTTATTTCTTTTTACGGGGAAGGCGCGGGCCGCCTCCTTTCCCATTAACTGTGAGGTGACGCATGCATGCGGAGACTGCCCCACACATGACCCCCACATCAAACACGCTCCTCCACTTCGCGCGTTCAATGCGGGTCATGGGGAAGCATAGCGGACGAAACAATTACTGCGGTAAAAATCCACCACGCCTGCCCACGCACCATTCTGGGCCTAGCCCAACAACGCGTCGCGCTTATGTGTGGCCCAGGCCCGGGGGCTCCTGTTGGTGTACAAAAGTAGGGACTCTCCTTTTTACCCCTTCACTTGTGCACGGGCAGTCAGAGCCGCGCGACGCGGCCACACTTAGCAGGGCAGAGGAGGGAAGCCGGAAGGAAGCCGAAGCCCAAGACAACCAAGGCAACGCCAAGACCAGAAGCACAAAGAGAAAAGGGGCGAGGTGGACTCCCCCGGCAAGACCCTTGCCGGGGCAGCCTACGCGGCCTCGACAAGAGCCTTGCCGGGGCAGCTTGCCCAACACCAGCAGAGCAAGCCACCCTTAAGCCCAAGGGTTCCAAACCCCGTCAACAACTACATTGGAACCAGGCCTCGAGAGGCACCTCCGTGGTGGCATGCAGATCTTTGTCAAATACACAGGATCAGATGAGGACCAGAAGACGGCGACCCTCGGCGGGATCCTAGCCGAGGAAATCCACAAGACCCCCGGCAAGCGCCTTGTCGGGGACGACTGCAACGCCACGGTAAGACCCTTGCCGGGCCCCCGACAAGACCCTTGCCGAGGACGCCTGCGGGTCCATAGCCAGGCCCGCATCAACCAAGACTCCACCGCCGTTCCCAAGCAGCTGCTAGCTCAACCAGCCGGGCAGGCACCTGTGTGGCGACGGGCGGCCTCTATGCCAACTCTGCAAGCACCTGCGTGGTGGCATGCCAATCTTCGTGAAGATCCTCCCACCGCGCCACCTCAGCTGCCTGCCTGCCTACATGGCGCCACATGCATTACTGGCCCGGGCGTGTGTCGAAGCGAGGCGAAGCGGCGACGGACGGGACGGGCGTTGTTCCCGTCCCCGATAAAGCAGGGGGACACCTAAGCGCGCATTTAATGCATCTTGTCCCGTAATGCGGGCGATAAGCTCGCATACTGTACTCCTTTCCACCTCCAATGTGCCACTGTGGCTACTCCTTTTCCTATAAAAGGAGGCCCGAGGCGACCAGGAGAGGGATTCGGCTCTTTTGGGCAAGTTGCACCCCGTAGCCAGCTCAAGAACACAAGAACACTCAAATACATCCACCAAAGCAGGACTAGGGTATTACGCATCCTTGTGGCCCGAACCTGGGTAAACGATCTTTGTGCTAGCTCTGAAACCTGCTCTTATCACAACCCCACGCCCGCCGACCGTAGAAGGGGTTCCAGTGATCCCATAGGTGTCGTTTCCCTGACAACCGGTGAAGTCCTCCAAATGGGATCGCGGAAGTACAAAGACTAGCGGCGCTGGAAAACTTTTTTCCTTCTTGCTTTTGAGCGTTTTGCAATGTTTGGAAATTTATAGCGATGTTGTCTTGCCATCTACTCATCTTGCTTCTGGACTCCTTCCGAAGCTTCCAGGGTCTCTTTTGGTCCGGAAAAAATCGTCAAAAAGTTTCGTCGTGGTTGGACCCCGTTTGGTATGGATTTTTTGTAGAACAAAAAATAAGAAGAAAGCAACAACTAGAACTAGGCACTAGTTTAATAGGCTGGTTCCCAAAAATGATATAAATATTGCATATAATGCATACAAGATTGATAATATAATATCATTGAAACAATAAAAAATTATAGATATGTTGGAGACGTATCACTCCCCTCTACCGCATCTTCTAGCATTTGGCTTCTTTCTAACGAAAATAATTTATTGAATTTTCTTGTATTTTGTGAGCTCTGGAAAAATGCTTTTTCTTCTGGTACATTTTTACCCATGTTTTCATGTTATCTAATAATTTCTAAGAATTTTTCTTTTCATGTGTTTCATGCAAATTAAACGGAAAAGTCAGTCGAATTGAGCAATAATATGCAAAATATCATTGTTAAAGAGTAAATATAAAAATAAATAATGATGCAAAATGATCATCGCTTCTAAATTGGGCCTTCAGAAAGGGTGCTCCATATAACATACTAGTGACGATTAATCTTCGTGCCTGTCACTCATATCTGCTACCATTGTCGGCAGCGGCTACACTAGTGATGGGCGTTCAACTGCTTCTCATTGGTATACCGTACCTATGACGAGCGTCACTCTTCTTGTTAATATTATGTAGGCGAAATATGGATTTTTGAAGTAGCATGGACATTATGTCCATAAATCCACTATATCAACACACAATAAACCTAATGGCTAATACTCGCCCAATGTGATCAAAAACCTAGTATACACAGATACGTCTCCAATGTAACTATAATTTTTTATTGTTCCAGACTATTATATTATCTATCTTGGATGTTTTATATGCATTTATATGCTATTTTATATTATTTTTGGGACTAACTAATTAACCTAGTGCCCAGTGTCAGTTGCTGTTTTTTCCTTATTTTTGTCTTTTACAGAAAATCAATATCAAACGGAACGAAACTTTACGATGATTTTTCTTGGACGACAAGACACCTAGGAAGCTTCAGGAGGAGGCCAGAGCTCTGTAAAATTGCTTTATCTTTTGGTACATTTTTACCCATGCTTTCATGTTATCTAGTAATTTCTAAGAATTTTTCTCTTCATGTGTTTCATGCAAATTAAAGGGAAAATTCATTCGAATTGAGTAATAATGTGCAAAATATCATTTATAAAGAGTAAATACAAAAATAAATAATGAGGCGTGCCCCTAGGCTTGTGGGCCCCTCGCGGCACTCCAAACCCTAACTCCAGCACTATAAATCCTGAAATATTCCCCATATACTAGAGGGCACACCAAAAATACTTTTGCGCCGCCGCAAGCTTGTGATAGCCTGGTTTTTGCCCTCTTTTGTTTTTCTGATTTTGACGGCCTTTTGAATTGAATTTGGATTTTTTTGAATCCTTTCAGTTGGACTTAAACCCTTGGGCATACACTTGAGTTTCACCCAAGTGGCTCCTCTCTCTCTCTCTAACCATCATTTCCTCTCTGATTAATCCCAAAATAATCCTAGGAATATTTTTCATAATTGAAAAATATTCATTTTCCTTTCAAAAACCCTAGTCAGCAACTTATGCTCCAAAGCAACCCTCCTTTTTATTGCTCCAAAAATCCTGAGAAAATTCCCAAATATTCTTTGAACCCTAGGGCACCTTCCTGAGCAGAAATATTGCATCACATGTTGTAATATTTTTGCTATAGAAAATCATCTCTGTTCTGGACAGAATTGGCACTTTACATAGCAAGTATATTTTTCCTTGATCCAATGAGGCTGATTTTTCTGGAGCTTCATTACCTTCCTAAGAGATTGCTAAACCCCAAAGCTCAGCCCTCAACTCTTACTGAATCACTCACAGTTAACTCCACAAGTTACTGTCCAGAAACTTACCATGAAGTAAACCACGCACACACAGCTCCTCGGTTCAACTCAAAGTGTTGGAACCACCCAAACCACTAAGGACTACCAGCCAGACATGAAGTTTAAGCTTAGCGTGGCCGGATGTCATAGTTCACATGGTGACCACGTCATTCCAGGCGTGCTGGCATGCGGTCAACGTGCTCTGCGACGCGCCCGAGCCTCTGTTGAGCTCGTGCTCGCTTCCCCGACCGTCGCTCCTTGCCAAACGTCACAACGACCATCGTCCCGACCCTCTTAACTCCTCGCTGACGCCAGAGCTCGCCGAAGCGAGCACGGGCATGACCCGGCCAACCCAACAGTGTGTTGTGCCACTGTGCTTGTTGCCATCCTTGCTCTTATGCTCGTCTCCGTCCTCCCACAGTACCCGCGTGAGCTGCGTCGCCTTCTCCCAATCTCGCTGGTGCAGTTCGTCATCGGGCGCTGTGTCCAGAAGCTTTCCGGTGGAGACCGATCCCGTCTCCTCGCTCGCCTATTAATACGGCCACCCCCAGCCACACCTACAACCTCCACACCCCCGTAGAAAGCCGCAGCCCGGTAGGGCAGGCCTTGGGCCGCCGTCCCCGAGCTCGAGCTCGCCGGCAATCTCCCTGGTTCGTCTCCTCCCTTCCAGCCCTCTCGAGCTCAAGCCACTCTTCCAGCGTCTCCGTGGTGCTTCGCTAGTGTCGTCCGACCCCATTGGAGCCCCTGGTGCAACGCCACATCGCCGTCATCTCCAACTCCTGCGACCTCTGCTTCCCGCCGCTGCCGGAGAGGCCCATTTCGACCCCGTCCGACCACCCCTAGCCATCCTACAGGTACGGGCAGGTGCGCCTCGACCCCCTCTTGCTTCCTATCCCTCAGGATCTGGCCGCCGACCTCTCCTCGCCGGAGATACGCCGGTGCATCGCCGCCCCGCCTCTGTTTCTCTTCCCCTCTCCCTAAAACTGATAGTGGTGGCCCACTGTCAGCCACCCAGCCTCGCGGCCAAAGCGGTACGCGCGGGCGTGGCGCTGACGTCACCCCCCTGGTCATTTCATATATATTTCAAATATTTTAGAGAACTTCGAATGGCTACAACTTTTTAACGTCAATCCAAATGAAGTGATTCTTTTTGCATTGTGTTCTTACTGAAAAGATCTAGCAGCTCACCAAAAATGAGATTTTTCTTTGATGTCTAGATTTTCTGGTGATTTTCAGAGTGATTCTTGATATTTTCTTTCTCTGTTTTTAATTAATTTCAGAAGGTGAAGCTTGTCTTGAGGATCACCAGGAGGAGTGTGAACCTCATCTGCACTAAGGCAAGCCACAGCAACATTTTCATGGTGCCATTTCAATATTTGTGATTTTTCCAACTTGAATAATGATTTATCTCCTGCATTTAAATCATTTAAATAAACATTTATTTATGTTGAATACTTGCCTTGCTTGAAATGCTTAGTTTACAGTAGTTTGAGACTAGCTAAGTTAGTTTAAGTCAGTATAAGTAATATTTGATTATGTGATAATGAAATGATTATGAAAGAACTAGTTTGGTTATTATTTTCTTGAGTAAGAAAATGGATTATTTTTAATTAATACCATGGTTAAGTTTGATGAATTATAATAACCAGAGAAGTGGTATGAGTTTGCTGATGAGTATTGTTAGTGGAATACTTGATGAGGTTGATCCGTTTATTTTCGATAAAATGTTATGCATGATGTATGGTTCATGTTCATGGCATATCATGACACCGGTTATTTTTATTTTGAGTTAAACTTGATAATAACTCAACTTGAACATATTGTTGATTGGGTCATGGTGCCACTAAATCGAGTTTTTCCAGTGCAACCACATTTGCCTTTATGGGAAGGCCTTTATTCAGTCCGTTGACATGCCTCTGTTCGGTACCTCCAAGAAGGGAAGGTTATGGGCGTGCGTTACCATGGCCCGGTAAGCAGACATAACCTTGTGTGCCCATTTGTTGTTATGGTACCTTGTGCCCGTTTGGGACCGTTTATGTTTCTCCACGACGGTGGCCGTTGATGCCTTCAGTAGGCATGGGGACACCCAGGACTTAGCCCAGTGCGGAGTAAGTCGAAGTGGCCGGGAGAGTGTCATGGAAATGGAAGGGTTTCGTCGGAATGCCATTGGTCCACCCGAATGGGAGTGCGAGCCCATGGATTCCGTGGTTTGGGTAAAGTGCGCTACCTCTGCAGAGTGTATTTAATTTATCGATAGCCGTGTCCTCGGTTACGGACACAACTCGGAATTAGGTGACACCATAGATCAACATTTATAAATAATCATGCACACTAATGATAATCACCTGGCACTGTTGGAAAGATGATGGTTGAGAAATTATGTTGATGGTGGAAACCAAAGTGTTGGTTCCTTTTGTGATCCGAGAAAGATCACCGTTTGGTGACAAGGTAACCCGTTCGGTAAGAAAGTCCGAGGGACTTGATGCACGAGATTATGTTCACTGCATTGCTAGTATGCTTATGCATTGATGATAATTTGAATAAATATCATGATATTGTCTGTCATCATGTTTATGCTTGTTGTGAGCCTGCAAGTACATTCAATGTACTGACCTGGCGTGTGATGCCAGATTTCAGGAAAGTTTCGTTGGATCGGAGTGCTGCCCGAGTCTAGATCGTGTCCAGATCGGTGTCCCTGTGCTATGGAGTCCCGCTTCGTTGTCGTTCCGCTGCCACGTAGTTGTCATGATCGAGGCCCCTCTATGTTCATTAATAATGTACATATTGTTTAGCCGCACTGTGTTGTCGCTTGGCCTCGCTACTTGATGTAATATCAAACTATGTTCTGCTAGTACCAATAAAGCGGTTGTTTTCTGTACCAAGATGTTGTGTGTTGCCAGAAGACGTGATCTCGGGGCTGGCAATGCAAGGTAAACTGGTTGCTCTGAGCCAGGGTGCCACAAAGCTTTTGTTCTCGTGAGACCCATCTTGGGGCCTTTTCCGGCACTCCGCCGAAGGGGGATTCGATCACGGAGGACCTCTACACCAACCTTGTTACCCTTCTAATGATTTTCGAGTAGTTTACCACAGACCTAAGGGTCCATAGCTAGTAGCTAGATGGATTCTTCTCTCTCTTTGATCTTTAATACAATGTTCTCCTCGATGTTCTTGGAGATCTATTAAGTGTAATCTTATTTTGCGGTGCGTTTGTTGAGATCCGATGAATTGTGGATTTATGATCAGATTATCTATGAATATTATTTGAGTCTTCTTTGAGTTCTTCTATGCATGATTGAGATAGCTTTGTATTTATCTCCGATCTATCGATTTGGTTTGGCCTACTAGATTGGTTTTTCTTGCAATGGGAGAGGTGATTTGTGATGGGTTCACTCTTGCGGTGTCCTCACCCACTCACAGTAGGGGCAGCGAGGCACGTATTGTATTGTTTCCATTAAGGATAAAAGGATGGGGTGTTTACAATATTGATTGGATCTATCCCTCTACATCATGTCATCTTGCTTAAGGCGGTACTCTGTTCTTATGAACTTAATACTCTAGATGTAGGCAGGAATCGGTCGTTGTGTGGAGTAATGGTAGTAGATGTAGGCAGGAGTCGGTCTACTTGTCACGGATGTGATGCTTATATTCATGATCATTTCCTTAGATATCGTCATAACTTTGCGCTTTTTTATCAATTGCTCAACAGTAATTTGTTTACCCTCCGTTAGTATAATATAATAAAGCCTCTAGTGAAACCTATGGCCCTCGGGTCTATTTTCCATCATATATTCTCAGATTTACAAAACCAAAAACCCAAAAATACCTTGCTGCGCTTTATTTATATTTACTTTATTTTGCCTTTTACTTATCTTTTTTATCTATCTCTATTAGATCTCACTCTTGCAAGTGACTGTGAAGGGATTGACAACCTCTCAAAATTCACAAAAGCATGATAAAATTCTGAATATTTTACACAAGATTGATATACAAATTTCTTGGTTGTCCTAGTTTTTCAGAATTCTTGGAGTTACAAAAGTATACGAAATTTCCATATAACTACAGACTGTTCTTTTTTCGACAGATTCTGTTTTCTTTGTGTTGTTTGCTTATTTTGATGAATCTATGGGTAGTATCGGGGGGTATGCACCATGGAGAAGCAAGAATACAGTAGATATAATACCAATATAAATGTAGAACGAGTTCACAACAGTACCTCAAGTGGTGATTTATTATATTATACTAACGGAGCTTAGGAGTTATTCTGTTGAGTTTTGTGTTGTCAAGTTTTCAAATGTTGGGTAAATTTTTGATGGACCACGGAATAAGGAGTGGCAAGCTAATATTCAAGGACAACCAAGCATCTAAGCTTGGGGATGCCCCGGATGGCATCCCCTCTTTTTTCTTCAATCCATCGGTAAAATTACTTGAGGCTATATTTTTATTCACCACATGATATGTGTTTTGCTTGGGCGTCTTGTATTATTTGAGTCTTTGCCTTTTAGTTTGCCACAATTATCCTTACTGTACACACCTTTTGAGAGGGACACACACTAATTGTGAATTTATTAGAATACTCTATGTGCTTCACTTATATCTTTTGAGCTAGGCAGTTGCTCTAGTGCTTCACTTATATATTCTTAGAGCATGGCGGTGGTTTTATTTTGTGGAAATTGATGAACTCTCATGCTTAAATTATATTATTTTGAGAGTCTTGAATATAGTATGGCAATTTTCTTAGGTTATGAATTTGTTCCTAATATGATGAGAATCCAACAGGGATATAACAAAAACTTTCATAAAGAGCATTGAATATATTAGAAGTTTGATTCCTTGCATTTGTTTTGAGATATAATGTTGATGATATTAAATTCATGCTAGTGAGTAATTGTGGATTAGTAGAAATACTTGTGTTAAGGTTTGTGATTCCCGAAGCATGCACATATGGTCTATCGTTATGTGATATGATGACCCACAAGTATAGGGGATCAATTGTAGCTCTTTTCGATAAGTAAGAGTGTCGAACCCAAGGAGGAGCAGAAGGAAATGACAAGTAGTTTTCAGTAAGGTAATGTATGCAAGTGCTGAAATTGTAAGTAGCGGAGTAGTTTGATAGCAAGATAATTTGTAACGAGCAAGTAACAATAATTGTAGCAAGTATGCAGTGAGGTAGACCAATCCTTTTGTGGCAAAGGACATGCCAAAATGGTCTCTTATGATAAGCAAAGTGTTCTTGAGGGTACACGGGAATTTCATCTAGTCACTTTCATCATGTTGGTTCGATTCGTGTTCCCTAGTTTGATATTTTGATATGTGGGTGGACCGGTGCTTAGGTGTTGTTCTTACTTGAACAAACCTCCTACTTATGATTAACCCTCCCACAAGCATCCACAACTACGAGAAAAGTATTAAGAATAAATTCTAACCATAGCATTAAACATTTGGGTCCAACCGGTCCCTTACGGAATAGCGCATAAACTGGGATTTAAGCTTCTGTCACTCTCACAACCCACCATCTATTTACTACTCCACAATGCATTCCCTTAGGCCCAAATATGGTGTAGTGTCATGTAGTTGACGTTCAATATACATACCATCAAAATATCAAACATATATCAAATTCACATGATTACTTGCAACATGATTTATCCCGTGACCTCAAGAACAAAAGTAACTACTCACAAATAATAAACATGCTTATGATCAGAGGAGTATTAAATAGCATCATGGATCGGAACATATAATCTTCCACCAAATAAATCATATAGTAATCAACACTACTAGTCACCCCCTAGCACCAATCTATAGTTCTGGTAATAAGATTGAATACATGAGATGAACTAGGGTTTGAGATGAGATGGTGCTGGTGAAGACGTTGATAGGGATTGTCCTCCCCAAGATGGGAGAGTTGTTGGTGATGACGATGACGATGATTTCCCCCTCCGGGAGGGAAGTTCCCTGACAGAATCACTCCGTCGGAGGGCAAAAGTGCTCCTGCCCAAGTTCCGCCTCGGGACGGCGGCGCTCCGCCCTGAAAGTCTTCTCCTCCTTTTTTCTAGGTCAAAATGACTTATATACCAGAAGATGCGCACAAGAGGTGGGCCGAGGAGGGCACAACCCACCAGGGCGCTTGGACTCCTTGGCGCGCCCAGGTGGTTGTGCCCACCTGGTGGGCCCCCTCTGGTAGTTAATTTCTCCAATAATTCTTAAATAATCCATAAAAAATCTCCGTGAAGTTCCAGCTTGTTTGGACTTGTGCAGAATAGGTGGCCTGACGTAGCTTTTTCAAGTCCAGATTTCCAGCTGCCGGAATTCTCCCTCTTGGTGTGTGCCCTGGAAATTATGAGAGAAAAGGCATTATAATTACTCCAAAAAGCATTATTATGGATAAAAACATTATAGATAACAATAAGCAAACATGATGCAAAATGGACGTACCAACTCCCCCAAGCTTAGACCTCGCTTGTCCTCAAGCGAAAACCAAAATCGAAAAACATGTCCACATGCTTTGAGAGAGAGGCGTCGATAAAAACAAAATACGGACATAGAAGCATCATGTTGATTATTATAACATCAACAAATTTAAACATAACACTTTTATCATAGAACTTATATCATACACCTCCCATGAATAAGTAATAGTTCATCACACAATCAAAGTATAAAGCAAAAACTCTATTAGAAACCAACAAACTATGTTCTCAGTCAACTTTGCAACTACAATTCATCATCTTTTCAGGAAGGGTCACATGTCGAAGCCTTTAGGAAAGTCCACATACTCAACCATCATTTAGTCTTCTATGATTGATTACACTCACCGCCTACACATGAGCAAAACGTTTAAACCGGACACATAGAAAGATAGGGGCTTATAGTTTCGCCTCCCAACATACACACCTCAAGGATGGTGTCAACAATAATAACTCATGCTATCTATACTCAACTGGACATATGTGCCTAGATCTTTCCTCACCACATGATGCTTGCCAAAGGAGAAAAATAAAAAGGAATAGAAGGAAAACTTTGACTCGTTGCATAAAAGTAAATACATAAACTTAAAAGATAGGCCCTTCGTAGAGGGAAGCAGAGGTCGCCATGCGCTTGTTTGTTTGTATGCTCAATCCCTTAGTGCAAAAGAACGTCATGTTACATTGCCCTTTAAGATGACAACCTTTATTATGCAGTCTGTCGCTTTTATTCTTTGTCATCCAAGTTCATGCAACGCTCAATTTTCTCTTACACTAAACGATATCACACTTTTAGAAGCAATTTTTATTGCCTTTTTGCACCGATGACAACTTACTTGAGGGATCGTGCCCAATCCCTAGGTAGGTATGGTGGACACATGAAAAAGATTTGGGTTTAAGGGTTTTTGGATGCACAAGTAGTATCTCTACTTAGTGTAGAACTTTTGGCTAGCAAAGATAGGGGGCAAGCACCACATGTTAAAGGATCTATGACAATATGACTTCTATGTGAATATAAACAAACATAAACCATTATGTTATCTTCCTTGTCCAACGTCAACAATTGTGGCATATAATATTTTGATGAGGGCTCACAATCACAAAAGATTTCTAGGATAGTATATTTATAGGTGAATATTCCCTTCCCTTATTAATTCTTGCATGAGTTGCATCATTGACTAATGCTATGTTTGTTAATCTCTAATAAAAAAATCCTACTTATACTTTTCCTTATGTGGTGCTATCACCTACCATAGGATTAATATATGATCATATTGATTTATTTCCTTTCTTTTATTTGCTTTCTTTCTCTTTTTCTTTTATTTATTTGCAACAAGAAAGTAAATAAAGAAAATACTCAAACTAAACTTTATTATATAACTTGCACACGATTACAATGGTAGATCACTAAGCAAACTCACAAATAAGAAAGGATCGAACTAAACTTTATTTCATCTAAAGCAAAAGGTTCGAACTAAGATAAGTAAAAACAAAAAGATAGTGGGATGATACGATATCGGGGCACCGCCCCCAAGCTTGGCGGAAGCCAAGGGGAGTGCCCATACCCGATACTTAGTTCTCTTTTGGTGGTGAAGATGGTGATGGTGGTGAGGTAGATCCTTCAATCCTTGAACCTCCCAAAGAGCTTGATGAATTAATTCACTATTTTTCTTCACCTCAACCATTATGTGTTTATTCTCAGGGCCCCACGATTTGGTTCCTGCACTGTTTTCTCTTGGCCGAGATATGTCCCAATTGGAGGGTATGTGCCTACGAGGAGTATTCTCGATCCCATAGTTATGAATCAAATTATGAAAATTGTTACGATGTAACATATGTAATGGCCTCCTTGGTGGGAGATATTCTTGCACTTCCAGGCCCGCTTGATTGTTCGATGATCCCATGGCTTGATGAGGATTAGGGTGAGTATAGATGCCAGCTAAAGTGCCCCTCTCTGAGGCCGGAGAATGAACCCCAATAGGATTTTCCTCTTCCTCCTCCATGGCAACCACTTCAGTTTCATCCCTCCTTAAATCATCCTGAACCAACCTTGTGTCTCCTTCTCCATTGTTGAAGGGGGAAGAAGAAATGATGTTGGTCTAGTTGAATCTGTCAGAAAAAAAGCAAGAAAAGAGAACAGAGGATTTCTCCATGATACGGTGATTAACAAGTTCGGGAAGTATATTTTTTATCTTGGGGGAGGAAGAAAAACAGAGTACAGAAGGTATCCCCGGTGGGCACAACCCACCTGGGTGCGCCAGGCATGCCTGGCGCACCCTGGTGTCTTGTGCCCACCAGGGGACGCTTCCTGGAAGTTTCTGTTTTTCCAAAATTCTAAAATATTCCAAACCTGACAATTTTTGTGGATTTTCCGGAGTCCGTTTACTTACCGTATCACGTACCTCCTTATTTTGACGATTTTGGAGTGTTCTGGAAGGACTCTTCCATGTGCTCTTCCGGTGTCAAGGTTTGGATAATATTGCCTTCAAGATTAATAGGCATACCTGAGATATAATGCTTTATTCGTTGCCCATTGACAACCTTCGGGTTAGTACCTTCGGAATTATTTATTTTTATGGCTCCAGACCGGTAAACCTCCTCGATGACATATGGGCCTTCCCATTTCGAGAGGAGCTTTCCTGCAAAGAATCTAAAACGAGAGTTGTACAAAAGAACATATTCCCCGACTTTAAACTCACGCTTTTGGATTCTTTTGTCATGCCATCTTTTAACCTTTTCTTTGAATAATTTTGCATTTTCATAAGCTTGGGTTCTACATTCATCTAATGAGCTTATATCAAAAAACCTCTTTTCACCAGCAAGTTTGAAATCATAGTTGAGCTCTTTGACTGCCCAATATGCTTTATGTTCTAACTCAAGAGGTAAATGACAAGCTTTTCCATAAACATTTTATAAGGAGACATACCCATAGGATTTTTATATGTTGTTCTATAAGCCCAAAGTGCATTATCTAATTTCTTAGACCAATTCTTCCTGGACCTATTGACAGTCTTTTGCAAAATTAATTTTATTTCTCTATTGCTAAGTTCAACTTGACTCCTAGACTGAGGATGATAAGGTGATGCAATTCTATGGTTAACATCATACTTGGCAAGCATCTTACGAAAAGCACCATGAATAAAGTGTGAACCACCATCAGTCAGTAAATATCTAGGGACTCCAAACCTTGGGAAAATAACTTCCTTAAGCATTTTAATAGAGGTGTTGTGATCAACACTACTGGTTGGAATAGCTTCTACCCATTTAGTAACATAATCAACAGCAACCAAAATATGTGACCCATTAGAGGAAGGAAAAAGTCCCATGTAATCAAATCCCCAAACATCAAATGGTTTAACAGCAAGTGAATAATACATAGGCATTTCTTAACTCTTACCGATATTACCTATTCTTTGGCGTTCATCACAAGATGAGACATACTTACGAGCATCTTTGAAGACAGTAGGCCAATAAAATCCAGATTGCAATTCCTTATGAGCAGTTCTATCTCCAGCATGATGCCCACCATATGGTTCGGAGTGACATTTCCGTAGGATTTATCCCTGTTCATGCTCAGGTACACAACGTCTAATAATACCATCTACTCCTTCTTTATAAAGATGTGGGTCATCCCAAAAGTAATGTCTTAAATCATAGAAGAATTTTTCCTTTGTTGGTATGTAAAGCTGGGTGGCAAATATTTAGGAACAATGTAATTAGCATAGTCAGCATACCAAGGAGTACTATTAGCAACATTTATTGCAGCTAACTGCTCATCAGGAGAACTATCATCAATAGGAAGTGGGTCATCAAGCACATTTTCAAGCCTAGACAAGTTATCAGCTACGGGGTTCTCAGCTCCTTTTCAATCAATAATATGTAAATAAAATTCTTGTAACAAGAGAATCCAACGAATAAGTCTAGTTTTAGCATCTTTCTTTTCCATAATATATTTAATAGCAGCATGGTTTCTATGAACAGTTACTTTAGAATCAACAATATTAGGTCTAAACTTATCACATGCAAAACCCACTGCTCAGAATTCTTTTTCAGTACTAGCATAATTTCTTTGAGCACCGTCTAGAGTTTTATTCGCATAATGAATAACATTCAATTTCTTATCAACTCTTTGTCCTAGAATAGCACCAACAGGATAATCACTAGCATCACACATAATTTCAAAAGGCAAGTTCCAATCAGGTGGTTGAACAATAGGTGCAGAAATTAAGGCTTTCTTGAGTGTTTCAAAGGCTTCAAGAAAATCATCATCAAAACCAAAATTGATATTCTTTTGCAAAAGATTAGTAAGAGGCCTAGAAATTTTAGAAAAGTCTTTGATAAATCTCCTATAGAAACCAGCATGACCTAGGAAACTACAAATACCTTTGATGTCCTTAGAACATGACATTTTCTCAATGGCATCAACCTTAGCTTGGTCCACTTCAATACCTCTTTCAGAAATTTTATGACCCAAGACAATGCATTCATTAACCATAAAGTGACACTTCTCCCAATTCAAGACAAGATTTGTTTGTTCACATCTTTGCAAAACTTGATCAAGATTGCTTAAACAATCATCAAAAGACTTCCCATAAACAGAAAAGTCATCCATGAAAACCTTAACAATCTTTTCACAAAAGTCAGAGAATATAGCAGTCATGCATCTTTGAAAAGTAGCAGGTGCATTACACAAGCCAAAAGGCATACGTCTATAAGCATAAGTTCCAAAAGAGCAAGTAAAAGTGGTCTTTTCTTGATCAGGTTGAGAAACATGTATTAGTGAGAAGCCATAATATCCATCAAGGAAGAGAAAGTGTGTGTGCGTAGATAATCTTTTAAGCATTTGATCAATAAAAGGAAACGGGTAATGATATTTTCTAGTTGCTTTATTTAATTTTCTGAAATCAATTACCATTCTATAGCCTGTAGCAATTCTTTGTGGAATAAGTTCACTCTTATCATTAGGAACAATAGTAATACCTCCTTTCTTAGGTACACAATGAATAGGACTTACCCATCTACTATCAGCTATAGGATAGATTATACCTGCTTCCAGAAGTTCTAATATTTCCATTCTTACCACCTCTTTCATCTTCGGATTTAACCGACATTGGTGATCAACAACTGGTTTAGCACCAGGTTCCATATTAATTTTGTGCTGACATAGATTGGGACTAATGCACTTGAAATCATCAAGAGTATATCCAATAGGAGCTCGGTGCTTCCTTAGAACTTTCAATAATATTTCTTCTTCATGTTCTGAAAGGTTAGCACTGATAATAACAGGATATATTTTCTTTCATCAAGATAAGCATATTTCAAAGTGTCTGGCAATTATTTTAATTCAAACACAGGATCACCTTTAGGTGGAGGAGGACCTCCTAGAGTTTCAATAGGCAAATTGTGTTTAAGTAGAGGACGTTGTTCAAAGAAAATCTTATCTATTTCATTTCTTTCATGCATATGAAAATCATTTTCATGGTCTAGCAAGTATTGCTCTAAAGGATCAGTAGGTGGCACGGCAACAGAAGTAAGAACAATTAATTCAACCCTAGGAAATTCTTTTTCATGATGATTTCTACTAAACTTGGAAAAATTAAACTCATGAGACTCATCACCTAAACTAACACCGACAGTTTGTTTCTTACAATCTATCTTAGCATTAACTGTGTTCAAGAAAGGTGTACCAAAGATAATGGTACATAAGTCATCTTGTGGGGAACCAAGAACAAGAAAATCAGCAGGGTATTTTATTTTCCCACACAAGGCTTCAACATCTCTGACAATCCCAAAAGGTGATATGGTGTCTCTATTAGCAAGTTTAATAGTAACATCTATGTCTTCTATCTCTGCAGGTGCTATTTCTTTCTTAATTTCTTGATATAAAGTGTAAGGACTAGCACTCAAACTAGCACCCATGTCACATAAACCATGATAACAGTGATCTCCTATTTTAACTGAAATGAAAGGCATGCCAACAACTAGTCTATGTTTATCCTTTTTATCGGATTTAACAATTCTAGCAGCTTCTGCACAGAATTAAATAACATGCCCATCTATATCTTCTTCTAAGATATCTTTAACCATAACAACATTAGGTTCCACTCTAATTTGCTCATCTGGTTTAGGTGTTCTAACATAGCTTTTGTTAACCAAAGTTGAAACTTTAGCATGTTCCTTTATCCTTATAGGAAAAGGGGGTTTCTCAATATAAGCAGAAGGGACAACTGGATCAACATTATAAAGTATAGTTTCTTCTTTAACAGGTACCGTTTATTTAATTTCTTATTTAATAGGTGGGTGATATTTAAACCACTTCTCTTTAGGGAGTTCAACATGAGTAGCAAATGATTCACAAAAGGAGGCTACTATCTCAGAGTCAAGTCCATATTTAGTGCTAAACTTTTGAAAAGCATCGGTATCCATAAAAGAATTAACACAATCATACTTAAGCTTTATACCTGACTCTTTACTTTCGTCGAGTTCCCAATCTTTAGAGTTGCGTTTAATTCTTTCCAAAAGATCCCGCCGGAATTTAATAGTTTTCTTCATAAAAGAACCAGCACAAGAAGTATCCAGCATGGTTTGATCATTACGAGAAAGCCGAGCATAAAAGTTATGAATAATAATTTCTCTGGAGAGCTCATGATTGGGGCATGAATATAACATTGACTTAAGCCTCCCCCAAGCTAGAGCGATAATTTCTCTTTCACGAGGCCAAAATTATATATAGAATTCCGATCATAATAAACTAGATGCATAGGATATATTTTTTGGTGGAACTCCAATTTTAAACGATTCCAATTCCATGATCCAATATCATCGCATGGACTATACCATGCCAATGCTTTTCCCTTCAAAGAAAGGGAAAACCTTTTTCATCACCTCATCTCCGGGTAAACCTGCAAGCTTGAACAATCCACAAATTTGTTCTGCATATATCAAATGCATATCAGGATGTTCGGTTCCATCTCCTGCATAAGGATTAGCTAGCAGTTGTTCTATCATGCCCGAAGGAATTTCATATTCAATATTTTCAGTAGGTGCAGTAGGTTGAGGGGCAATTAAATGTGGTTCCGGACGAGGTGAAGATACCCCGAACAAACCCCTCAAAGGATTGTTTTAGTAGCAAGTGACAATAAATTTCAGCATACTATATAAATGTTTCCTTACCAAAGGCGCTTCACTCCCCGGCAACGGCGCCAGAAAATAGCCTTCATAACCCACAAGTATAGGGGATCAATTGTAGCTCTTTTAGATAAGTAAGAGTGTCAAACCCAACGAGGAGCAGAAGGAAATCACAAGTAGTTTTCAGTAAGGTAATGTCTGCAAGTGCTAAAATTGTAAGTAGGGGAGTAGTTTGATAGAAAGATAATTTGTAACGAGCAAGTAACGATAATTGTAACAACTATGCAGCAAGGTAGCCCAATCCTTTTGAGGCAAAGGACAGGCCAAAACGGTCTCTTATGATAAGCAAAGTGTTCTTGAGGGTACTTGGGAATTTCATCTAGTCACTTTCATCATGTTTGTTCGATCCGTGTTAGCTACTTTGATAATTTGATATGTGGGTGGACCGGTTCTTAGGTGTTGTTCTTACTTGAACAAACCTCCTACTTATGATTAACCCTCCTGCAAGCATCCGCAACTATGAGAAAAGTATTAAGAATAAATTCTAACCATAGCATTAAACTTTTGGGTCCAATCGGTCCCTTACGGAATAGCGCATAAAATGGGATTTAAGCTTCTGTCACTCTCGCAACACACCATCTATTTACTACTCCAAAGTGCATTCCCTTAGGCCCAAATATGGTGAAGTTTCATGTAGTCGACGTTCACATGACACCACTAAGGGAATCACAACATACATACCATCAAAATAGCGAACACATATCAAATTCACATAATTACTTGCAACATGATTTATCCCATGACCTCAACAACGAAAGTAACTACTCACAAATAATAAACATGCTCATGATCAGAGGAGTATTAAATGTCATCATGGATCTGAACATATAATCTTCCACCAAATAAACCATATAGTAATCAACTACAAGATGTAATCAACACTACTAGTCACCCCCTAGCACCAATCTATAGTTCCGGTAACAAGATTGAATACAAGAGATGAACTAGGGTTTGAGATGAGATGGTGCTGGTGAAGATGTTGATGGAGATTGCCCTCCCCAAGATGGGAGAGTTGTTGGTTATGATGATGAGGATTTTTCCCCCTCCAGGAGGGAAGTTCCCCCGGCAGAATCGCTCCGCCGGAGGGCAAAAGTGCTCCTGCCCAAGTTCCACCTCGAGAAGGCGGCGCTCCGCCCCGAAAGTCCGCTCCACCCTTTTTTCTAGGTCAAAATGACTTATATACCAGAAGATGGGCACTGAAGGTGGGCCGAGGAGGGCACAACCCACCATGGCGCGCCTGGGCTTCCTGGCACGCCCAGGTGGGTTGTGCCCACCTGGTGGGCAACCTCTGGTAGTTATTTGCTCCAATAATTCTTAAATAATCCATAAAAAATCTCTGTGAAGTTTCAGCTTGTTTGCAGTTTTGCAGAATAGGTGGCCTGACGTAGCTTTTTCAGGTCCAGATTTCCAGATGTCGGAATTCTCCCTATTGGTGTGTACCTTGCAAATTATGAGAGAAAAGGCATTAGAATTACTCCAAAAAGAATTATTATGGATAAAAACATTATAAATAACAGTAAGAAAACATGATGCAAAATGGATGTATCATGATGAAGTTAGAGCATGATTTATTTTTGATTGTCTTCCTTATGAGTGGCGGTCAGGGACGAGCGATGGTCTTTTCCTACCAATCTATCCCCGTAGGAGCATGCGTATTAGTACTTTGCTTCGATGGCTAATAATTTTTTGCAATAAGTATGTGATTTCTTTATGACTAATGTTGAGTCCATGGATCATACACACTCTCACCTTTCCACCATTGCTACCCTCTCTAGTACTGCGCAACTTTCGCCGGTGCATTAAACCCACCATATACCATTCCTCGGAACAACCACCATACCTACCTATCATGGCATCTCCATAGCCATTCCGAGATATATTGCCATGCAACTTCCACCGTTCCGTTAATTATGACATATACCATCATTGTCATATTGTTCTCATATGCATGAGGCATTCATATAGAGTCATATTTTTGTTCTAGTATCGAGTTGTAATTCTTGAGTTGTAAGTTAAGTAAATAAAAGTGTGATGGTCATTATTAGAACATTGTCCTATGTGTGGAAAGGCTGATCTAGAGTCCGTTCGGGGCTCCGGAGAGGCGGATTCGTCGCAATCATCACCAACCTTCCTCCATCACCAATTCCAAGATGCTCACCGTCGTGCGTGAGTATTCCATCGTAGGCTTGCTGGACGGTGATGGGTTGGATGAGATTTATCATGTAATCGAGTTAGTTTTGTTAGGGTTTGATCCCTAGCATCCGCTATGTTCTGAGATTGATGTTGCTATGACTTTGCTATGCTTAATGCTTGTCACTAGGGCCCGAGTGACATGATTTCAGATCTGAACCTATTATGTTTTCATGAATATATGTGAGTTCTTGATCCTCCCTACCTACCTCCCCACCCCCTCCCGAGCCTCCCCGCCGCAGCCACCGGTGGACCGCCCCCAAGGAGCGCCGCCCCCTCCCCGCCCCGTCGCCACCGCACCCCGTCGCCGCCCCTCCCCGACCCATCGCACCCCCTCCCCCGCGGTGAGCCCCTGGCACCCCATCTCCTGTTTTTCTAATGTTTTCCTGTTTTATAGTTTAGGTTTAGGTTATTTAGTTTAATTAGTTTATGTTTAATTAGTTTATGTTTTTTGAGTTTAGTTAGTTTAGGTTTAATTAGTTTAGGTTTTTAGATTAGGTTTAGGTTTAATTTGTTTAGGTTATTTAGTTTAATTAGTTTAGGTTGTTTATCGAAGAAGTTTAGATTTAATTGGTTCAGGTTTTCCAGTTTAGTTAGTTTAGGTTTAATTAGTCTAGGTTATTTAGTTTAATTAGTTTAGGTTTTTTAGTTTAGTTAGTTTAGGTTTAATTAGTTTAGGTTATTTAGTTTAATTAATATTAGGTAGTTTTTTTAAGAATAAACAAGAAAGATGAAAAAAAGTAAAAGAAGAGAGGAAGAAGAAGAGGTTCGGGGTGTCGTGTCGAGGGTCGAGGGCTCGGGGTATCGGGATGTCATGTCGAGGGTCTCCGAGGGGTCAAGGGTCGAGGATTTGCCATCCCGGCCACGACACCCCGACACCTCGACCCTCGACACGACACCCCGATCCCTCGACCCTCGACATGACACCCCGACCCCTAGACCCTCGACACGAGACCCCGACAACCCGACACCCCGACCCCTCGACCCTCGACACAACACCACCGACACCCCGACCCCCGAGGGTTGTCGATGGTCGAGGGTTGCCGAGGGGAACCCGACCCTGACATAGCACCACGACACTACACCATCGACACCCCGACCCTCGACACGACAACCCGAGATCCCGACACGGCACCCCCGACACCGACACCTGATATTAGTTAGTTAATGTTATTAGGTATTTAATTTTTTTATTATGTTCATGATGATGATACACACTAATTTTTTTATTATGTTTATGGTGTACTAATTTGGTTTACTCTTTGTCATTGCAGGTGTTGACAGATGGTGGGCTTGGGTCGAGAGCGCTCCGAGCCTCCTGCCATGGCGCGTGGGAGGGGTGTTGTTATTGCACCCCAGAACCTTCGGAGAGCGCTGGTAGACAGCATGCATACACCCCCAGGACCTTCAGTGGGCGCTTGTTCTTCGGCCGGGAGAGGAGGTCGGGGGAAGAAGAGGGGTGGAGGTAGAGGTGGACGGGGCGCTGGGAGAGGTAGGAAGGTTGTTCTGCCTTCCTCGCCGCCGCCACCCGCTGAGTCTCCGGACCACCGGAGTGCTCCGTCTCATGTGGACCCGTGTCGGACTCTGGTCGACGAGCCTCTGGTCGCCGAGCCTTGGGTCCAAGTGTCTTCCTCCCAGGAGACTCAGGTCCCACAGTCTTCCTCCCAGGAGACTCGGGTCCCAGAGTCTTCGTCACACGTGACTCCGGAGACTAGCGACCATGGTGATGGTGTCGAGGAGACCTTATCTGAGGGTAGCTACAACGAGGGCGAGCTGTTTGAGGAGGGCAAGAAGGTCTACCAGTGTGGTGGTACTAAGCTACTGTCTGTGCCGGCGACCCGCGTCCAGAGGTGGTTGATTCAGCCTAAAGGGGAGAAGTAAGTGCATTTAGTCTTTTTTAACCTGTTGCCTTCATGTTTGTTCAAATTAATATATAATGTGTTGGCCTTGTCATACTGCAGGGGTTGGATACACGGAGATAAAGTCCGCAGGCCCAACCAGGTCCTTGGTACTCTAGTCCGGCACCACTTCCCGGGGTGGGTCACGTTGCCCGGTGAGGGTGAGCTTCCACAGCTAGCACTGACCTGGGAGCTATACGAGGCTGCCCCGGCCCCGCCGGAGGAGATGTTCGACAGTGTCGTGTGCGAGACGGTGGACGACTTTGTGAGACGGCGGTTTTGGGTAATTTCTCCTTTAAAGAATTAAAAATCAACAATACCGAGTGATTGTACTAATCAGTGTTGTCTTGTTTGATTGCAGACCTTCTACAGGTGTCTTGAGGAATACGAGGCGGACACGGCTATGGTTCTCGAAGCCGAGTGCAAGCTCCTACTTCAGAACTTACGACACGAGGCTCAGGTGCAGTGTGTTCGAGACTACTACGCCTCGACTAACATCAGGAGGGAGAAGAAGAAGTGCCGCCCCAAGTATTTGAGTAAGGACAAGTACATGAAGGTAATTACCTATTCTTAAGGCCTTGTACTAGTTTCCTTGATTAGATTCGTAGGCGTAGCGCTGAAATTTCTCTTTGTCTAACTTAGGCGCCCCCGAGATGGTGTGCGGATGAGATGGACTGTTGGGAGAGGTTGGTGGATGAGTGGTGTTCTCCCCCAATGGCTAGCCGTCCACCACAAGAACAGGGACAAGCGTGCCCAGATGCAAGGTGTGCCGCACCATCAAGGGAGCTCCAGCCTGTTTGAGTACAGGGATCACTGGGTATGTGGTTCGAGCCCTTAGAGATTCATGCAATTTCATTCTGCTTGCTTTAATTACTAATTTACCATGTTCCTCTCTTATAGGCGCGACACAACAAGAAGGAGGTGGCGCCGCTGTACGACCTCTATGCCATGTCCCATAGTGCCCCATACAAGAAGGCCAAGGCATTCTCACAGGATGACCTCAATCATCCAGAGAGCTTCACCAACATCTCCTCCCACGATAAGCTTGTGAGGTATAGAAACTAGGGGAAGAAGATGAAAGGCAGGAGTTCAACCCGAGCCAGAGTCCTTTTGATCCTGAGCTCGTGATGCTATCTGGTGATGGGAGGAAACATGGCTCAGTATCCATTGGGATGAGGAAGTAGCTTCTTCTTCTTCTTCTTCTTCTTCTTCTTCTTCTTCTTCTTCTTCTTCTTCTTCTTCTTCTTCTTCTTCTTCTAGCTAGTCTTCTTCTTCTTCTTCTTCTTCTAACTTTCATCTTTCCTAATTTGCAGATTTTCTTGAGATGAGGAAGCAGCTAGCATTGATGGAAACTTGTTGCAAACTTTTACTTGTGCTTGTGCTTCCTTTTTATTTATGGAAACTTGTTGCAAACTTGTTGGGAATGTTGTTGCAAACTTGTATATATATGTTCATGTTGTTGGAAACGTGTATATGTTATTGGAAACTTATTGGTGGTACGATAGTTGAAATGTGAAATTCTGTCAAATTGAATGAATTTAGGAAAAAACAGGGGCTATATAGTCAATTTGCCGTACGCTGGCTGACGGCAAAGGTCTTTGCTGTCCGCCAGCTGATGGCAAAGATTCCACATGGCAGCCACCTGTACAACCTGCAGTGGAGTGGCTGGCCTATTTGGCAGATGTGTCGTCAGCCAGCGGATGGCAAAGGCCTTTGCATCTTTGTCGTCCGCTGGCTGACGGCAAAGTACGCTGTTAACCACTTAACAGACCTGAACTGCCACGTGTGCCGTCCAGGCTCTTTGTCGTCCGTCAGCGGACGGCAAAGCCCTTTGCATCTTTGCCGTCGGCCAGCGGACGGCAAAGAGGCCTTTGTCGTAGCCTATTCAGTCGGACCTTTTGCCGTCTGTTGGCTGATGGCAAAGGTCTTTGTCGTCAGCCATCCATGCCTTTGCCGTCAGCCATGGCTGACGGCAAAGTGCCAGATTCCTGTAGTGACTCTCTGAGTCAATTGGGATTTATATATGTCGATCACTATGAGGAATTTGAAAGATACTAGAACCAAGATGTTTCCCTCTACTACGAGGGGAGGTAAGGAACTGCCATCTAGCTCTGCACTTCATTCACCTTCTGTTTTGTGTAAACTTGCGACACCTACACTTGCCATTGTTTCTCATATGTCGCATGTTATTGATGATGCTACTTCTACTATGCATGATGCTTATGAGGATACTTTGCTTGATAATACTGTGCCACTTGGTGAAAATCTGGATGAACAAATTGCTAGAGTTAACGCTAAAACTAATGATATTTCTGAAACTGCTGAAATTGTTGAAACCGAACACTTTGAGACATCTGCTAGACCTAGCTCTCCTAGATATGAATTGCCTAATATATATTAGGGTTATGTTATGGATGGAGAGGTATCTAGGGACTTTCTTGCTTGTAAGGATAGAAATGATCTTAAGAAATTATTATGGAAGTGGAAACAAAAATCTTTGAATGCTAGGATGCAATATGATCCTAAGTTTGCTACTTCACATATCGTTGTTACTGATAAGGATTATGAATTCTTTGTCGATCCTGAGTTAATTACTTAGGTTGAATCTGATCCTTTCCATGGTTATGAATCTAAAACTGTTGTGGCGCACCTTACCAAATTGAATGATATAGCCACCTTGTTTGCTCATGAGGAAAAAAAGCGTTACTACTATATTCTTAAGTTGTTTCCTTTCTCGTTAAAGGGTGATGCTAAGATATGGTTTAATTCTCTTGCTCCTCTTGTGTGCATAGTCCCCAGGATATGATTTATTACTTCTGTGAAAAATATTTTCCTGCAGATAAGAAACAAGTTGCTTTACATGAAATATTTAACTTTGTGCAAATTGAAGAAGAGAGTCTCCCACAAGCTTGGGGAGGCTTCTCCAATTACTTAATGCTTTGCCTGATCATCCTCTCAAGAAAAATGAAATACTTGTTATCTTTTATAATGGACTAACCGATGCTTCTAGGGACCACCTAGATAGTTGTGCTGGTTGTGTTTTCAGGGAACGAACTGTTGCTCAAGCTGAGGTATTATTGAATAATATATTAAGTAATGATAATGTTTGGACTCTTTCCGAACCATCTCCTAAGCCAACTCCGAAGAAAAGAGGTATTCTATTTCTCTGTCCTGAAGATATGCAAGAGGCAAAGAAATCTATGAAGGAAAAAGGTATCAAAGCTGAAGATGTTAAGAATTTACCACCTATTGAAGAAATGCATGGTCTTGATAACCCGACACAGGTAGTAAAGGTAAATTCTCTCTATAGATTTGATGAAGGCGATATTCCTTATAATAAGTCTGCTAGTCAATGCTTGGATGAATTTGATAACTTTATTGTTAAACCATATAACTTCAATGTATATGTTAGTAGGCAATTGTAACGCAATGCTTATATGCTTGACTGCTTGGGTGACTACTTCTGTAGGACTGTTAATGATCTCAAAGTTATTAGTAAACATGCTTCCATGGTAAAAACTCAAGTAGAACAAGTGCTCAAGGCACAAAATGATTTGTTGAATGAGGTGAATAATAAGGTGAATGATAATGTTGTTAGAGTTATGACTAGAGGAGGTAAAATGACTCTGGAACCTTTGCATCCTAAAGGTCTTCCCAAGAGAATTGAACAAGATTCTCAGTGAATTAATATTGATGCACCTAGTCCTAGTAATAAAAAGAAAAAGAATGATGATAGGACTTTGCATGCTTCTAGTGAACCTGTTGTAGACACACCTGAGAATCCAAATGATATTTCTATTTCTGATGTTGAGACACAATTTGGTGATGAACATGAACCTGGTAGTAATGTTAATAATGATGTTCATGTTGATGCTCAACCAATTAATGATAATGATGTGGAGATAGAACCTGATGTTGATCTTGATAACCCACAACCTAAGAATAAAAAGTATGATAAAAGAGACTTCATTGCTAGGAAACATGGTAAAGAAAGAGAACCATGGGTTCATAAACCCATGCCTTTCCTCCTAAACCATCCAAGAAAAAGGATGATGAGAATTTTGAGCGCTTTGCTGAAATGCTTAGACCTATGTTTTTGCGTATGCGTTTGACTGATATTCTGAAAATGTCTCCTTATGCTAAGTATATGAAAGATACTGTTACAAACAAAAGAAAGATATCGGAAGCTGAAATTTCCACTGTGCTTGCTAATTACACTTTTAAGAGTGGAATACCAAAGAAACTAGGAGATCCAGGAATACCAACTATACCATGATCCATTAAAAGAAACTATGTTAAAACTGCTTTATGTGATTTGGGAGCCGGTGTTAGTGTTATGCCTTTCTCTTTATATCGTAGACTTGATTTGAATAAGTTGACACCAACTGAAATCTCTTTGCAAATGGCCGATAAATCAATTGCTATACCCATCGGTATTTGTGAGGATGTGCCTGTCGTAGTTACAAATGTTAATACTTTAACGGACTTTGTTATTCTTGATATACCCGAGGATGACAGTATGTCGATCATCCTTATTAGACCCCTTTTTAATACTGCAGGGGCTGTTATTGATTGCAACAAGGGCAATGTCACTTTTCATGTTAATGGTAATGAGCATACAATACACTTTCCAAAGAAACAACCTAATGTTAATAGCATCAATTCTATTGGAAAATTTTAAAACTATTGCTATTGGAGGTTTTGAATTCCCTATTCCTACTGTCAAAAAGAAATATGATATTCTTATTGTTGGGGACATGCATATCCCCGTTGAGGTAACCTAGTGCTACAAGAAAGTTCTCCGGTTCATGTCATTTGAAAGAAGTTTGTTAATAAGACTTGATCAACCTTGTTAAGGGTTTCCTTTTGATGGGCATGAGATGGATGAATTTACTAAACACAACTTTGTGTACCCACTTTTTACTTTCTGTTATTTAGAGTAAATAAAGCAAAAATACTTTTATCTGTCTGTTTTCTGAATTATCCATGCAATAAAAAGATGTCCCGAAAATAAAAGTTCTCCAAATGCCCTGAAAATTTAGTATGTTTTTTATGGAATATTTAAGAATTTCTGGCACTGAAAACACACGAGGGGTAGCACCAGTGGGCCACAAGCCCACAGGGCGCGCGCACCCCCCTGGCGCGCCTACAGGGCTTGTGGGTCCCACGTGGGCCCCCCTCACTTATTCAAGCACCCATCCACTTCTTCTTCCTCCAGAAAAAATCCCACCATTGCTCAAACCCGTGTTCTAGCTCATCTTGCTGCCATTTTCGATCTCCTTGCTCAAAGCTCCCTTCGCAATACTGTTTTGGGGGATTGTTCTTCGGTATGTGACTCCTCCAATGGTCCAATTAGTTTTTGTTCTAGTGCCTTATATATTGCAAATTTTTGCTGCTATGGTGACCTTCCTCTTGAGCTTGCATGTCAAACTTATATGGTCCAAAGTAGTTTTGTTGCATGATATAGCCTCTAGAAACTTGTGGGAGTAGTTGCTATCAATCTTGTTGAGCTTTGTTCACTTTTATTTTGAGTCACAAAAAAATTCAGAAATTTTTTCAGCGGAATAAAAATGTTTAGGAAGATATACCAAGGGGGTTCCTCGATGAAGAAGGCCCCAAGACTTGTAATACATGAGCCAGACCTTGAAACACCAAGGGAAGCTCTAGTGTAGCCTTGTGAATGGTCGTCGGATCATTTCATGGTTCATGCTTGTTTTAAGGAGGAATTTCACGCATACGTGCAAAGTGCTGGCCTTGAAGACTTCGTGTCAGATAAGTGTCAGCAGTACAATCACCTCATTAATTCATTTGTGCGAAGATTTAAGTTTACATCCCAGCGCAATACTCATTTTGTTTTATTTGATCTTTATGATAAATCATTTACCATGGACCTAGAAGATTTTAGTGATGCATGCAAAATTCAATAACGAGGCATTCATAGTGAGCCTCGTAAAATTGACTGTTCTAGGTTCCTTGCTAGCATCACAAGGGGGGAAACTAGAAAAGTAACACAAGCTACTATAGGGAGCATTCACTTTCCCGCTATACATTACTTTGCTCTATTTATAGGTAGATGCATTAATGGTAAACATGGTCATAGCCACCTTTGTGCTTCAAATCTTAGTGTCCTCAAGTGTGCAGTAATGGGTGATAAACGATTTAATCTGGGGGCCATTGTTGCAAGGTGGTTACATAATAATGCTAAAGATGGAGATTTCTTTGGTGGGATTTATGCCACCCGGTTAGCTAATTATCTCGGGGTACCCATAATAGAAAATGACGTTGAGATACCACCCGCTTACCTTGATAATGATGCTATGGTTCGTTACCAGTTTCTTGAGAGGAGCGAACAAGCCCTCTTGTACCAAATAATCTTTGACAGGGAGCGCGTCTTCTATATTACGCTTCCCGCTCCTGCCTTCTTTAACTTTCAGATAAAACGGAGATACTAAATAACTAGAGAGGAGGCAGATGGGTATGCGAGAGAAGGGGAGGCCGCTCGCCTCCACGCTGCATCCCTTCAGGCAGTGGTGGCCGCAGCTCAGTACAATCCCAACTACGATTTTGGATACTATCCGGGACAGTCGTGGCCCTAGACCAACTTAGGCCAAAAGCCTAAGCTTGGGGGAGTACATATTCCTCACCGACATTACATTCATGTTCACACACACATTTTAGTTGTCGTTGTTCATACTTTTTCATTGATTATCCATGTTAGTTTATTTTTCTGGCTTTCTTCTTGTGTGTTTGAAAACTTTGAGAAAGTCCAAAAACAATTAGTTCCCGCTTCTTTTCAGTTTTTATTTCTAGTATAATTTCGCTGTAGTATTAAAAGAAAACCCAAAAAAATTCTTTTTCTTCTTTTTCTCGTTGGGAGCTTTCCCGTGTAAATAGTTTTTCTCGTTCTTGTTTTACTTTCTTCAGGAAAACAAAAACTCCAAAAATATTTCGGTGTGTTTCTTTGAAATTCTTTTCCTTTTCTTTGGGTCATAAGGAGAAGACCACGATGAAAATGTTGAGTCGCTCTCATATGCATTATTGTTGATCTAACAAAGAGCCCATATTACTGTGTCTTCTCCTTTGAATAAATGTTTGCAGATTCCAGCTTACTCCAATGCACATGCACTCTTATTATTATTCACACCGGTCGGTCGTGCAAGTGAAAGGCAATAATGACGATATATGATGAAATGATCGAGATGGAAAAAACTGGTATGAACTCGACCTATTTTGTTTTTGTAAATATGATTAGCTCATCGTTCTTAATTCAGCCCATTAGGAATGAAACATGTTTGCAATGACAATTAGAGATTATAGTTACTCATGCCATGCTTAATTATCTAGGATTTGATAATGATTTACCTTGCGTGCCAACATGAAAATTAAAATAGTTGTGATGTAGTATAATAGGATGGTATCCTCCTTTGAATGATTCGAGTGGCTTGACTTGGCGCTGATACGTCTCCAACGTATCTATAATTTTTGATTGATCCATGCTACTTTATCTACAGTTTTGGACTATATTGGGCTTTATTTTCCACTTTTATATTACTTTTGGGACTAACCTATTAACCGGAGGCCCAGCCCAGAATTGCTGTTTTTTGCATATTTCAGTGTTTCGAAGAAACGGAATATCAAACGGAGTCCAAACAGAATGAAACCTTCGGGAACGTGATTTTCCAACCGAATGTGATCCAGGAGACTTGGCCCCTACTCCAAGAAGTGCCAGAGGCGGTCACGAGGGTGGAGGGCGCCCCCCTGGGCGCGCCCCCTACCTCGTGGGCCCCCTGACGCTCCACCGACGTACTCCTTCCTCCTATATATACCTACGTATCCTCAAACGATCAGAACAGGAGCCAAAAACCTAATTCCACCGCCGTGCCTTCCTGTATCCACGATATCCCATCTTGGGGCCTGTTCCGGAGCCCCGCCAGAGGGGGCATCCACCACGGAGGGCTTCTACATCAACACCATATCCCCTCCGATGAAGTGTGAGTAGTTTACTTCAGACCTTCGGGTCCATAGCTAGTAGCTAGATGGCTTCTTCTCTCTTTTTGGATCTCAATACAATGTTCTCCCCCTCTCTCGTGGAGATCTATTCGATGTAATCTTCTTTTTGCGGTGTGTTTGTTGAGACCGAAGAATTGTGGGTTTATGATCCAGCTTATCTATGAATAATATTTGAATCTTCTTTGAATTCTTTTATGTATGATTGAGTTATCTTTGCAAGTCTCTTCGAATTATCCGTTTGGTTTGGCCAACTAGATTGGTAGTTCTTGCAATGGGATAAGTGCTTAGCTTTGGGTTCAATCTTGCGGTCTCCTTACCCAGTGACAGAAAGGGTCGCAAGGCACGTATTGTATTGTTGCCATCGAGGATAACAAGATGGGGTTTTTATCATATTGCATGAATTTATCCCTCTACATCTTGTCATCTTGCTTAAGGCGTTACTCTGTTTTTAACTTAATACTCTAGATGCATGCTGGATAGCGGTCGATGAGTGGAGTAATAGTAGTAGATGCAGAATCGTTTCGGTCTACTTGTCTCGGACGTGATGCCTATATACATGATCATACCTAGATAACCTCATAACTATGCTCAATTCTGTCAATTGCTCAACAGTAATTTGTTCACCCACCGTAGAATATCTATGCTCTTGAGAGAAGCCACTAGTGAAACCTATGGCCCCCGGGTCTATTCTCATCATATCAATCTCCATCACTTTTAATACTTGTTTTGTTTTTACTTTGCTTTTACTTTTTACTTTGCATCTTTATACCAAAATACCAAAAATAGTATCTCTATCAGATCTCACTCTTAAGTGACCGTGAAGGGATTGACAACCCCTAATCGCGTTGGTTGCGAGTAGCTATCTTTTTGTGCAGGTACGAGGGACTTGCGCGTGGCCTCCTACTGGATTGATACCTTGGTTCTCAAAAGCTGAGGGAAATACTTACGCTACTGTTCTGCATCATCCTCTCCTCTTCGGGGAAATCCAACGCAAGCTCAAGACGTAGCAGAAGGATTTCTGGCGCTGTTGCCGGGGAGTCTACGCAAAAGTCAACATACCAAGTACCCATCACAATCCCTATCTCTCGCATTACATTATTTGCCATTTGCCTCTCGTTTTCCTCTCCCCTAGTTCACCCTTGCCGTTTTATTCACCCTTCCTCCGTTCAACCTTGTGTTACCATGTGCCTTCTTTTTGCTTGCATCTTCGCTTGCTAAGAGTTTATGGATCCTCATCCACTTGTTAATCTCTTTAAGAGATCCAATTATGATGAACCTATTGCTAGTGAGTTGAGTGTACTAGCTTATCTTTATGAGGTTTTGCCTGAATTTCGTGAATCTAAAAATTGTGATAAAGTACTTTATGAAACGATTCACGATAGGTCTTTGAATAAAAAGCATGATTGCAATGATTTTATTATAAATTCTATTGATGTAAATTGTGCTAATAATATGCAAAACCCTAAGCTTGGGGATGCTAGTTTTGCTATGTCTACTACTTGTTGCAATGATCATGATTGGGGTGATTCTTCTTATGATCTTGAAAATTTATTTAATCCCCATGATGAATATGAGATTGATAATATTGTTTGCAATAATATTGAAAGTGGGTTTGGAAGAGTGTCAACTTTAGATCCCACATATTTGGAGAATATTCAATCTTATGAAATTTTTGATAAAAGTGGGTTTGGAGAGGTCATGACTTTAGTTAATGATAATCCCACTATTTTGGAAGAGTGTCAACTTCGCATGCATGTGGATCGTGTTGAGAATATGTTATGTGATAGCTATATTGTTGAATTTTCTTATGATCCTACATGTAATTATTATGAGAGAGGAAAATATGGTTATAGAAATTTTTATGTTACTAAATTACCTCTCGTTATGTTGAGATTGCTATTGTTTCTTCCCGCTTCCTTGCAAATGCTAGTTTTTGCTTGCCTTGATAATTTGTTTGCCTATAAGATGCCTATGCATAGGAAGTATGTTAGACTTAGATGTGTTTGTCACGTGTTTTATGATGCTCTCTTTGTGCTTCAATTCTTGTCTTTTTTGTGAGCATCATTGAAATCTCAATGCCTAGCTACGGACGTTAAACGATAGCGCTTGTTGGGAGGCAACCCAATTTTATTTTTAGATTTTTGTTTTTGCTTCTTTTTAGGAATAAATAATCCATCTAGACTCTGTTTATATGTGGTTTTATCTTTTAATTAGTGTTTGTGCCAAGTTAAACCTATTAGATCTTCTTGGATGATAGTTATTTGATCTTGCTGTAATTTCCAGAAACTTTGCGCTCAGTGACCGAATTGTTAAAAATCACCAGAACGTGATAAAATACTGATTCCAATTTCTGATGATCAATAAAAATATTTTCCAGGTCTTCTAAATTTGGTAGAATTTTTTGAGTTCCAGAAGTTTGCGTTAGTTACAGATTATTACAGACTGTTCTGTTTTTGACAGATTCTGTTTTGCGTGTGTTGTTTGCTTATTTTGATAAATCTATGGCTACTAAAATAGTTTATAATCCATAGATAAGTTGGAATACATTAGGTTTAACACCCATATAAATAAAGAATGAGTTCATTACAGTACCTTAAAGTAGTCTTTTGTTTTCTTTCTCTAACGGAGCTCACGAGATTTCTATTGAGTTTTGTGTTGTGAAGTTTTCAAGTTTTGGGTGAATTCTTTTGATGGATTATGGAACAAGGAGTGGCAAGAGCCTAAGCTTGGGGATGCCCATGGCACCCCCAAGATAATCAAGGACACCAAAAGTCAAAGCTTGGGGATGCCCGGAAGGCATCCCTCTTTAAATCTACTTCCATCGGTAATTTACTTGGAGCTATATTTTTATTCACCACATGATATGTGTTTTGCTTGGAGCGTCTTGTATTATTTGCGTCTTTTCTTGTTAGTTTACCACAATCATCCTTGTTGTACACACCTTTTTAGAGAGCCATACATGATTTGGAATATTTTAGAATACTCTATGTGCTTCACTTATATCTTTTGAGCGTGATAATTTTTGCTCTAGTGCTTCACTTAGATCTTTTAGAGCACGGTGGTGGATTTGTTTTAAAGAAACTTGATCTCTCATACTTCACTTAGATTATTTTGAGAGTCATTAATATCATGGTATTTTGCTTAATGTTAATATACTTAGTGTTCAAGATACGTGAAACTTTCTTTTTGAGTGAATTAAATAATAAGATAAGTTTGATGCTTGATAATTGTTTTGAGATATGGAGGTAATAATATCAAAGTCGTGCTAGTTGATAATTGTGAATTTGAGAAATACTTGTGTTGAAATTTGCAAGTCCCGTAGCATGCATGTATGGTTAAAGTTGTGTAACAAATTTGAAACATGAAGTGTACCTGGCTTGTCCATCCTTATGAGTGGCGGTCGGGGACGAGCGATGGTCTTTTCCTACCAATCTATCCCCCTAGGAGCATGCGCGTAGTACTTGATTTTTGATGGATTCTAAATTTTTGCAATAAGTATATGAGTTCTTTTGACTAATGTTGAGTCCATGGATTATACGCACTTTTACCTTTCCGCATTTGCTAGCCTCTTCGGTACCGTGCATTGCCCTTTCTTACCTTGAGAGTTGGTGCAAACTTCGCCGGTGCATCCAAACCCCGTGATACGATATGCTCTATCACACATAAACCTCCTTATATCTTCCTCAAAACAGCCACCATACCTACCTATCATGGCATTCCCATAGCCTTTCTGAGATATATTGCCATGCAACTTCCATCATCATTATTATGACATACATTACTTTTGTCATATTGCCATTGCATGATCATGTAGTTGACATCGTATTTGTGGCAAAGCCACCATGCATTATTTTCCATACATGTCACTCTTGATTCATTGCACCATCCCGGTACACAGCAGGAGGCATTCATATAGTGTCATATTTTGTTCTAAGTTTCGAGTTGTAGTTGTTGAGTGGTAAGAGAAATAAAAGTGTGATGATCATCATTATTAGAGCATTGTCCCAAGTGAGGAAAGGATGATAGAGACTATGATTCCCCCATAAGTCGGGATGAGACTCCGGACGAAAAAAAAAGCAAGGCCAAAAAAAAGGGAAAGGCCAAAAAAAGAGAGAGAAAAAGAGAGAAGGGACAATGCTACTATCCTTTTACCACACTTGTGCTTCAAAGTAGCACTAAGATCTTCATGATAGAGAGTCTCTCATTTTGTCATTTTCATATACTAGTGGGAATTTTTCATTGTAGAACTTGGCTTGTATATTCCAATGATGGGCTTCCTCAAAATGCCCTAGGTCTTCGTGAGCAAGCAAGTTGGATGCACACCCACTTAGTTTCTTTTGTAGAGCTTTCATATACTTATAGCTCTAGTGCATCCGTTGCATGGCAATCCCTACTCCTCATGTTGACATCAATTGATGGGCATCTCCATAGCCCGTTGATTAGCCTCGTAAATGTGAGACTTTCTCCTTTTTTGTATTCTCCACACAATCCCCATTATCATATTCTATTCCACCCATAGTGCTATATCCATGGCTCGCGCTCATGTATTGCGTGAAGGTTGAAAAAGTTTGAGATTATTTAAGTATGAAACAATTGCTTGGCTTGTCAACGGGGGTATAGAAGTTGGGAACATCTTTGTGTGACGAAAATGAAGCATAGCCTAACTATATGATTTTGTAGGGATGAACTTTCTTTTGCCATGCTATTTTGAGAAGACATGATTACTTTGATTAGTATGCTTGAAGTATTATTATTTTTATGTCAATATCAACTTTTGTCTTGAATCTTTTGGATCTGAATATTCATACCATGATTAAGTAGATTTACATTGAAATTATGCCAAAGTATCACTCCGCATCAAAAATTCTCTTTTTATCATTTACCTACTCGAGGACGAGCAGGAATTAAGTTTGGGGATGCCTGATACGTCTCCAATGTATCTATAATTTTTGATTGCTCCATGCTACTTTATCTACTGTTTTGGACTATATTGGGCTTTATTTTCCACTTTTATATTACTTTTGGGACTAACCTATTAACCGGAGGCCCAGCCCAGAATTGCTGTTTTTTGCCTATTTCAGTGTTTCGAAGAAACGGAGTCCAATCGGAATGAAACCTTCGGGAACGTGATTTTCCAACCGAACTTGATCCAGGAGACTTGGCCCCTACTCCAAGAAGTGCCAGAGGCGGTCACGAGGTGGGGGCGCGCTGGGCGCGCCTACCTCGTGGGCCCCCGACGCTCCACCGACGTACTCCTTCCTCCTATATATACCTACGATCCCCAAACGATCGAACAGGAGCCAAAACCTAATTCCACCGCCGCACCTTCCTCAGATCCACGAGATCCCATCTTGGGGCCTTTTCCGAGCTTCACGGGGGGCATCCACCATGGAGGGCTTCTACATCAACACCATAGCCCTCCGATGAAGTGTGAGTAGTTTACTTCAGACCTTGGGTCCATAGCTAGTAGCTAGATGGCTTCTTGTCTCTTTTGGATCTCAATACAATGTTCTCCCCTCTCGTGGAGATCTATTCGATGTAATCTTCTTTTTGCGGTGTGTTTGTTGAGACCGATGAATTGTGGGTTTATGATCCAGCTTATCTATGAATAATATTTGAATCTTCTATGAATTCTTTTATGTATGATTGAGTTATCTTTGCAAGTCTCTTGAATTATCCGTTTGGTTTGGCCAACTAGATTGGTAGTTCTTGCAATGGGAGAAGTGCTTAGCTTTGGGTTCAATCTTGCGGTGTCCTTACCCGATGTGTAAAGGGTTGCAAGGCACGATTGTATTGTTGCCATCAAGGATAACAAGATGGGGTTTTATCATATTGCATGAATTTATCCTCTACATCATGTCATCTTGCTTAAGGCGTTACTCTGTTTTTAACTTAATACTCTAGATGCATGCTGGATAGCGGTCGATGAGTGGAGTAATAGTAGTAGATGCAGAATCGTTTCTGTCTACTTGTCTCGGACGTGATTCCAATATATATGATCATACCTAGATAACCTCATAACTATGCTCAATTATGTCAATTGCTCAACAGTAATTTGTTCACCCACCGTAGAATATCTATGCTCTTGAGAGAAGCCACTAGTGAAACCTATGGCCCCCGGGTCTATTTTCATCATATCAATCTCCATCACTTTTAATACTTGTTTTATTTTTACTTTGCTTTTACTTTTTACTTTGCATCTTTATACCAAAAATACCAAAAATATTATCTCTATCAGATCTCACTCTCGTAAGTGACGGTGAAGGGATTGACAACCCCTAATCGTGTTGGTTGCTGTGACGCCCCCAATTCAATCATACACTAATCATGCACGCAAATGTGTACGATCAAGATCAGGGACTCACGGGAAGATATCACAACACAACTCTAAAACATAAATAAGTCATACAAGCATCATAATACAAGCCAGGGGCCTCGAGGGCTCGAATACAAGTGCTCGATCATAGACGAGTCAGCGAAAGCAACAATATCTGAGTACAGACATAAGTTAAACAAGTTTTGCCTTAAGAAGGCTAGCACAAATTGGGATACAGATCGAAAGAGGCGCAGGCCTCCTGCCTGGGATCCTCCTAACTACTCCTGGTCGTCGTCCGCGGGCTGCACGTAGTAGTAGGCGCCTCCAGTGTAGTAGTCGTCATCGACGGTGGCGTCTGGCTCCTGGGCTCCATCGTCTGGTTGCAGCAATCGAGTAGAGATAGGGGGAAAAGTGGGAAACAATGCAACCGTGAGTACTCATCCAAAGTACTCGCAAGCAAGGAGCTACACTACATATGCATGGATATATGTGTAAAGGGCCATATCAGTGGACTGAACCGCAGAATGCCAGAATAAGAGGGGGATAGCTAGTCTTATCGAAGACTATGCTTCTGGTCGCCTTCGTCTTGTAACAGGTAGAAGAGGGTAGGTTGAAGTCCTCCAAGTAGCATTGCATAGCATAATCCTATCCGGCGATCCCCTCCTCGTATCCCTGAGAGAGAGCGACCACCGGTTGTATCTGGCACTTGGAAGGGTGTGCTTCATTAAGAATCCGGTTCTAGTTGTCATAAGGTCAAGGTACAACTCCAAGTCGTCCTGTTATCAAGATCACGGCTATTGAATAGATTAACTTCCTGCAGGGTGCACCACATAACCCAACACGCTTGATCCCATTTGGCGGACACACTTTTTCGGGTCATGCCCGCCGCGGAAGATCAACACGTCGCAGCCCCACCTAGGCACAACAGAGAGGCCAGCACGCCGGTCTAAACCTAAGCGCACAGGGGTCTGGGCCCATCGCCCAATGCACACCTGCACGTTGCGAGGGCGGCCGAAAGAAGAACTAGCCCCCTTAATACAAGAGCAGGCTTACGTTCCAATCCGGCGCGCGTAGCTCAGTCGCTGGCGTCACGAAGTGCTTTGGCTGATACCACGACGCTGAGTGCCCATATCTTTCCCACGTAGTTGGTTAGTGCGTATAGGCCCGTAGCCAGACTCAGATCAAATACCAAGATCTCGTTAAGCGTGTTAAGTATCCGCGAATGCCGAACAGGGCCAGGCCCACCTCTCTCCTAGGCGGTCTCAACCTGCCCTGTCGCTCCGCCACAAAGATCCACTCGCGGGTGCTCCACGAGCCGACCCGACTTTAGTCTCCACATGTATCACATATAAGTATATAGTATATACCCGAGATCACCTCCCGAGTGATCTCGGCCCGATAGTATAGCACAGCAGACGGACAAGAATGTAGGGCCACAGATGGAAATACTAGCATCCTATACTAAGCAGTAGGATAGCAGGTAAAGGTAACAACAGTAGTAGCAAGGAAAGGCTATGCATCAGGATAGGTATAACAGAAAGCAGTAACATGCTACACTACTCTAATGCAAGCAGTATAGAGTAGAATAGGCGATATCTGGTGATCAAGGGGGGGGCTTGCCTGGTTGCTCGGCAAGAGAGGGTTAAATCAACTCCGTAGTCGAACCGGGCAGCAAAGAACTTGTCGGTCTCGTAGTCTACCGGAGAGAAGAGGGGGAAGAAACAATGAATACCATGTAAACAGTTGCATATCGATGCATGACATGACAAGTAATGATTCTAGGCGTGCCCTAACGTGGTATGAGGTGATACCGGTTAAGGGGAGAAAACATCCGGGAAAGGATCCCGGCGTGCTGCTTTTGAGCGGAGGGCCGGAGGGGGAAAGTTGCGAGTTTGATAGGTTAGGGGTGTGTGGCGGACGAACGGATTGCGATCCGGATTCGTCTCGTCGTTCGAGCAACTTTCATGTTGAAAATATTTTAATCGAAGTTACGGATTAAAAGATATGATTTTCTAAAGATTTTATTAATTTCGGAATTTAATTAATTATTTAATTAATTCGAAAAACAGATTAATGACATCAGCATGATGTCATGCTGACATCAGCAGTCAACAGAGTTGACTTGGTCAACCTGACCAGTGGGTCCCACTGGTCAGTGACACATTTAATTAACCGATTAATTAAACTAATCATAACTAATTAAGGGGGTGGGCCCCATTATCATTGTTTGATTAATTAACTAACAGTTAATTAGGTTAATCTAATTGTGATTAATTAACTTAATTAATTCGTTAATTAATTAGTTAATTTAATTATTATTATCTATTTATTTATTTTTATTATTATTTTATTCCTTTTTTTAATAAAGAAAAACGTTATGGGCGTGGGCCCCATCTGTCATTGGCCCAGAGTGGCCGTCTGGTTGCGGTTTAGCGGGCGCCTGGCGCTAGGCTGCGGGCGCCCGTTAGCGGGCGGAACCCACGACCCGGCGCAGAAGCGCGCAGCGCCACGGCGTCGGCAGAGAATCGCCGGTCATCGCGGCGGCCGGAGACGGGCGTCGACGGAGAGGTGGCATGGCGTGGGCAGCAGCAGCAGAGGCGCCACAGGGCGCCATGGCGGCGGGCACGACGGAGTGGCGTGGTGACGCGGGCGTGGGAGGCGCGGAGCACGCACGACGCGCGTCTGGCGTCCACGGGAGGCCGAGCGACGGCGGTGGCGCGGCCGAGCAGCGAGGCGCCAGCGGGGTTGCGAGTGGGGTGAGGTCGACGGCGGTGACTGCGACGCCTGCGTGGTGAAAGGGGAATGGGCGCGGTCACGACGGAGCGTGCATGCACGGGACGGCGCCGGCGACAGTGTAGGGAAGGGAGGGACCGGGGCGCGACGAGCGCGGCACCGGAGCGAGGCAAGCGCCGACGAGAGGGGACGGGAGAAGGAGGACGGGGTCCTCACCGGGTGCGAGGGAACGGGCAGCGTGCTCAAGGAGGTCCGGAGGACCATGGTGGAGGGGGACGGGGGCGCCGACGAGGCGCAGGCCGGCGAGGTGGTCCGCTAGGGGGTTCGAGGCGGCGTCGTGGGGGGGGGCGGCGTCGTCGGCGTCGGCCCCTCTCGATCCCGATCAGATCGGGAGAGAGGAGGGGGCGAGTGGGTGACGGGGTGGATGGGGTTACGGTTTGGTGGGGAGTCGGGGGGTTAAGGGAGTGAGGGGGCCGGATGGGCCAGTGGGCTGGACGGATGGGTCGGTGGGCCGGCCGGCTGGGCCGTTTGGCCCAGTTGGCCAGGGGGTTTCCCCCCTTATTTATTTTGTTTGTTTTTCTTTCTTATTTTTCCCTCTACGGATTTATATTATTTTAGTTTTATAAAACATAAAAGTTGCACCTAAATTAGTACTACTAATTATACCTCGGTCACAAAAAGGTCTAACCCCCAAATAAAATAGTTTAGTATTTTATAAAATACAAAAAGGCATTTATTTAGTTGTTTTAGCTACTGCTTAAATCTTTTTAGAGCATTCAAACATTTTATAAAGGTGTGGTTTCTTCACCATAATTACCTATGCTTTATTTGTCATCGTTTGTACTTTTTAGTTTTGACATTTGAAAACTTTACTGGTTTGACTTTATTTTAAATTTCAATTTTGAATCGGTTTTGAACTACGCGTGATTAACAACAGTAATCGAGGTGACGTGGCATCATTTGGTGAGGGTTACTGTAGCTTAATTATCCGGGCGTCACAGTTGCGAGTAGCTATCGTTTTGTGCAGGTACGAGGGACTTGCGCGTGGCCTCCTACTGGATTGATACCTTGGTTCTCAAAAACTGAGGGAAATACTTACGCTACTATGCTGCATCATCCTCTCCTCTTCGGGGAAAACCAACGCAAGCTCAAGACGTAGCAGGCGCATGTTCACACATGTAGTTGAATCAAAATCAACATAGCCTCCATGATATTTATGTTCATGGTGATTTAAATCCTACTCATGCTTGCACTCGATGTTGGTTAATCTCAATGCATATTTATGACTGTTGTCGGTCTCTAGTTGGTCTCTCCTCAATCTTTTGCTAGCCTTCACTTGTACTAAGCGGGAACACTGCTTGTGCATCCACTTCCTGAAACCCAAAGTTGTTTCATATGAGTCCATCATACCTACCTATATGCGGTATTTACCTGCCATTCCACGTAAATTTGCATGTGCAAACTCTAAACCTTCAAATAATAATCTGTTTTGTATGCCTGATCAGTCGCTCATGTAGTGACTGGGGGCTGTCAGTATCTTCCATGCTAGGTGGGTTATTTCTCACGATGAGTGTTTATCCACTTGTCATTCACAACAAAGTGGATGGTAATCGGGATGCCCAGTTCCATGCTCGAAATCAAATCAAAATATAAATATAAAACAAAACTCCCCCAAGACTATTGTTGGTATGGGCGGTAACGAGGATTCGGCTAACCGTGGAGTGTGGTTGTTGGTGGAGGGGGAATAAAAACTTTACCATTCTATTTGGAACCGCCAATAATGTATCTAGCATGGAAGGTACCGAGATCTCTTGGTTGTTATGTGGACAATGAAAGCATACCGCTCAAAATTATATTCATCTCTGTTTTAAAAGCTCGAGCTCTGGCACCTCTGCAAATCCCTGCTTCCCTCAACGAAGGGCCTATCTATTTACTTTTATTGCTGAGTCATCATCCTCTTATAAAAAACACCAGTTAGAGAGCACCACTGTCATTTGTATGCTTTGTTATTAATTGATATTGTGTATGAGTGTGCTTGGATCTCTTTTTCCATGAATTATAATGTCTAGTCAGTCCTTGATCTTCACGGGTGCTCTGCATTTATGTTTTGCGGTCTCAGAATGGGCTAGCGAGATACCATTTTGTCATTTTATATCATGATTGTTTTGAAAAAGTGTTGTCATCCAAGATTTATTATTATTGCTTGCTAGTTGATTATGCCATTGATATGAGTAAATGTGAGACCTAAATGTTATTGTGAATATGGTTAGTCCATAATCTTTGCTGAAAACCTGAATATTGGCTAGACATATTTGCAACAACAAGATCAAACAAAGTTTGTAAAACTTTTTTTTTCTTTGTCACTTTCAGTTTGTCAACTGAATTGCTTGAGGACAGGCAATGGGTTAAGCTTGGGGGAGTTGAAACATCTCCATCGTATCTACTTTTCCAAACTTTTTTGCCCTTGTTTTGGACTCTAATTTGCATGATTTGAATGGAACTAACCCGGACTGACGTTGTTTTCAGCAGAATTGCCATGGTGTTATTTTTGTGCATAAATAAAAGTTCTCGGATTGACCTGAAAATTTCTGGAGAATCTTTTTGGAATATATAAAAAAATATTGGCGCAAGAATCAACCAGAGGTGGTCCACCCAGAGGCCACAAGCCTAGGAGGCTTATGGGCCCCCTGGAGCTCCTCTGGCCCTAATTCCAACTCTATAAGTACCTATTCGCGGAGAGAAAAAATTAGAGAGAAGGATTCATCGTGTTTGACGACACGGAGCCGCAACCACCTCCTGTTCTTCATCGGGAGGGCCGATCTGGAGTCCGTTCGAGGCTCCGGAGAGGGGGATTCGTCGTCATCATCACCACCAACCTTCCTCCATCACCAATTTCATGATGCTCACTGTCGTGCGTGAGTAATTCCATTGTAGGCTTGCTGGACGGTGATGGATTGTATGAGATTTATCACGTATTTGAGTTAGTTTTGTTAGGGTTTGATCCCTAGTATCCACTATGTTCTGAGATTGATGTTGTTATGACTTTGCTATGCTTAATGCTTGTCACTAGGGCCCGAGTCCCATGATTTTAGATCTGAACCTATTATGTTTTCATGAATATATTTGTGTTCTTGATCCTATCTTGCAAGTTGTAGATACCTATTATGAGTTATGATCCGCATACCCCAAGGTGACAATAATTGGGATTCTTTTCGGTATTACCGTTGTTTGAGGAGTTCATGTATTCACTAAGTGCTAATGCTTTGGTCCAGTTCTCTATTAAAAGGAGGCCTTAATATCCCTTAGTTTCCATTCAGACCCCGCTGCAACAGGAGGGTAGGACAAAAGATGTCATGCACGTTCTTTTCCATAAACACATATGACTATATATGGAATACAAGCCTACATTGTATTGATGAATTGGAGCTAGTTCTGTGTCACCCTAGGCTATAACTGTTGCATGATGAATGCCATCCGACATAATTATCCATCACTAATCCGTTGCATACGAACTTCTCACATATTGATCTTTGCTAAGTTACTTTGCCATTGCTACTGTTACAATCACTACAAAACTGGTACTATTACTTTACTTTGCTACTAAATACTTTTCTACAAATATTAAGTCTTTCAGGTGTGGTTGAATTGACAACTCAGCTGCTAATACTCGTTAATATTCTTTGACTCCCCTTGTGTCGAATCAATAAATTTGGGTTGAATACTCTACCCTTGAAAACTGTTGCGATCCCCTATACTTGTGGGTTATCAGCATCTCCATAGCCCATTAATTTTCCTAGTTGATGTGAGACTTTATCCTTTTTGTCTTCTCCTCACAACCTCCACCATACTCTATTCCACCTATAGTGTTATATCCATGGCTCACGCTCATGTTTTGCATGAAAGTTGAAAAAGCTTGAGAACATTAAAAGTATGAAACAATTGCCTGGAAAGTCATCGGGGTTGTGCGTGACAAATATTTTGTGTGATGAAGATAGAGCATGACAAGACTATATGATTTTGTAGGAATAACTTTCTTTAGCCTTGATATTTTGAGAAGACAGCATTGCTTTATTAGTATGCTTGAAGTATTATTGGTTTTATGTCCATATTAAACTTCTGTTTTGAATCTTATGGATCTAAACATTCATGCCATAACAAAGAAAATTGCATGGATAAATATGTTAGGTAACATTCCACATCAAAAATTCTATTTTTATCATTTACCTACTTGAGGACGAGCAGGAATTAAGCTTGGGGATTCTTGATACGTCTCCAACGTATCTATAATTTTTTGATTGTTCCATGCTATTATATTATCCATCTTGGATGTTCTATATGCATTTATATGCAATTTTATATCATTTTTGGGACTAACTTATTAACCTAGTGCCCAGTGCCAATTGCTGTTTTTTCCTTGTTTTTGACTTTGACAGAAAATCAATACCAAACGGAGTCCAAACGGAACAAAACTTTACGATAATTTTTCTTGGACGACAGGACACCTAGGAAGCCTCGGGAGGATGCCAGAAGACCCACGAGCATGCCACAAGCCCTAGGGGTGCGCCCCTAGGCTTGTGGGCCCCTCGTGGCTCTCCTTACCCTAACTCCAGCACTAGAAATCCTCAAATATTCCCCCTATACCAGTGGGCACACCAAAAATACTCTTCCGCCGCCGCAAGCTCCTGTTCTCGTGAGATCCCATCTTGCGGCCTTTTCCGCAACTCCGCTGGAGGGGGATTCGATCACGGAGGGACTCTAGACCAACCTTGTTGCCCTTCCGATGATGTGTGAGTAGTTTACCACAGACCTTTGGGTCCATAGCTAGTAGCTAGATGGCTTCTTATCTCACTTTGATCTTCAATACAATGTTCTCCTCTATATTCTTGGAGATCCAATCAATGTAATCTTCTTTTGCGGTGCACTTGTTGAGATCCAATGAATTGTGGATTTATGATCAGATTATCTATGAATATTATTTGAGTATACTCTGAACTATTTTATGCATGATTGAGATAGCTATGTATTTCTCTCCGATCTATCGATTTGGTTTGGCCTACTAGATTGGTTTTTCTTGCAATGCGAGAGGTGCTTTGTGATGAGTTCAATCTTGCCATGTCCTCACCAGTGATAGTAGGGGTAGTGAGGCACGTATTGTATTGTTGCCATTAAGGATAAAAAGATGGATTTTTTACCATATTGATTGAATCTATCCCTCTACATCATGTCATCTTGCTTAAGGCGATACTCTGTTCTTATAAACTTAATACTCTAGATGCAGGCAGGAGTCGGTCGATGTGTGGAGTAATAGTAGTAGATGCAGGCAGGAGTCGGTCGATGTGTGGAGTAATAGTAGTAGATGCAGGCAGGAGTCGGTCTACTTGTCATGGACGTGATGCCTATATTCATGACCTTTGCCTTAGATATCGTCATAACTTTGCGCTTTTCTATCAATTTCTCAATATTAAATTTTTTACCCTTTGTATGCTTTCTTCGAGAGAGAAGCCTCTAGTGTAACCTATGGCCCTCGGGTCTATTTTCCATCATATATTTTCAGGTCTATAAAACCAAAAATTCAAAAAATACCTTTCTGCACTTTATTTATATTTACTTTATTTTGCCTTTTACTTATATTTTATATCTATCTCTATTAGATCTCATTCTTGCAAGTGAGCGTGAAGGGATTGACAACCCCTTTTTCGCATTGTGTGCAAATGTTTGTTAGTTTGTGCAGGTGCATATATTGGGGACTTGTTTGTATCTCCTACTCTATTGATACCTTGGTTCTTAACTGAGGGAAATACTTATCTCTACTTTGCTGCATCACCCTTTCCTCTTCAAGGGAAAAATGAACGCAAGCTCAAGAAGTAGCAGGAAGAATTTCTGGCGCTATTGCCGGGGAGGTTCTACATCAAGCCTACCAAGTACCTATCATAAACTCTCATCTCCTGCACTTACATTATTTTCCATTTGCCTCTCGTTTTCCTCTCCCCCACTTATTAAATGTTTTCAGAAAAACACAAAAATGTTTGCCTTTTTATTCGCCCTTCTTTCGTTCGTCTTTTTGTTTGCTTTTTGCTTGCTTGCTCTGCCATCATGTTTGAATATGGGGAGGTTATCGTTGAAAAAATAGTAATAATCTTGAGGAAAAATTTGGATCTTGTGTTCTTAATAATGATCCTCTTGAAACTGACACTTCTACCAATCTTTAAAAAAATCTACTATGTTGGTGATGGTAATATTATTGGAAAGAATCTTATTCAAGATTTTTTTTGATTGCACGGGAGTTATGCCCATAAATAGGGGAACCATCCTTGATAATACAAATTGCTATGCGGATGCTATTTCTATGCTTGTAGTTAAGTTGGAAAGATAATTTTTACACATCCAGCCCGCTTTACAAAAGATGTTTTATGAACTCCCCAATATTTTAGATCCTAGGGCTAGGAAACTTGCTACCATTATCCTTATGCATGAATTTTGTTACATAGTCCGAGAAGCTAGGGAAATTTTTGCTTTCTATAACTTGAATTTTGAGCATCCCCGAATAGAAGAAATCCTTTATGATAAATAAACTTTATGTGGTTTGGAATCTAAAGATTATGTTGCTTATAGTAACAATCAAAGAAAAAGAGTCCCTTGTTCGGAAGTTGTGCAAGCTTTATACATTGATGCTTATTATATATTTGATTGGGTTACTAAGGGAATTGATGAAGGGTTTAATAAATAATGGATTGAAGAGATATCTAGAAAACCCATTAAAAATGAACTACATGTTTCTTATGAAGATATTTTTGGTGATGATCCTGAGTATGAAATTATGAATGTTAAAGTTACTAATCGAAGTCCTTTCCATGCTTTAAGCTCTCCCTCTAGAAGGGAAGAACATGAAAAGAGGGATTTACTATGAAAGGTTTTGGAAGATTTGATTAGGAAAGCATTAAAGACCAAAGATGACAATACCTAGATCTATGGAATATGCCTAGCTAGGGGCGTTAAACAATAGGGTGCTTGTTGGGAGGCAACCCAATTTTATTTTGTGTTTTTTGTTTTTGCTTCTGTTTTTCAGAAAAAAAAAAACATTGATACGTCCATTTTGCATCATGCTTTTATATCGATATTTATTGCATTATGGGCTGTTATTACACGTTATGTCACAATACTTATGCCTATTCTCTCGTATTTTACAAGGTTTACATAAGGAGGGAGAACGCCGGCAGCTGGAATTCTGGGCTGGAAAAGGAGCAAATACTAGAGACCTATTCTGCACAACTCCAAAAGTCCTGAAACTCCACGAAAGTCATTTTTGAAAATAATAAAAAATATTGAGCGGAAGAAGTTCACCAGAGGGGGACCCACCTGGCCACGAGGGTGGGGGGCGCGCCCTACCCCCCAGGGCGCGCCCCCTGCCTCGTGGGCCCCCTGTTGGCTCTCCGATGGATATCTTCTGCTATATGAGGTCTTTCGTCGAGGAAAAAATCATAAGCAACCTTTCGGGACGAAACTCCACTGCCATGAGGCGGAACCTTGGCGGAACCAATCTAGGGCTCCGGCAGAGCTATTCTGTCGGGGACACTTCCCATCGGGAGGGGGGAATCATCGCCGTCGCCATCACCAACGCTCCTCTCATCAGGAGAGGGCAATCTCCATCAACATCTTCACCAGCACCATCTCCTCTCAAAACCCTAGTTCATCTCTTGTATCCAATTCTTGTCTCCAGGTCCGGGACTGGTACTAGTAGGTTGCTAGTAGTGTTGATTACTCCTTGTAGTTGATGCTAGTTGGTTTATTTGGTGGAAGATCATATGTTCAGACCCTTTATGCATATTATTACCTCTCTGATTATGAACATGAATATGCTTTGTGAGTAGTTACATTCGTTCCTGAGGACATGGGAGAATTCTTGCTATTAGTAGTCATGTGAATGTGGTATTTGTTCGATATTTTGATGAGATGTATGTTGTCTAGCCTCTAGTGGCGTTATGTGAACGTCGACTACATAACACTTCACCATTATTTGGGCCTAGAGGAAGGCATTGGGAAGTAATAAGTAGATGATGGGTTGCTAGAGTGACAGAAGCTCAAACCCTAGTTTATGCGTTGCTTCGTAAGGGGCTGATTTGGATCCATATGTTTCATGTTATGGTTAGGTTTACCTTAATAATTTTGTTGTAGTTGTGGATGCTTGCAATAGAGGTTAATCATAAGTGGGATGCTTGTTCAAGTAAGAACAGCACCCAAGCACCGGTTCACCCACATATCAAATTATCAAAGTACCGAACGCGAATCATATGAACATGATGAAAACTAGCTTGACGATATTCCCATGTGTCCTCGGGAGCGCTTTTCCTTATATAAGAGTTTGTCCAGGCTTGTCCTTTGCTACAAAAGGATTGGGCCAGCTTGCTGCACTTTATTTACTTCTTTTACTTATTGCTCGTTACAAATTATCCTATCACAAAACTATCTGTTACCACTTATTTCAGTACTTGCAGAGAATACCTTGCTGAAAACCGCTTATCATTTCCTTCTGCTCCTCGTTGGGTTCGACACTCTTACTTATCGAAAGGACTACGATAGATCCCCTATACTTGTGGGTCATCAAGACTCTTTTCTGGCGCCGTTGCCGGGGAGTGAAGCGCCTTTGGCAGGTGGAATTTGGTAAGGAAAATTTTATATAGTGTGCTGAAATTTACTGGCTCTTGTTACTATGGAAGGTAATCCTCTGAGGGGCTTGTTTGGGGTATCTTCACCCCGACCAGTAGAGCAAAGAGTTTCTCCTCGACCTACTGAACCTACTGAAAATGAAAATGCCCCCTTTGAAGTTCCTTCTGGTATGTTAGAAAAACTGCTAGCTAATACTTTTACAGGAGATGGAACAAAGCATCGTGATGAACATCTACTCTTTGTGGATGAAGTTTGTGGATTATTTAAGCTTGTAGGTATACCCGATGATGTTGTTAAGAAGAAGGTCTTCCCTTTATCTTTGAAGGGGGATGCATCGACATGGTATAGGCTATGTGATGATACGGGATCATGGAACTATAAACGAATGAAATTGGAATTTCTTCAGAAGTATTATCCTATGCATCTTGTTCATCGTGATCGCAATTATATATATAATTTTTGGCCTCGCGAAGGATAAAGCATCGCTCAAGCTTGGGGGAGGCTTAAATCAATGTTATATTCATGCCCCAATCATGAGCTCTCAAGAGAAATAATTCTTCAAAAAATTTATGCTCGGGTTTCTGAAAATAATCGCATCATGCTCGATACTTCTTGTGCTGGCTCTTTTATGATGAAGACTATTGAATTCAAATGGAATTTATTGGATAGAATTAAACGCAACTTTGAAGATTGGGATCTCGACGAAGGTAAGGAGACATGTATGACACCTAAGTTTGATTGTGTTAAATCTTTTATGGATATCGATGTTTTCCGTAAATTTGGCAATAAATATGGACTTGACTCTGAGATAGTAGCTTCTTTCTGTGAATCTTTTGCTCCTTATGTTGATCTCCCCAAGGAGAAGTGGTTTAAATATCATCCTCCCATAGAATTAAAAGTAGCTGCACCTACTTTAGTTGAAGAAAGGACTATCACTTATAATGATCCTGTTGTTCCTACTTCTTATGTTGAGAAACCACCTTTCCCTGTTAGAATAAAGGATCATGCTAAAGCTTCAACTGTGGTTCATAAAATAAATATTAGAACTTACACCTCCTGAGCAAGTTAAAGTTGCACCTAATATTGCTATTGTTAGAGATCTCTTGGCTGATAATATTGATGGGCATGTTATTTATTTCTGCGGTGAAACTGCTAGAATTGCCAAACCTTGTGCTAAAGATAAACATAGACCTGTGGTAGGCGTGTCTGTTATTTTTGTTAAAATAGGAGATCATTGTTATCATGGCTTATGTGATATGGGTGCTAGTGTTAGTGCAATACCTTATGACTTATACAAAGAAATTATGCATGATATTGCACCTGTTGAGATAGAAGATATTGATGTCACAAATAAGCTTGCCAATAGAGACATTATTGCACCAATGGGAATTGTTAGAGATGTTGAAGTCTTGTGTGGGAAAACTAAATATCCTGCTGATTTTCTTGTTCTTGGTTCCCCACAAGATAGCTTTTGTCCCATTATTTTTGGTAGACCCTTCTTGAACACTGTTAATGCTAAGATAGACTCTGAAAAGAATGTTGTTACTATTGGTTTGGGTGGTATGTCTCATGAGTTTAATTTCTCTAAATTTAGTAGACAACACCGTGAAGAAGAATTGCCTAGTAAGGATGAAATTATTGGTCTTGCTTCTATTGCCGTACCTCCTAGTGATCCTATAGAACAATATTTGCTAGACCATGAAAATGATATGTTTATGAATGAAAGAAGGGAAATAGATGAAGTATTCTTTAAACAGGAACCTATTCTGAAACACAATTTGCATGTTGAAATCTTAGGGGATCCCCCTCCACCCAAGGGTGATCCTGTGTTTGAGCTTAAACCGTTGCCTGATAATCTTAAATATTCTTATCCTGGTGAAAAGAATATATATCATGTTATTATTAGCGCTAATCTTTCAGAGCATGAAGAAGAGAGATTATTGAAAACTCTGATGAAGCACCATGCTGCTACTGGATATACTCTTGATGATCTTAAGGGCATTAGTCCCACTCTATGTCAACATAAAATTAATTTGGAAGAAGATGCTAAACAGGTTCGTGATCATCAACGACGGGTGAATCCTAAGATGAAAGAAGTGGTAAGAAAAGAAATACTAAAGCTTCTGGAGGCAGGTATAATTTATCCCGTTGCTGATAGTCAACGGGTAAGTCATGTTCATTGTGTCCCTAAGAAGGGAGGGGTTACTGTTATTCCTAATGATAAAGATGAATTGATTCCGCAAAGAATTATTACAGGTTATAGGATGGTAATTGATTTCCGCAAATTAAATAAGGATACTAAGAAAGATCATTACCCCTTACCTTTTATCGATCAAATGCTAGAAAGATTATGCAAACATACACATTATTGCTTTCTAGATTGTTATTCTGGTTTCTCTCAAATACATGTGTCAGCTAAAGATCAATCAAAGACTACTTTTACATGCCCTTTTGGTACTTTTGCTTATAGACGTATGCCTTTTGGTTTATGTAATGCACCTGCTACCTTTCAAAGATGCATGATGGCTATATTCTCTGACTTTTGTGAAAAGATTTGTGAGGTTTTCATGGACGGCTTTTCCGTCTATGGATCCTCTTTTGATGATTGCTTGAGCAATATTGATCGAGTTTTGCAGAGATGTGAAGAAACTAATGTTGTCTTGAATTGGGAAAAGTGCCACTTTATGGTTAATGAAGGTATTGTCTTGGGGCATAAAGTTTCTGAGAGAGGTATTGAAGTTGATAAAGCCAAGGTTGATACTATTGAAAAGATGCCATGTCCCAAGGACATCAAAGGTGTAAGAAGTTTCCTCGGTCATGCCGGATTTTATAGGAGGTTCATTAAGGAATTTTCAAAAATTTCTTGGCCTCTGACTAATTTATTACAAAAATATATACCATTTGTCTTTGATGATGATTGTGTAGAAGCATTTGAAATACTTAAGAAAGCATTAATCTCTGCACCTATTGTTCAGCCACCTGATTGGAATTTACCCTTTGAAATTATGTGTGATGGTAGTGATTATGCTGTAGGTGTTGTTCTAGGACAAAGATTTGATAAGAAATTAAATGTTATCCATTATGCTAGTAAGACTTTAGACAATGCTCAAAGAAATTATGCTACTACTGAAAAGGAATTCTTAGCAGTTGTATTTGCTTGTGATAAGTTTAGACCTTATATTGTTGATTCTAAAGTAACTATTCACACGGATCATGCTGCTATTAAATATCTTATGGAAAAGAAATATGCTAAACCTAGACTTATTAGATGGGTTCTCTTGCTACAAGAATTTGATTTACATATTGTTGATAGAAAAGGTGCTGAGAACCCCGTTGCAGACAACTTGTCTAGGTTAGAAAATGTCCTTGATGACCCACTACCTATTGATGATAGCTTTCCTGATGAACAATTATATGTTATAAGTACTTCTCGTAGTACTCCATGGTATGCTGATTACGCTAATTATATTGTTGCTAAATTTATACCACCTAGTTTCACTTACCAACAAAAGAAAAAGCTTTTCTATGTTTTGAGACATTACTTTTGGGATGACCCACATCTTTATAAAGAAGGAGTAGATGGTGTTATTAGACGTTTTGTACTTGAGCATGAACAGGAATAGATCCTACGCAAGTGTCACTCCGAAGCTTATGGAGGACACCACGCTGGAGATAGAACTACACATAAGGTATTGCGATCCGGTTTTTATTGGTTTACTCTCTTCAAGGATGCCCGTAAGTTTGTCTTGTCCTGTGATGAATGTCAAAGAATTGGTAATATTAGTAGACGTTAAGAAATGCCTACTAATTATTCACTTATTATTGAACCATTTGATATTTGGGGCTTTGATTATATGGGACCTTTTCCTGCCTCTAATGGGTATACACATATTGTAGTTGTTGTTGATTACGATACTAAGTGGGTAGAAGCTATTCCAACTAGTAGTGCTTGTGACGCCCGGATAATTAAGCTACAGTAAACCTTTGCTAATGATGCCACGTCACCTCGGTTGCTGTTGATAAAATCCGTTAGTTCAAGACGATTCAAATTCAAATTTAAAATATAGGCAAACAACAAAAGTTTTCAAACAATGAAACCAAAATGTTCAAGGTGGGTCAGATAAATCAAGTGTAAATACGATGGAGAAACCAAACCTTGATAAAATGTTTAAGGGCCCTAAACTAACTAAAACAGTAGTGAAAACAATTAAACAAATACCTACTGGATTTTATAAAATATTAGAATGTTTTATTATGGGTTAAGAATTGATGTGACAACAGTTTGTTATAAATACTACTTTAGGTACTAGTGGTGATTTTTGTAAAATCTAAAAATTTAAAAGGAAACTAGAAATAAAACAGAAAAAAAATAAGAAAAGGAATCAAAACAAAAACAGAACTAAAACACACACAAAAAGGAAATAACCCCCGGCTCCGACCCAGCAGCCCCCGGCCCAACTGGGCGAAGTCCCGGCTAGGCCGTCCCACCTATTGGCCTACTTTAGGTCCCTGCCCTCCCACCGAACCCTAATCCCCTCCCCACGATCCCCACTTCCCCACTCCCCCCCAAAATATCTCCTCCCTCCTCTCCCCGATTGGATCGGGATCGAGGAGGAGGGCGCCATCACCGACGCCACTCGGCACGACCCCGCCGTCTCGTCACGACGCCGTCCGGAGCTCGCCGCCACCTCGCCGTCCTCCTCCACTGCGTCACGCGTCCCCGTCGGCCTCCCCAAACCTCCCCGCGCCCATTGCCCAGTCCCTACCGCCCCTGTGAGCTCCGCCTCCTGTCCTCCTTTCCCTCTGTCGCCGGCGCCGTTCGTGACGCCCCGGCCTCCTCCACCGCGTGCACGCACGCGTCGCGCCCGTCGCGGCCCTCTGCTTGGAGCGTCACTCGGAGCCGCGGCCCGCGCCTCGCCCTCCCCCATCTCCGTCGCGCTCCAGCGCCCGCCCGTGGTCACCGTGCTCACCCCGTCCTTGCCCCGGTGCGCCCACACTCCCTTGGGTGTGCGCTGTGTGCGTGCCCGCACGCCCGTGGTCGCCGTTCACCGCGCCCCGCTCCGGCCAGCTACCTCACACCGCAGCTGGCCACCGCAGCCAGCCACTACCTCCCCTCGAGCCGTCGCTTGCCCCGTGGCCGGCGCCCGCCACCACGGTCGTTCCTCCGCCGCCTTCCTTGCCCTGGGCGCCCGGCGCGGCGTCGTGCCGCGCGCCCAGCGCCCTCGGGTTGCGCCGCACCCTGCGCTGGCGCCACGAAAGTGCGTTATGTCGACTAGAGGGGGTGAATAGGCGATTTTATGAATTCTTCATCGAGGAATTTGCGGTGAGAAATTCCTTAACGAAGAACTATTAGCAGCGGAATAAGTACTCGAAGTAAGCATAACAGAATACACGCATGGTCATCATGATGAAATGAAGACTAGCACAGAGTCTGAAAGCGTAATCACAGGATAACACAAGATGAAGACAAACAGGTGAAGAAATTGGGCGAGGAAATTGAGAAAGTCTTGATCAAAGTCTTCAAACACAGATATGAACAAACACTCAACACAAAGAATGAGGAAATGAAAGGGTTGAGGAAATAGAACCAGTTAGGTTGGTGAAGACAATGATTTGGTAGACCAGTTCAACTGCTTTGTCTCGGTTATACGTCTGGTTGGAGCGGTGAGTATTTAAACTCGAGGACACACAGTCCCGGACACCCAGTCGCTGAGCACACAGCTCAGGACACCAAGTCCTCACCGTATTCTCCTTGAACTAAGGTCACACAGACCTCGTCCAATCACTCGTGGTAAGTCTTCAGGCAACTTCCAAACCTTCACAGACTTTGTCACTCGGCGATCCACAATTCCTCTTGGATGCTCTAGACCATGACGCCTAACCGTCTGGAAGAAGCACAGTCTTCAAAGGTAACAAGCGTCGGATCCACGCAGGATCAATCTCTTGATGATGCTCAATCACTTTGGGTTTATGGGGGTTTGGTTTTGGGTTTTCCTCACTCGATGATTTTCACTCAAAGTCCTCGGAGGATGGGTTGCTCTCAAATGACAAGTGTCAAGTTTCTCTTGGAGCAGCCAACCAGCTAGTGGTTGTAGAGGCGGCTATTTATAGCCTAGGGAGCAGCCCGACATGATAAGACATAAATGCCCTTCAATGATATGACCGTTAGGTGGATAAGATATTTTGGGACAGTGGCGCACAACACAAGAACGGTCGGAAATTTGAATCTCAAATTCCTCGGGGCTATCATGTTCCTCTTGTGTAGGCAATCCGCCTTTGGCGAATTCCTAACTCCTCGGTCAGAACAAATTCCTCGTGACCGGAAGAACTTCGTCTCACATCGAGGAAATTGACTGAACTGTATGAGATTTCAAAGGCTTCACTCGAAGGGATTGGTAGGTGTAGGATTTTGAGTTGAGCATCACATGGAAATTTTTCCTTAGTATTTCCTCGACCCCCTTTAACAGTACGGTGTTTCCTATGACTCAAGAAAGAGAAAATGAAACTACGAAAACAAAAGTCTTCACGCTTCATGTTCCTCAAATGAATACCAAGTCTTCAAGGTCACACCAATTTCTTCACTTTCAAAGTCTTGAAAGTCTTGAGAATATCAAAGTCTTGATCGAAGAACTTCATTTTTAGGGTCGACTTTCTCTGTAAATATCAAACTCCTCATAGACTTATAGACCTGTGTACACTCACAAACGCATTAGTTCCTTAACCTATAAGTCTTCAATACACCAAAACCACTAAGGGGCACTAGATGCACTTACAATCTCCCCCTTTTTGGTGATTGATGACAATATAGGTTAAGTTTTCAACGGGGACAAACATATGAAGTGTAAATACTGATAATGAGGAATTTGATTGCAAGATATAGAAGAACCCCCCCTGAAGATGTGCATAGTGAGGAATTTGCTTTTGAGGCAATGCACATTTGAAGAGTTGAATCATGGAGATCTCCCCCTATATCTTGTAATTTATACACGCATTTGACATATAATATGAAGAATTTGAAATGCATGATGAAATATGGTGCTTGATGTAATTCAGCATGCGTGCGATAACATTAATGAGGAACAAGCATGCAAAATAACGCATCAAGAGTATCGAGCTCAGAAGCTCAATAGAATCGAGCATAGTGCAAGAGCATAGTGCATCAAAAGTATCAAAGCACCATCGGGTTTAAGATTACAACTCGAACCAATAAAAGTTTCGGAAGAACGCGAGTTGTAACTTAACAAAATAAATTGTTGTATATGGGCAATAAAATAGACCCGCTTGAAGACTAACTCAAATTTCTCCCCTTTGTCATCGAATGACCAAAAGGATCGGAACCGAGGACTAACGCTCTGAAGAATTTCAAGTTGAAGAAGGAGCGCGGCGTTGTTGGGGTCGGTTGTTGTAGTAGGACCTGCAGCGGTGTCGCCCAAGTCTTCATTTTCATCGATGTCGCGCGATGAAGAATAGGAGCTAGCCACCAAGGAAGGAACTTTGACCTTCTTGTATTTCTTGGAGGAGGTGCAGACCAGTCAAATTCTTCCTTGAGTCCCATTGACGTCTGTTCTTCCTTTGTAGACATGTGAAAGAACAGCCAGTGCGTTTGAAGGTTTCATGGAGGTAGTGGTGGTTTTCTTCTTTGCATTGTGTGTTGAGGTCATGTTGTGAAGAATTGAACCAAGCGACGCTTGACCCATTTATGATTGCGATCAACCTTCCGATGAAAGGCGAGGAGTAACTCACGATCGATCATCACCACAGGTGCTGAGCTTGAGGACTTTGCTTGGTGAGGTATTTCTTGGCAGAGTCATGTGTGGCGAGTCATCATTGGTGGAGTAGGATGCTGCTTTTAAACTGTCCATCCAATGGACGAATGCCTTCATCGATCACAGCATAGCCTTGCCCTTGTCATCGGTGAGGTAAATGTCTATTTGAGGACTTCAATCGGGGGCAAGTAGCTGCAGTGGTTCAGAGTATCAGCCTTGTAATTGAGTGAAGACCTTGTCCTAATGAATCTCATTATCCAAGGCGCATAAGGCTTCAACTCAAATGGCGACATAGCAATGTTTGCCAGAGTCCTCATGAAGAAATCATGGAAGTTGACGGGAACGCCATGGATGATGTTGAAAAGCATATTCTTCATGATGCCAATGACTTCTTCATCATTCGAGTCGTGGCCTTTGATAGGACTCATTGTCTTTGTCAGAATCCGATAGACAGTCCGAGGCACATACAATAATTCCTTGACGAGGAATTTGGTTCTTGGGGCCTGCCTTGGCTTCAAAGGCTTCATCAGCACTTACATATAGTGATTTGAAAGTTCTGGTTCGTTGTAGATACAACGAGCACCATCAAGTGGAGGACTGAGTGGTAGAGCACGAAGCAATTCAGTTGTTGGTGCCTTGTAGTGAGTATTTTCGGACATCGATCTAATACCCATGAGTTCACGTCTTGAGCGTCTCCGTGATGTGCAGCGTTGCATAGAATTGAAGAATGAGTTCTTCATTCCGATCCACAGATATCAAGTCAGAAATTCAGAAGTCTGCGTCGTGAAGAACACGAGGACTGGCTCAAAGCGGCAGAGACTCCATGTCCACATGAGGAATATGAGCATGATCGAAGACTTTGTCTTTGTTGAAGAGCACTGAGGAATAGAAGTTGGCTTGGCTGGCAGTCCAGAAATCTTTACCCTTGAACTTTTGTTTGCTTGAGAACGGATTCTTTTGCTTGGGCAGAGGGGTGTCAGTGAGTTGCATCACCACCTCAGGAATCGCGAGCTCAGGTTCTTGGTGAGGATTTCTTGTTCCTCAACAGTGCGATCGAGGATCAGCAAGAAGAGTTCATCGGCACTAGTGGCTGGAATTTCTTCATGCCTGAGCAAGTGGGTTGAGTTTCTTGAGTCCATTTGAACTGTTGGTGCAGGGACTAAGGAATCTGTTGGAGCAGGGTGAAGAGAGGAGTATTGGGATCTGACTTTCCCAAAAGTCATCATTCATCACAGTGTGGTGCACCCTATATCCACATCTTCATCTTCAATTTCCTCAAAAGCAGCCTCTTGGTGTGGCGAGGCATAGGTGAGAAATGACTGGGGTTGAAGGGATTGCGTCCACTTCAATTTCTTCATCAATATGCTCTGACGAAGCAGCAGAATGATGTTCTTCATCAGATCCGATTGGGATCTCATAGTCTTCTCCAAAAGGAACAAGGTCCTTTGATGGCATGGAGGAAATCGGAACAGCATCAATTGGATTTTCGAGTGAGCTGGTCATTGGCTTCATTTTCTTCGCAGCCAAAGAATTTGACACAGCTGATGCCTTCCTTTTCTTCACTGCAGCTCGTTCGCAGCCTTGGTTTTCTTCACATCGAGGCGATGGAAGAATTGGAGTTGGTGTTGGCGCAGGAGGAGCCGAGGAATCTGGTTGAATTTCCTCAGCGCAACTAATCTGATTGCCTGTCTTGTTCGGTTTCTTCAGCGCACCACTAGTGGTTGCCACAGTAATTTCTTGGTGGTGGAATGGGATCATCAGCCCGGAACTAGCATTTTCATCAGCCGCTTGAACTTCATCAGCAGTCTTGGCATGTTCTTCGATCGGCTGAAATGAGGCTTCACTGAGGAATTTCATGTTGCGTTGGGGCAACAACATTGGTGAATTTCTTCGTCAGTTAGCGAATCGACCTTAGCTCCTTGCCAATCAGCATAATAAGAATCGAAGTTTTCTTTGAGGTCTTGAATTTCGTCTGGACCTTGAGAAGTTCCTCGGTGTCATTTTGACAACGTTTCTCTTCAGGAACTTCTCCTTTCTGTATTGAGCCTTCTTGATCTCTCTTGCCTTTTCAAACTTCCATTTCTCTTCAGCGATGAAATGGGTCAACATATGACTTTGTCCAGGGGTCAGATGAAAATCAGGCATATGGGTGTTTGGATCCTTGTGCCAGAGATCAATATAATCGAGGATTTTCCTCGGATCCAACAACAGTGGCACAGATGTGCCTTTGGCTCTAGCGGCCCTTTCTTGGCGATCTCTGATGATTTCCGCAAGTTCATCATCAGAAGCTTCATCATCAGAAGGCACATGGAATGCAACCTGTTTCTTCTTTGGACTTGGCGAGGACCTCGTCCACTGTTGCTTTGGTCTTCAGCAGAGTCGGGCGGATGATGAAATTGGTGCTCTTTGAGGAACTTGCTGAAACACCAGAGGCAATTGAGAAACCAGCAGTCCTTTGACATGTAGCCAGATGCACAGGAGCTGAGGACTTTGAAGGAGCTGTTGAGGACTTTGGTGGAGCTGTAGCAGTGTGAGGAATTTGCCTTGACGGTGCTGCTGAGGAACTTGGCCGTGAGGGCGCTGATGGTGAAGCACTTGGCTTATGAGCAGGCTTCTTTGGCATGGATTTCCTCGGTTTGACCGAGGCCTCAGTAGCAGTAGCAGTGGCAGAATCCTCATTGAATTTCTTCATTGCCTCCTTGGCTTGTCTTGCCAATTTAGCTTGGCGCTTAGCCCATTCTTCAGGAAAGTCCTCACCACGTTTGATGCTTGTGGGATCAGCTGCTTGGCCAGGTGCCAATGGAGCTCTTGGGCATGGAGGATTGAGAGCGAATTTCTTCATGTACTTTGGAGTTACATATCTGTACTCCCTCCATTCCCTTGCCCATCTCCGTTCAATCCTTTGTATGCACACCTTGCGCTGATTTTTGTTCTCTTTGCCGAACTTGGCTTCATCAGGTGTGCAATAATCAGCATAAATTTCCTCAGGGATTTCAAACGCAGTCATAACCTCAGGTTTCTTTCCTCCTTTCTGTGGCTTCTTTCCTTCTGCCATATTCTTCAGCTGAGGAATTTGAACAAACGAATTCTCTGAAGAAGTATGCAACTTTTCTTCGAGGAACGCTGCAAATGAGTTAAGTTGATGAGAACCTAGTGATTCAGCAGCGGACATGAGTACCTGTGAACAGATTATAGTTGCGAGGAATTTGGAGAGGTCATATCGTTCTCGTAAGGTTTTCAAAAGAACAAGTTTTGAGGATTTTGACCAGATGAGCCTTGAAGAATTTCACTAAGCGTTCTTTGTCTTAGGTTCCAGAGTTGTACAGATCGAGGATCCACACAATTGAGGAATCTTGAAGAAAAATGATTGCTTAGAGAAATGAATCAAGAGCATATAACTAGTGAGGTGTTTGTGTGTGAGGATTTGAAGAATAAAACACCTTTGCAGATTTTCAGGAAAGCTTGAGAATCAAAGAGAGTAATAAAAGTAACTTTTAATTACCCGAAATGAAGAACACGACGAACTGAGAAGAACGGATGGGAAGTTCGTCAGGTTAGATCTTCCTTGCCCTAACTTGGCGGTGGAAGACAGCTACGGCGGCGGCGGAGTGAGGATTTCCGCAGTCGGCGTGAGTACGACGGCGACGAGGTCGAGGCAGTGAAGCTCTTCCTCACCGGCGACGATGGAGTAGCGGCGGCGCTAGGGTTTGAGGAGCTCGAACGGGAGAGAGAGGTCGAGCGGGGTAAAAGAAGTGAGGATGAAGAGAGGGGTATTTATAGAGGCAAGTGAAAAACTGTTAGCGAAGATTTAGGGACTAACGTGCCTGTAACCATTCTCCTTCTCACGACATGTGTCACCCACGTACTGTGTAGTGGAGATCGTGTACGATCGTGGGTGAGTAAAATAATGCATCATGGGATGCGGAACGGTTTGAGCGGCAAAACCGAAAATTTGGATAAGATCTGTTTTAAAGTTCCGTTCGCAATTTCTTCAGCTGACCAGGACACAGTGAAGATTTTGAACGAGTTTCAAATAGAACGCACATGAAGAATTTGTGAATAGATTGGGTTGAGTATAGCATAGAGAGGGAAGGGTCCGATCACATTCGCTTAGCAGAAAAAAAACAGCTTGAAGAAATAACTATAAGTGAATGTTGTAGAGGACATAAACTCATATATATATATATATATATATATATATATATATATATATATATATATATATATATATATATATATATATATATATATATATATATATATATATATATATATATATATATATATATATGAAGAAAAAACGAAGGAACCAGTGAAGATTTTGAAAAATTGAAGAATTAGAAAGACTGAAGAATTTCAAAACTGAGGAAAAACTCAAATTGAAGATTTTCAACTTTGGTGGTGGCGTGACCCACCGTATAAGAATGATGATTTCAGACACCGCGTACAATTGTCGTATTCTAAGAATCAAATTCTTCATTAATTTCTTCACACTTAGAGTGTTATTCTTCATTGATTGAAGAAAAACGTTTCTTCATGTGTTGCACATCTAAGTCATCAATTTTGCATAAGTGTTAGGATGTGTGTATTTTCAAAGAACACTCAAGATTCTAAGATATTTAGCTCACACCGCAACTTGCTAAATCTCTTCTCATCCAAGGGCTTAGTGAAGATATCAGCTAGCTGTTCTTGATCTTCACGTGCTCGATGGAGATGTAAGCCTTCAACACATGATCACGAAGAAAATGATGACGAATCTAAATGTGCTTTGTCTTGAGTGCTGAACGGGTTGTGAGCAATCTTGATGGCACTCTCATTGTCGCAGAGAGAGGCACATTTTTCACGTTGACTCCATAGTCCTTGAGTGTTTGCTTCATCCAAAGCAGTTGAGCACAGCAAGAGCCAGCAGTAATGTATCCAGCTTCCGCAGTAGACAGGGATACGCAGTTATGTTTCTTCGAGGACCAACAGACCAAAGATCGTCCGAGGAAATGACAAGTGCCAGAAGTTGACTTGCGGTCCACACGATCACCAGCATAGTCAGAGTCAGAATATCCGATGAGATCAAAAGTAGAGCCCTTGGGGTACCATAATCCTAGTGTTGGTGTGTGAGCTAGATATCAAAGAATATGCTTCACAGCCTTATGGTGTGATTCCTTCGGTGCAGCTTGAAATCGGGCACACATGCAAACACTAAGCATTATATCTGGCCTAGATGCACATAAGTACAATAAAGAACCAATCATGGAGCGGTATACCTTGTGATCAAGTCAATACCATTTTCATCGATTGCATAGATGGCCATTTGTGGGAATAGGAATTTTGACGCCTTTGCAATCTTGCATGCCAATTTCCTCGTAACATCTTTGAGGTATTTCTCCGAGATATGAATATGCCATTGTGTTGTTAACTAATTTGAAGACCTAAGAAGAATTTCAACTCTCCCATCATAGACATTTGATATTCTTCACTCATCATATAGGAAAATTCATCACTATAACATTGGTCAGTACAGCCAAAGATAATATCATCAACATATATTTGGCACACAAACAGTTCACCATCATAAGATTTAGTAAAGAGAGTAGGGTTGAGTGAACCGGGTGTGAAGCCATTCTTCACGAAGAATTCCTTCAATGTATCATACCACGCCCGTGGGGCTTGTTTGAGACCATAGAGGGCCTTATTAAGTCTGAAGACTTTGTCAGGATTCTTTGGAACTTCAAAACCTGGGGGTTGAGCAACATATACTTCTTAATCAAGCTTACCATTGAGGAATGCACTTTTCACATCCATTTGATATAAGATAATATCATGATGATTAGCATAAGCAAGTAATATGCGAATAGCCTCAAGTCTAGCAATAGGTGCAAAAGTTTCATCAAAATCAATTCCTTCAACCTGTGTGTAGCCTTGAGCTACCAGTCGTGCCTTATTCCTTACCACAAGACCATTTTCATCTTGCTTGTTGCGGTAGATCCACTTTGTGCCAATGATATTATGCTTGCGAGGATCTCGGACGTTTGACCAGTTCAGACATTGTTGAGCTCGAACTGATGTAATTCTTCTTGCATAGCCTGAATCCACTCCGGTTCGAAATGCTTCATCTACCTTAGTGGGCTCTGTGATAGAGACAAAAGCATAGTGCCCACAAAAGTTAGATAAATGTGAAGCTTTTGGCGTGTGAGAGGACAGGCGCTTCAATGTCATCGATGATCTTCTCCACTTGCACTTCTTTTGCAACGCGAGGATGAGCTGGTTGTCGCCGAGGAATTTGATCATTTTCCTCGGCACCATTGTCTTGACATTATCTTCAGTGCATCATTTCGGCGTTCTTGGCGTCTGAGGAATGAATTCTTCAGCAGATTCTTGAAGAGGAATGACATCCTCGGTTGCCTTGAACTTGATAGAATCCTCGGTGCTGGTTCATCTAACATGAAGGTAGGTGCTCTCTTTGCGAGCCATTAGTTTCATCGAACCGCACATCTCAAATGTCAACAATCTTGTGAAGAGTGATGTTGAAGACTCTGTAGGTGTGCGAGTCCTTTCCGTAACCAAGCATAAAACCTTCATGTGCTTTGGTGCAAATTTAGAATTGTGATGAGGATCTCTAATCCAGCATTTAGCACCGGAGACTTTGAAATAACTTACATTGGGTTTCTTGTCAGTGAGGAGTTCATAGGCAGTCTTCTTGAAGAATTTGTTAAGATATACTCTGTTGATGATGTGGCACGCAGTATCAATTGCATCAATCCAAAAACGACTAGGCGTTTTGTATTCATCAAGCATAGTGCGAGCCATCTCAACAAGAGTTCTGTTCTTGCGCTCCACGACGCCATTTCTTTGAGGAGTATAAGGAGCAGATAACTCATGAGTAATACCAAGTTCATCAAGATAGGCATCAAGACCGAATTCTTGAACTCAGTTCCATTGTCACTCTGATGTGTTTGATCTTCACACCAAAGTTAGTTGAAGCCCTCGAGGAAAATCGTTTGAAGCCTTCCTGCACTTGATTTTTGTAAGTAACAATGTGTACCCATGTGTAACGAGAGTAATCATCAACAATAATAAAGCCATATAGAGATGCATCATTAACGACAGCTGAATAATGATTGGGACCAAAGAGGTCCATGTGAAGCAATTCAAGGGACGAGTAGTGGTCATGATAGTCTTTCTTTGGATGCTTGGCCTTGGTCATTTTTCCAGCTTCACAGCTTCGCACAAGTGATCCTTGAGGAATTTGACATTTTCAATGCCAATGACATGCTTCTTCTTTGCAAGCGTGTGCAAATTCCTCATGCCTGCGTGACCAAGTCGCCGATGCCATAGCCAGCCTACGAAGCTTTTGCAAGTAGACACACGGCTGGTTGTGGTCTGAGAGAAATCAACAATATACAAGTCTCCTCTCCTAAAGCCTTGAAGACTTTGGAATTGTCAGCTTCCATAATCACAACACAACGATACTTGCCAAAGATAACAACCATATCAAGATCACAAAGCATTGAAACTGACATGAGGTTGTATCCTAAGGACTCAACAAGCATGACTTTGTCCATGTGTTTATCCTTAGAGATCGCAACCTTACCAAGACCCAATACCTGACTTTTGCCTTTGTCAGCAAAGATGATATGCTTCAGATGTGACGGTGATAAGGGAGCATCCATCAATAGATTCTTGTCACCAGTCATGTGATTTGTACATCCACTATCGAGAACCCACTCGGTGGTTTTGGGTTGATCATCCTGCAGATGAATTAGTACAACTTACGATCTCATATACTTCATCGGTGAAGAATATGATATCAAGTTCATCGATGAATTTCATCGGTCGGTATAACAGATAAGCGGTATGAGGGCGTGTGAAATGAAAGTTCATTTCATCATGATTAGCTGCGTCCTTTCGGAGCATTTTGTCGGGTCCCAAAGAAATTCTTGAGACGTTAAGGCACGCCGGAGACCTGACCTCGCAGAAGAGATTAGTTCTTTTCTTCACCACCCACATCGAAGGGGTGGCAAAGAGTTCATCACTCTGCGAGCACCATACGATAATGGTGGCATAGAAGCCAAACCATTTTGTTTCACATAAGAGGGTTAGGGTAAGCATATGAATAAGCGGAGAAATTCTTGAGGACTTATGAACATATTGGTTTGAAGAATAATGCACATATTCATAGCCCTTAGCTCTACCTGCGAAGCAGAGTTGTTAGCACGATGATAATCATATGAGGACTTTGATCCTTTTGAGGAATTTGATCCACGTGAGGAATTTGGTCCATATGAGGACTTGGATCCATATGAAGAATTTGGTCCATATGAAGAATTTGATTTGGGTTCCTATTCTTCACGTGTGGTGTCATGAGGACATTCACCGAAGACTTTCAAGGCACTTCTTGGGAACCCAGATTTTCTTCATAGGGGAACCGTTCTGCAGATTAGTGCCAACATATCTAGCAAATACTTCACCATTCTGATTTTTGAACAGTTTATAGTTGGAGTCAAATGACTCATCGGAAGAATGAGGAAATTCGCATGTAAAGCCAGATAAGTTAGATGGATCAACTGGGGTCCCTTTTCAAGAACCCATGAGGTTTTGGGATCGCTCGGGCTTCCAATATGTTCCATCAGCATTGAGTTTCCTCTCAAAGGCAATACCCTCTTTCCTAGGGTTCTGTTGAGGATCTGCTTTTAAGCACATCACAAAGAGTCGATGCCCTTTGAGGCTTTTGTACATGCCTGTCGTGTACAGTTCCTTCAGCCCTACTTCGTCAGTGATACTAGCAATGTCCTCAGATGAGGAATTAGTGATAGCAGAGGCAGGTGAAGAATTTGTAACAGTTGAAGCATTTGAACATTCAGGTGAAGAATTAGCAGATTCACGTTCAATGCACTTTGAGCATGGAGGAACAAATTCTTCCTGTGAAGTGCTGATTTGTTGAGCAAGTAATGAATCGCGCTCCTTCTGAAGATCTTCATAACTCACTCTTAGCTTCTCAAGATCTTGCTTTCTTTGAAGAAATTCACAAGAAAGTTTCTCATGATCAGATAAGAGAGTGTTATGATGACTTTGAAGGTTATCAAACCTAGACTGAAGTCTCTGAAGATTTTCAGTCAGGGCTTTAGTACGATCCATTTCTTCACCCAACATATCATCACTTTTGTCTAGCATGTTTTGAACCTTTTCCAAGGCATGTTGTTGTTTGGTGGCAATGCAAACAAGTTTGGTATAGCTAGGTTCAATATCATCATCAGATTCACAGTCACTAAATTCAGATGAGGAACATTCGGTTACCTCGTCACCCTTTGCCATGAGACATGATGCAGACGATGATGATTCTGGCTCGAAAGTCATCGTTTTGAGAGATTCCTTGAAGTCCTCAAACCAGGGATCATGACGGGTTCGATGACCTTCATAAACATCGGAGATTCGGTCCCAGATAAGCTTTGCATTGCAAAGATGCATAATGTGCCTGAATTGATATCTGGATAGGCAGGAACAGATGATATCCTTCGCCATGCAGTCAAGTCGAGTGTATTTGCGAATATCATCTGCATTCGCCGACTTGCATAGATCAGTAAGACCAATCTCAGTGACGGTCCACAGCTCGCTGTCCCTTGCCATGAGGCGCTTCCTCATCATGGCCTCCACTTGGGATAATCATGACCGTCAAAGATAGGGCATGTCACTTTCTTCATACCTGCGGTCGTCATAACTAAAACTCCGGTGGTTAAACCAAAATCACACGTAACAAGGAGTACCTTGCTCGATACCAATTGAAAGTGCGTTATGTCGACTAGAGGGGGGGTGAATAGGCGATTTTTATGAATTCTTCACTGAGGAATTTGCCGGTGAGGAAATTCCTTAAGAAAGAACTATTAGCAGCGGAATAAGTACTCAGAAGTAAGCATAACAGAATACACGCATGGTCATCATGATGAAATGAAGACTAGCACAGAGTGCAGAAAGCGTAATCACAGGATAACACAAGATGAAGACAAACAGACTAAAGAAATTGAACTGAGGAAATTGAGAAAGTCTTCAGTCAAAGTCTTCAAACACAGATATGAACAAACACTCAACATAGTAATGAGGAAATGAAAGGGTTGAGGAAATAGAACCAGTTAGGTTGGTGAAGACAATGATTTGGTAGACCAGTTCCAACTGCTGTCTCAGTTGTACATCTGGTTGGAGCGGCTGAGTATTTAAACTTGAGGACACACAGTCCCGGACACCCAGTCGTTGAGCACGCAGCTCAGGACACCAAGTCCTCACCGTATTCTCCTTGAACTAAGGTCACATGACCTCGTCCAATCATTCGTGGTAAGTCTTGAGCGACTTCCAAACCTTCACAGACTTGGTCACTCGGCGATCCACAATTCCTCTTGGATGCTCTAGACCATGACGCCTAACCGTCTGGAAGAAGCACAGTCTTCAAAGGTAACAAGCGTCGGATCCACGCAGATCAATCTCTTGATGATGCTCAATCACTTTGGGTTTGTAGGGTTTGGTTTTGGGTTTTCCTCACTCGATGATTTTTGCTCAAAGTCCTCGGAGGATGGGTTGCTCTCAAATGACAAGTGTCAAGTTTCTCTCGGAGCAGCCAACCAGCTAGTGGTTGTAGGGGCGGCTATTTATAGCCTAGGAGCAGCCCGACATGATAAGACATAAATGCCCTTCAATGATATGACCGTTAGGTGGATAAGATATTTTGGGACAGGTGGCGCCAAGACAAAGAATGGTCGGAAATTTGAATCTCAAATTCCTCGGGGCTATCATGTTCCTCTTTGTGTAGGCAATCGGCCTTTGGCGAATTCCTAACTCCTCGGTCGAACAAATTCCTCGTGACGGAAGAACTTCGTCTACATCACATGAAGAAATTGACTGAATCTGTATGAGATTTCAAAGGCTTCACTCGAAGGGATTGGTAGGTGTTGGATTTTGAGTTGAGCATCACATGGAAATTTTTCCTTAGTATTTCCTCGACCCCCTTTAACGAGACGGTGTTTCCTATGACTCAAGAAAGAGAAAATGAAACTACGAAAACAAAAGTCTTCACGCTTCATGTTCCTCAAATGAATACCAAGTCTTCAAGGTCACACCAATTCCTTCACTTTCAAAGTCTTGAAAGTCTTGAATATCAAAGTCTTGATCGAAGAACTTCATTTTTAGGGTCGACTTTCTCTGTAAATATCAAACTCCTCATAGACTTATAGACTGTGTACACTCACAAACGCATTAGTTCCTTAACCTATAAGTCTTCAATACACCAAAACCACTAAGGGCACTAGATGCACTTACACGCCTGTCAGCTTTGCAATGGCCGGCAACGACGCGCACCAAGACGCCCATGCCGCTAAGGCCATTGGCCTATGACAAGCAGGCCCGCTTCTGTAAGCGAAAATTAAAAAAAAGAGCTTTAAAAAAAGTAAATAAATAAATAATTAAAATAATTAAAATATTAATTAATTAATTAAAGAATTAATTAACTTAATTAATCCTGATTAGTTAACCTAATTAATTGTAGTTAATAAACCTAATCATTTTAGTTAGACTAACTAAACCTGATTAGTTAGTCTTAGACAATGACAACCGGGTCCCACCATCAGATTGACCCAGTCAACCCCTGTTGACTGATGACGTCAGCATGACATCATGCTGATGTCATAATTCCATTTTCGAATTAAATTAAATTCTAGAAATTAATAAAATCTTTAGAAAATCATATCTTTTAATCCGTAACTCGGATTAAATTATTTTCAACATGAAAGTTGCTCAGAACGACGAGACAAATCCGGTTTCGCAGCCCGTTCGTCCGCCACGCACCCCTAGCATACCGAACCCACAACTTTCCCCTCTGGTTCCTCTGTCCGAAAACGCGAAACACCGGGAATACTTTCCTGGATGTTTTCCCCCTTCACCGGTATCACCTCATACCGCGTTAGGGCACGCCTAGCAACACGCCTTGTCATGTCATGCATCGTCATGCATTTGTTTGCATTGTATTTATTGTTCCTTCCCCCTCTTCTCTCTGGAAGACTACGAGACCGATGCTGCTGCTGCCCAGTTCGACTACGGAGTTGACGACCCCTCTCTCTTGCCAGAGCAACCAGGCAAGCCCCCCCCCTTGATCACCAGATATCGCCTATTCTACTCTATAATGCTTACATTAGAGTAGTGTAGCATGTTACTGCTTTCCGTTATACCTATCCTGATGCATAGCCTGTCCTTGCTACTATCGTTGTTACCTTTACCGCAATCCTACATGCTTAGTATAGGATGCTAGTATTTCCATCTGTGGCCCTACATTCTTGTCCGTCTCATTGTGCTATACTATCGGGCCGTGATCACTCGGGAGGTGATCACGGGTATATACTATATACTTTATACATGATACATGTGGTGACTAAAGTCGGGTCGGCTTGTGGAGCACCCATGAGTGGACCATTGAGGCGGAGCGACAGGCAGGTTGAGACCGCCTAGGAGAGAGGTGGGCTGGCCTGCTCGGGCGTTCGCGGATACTTAACACGCTTAACGAGATCTTGGTATTTGATCTGAGTTGGGTCGTTGACCTTATATGCACTAACCGCCACGTGGGACAAGATATGGGCAACCGCGCCATGGTATCACCGAAGCACTTCGTGACGCCAACGACCGAGTGGGCGCGCCGGATTGGAACGTAAGCCTGCTCTTGTATTAAGGGGCTAGTTCTACTTTGGCCGTGTCACATAGCGTGCATGTGTGCTATGGGCGATGGGCCTGCACCCTGCGGCGCTTAGGTTTAGACCGCGTGCTGGCTCTCTGTTGTGCCTAGGTGGGGCTGCGACGTGTTGATCTTCCGCGGCCGGGCATGACCCAGAAAAGTGTGTCCGGCCAAATGGGATCGAGCGTGTCGGGTAATGTGGTGCACCCCTGCAGGGAAGTTAATCTATTCGAATAGCCGTGATCTTTGGTAACAGGACGACTTGGAGTTGTACCTTGACCTTATGACAACTAGAACCGGATATTTCATAAAACACACCCTTCCAAGTGCCAGATACAACCCGGTGGTCGCTCTCTCTCAGGGTTACGAGGAGGGGATCGCCGGGTAGGATTATTGCTATGCGATGCTACTTGGAGGCCTTCAGACTACCCTCTGCGACATGCTGCAGGACGGAGGCTGCCAGAAGCGTAGTCTTCGACAGGATTAGATATCCCCCTCTTATTCTGGCATTCCGCAGTTCAGTCCACTGATATGGCCCTTTACACATATATCCATGCATATGTAGTGTAGCTCCTTGCTTTTAGTACTTTGGATGAGTACTCACGGTTGCCTTGTTCCCCTTTCCCCCTTTCTTTACCGGTTCTTTGTGACTGCACGATGGAGCCTGGAACCAGACGCCACCGTCGATGGCGACTACTACACCGAGGCGCCTACTACTACGTGCAGCCCACCGACGACGACCAGGAGTAGTTAGGAGGATCGTGCAGGAGGCATGCGCCTCTTCGATCCAGATCGGTTTGTGCTAGCCTTCTTAAGGCAAACTTGTTTAACTTATGTCCGTACTCAGATATTGTTGCTTCCATCGACTCGCCTATGATCGAGCACTTGTATTCGAGCCCTCGAGGCCCCCTGGCTTGTATTATGATGCTTGTATGACTTTTTATTTTTAGAGTTGTGTTGTGATATCTTCCCGTGAGTCCCTGATCTTGATCGTACACGTTTGCATGTATGATTAGTGTATGATTGAATCGGGGGCGTCACAAGTTGATATCAGAGCCGACTGCCTATAGGAATCCCCCTTTCCAACTCCTTGGCCGAAGTAGAGTCTAGACATTGCAAAAACTTTTACTAACTTGGCTGTGTGCCTTACGGGCCCACGTCGCCATCGGGTGGTACTAGGATCTTTTACTCCTCGACCTTTACTCTGGGACTCTGAACTCTCTTCTACTCGGGTTAAATGAATTTTACTAAATCTAACATTAGGATCTCGTTATCACCGCCACCGGAGAGCCCCTTATTATCGATGATCGCTCGCTACACATGAAGACCTCAAGATACTCTCGCTGTTAATCCGAGAACTTGTGTTCATCGCGTTTGCAATTCCTTCCACCAACAACCCTTATGGATAACTACTTGCAGTTGTTATTCGTACATTCATCCCAGTTGGTCTTGTTATTACAAGATACAACGAAACACTCGCCGTTGTTTCGATAATCCTTTTGTGCCTATCGCCTTGCAGTTCCTTGTCGCCTGAATACCCTTACGGATAATTTCTCGCACTTACCGAGTATCCACTCATCCCGAGTTGATGCATGTATGTCATGAATCCTCGAAATATCATTCGATCTTCCTAAAATCTTGAGCATCCTATTGCTCTTGAAATTCTTGATTGCTTGCATTATGGTTAATCCCATAAGTCTAGTAATCTTGTTGACATCCATTGTCATTGACATTTTGAGTCTGTTGATTCGATTTGTTGTGAATGCTCGCAATCCTCAAACAGATCCTAGAATTCATCCTTCCGGCTCAGACGTCGTTTTAATCATGAGCTCGTTCTCGCCAATTAAATTGCCGTCGATTGTGCCCCTAAGTATTGAACTTATCCATCCTTGATCAGAGCGTCTACTTCTGATCCTTCGCTTTGTAAATCATATTTCCTTAGCAATTGCACTCTAGGTTATTCAGTTGTTTCTATAATCCAATGTCTTTGCCTTGCTTCTTCCTCTGGTTGTGTGCCGATACTCACCCCAGATCCTTGTTGGATTTTATCCGACAATGTCCTTCATATTCAATAACCTTGAGCCTTTCGTAGGATATATACCGCCTTTGGTAAATTGTATCCTCTGCTTTCTCAACCATGCTCAGCTTTCGAGCTGGTGGTATTTACTATTGAAGCTTGTGGTATATATTTCCACGATACCCTGATGGTTGAACCTATGCCTTCCTTAATATGTGTGAACTCGGGAGTTTTCACGAGTCATACTCATCTGGTATTTCACCAGGTAAAACTTTCAACACTAATGCCTTTATCAAAGCGAGAAGTGAATGGAAGGTTATACATTGAAGAAGTGGAGTCGACCTTGAACCTTATGCTCATGCCCATGGACACGATGTATAACTTATCATGGAAGCTGCTCGTAAAAGTAATTACCCCTTGTTATAAGTTCATCTTGTATCCGTGGTTCGATCCTTTATGATCGTGGTTTCCGACCATGTTTTCCTTAAATACCATTTCTCGTGCAAGTTTAAGCACTTGTCTTCTACAGGGTAATACCCCAGTCCAACCTCTACTTTGATTTGTCGTCGAGTATTACCCCCTGGTATCTCAAGATTATCACGGAACTGCATAACTTCTTATGAGTTCTTCATCAAGTGTTACATTCTCATTGATTCCAATTTTTCACGGGCTCGAAGTTATTAAACACTCAAAGACACCGATAATCGACTCGAGTCCGCATCGCGATTAAGCAACTCTTGGTAACCTTCATTACTTACGAGTTTGAACTCAATCACGCCATTCCTACCCTGTTTGGCTATATCCTTGTCGTGTCGATTTTAACTGCTACCTGGTCCTCTTCCCGAGCATAATTTTTGGCGATGAGCTGCTTTACGCCGATCTTCCTCATAATATCATTTTGCTTTGGACAACAAGCTTGATTTTGAGTTTGTGTCGCATTTATGGTTCCAATAACCTTTTGCTTCATAATTCCTTTGACTTGATGTTATCGCCGATCGATTACATCTTCATGAAATCTCTCGACAAATGTGTCGTGATCCATCAACATTCCGAGCTCCTCAAGGATATCAATTGAATTCTTGATGAGAAATAGCATCCTTTGCCCTCGATGATTTGGGTTATCATCCACAACATTATTGCATTCCCTCCAACACAAAACTTGTTCTTGTTTTGTGTTGTACCTTGAGTTCCATGCTATCCAACTTATGTTATGATCATCATGAGTATTAACATCTTTGATGTCAAGAATGTTGTGAGGATTGCTCCACCTCTTAAGAAATTCTTGCTATAATGATACTTCTCACCATCACCATTCTTTCTTGGTCCTCGTGTGGATTCCAACCGGGGTACCCACATGGGAACGGTGTTGTTTGGATTCTACACTTCTAGCAACCCTATTGCTTTGAAGTTAATGATCGATAATTCATTCTTAGCCTATCGGTTGCTGAACCACCATTCTAACGTTGATCATGCTACTATAAGCCCACATTTCGGTTGCACTTTTCAACTGATGTTTAATTGGGTATGTTTTCCTCGAGCATACCCCATTATATCTTTTGAATTGACAAGTGTCATCTTCTTGTTCACATTATTGTGGAAAGCCATCCATTTGGAATTCTCGATGAATTATCGCTGAGCCCATCAGCCACCTTCTCATCCCCTCCTTGGTTTAAGGATGAACTATTGCTTCAAGAACCCGCTCCCATAGTTCATTTCCTGAGAATCTTGAAATGTCATTTCGTCTATTTGTGTTGCACCTTTTCTTCTCGGACATCCTGAGTCTGAGGTATCATGACACCAATCGGAGCTGAATCTCGGTCAGATATGATGGTTGGGACAACTTTCCAAGAGTTATGATGTTGGTCCTTTGATGACCCGGTAACATGATGTCATGCCTAGCACCCCCCCCCCCCTGGGTGGAGGACCTATTGTTGTAGTATCCTTTTTAGCAAGTTTAGCCATTCTTCCATGAGGAAATTGTAAGACTTATTCTATAAGTTGCTCCTGACGGATCCTTTGTGAATCCAAAGTATGATCTTTACCCAAAGACCATGCCAATACTATCTCAAAGCATGTTTGTGATACTCCGATTTTCAACAAGGACATTTGAAGCCCCATGCTAAATGTTTCTTGCTCAATTATCCAAACACCTTTGTATGGGTAATGTCATGAAATTTCTCTCCCCTTACCTAAAGGGTTTTCTACCTTCTATCCTCTTATGGATATCATGCTCTGCTCGTCCTTGGGAAGGATATACCCCTGAATTATGTGTTTAAACACATATTTCTTTCCATTGTTCTAATTAAATCTGGTAATGACCTTTCCTTTCCATTGGATTGCTTAACCCTACTTGTGATCTTTATTATATAAGCAATAGTATTATTCTGCTTATGTAAACACCTCGGTGGAAAATTCTGTCAGCAAGACCCTGTTACTATAGTTGATGACATTTCGGTAACCCCCGATGGATGAGAACTTTGCCTATTGGTCCGCCTCGTTCAACGAGCAGGAAAATGGTTCTCTTCGTCCCTCGCCCTTGGTACCAACGTTGTTGCCAACATAACTGACAGGCTATCCTCTGCCATGCCTTGCTACCATGACCATGCAATATGTCGGCGTCCTTCCTACTTTTGGACCACATGGTGGGCCCATAACCACATTCCACAGATCGAAACGACTCTCCTGCACCCCCTGTTCCCAAGGTTGTTCCTCACGTGTGGCCTCGTATGTAATTCACGAGCCATCTTCCGAGGGATCATCAAATCTGTTACCGGACACAATACTTATTCCCGATTGCTTTGAGCCCCTTTCACGCCCTGTTTTGGGCATCGAACGGTTACCTGCTCGCTCGAAACTTCGCATGAAACCTCATTACTTTGCTCTCGATATTTTCTTAAGTTTCAATTCGAGAGTTACGTTCTTCCAGCTTCCCCGATGTTATCGACCAGTTAGTCAACCTTGTAGAGGTTCGTTCTCCTGGAATACCCCCCTTATTCTTTCGTAAGTACGATGGAACCCCCGAAGAAAGCATGCCGACTTCATCTTGATGACTCGAAGTAGAAAAATGAAGACATCAATATAATGGATCGACCACGTCGAGAAAAGCAACAAATACCGAGAAAAACCGTTAGAATTTCACCACCACAAATTTCCCCCTTACACCGCCTCTTAAATCTCGGGACGAGATTTCTTGTGGTGGAGGAGAATTGTGACGCCTGGATAATTAAGCTACAGTAAACCTTTGCTAATGATGCCACGTCACCTCGGTTGCTGTTGATAAAATCACGTTAGTTCAAGACGATTCAAATTCAAATTTAAAATATAGGCAAACAACAAAAGTTCTCAAACAATGAAACCAAAATGTTCAAGGTGGGTCAGATAAATCAAGTGTAAATACGATGGAGAAACCAAACCTTGATAAAATGTTTAAGGGCCCTAAACTAATTAAAACAGTAGTGAAAACAATTAAACAAATACCTACTGGATTTATAAAATATTAAAATGTTTTATTATGGGTTAAGAATTGATGTGACAACAGTTTGTTATAAATACTACTTTAGGTACTAGTGGTGATTTTTGTAAAATCTAAAAATTTAAAAGGAAACTAGAAATAAAACAGAAAAAATAAGAAAAGGAATCAAAACAAAAACAGAACTAACACAAAAAAGGAAATAACCCCCCGAGGCTCGCCCAAGAGCCCCGCCCAAGAGCCTCGCCCAATCAGGCCAAGTCCCGGCCAGCCGCCCACCCATGGCCTACTTTAGGTCCCTGCCTCCCACGAACCCTAATCCCTCCCCACGATCCCCACTTCCCCACTCCCCCCCAAAATATCTCCTGCCTCCTCTCCCCGATTGGATCGGGATCGAGGAGGAGGGCGTCATCACCGACGCCGCTCGGCACGACCCCGCCGCCTCGTCACGACGCCGCCCGGAGCTCGCCGCCACCTCGCCGTCCTCCTCCACTCCGTCGCGCGTCCCCGTCAGCCTCCCCAAACCTCCCCGCGCCCATTGCCCAGTCCCTACCGCCCCTGTGAGCTCCTCCTCCTCTCCCCCTTTCCCTCTGTCGCCGGCGCCGTTCGCGACGCCCCGACCTCCTCTACCGCGTGCACGCATGCGCGCGCCTGTCATGCCCTCTGCGCGGGAGTGCCACTGGAGAGGCGGCCCGCGCCGCCCTCCCCATCTCCGTCGCGCCCAGCGCCCGCCCGTGGTCACCAAGCGCCACCCCATCCTTGCCCGGCCACCCTCCCTTTGTGTAAGGCTGTGTGCGTGTCCGACGCCCGTGGTTGCTGTTCCTCGCGCCCGCTCCGCCAGCTACTCACACCGCAGCTGCCACCGCAGCAAGCCACTACCTCCTCTCGCGTCGTCGCTTGCCCGTGGCGGCGCCGCCACCGCTGATCGTTCCTCCGCCGCCTTCCTTGGCTCTGGCTGCGGCGCCGGCAGAGGCCAAGGCCCAAAGACCCTCGGGTTGTGCCTCAGACCTCCACGCGCGCGCCTGGCCGCCTGGCACAGAACCTTCGGGCAAGACGCGCCGCACCAAGACGCCCATGCCCGCTAAGGCCATTGGCCCTATGACAAGCAGGCCCCACCCCAGAACGAAAATTAAAAAAAAGAGCTTTAAAAAAAGTAAATAAATAAATAATTAAAATAATTAAAATATTAATTAATTAAAGAATTAATTAACTTAATTAATCTGATTAGTTAACATAATTAATTGTAGTTAATAAACCTAATCATTTTAGTTAGACTAACTAAACTGATTAGTTAGTCTTAGACAATGACAACCGGGTCCCACCATCGATTGACCCGGTCAACCCTGTTGATCTGCCGACGCCAACATGACATCATGCGATGTCATAATTCCATTTTCAATTAAATTAAATAATTAATTAAATTCTAGAAATTAATAAAATCTTTAGAAAATCATATCTTTTAATCCGTAACTCGGATTAAATTATTTTCAACATGAAAGTTGCTCGTAACGACGAGACAATTCGATACGCAGCCCGCTCGTCCGCCACACACCCCTAGCATACCGAACCCGCAACTTTCCTCCAGGCCTTCCGTCTCAAAACGCTAAACACCGGAATACTTTCTCGGATGTTTTCCCCTTCACCAGTATCACCTCATACCGCGTTAGGGCACGCCTAGCAACACGCTTGTCATGTCATGCATCGTCATGCATTTGTTTGCATTGTATTTATTGTTCCTTCCCCTCTTCTCTCGGTAGACTACGAGACCGACCGGCCGCTCTTTGCCCGGTTCGACCACGGAGTTGACGACCCCTCTCTCTTGCCGAGCAACCAGGCAAGCCCCCCCTTGATCACCAGATATCGCCTATTCTACTCTATACTACTTTCATTAGAGTAGTGTAGCATGTTATCGCTTCCGTTATACCTATCCCGATGCATAGCCTTTGTCCTTGCTACTATCTTGTTGTTACCTTTACCGCAATCCTACATGCTTAGTATAGGATGCTAGTATTTCCATCTGTGGCCCTACATTCTTGTCTGTCTGCTGTGCTATACTATCGGGCCGTGATCACTCGGGAGGTGATCACGGGTATATACTATATACTTTATACATGATAGATGTGGTGACTAAAGTCGGGTCGACTTGTGGAGCACCCGCGAGTGGATCTTTGAGGCGGAGCGACAGGGCAGGTTGAGACCGCCTAGGAGAGAGGTGGGCCTGGCCCTGTTCGGCATTCACGGATACTTAACATGCTTAACGAGATCTTGGTATTTGATCTGAGTTGGGTCGTTGACCTTATATGCACTAACCGCCACGTGGGACAAGATATGGGCAACCGGCATCGTGGTATCAGCCGAAGCACTTCGTGACGCCAGCGACTGAGTGGCGCGCGCCGGATTGGAACGTAAGCTTGCTCTTGTATTAAGGGGCTAGTTCGCTTTCGTCACAGACGAACGTGCAGGTGTGCTATGGGCGATGGGCCCTGCACTGTCGGCGCTTAGGTTTAGACCGGCGTGCTGGCCTCTTTGTTGTGCCTAGGTGGGGCTGCGACGTGTTGATCTTCCGCGGCCGGGCATGACCCAGAAAAGTGTGTCCGGCCAAATGGGATCGAGCGTGTCGGGTAATGTGGTGCACCCCTGCATGGAAGTTAATCTATTCGAATAGTCGTGATCTTCGGTAACAGGACGACTTGGAGTTGTACCTTGACCTTATGACAACTAGAACCCGATACTTAATAAAACACACCCTTCCAAGTGCCAGATACAACCCGGTGGTCGCTCTCTCTCAGGGTTACGAGGATGGGATCACCGGGTAGGATTATTGCTATGCGATGCTACTTGGAGGCCTTTAGACTACCCTCTGCTACATGCTGCAGGACGGAGGCTGCCAGAAGCATAGTCTTCGACATGATTAGATATCCCCCTCTTATTCTGGCATTCTGCAGTTCAGTCCACTGATATGGCCCTTTACACGTATATCCATGCATATGTAGTGTAGCTCCTTGCTTAAGTAGTACTTTGGATGAGTACTCACGGTTGCCTTGTTCCCCTTTCCCCTTTCTTTACCTGGTTGCTGCGACTGCACGATGGAGCCAGGAGCTGACGCCACCGCCGATGACGACTACTACACCGGAGGCGCCTACTACTACGTGCAGCCCGCCGACGACGATCAGAGTAGTTTGGAGGATCGAGCAGTGAGGCCCGCGCCTCTTCGATCTGTATCCTAGTTTGTGCTAGCCTTCTTAAGGCAAACTTGTTTAACTTATGTACGTACTCAGATATTGTTGCTTCCGCTGACTCGCCTATGATCGAGCACTTGTATTCGAGCCCTCGAGGCCCCTGGCTTGTATTATGATGCTTGTATGACTTATTTTATTTTTAGAGTTGTGTTGTGATATCTTCCCGTGAGTCCCTGATCTTGATCGTACTCGTTTGCGTGTATGATTAGTGTACGATTGAATCGGGGGCGTCACAGTGCTGATCATAACACTTCTATTAAAATGCTTAAGAAGTTATTTTTCCGAGGTTTGGAGTCCCAAGATATTTAATGACTGATGGTGGTTCACACTTTATTCATGGTGCCTTCTGAAAAAATTCTTGCTAAGTATGATGTTAATCATAGAATTGCATCTCCGTATCACCCACAGTCTAGTGGTCAAGTAGAATTGAGTAATAGAGAGCTCAAATTAATTTTGCAAAAGACTGTCAATAGGTCTAGGAAGAATTGGTCCAAGAAACTAGATGATGCATTATGGGCCTGTAGAACTGCATATAAAAATCCTATGGGTATGTCTCCGTATAAAATGGTTTATGGGAAAGCATGTCACTTACCTCTCGAACTGGAACATAAGGCATATTGGGCTATTAAAGAGCTCAACTTTGATTTCAAACTTGCTGGTGAGAAGAGGTTATTTGTTATTAGCTCACTTGATGAATGGAGAACCCAAGCTTATGAAAATGCCAAGTTGTTTAAAGAAAAAGTTAAAATGGCATGATAAAAGGATACAAAAGCGTGAGTTTAATGTAGGTGATTATGTATTGCTATACAACTCTCGTTTAAGATTTTTTGCAGGAAAACATCTCTCTAAATGGGAAGGCCCCTACGTCATCGAGGAGGTCTATCGTTCCGGTGCCATAAAAATTAACAACTTCGAAGGCACAAATCCAAAGGTGGTAAAGGTCAAATAATCAAACACTATATCTCAGGTAATCCTATAAACGTTGAAACCAATGTTATTGAGACCGTAACCCAGGAGGAATACATAAGAGACACTTTCCGGAACGTTTCAGACTCCGAAAAGGAATAGGTATGTGGTACGAAAAGTAAACCGACTCCAAAACAGTTTTTAAGGCAATATTTCTCTGTTTTGGAATATTTAGAAAAATAGAAAAATAAGTAGCAGTCCGGGAAGGACACGAGGGCTCCACGAGGGTGGAGGGCGCGCCCTACCCCCCTGGGCGCGCCCGCCTACCTCGTGGGCACCTCGTGTGACTTCCATACTCCGTTTTCTTGTACGATACGTATTTTGGTCGGTAAAAATTCATTATATAATCTCCTGAAGGTTTTGACTCCTGTATCACGCAATTATCCTCTGTTCTTGTTTCGAGTTGTTTTCTGTCAGGGTTGCCAAGGCTAGGCATCATGTCATCCCTCTCCTCCAACAATGGTGACAACGATGCTTGGCTAATGAAGAGAGAGCTGAAGAGGGAAGAACCCATGGAGATCAACAAGGATGAAGGGATCAAGAAGGCCACGGAGGATCAAGCTCCGGCAGCAGAAGACATCCTTCAACTTGATCATAATATTCTTACCCCAACTAAGATCGAAGCTTTTAAGATGATCGAGTTAGCTCTATAAAGAACAAGTATCTCACACGTGAAAATATTTTGTTGAAGGAGCATATTGTTGCACTCAAGGGCATTATCCGCAAGCTGGAGGACCTCTCACACTCGATGTGCGACTATCCATCACCACCAACTTCTTCACCAACAAAGGAGGCATAATCACATGGGTATGGGCACTCCCCTTGGCAACTGCCAAGCTTGGGGGAGGTGCCCCGGTATCGTATCACAATCACACTCCTATCTTTACCGTTTTTTTAGTTCGATCCTATTAATAGTATCTTGATCTAGTAGAATAAAGTTTATGGCATGATCTAGTTTTGAGTTTTGCTTTATGATCTCTCTATGTAATCGAGTCCGTGAGTTATATAATAAAGATTAGTGTTGAGTCAAGGGCTTGATTATTTTGCCATGATCTTGAGTGAATAAAAGAAAAGAGAAAAGAATAAAAAGAAACAAAGAGCTCATATTGATCTTATTGAGAGTAATGACTTCACATAGAAAGAGTATGATGATTAAAAGTTGTTGGGAGTGGCAAACGTAGCTTTGGTCATCGTTGCAATTAATAGGAAGTAATAAGGAAATAGGGGTTCACATATAAATATATTATCGTTGACATCTTTTATGATTGGGAGCACTCATTAAAATATGACATGCTAAAGAGTTGATGTTGGACAAGGAAGACAACATAATGGGTTATGTTTTCTTATATCTGAGATAAAGTATGTTGTCATGGATCATCCAACATGTTGAGCTTGCCTTTCCCCCTCATGCTAGCCAAATTCTCAGCACCAAGTAGAGATACTACTTGTGCTTCCAATACCCTTAAACCAGTTTTGCCATGAGAGTCCACCATACCTACCTATGGATTGAGTAAGATCCTTCAAGTAAGTTTTCATCGGTGCAAGCAATAAAAATTGCTCTCTAAATATGCATGACTTATTAGTGTGGGATAAAATAAGCTTTATACGATCTTGTGATGTGAAAGAAATAAAAGTGACGGACTGCATAATAAAGGTTCATATCACAAGGGGCAATATAAAGTGACGTTCTTTCGCATTAAGATTTTGTGCATCCAACCATAAAAGCGCATGGTAACCTCTGCTTCCCTCTGCGAAGGGCCTATCTTTTATTATTATCTTCTACCTTATGCAAGAGTCATGGTGATCTTCACCTTTCCTTTTTACACTTTTTTTGGCAAGCACAATATGTTGGAAAGATCCTGATAGATATATCTAATTGGATGTAGGGGAGCATGAGTTATTATTGTTGACATTACCCTTGAGGTAAAAGGTTGGGAGGCGAAACTATAAGCCCCTATCTTCTCTCGTGTCCGATTAAGACTCAGAACCACGTGTATTGCGTGAGTGTTAGCAATTATGAAAGATTAAATGATAGTTGAGTATGTGGACTTGCTGTTAAGCTCTGACATAGACTCTTTCTGACGTTATGATAAATTGCAATTGCTCCAATGACCGAGATTATAGTTTGTTGGTTCTCAATAAAGTTTATGATTTGTACTTTGCATTGTGAATAGATTATTACTTGAGCATAAGAAATCATATGACAATATCCATATATGTTGCTGTTATGAAGAAATCATGATGCCTTCATGTCCGTATTTTATTTTTATCGACACCTCTACCTCTAAACATGGGGACATATTTATCGTTATCGGCTTCCACTTGAGGACAAGCGAGGTCTAAGCTTGGGGGAGTTAATACGTCCATTTTGCATCATGCTTTTATATCGATATTTATTGCATTATGGGTTGTTATTACACGTTATGTCACAATACTTATGCCTATTCTCTCTTATTTTACAAGGTTTACATAAGGAGGGAGAATGCCGACAGCTGAAATTCTGGGCTGGAAAAGGAGCAAATATTAGAGACCTATTATGCACAACTCCAAAAGTCCTGAAACTCCACGAAAGTCATTTTTGGAAATAATAAAAAATATTGAGAGAAAGAAGTTCACCAGAGGGGGAACCACCTGGCCACGAGGGTGGGGGGGCGCCCTGCCCCCCAGGGTGCGCCCCCTGTCTTGTGGGCCCCCTGTTGGCTCTCCGATGGCCATCTTCTGCTATATGAGGTCTTTCGTCGAGGAAAAAATCATAAGCAACCTTTCGGGACGAAACTCCGCCGCCACGAGGCGGAACCAATCTAGGACTCCGGTAGAGCTGTTCTGCCGGGGACACTTCCCTCCGGGAGGGGGAAATCATCGCCGTCGTCATCACCAACGCTCCTCTCATTGGGAGAGGGCAATCTCCATCAACATCTTCACCAGCACCATCTCCTCTCAAAACCCTAGTTCATCTCTTGTATCCAATTCTTGTCTCCAGGTCCGGGATTGGTACTAGTAGGTTGCTAGTAGTGTTGATTACTCCTTGTAGTTGATGCTAGTTGGTTTATTTGGTGGAAGATCATATGTTCAGATCCTTTATGCATATTAATACCTCTCTGATTATGAACATGAATATGCTTTGTGAGTAGTTACGTTTGTTCCTGAGGACATGGGAGAAGTCTTGCTATTAGTAGTCATGTGAGTTTGGTATTCGTTCGATATTTTGATGAGATGTATGTTGTCTAGCCTCTAGTGGTGTTATGTGAACGTCAACTACATAACACTTCACCATTATTTGGGCCTATAGGAAGGCATTGGGAAGTAATAAGTAGATGACAGGTTGCTAGAGTGACAGAAGCTTAAACCCTAGTTTATGTGTTGCTTCGTAAGGGGCTGATTTGGATCCATATGTTTCATGCTATGGTTAGGTTTACCTTAGTACTTTTGTTGTAGTTGCGGATGCTTGCAATAGAGGTTAATCACAAGTGGGATGCTTGTTCAAGTAAGAACAGCACCCAAGCATCGGTCCACCCACATATCAAATTATCAAAGTACCAAACGCGAATCATATGAACGTGATGAAAACTAGCTTGACGATATTCCCATGTGTCCTCGGGAGCGCTTTTCCTTATATAAGAGTTTGTCCAGGCTTGTCCTTTGCTACAAAAGGATTGGGCCACCTTGCTGCACTTTATTTACTTTTGTTACTTATTGCTCGTTACAAATTATCCTATCACAAAACTATCGGTTACCACTTATTTCAGTACTTGCAGAGAATGCCTTGCTGAAAACCGCTTATCATTTCCTTCTGCTCCTCGTTGGGTTCAACACTCTTACTTATCGAAAGGAGTACGATAGATCCCCTATACTCGTGGGTCATCATACATGATATTACTTCTGTAGTAATCTTGTTTTAGTGTTTTAATTAGTGTTTGAGCCAAGTAAGACCTTTGGGATGGTCTCCGGTGATAGTTGATTTGATCTTGCTGAAAAACAGAAACTTTTGCCTCCAGTAGCAGAATTGTTAAAATTTACAGAAGCGTGATAAAATTCTGAATATTTTACACAAGATTGATATACAAATTGAATGTGTTGTATTAATTTGTAAGAATTTTTGGAGTTACAGAAGTATACGATATTTCCATATTACTACAGATTGTTCTGTTTTTGACAGATTCTGTTTTCATTGTGTTGTTTGCTTATTTTGATGAATCTATGGGTAGTACCCAGGGGTATGAACCACGGAGAAGTTGGAATACAGTAGACATAACACCAATATAAATTTAGAATGAGTTCACAACAGTACCTAAAGTGGTGATTTATTTTATTATACTAAAATAACGGAGCTTATGTGTTTTCTGTTGAGTTTTGTGTTGTGAAGTTTTCAAGTTTTGGGTAAAGTTTTGATGATCCACGGAATAAGGAGTGGCAAGATCCTGAGACTGGGGATCCCAAGGCACCCCAAGGTAATATTCAAGGACAACCAAGCATCTAAGCTTGGGGATTCCCCGGATGGCATCCCCTCTTTTGTCTTCAATCCATCGGTAAAATTACTTGAGGCTGTATTTTTATTCACCACATGATATGTGTTTGCTTGGAGCGTCTTGTATTATTTGAGTCTTTGCTTTTTAGTTTGACACAATTATCCTAGCTGTAGACACCTTTTGAGAGGGACACACATTAGTCGTGAATTTATTAGAATACTCTATCTGCTTCACTTATATCTTTGGAGCTAGACAGTTGCTCTAGTGCTTCACTAATATCTTTCTAGAGCACGGCGGTGGTTTTATTTTGTAGAAATTGATGAACTCTCATGCTTCACTTATATTATTTTGAGAGTCTTGAAAATAGTATGGAAATTTTTTTAGGTTATGAATTTGGTCCTAATATGATGGGCATCCAACAGAGATATAATAAAAACTTTCATAAAGAGCATTGAATATATGAGCAGTTTGATTCGTTGCATTTGTTTTGAGATATAAAGATGGTGATATTAGAGTCATGCTAGTGAGTAATTGTGGATTAGTAGAATACTTGTGTTAGGGTTTATGATTCCCGAAGCATGCACATATGGTCTATCGTTATGTGATGAAGTTAGAGCATGATTTATTTTTGATTGTCTTCCTTATGAGTGGCAGTCAAGGACGAGCGATGGTCTTTTCCTACCAATCTATCCCCCTAGGAGCATGCTTATTTGTACTTTTCTTCGATGGCTAATAAAGTTTTGCAATAAGTATGTGAGTTCTTTATGACTAATGTGGAGTCCATGGATTATACGCACTCTCACCCTTCCACAATTGCTAGCCTCTCTGGTACCGCACAACTTTCGCCGGTGCATTGAACCCACCGTATACCCTTCCTCAAAACAACCATCATACCTACCTATTATGGCATTTCCATAGCCATTCCGAGATATATTGGCATGCAACTTCTACCGTTCCGTTTATTATGACATATACCATCATTGTCATATTGTTCTCATATGCATGCGACATTCATATAGAGTCATATTTTTATTCTAGTATCGAGTTGTAATTCTTGAGTTGTAAGTAAATAAAAGTGTGATGATCATTATTAGAGCATTTTCCTATGTGAGGAAAGGATGATGGAGGCTATGATTCTCCCACAAGTCGGGATGAGACTCTGGACTTATAAAAAAAGAGAGGCCAAGAGCCCCAAAAAAATAGGACAAAGAGCCCAAAAGAAAAATAGAAAAAAAGGAAAAAATGATATAAAAAGAGAGAAGGGACAATGTTACTATCCTTTTTCCACACTTGTGCTTCAAAGTAGTACCGTGTTCTTCATGATAGAGAGTCTCCTATTTTGTCACTTTCATATATTAATAGTGGGAATTTTTCATTATAGAACTTGGCTTGTGTATTCCAATGATGGGCTTCCCCAAAATTGCCCTAGGTCTTCGTGAGCAAGCAAGTTGGATGCACACAAACTTAGTTTCTTTTTGAGCTTTCATACGCTTATAGCTCTAGTGCATCTGTTGCGTGGCAATCCCTACTCAATTTGCATCAATATCAATTGATGGGCATCTCCATAGCCCACTAATTTGCCTAGTTGGTGTGAGACTTTCTCATTTTTGTCTTCTCCTCACAACCTCCACCATACTCTATTCCACCTATAGTTCTATATCCATGGCTCACGCTCATGTATTGAGTGAAAGTTGAAAAAGCTTGAGAACATTAAAAGTATGAAACAATTGCTTGGCTTCTCATCGAGGTTGTGCATGATAAATATTTTGTGTGATGAAGATAGAGCATGACAAGACTATGTGATTTTGCAGGGATAACTTTCTTTAACCATGATATTTTGAGAAGACATGATTGCTCTATTAGTATGCTTGAAGTATTATTGTTTTTATGTCAATATTAAACTTTTGTTTTGAATCTTATGGATCTGAAAATTCATGCCACAATAAAGAAAATTGCATGGATAAATATGTTAGGTAGCATTCCACATCAAAAATTCTGTTTTTATCATTTACCTACTCGAGGACGAGCAGGAATTAAGCTTCGGGATGCTTGATACGTCTCCAACGTATCTATAATTTTTTTATTGTTCCATGCTATGATATTATCTATCTTGGATGTTTTATATGCATTTATATGCTATTTTATATTATTTTTGGGACTAACTTATTAACCTAGTGCCAGTTGTTGTTTTCCCCTTGTTTTTGACTTTTACAGAAAATCAATACCAAACGGAACGAAACTTTATGATGATTTTTGTTGGACGACAAGATACCTAGGAAGCTTCAGGAGGAGGCCAGAAGACCCACGAGGAGGCCACAAGCCCTATGAGAGCCCCTGGGCTTGTGGGCCCCTCGTGGCTCTCCTAACCCTAACTCCAGCACTATAAATCATCAAATATTCCCCCTGTACCAGTGGGCACACCAAAAATATTTTTCCGCCGCCTCAAGCTTCTGTTCTCGTGAGATCCCATCTTGGGGCCTTTTCCGGCACTCAGCCGGAGGGGGATTCGATCACGGAGGGCCTCTACACCAACCTTGATGCCCTTCCGATGATGTGTGAGTAGTTTACCACAGACCTATGGGTCCATAGCTAGTAGCTAGATGGCTTCTTATCTCTCTTTGATCTTCAATATAATGTTCTCCTCGATGTTCTTGGAGATCTATTCAATGTAATCTTCTTTTGCGGAGCGTTTATAGAGATCCGATGAATTGTGGATTTATGATCAGATTATCTATGAATATTATTTGAGTGTACTCTGAACTCTTTTATGCATGATTGAGATAGCTTTGTATTTCTCTCCGATCTATCGATTTGGTTTGGCCTACTGGGTTGGTTTTTCTTGCAATGGGAGAGGTGCTTTGTGATGGGTTCAATATTGCGATCTCCTCACCCAGTGACAGTAGGGGTAGCGAGGCACATATTGTATTGTTGCCATTAAGGATAAAAAGATAGGGTTTTTACCATATTTATTGGATCTATCCCTCTACATCATGTCATCTTGCTTAAGGCGTTACTCTATTCTTATGAACTTAAAACTCTAGATGCAGGCAGGAGTCAGTCGATGTGTAGAGTAATAGTAGTAGATGCAGGCAGGAGTCGGTCTACTTGTCACGGACGTGATTCCTATATTCATGGTCATTGCCTTAGACATCGTCATAACTTTGTGCTTTTCTATCAATTGCTCAACAGTAATTTGTTTACCCACCGTATGCTTTCTTCGAGAGAGAAGCCTCTAGTGAAACCTATGGCCCCGGGGTCTATTTTCCATCATATATTTTCAGATCTATAAAACCAAAAACCCCAAAATACCTTGATGCACTTTATTTATATTTACTTTATTTTTCCATTTTATATTTTATATCTATCTCTATTAGATCTCACTCTAGCAAGTGACTGTGAAGGGATTGACAACCCCTTTTTCGCGTTGTGTGCAAGTGTTTGTTAGTTTGTGCAGGTGCATATATCGGGGACTTGTTTGTACCTCCTACTGGATTGATACCTTGGTTCTTAACTGAGGGAAATACTTATCTCTTGTTTGCTGCATCACCCTTTCCCCTTCAAGGGAAAAATCAATGCAATCTCAAGAATTAGCATACACCCCAAGTATTGAGTAACACATATAACATTTCGTAGAGCAGAATGACATGCACTCGAAAGAATAACTACTATGGATGAGTCAATGCAATGTTTTTACCCTTAGTGAGGCAAATCGATCTAAGTTGTTTTCTCTTAATTTACCAATAATATTTCGTACGGAACTACTTCGTCTAATGCTCCATGTACTTTTTGTAAACTAGTCTAGCCAATGGTTAGACTAATAAAATGAAAAGCAATATACATCTATAGATTATCCATACAACCATGAAATTTGGACATAAGGTAATTATTCATGGCATGTAAAAAAGATTCATGGAAAAAATTACATATAGATGATCCCAATCATGTAGGTCATCTCATGTTATCTAATCGCGGAGCGCAAAGAGAAATCATGCCACATCGTTACTGCTATGGACCCATACTCTAGGGATGGACAACTCATACCTCATGAGGGACTACAGAGAAGCATTCCTGAAGAACATGACGACGAATTCCCCCTTCAATGGGGCACGGGAGAAGAACTACAGTAGATTTTCCCCGGATCAGTGATATATTTATTTATGGCAATGAAAAGAAACTCACCAAATAGTGTCATGTTGAGGACCAATATATAGGGTTGACATAGAAAGGAGGGCACCGGCGGATCACCCCGTCATTGCTCCCTATGATATGGACGCGTGGGGCGGGTGTGTGGAGCCCATAGGTGGCCCTTGACCCCCCGAGAGATGTTGATAATTTGGCATTTTATCTTCACATGATTTTTTTCTTATTTTTTCGAGTTTGCAAAGTTTTCTAAAACCACAAACATAAAACAACAATTTTTCCTTATAGCTAATAATTGGTACATTGTCCTATAATAAATGTTAAGCAATACATACAAATTAAAATAAATTGGCATGAAACTTCAAAAGTCATAGATGCACTTAGAGCATATCACCTAGTGATGGGGAAGACAAGCCTTGCCCTTATCAAAGCTGAACCCAAGTTCTTTATTGGCAACTTCTCTCTTTGCATGCTCATTAGCTCCTTGACAGTATTCTAAATTTGAATGCAAGACACTATCCCTATCTCAAGTTGAGCTTTGTCACAAGTAGTGTTTGTAGCAAAAGTAGCAAAATCAATAAAATAGACGAGTTATGGCTAACTAGGAGGTTCAAATGTGCAACTTGAAGTTCCTAATGTAACTTGGTGAGTTTGAAGAGATCACGCGCGGTGAGATTGTAGCCATTAACAAGGTACTCAAAATCTCCACTAAGTTTTGCATGTGCAGCATCAATCAGTTATTGCGAAGATTCGTTTTTTTTCACCTCTAGAGACATTTCATGATAAACTCTTCTCTTTTAGGAGTTATTTTTGTCAAGAATTCTACATATCTCTCCCTTCATGAAGATTATGCACGAGGTGCTTCACATTCCCTTTTTTCCTCAATGTTTAGGGTCTTCGTCTCATCTGCGTACCTATCACGTTTCACAAGAGAGGACATGAGATCTTGTAGCCTCTCAAGCACCTCACCGCAAACAGGTTTCATGGAATTAAAAGTTAAGATATGTTTTTCAACGACCTCAATATCACTATGTCCATCCACGTTAACCTTACACAATATTTTTGCGTGTCCCACAAGCTAAACAAACTTGACACACATGTTGGGTTCTACGGTAGGGTGCGTCGACTGCAAATTAAAAATTCCTACACGCAGAACATCCAGGAACATGCTACGGAGATGGATCACGATTCGTTACCACTAGACGCCAGCAGTGCCGTGCAATGAAGAAGAGTTGGGGCAGCGCGTCTGCGTGGATCGCCTCCTCCTCGCTCGATCTCCCTCGAGCGGCGGTCGTCCGATCCCACGACGAAGTTCGCGGAGCGGCGCAAGTGCACCGCCTCTAACGGTATCCGCAGCGTGGGAGGAACGTCGGCGGCGGACTGCTAGGTCCGATCACACAGTCGGCGGCAAGTGGAGGTGGCTCCTGAGGCCGAAGCGATCAACCTTCTGAGGCCGAAGCGATCTGCCTCCTGAGGCCAAAGCGTTCTCTCTCATGATTGGTGTGCCGCACCTCCACTTTATATAGGCGTCTGTCGCGAGCTCAACACTTGGGCCTCGCACGGACCCTAAAGCCCAAAGTCTACTCGGTCACGTTCCTAGTCCAGTTCGGATCACATCCGACCAGTGTCCTACGAACCGACCTCGTAGGTTCCTTCCCTTAAGTGCGTGACCCCTTAGGTTCAAGTCAGTTTGGTCACAGTTCGGATCACCTCCGACCTGTATGGTTGGTAGCGGCCTCTAGCAAGGCGTGCCGACCACCAAGCAGACGATGAAGCTCGTTAGGCGAACCTGTACAACGTGTCACACTTCTGTTCCCTTTGCCACACGATATATGTTGTCGGGCTCAAGGCGAGACTGTCATCCTTGTGCTAGCCCAACCTCTTTCTCGTTCTAGTGATACCGACCACAATCCGGATTATCTCATAATCCTTGTCGCATGGCCATATTATTCCTGGTCAGATCACACGAGGGGCCCAGAGTATATCTCTCCTGATCGGAGGGGCAAATCCCATCTTGCTCGACCATGTCTCGCAGCATGGGATTGGACAAACCCGAAACCTACCTTTGTAACTACCCAGTCACGGAGTAGCGTTTGGTCGGCCCAAAGCAAGTCTATCACCATCTCGAGTACATGCGCCACTCAGGTCTTAGGACATAGAACGATGTTGTACTAGAGACTCACAGATGACATATCGCTGCGTTCATAGTTGGGTCTGTCCGACTTGAATCCGACCAGACCTTTCCAAGTCCATATTATCCGTTAGCATCCAATGCTCCATGGCTAGTGAGACCGAGCCATCGACCGTGTCATATGCTAGTCTAGTCGGCCAAGCGTCCACACAGCCCTTTCGACTAGGGACCTTTAGGACAGTCATCATACAATGCATAGTCCCACAAACAAGTCACGCATTTGCCGATACACATCATTGATAATGTCCAAGGACTATCTTTATTCATAAACACATAGGAAATATCATCATACATGATTGCCTCTAGGGCATATCTCCAACTGTCTCCCACTTGCACTAGAGTCAATCAAATAGACATCGAATGGCCATAGCTCTAACGTGCCCCTCATGCTTGGGTTGTGGAAGCGGCTTAGTCAACGGATCTGCAACATTTGCATCCGTGTGAATCTTGCATAACTCTACATCACCATTCTTTACGATCTTTCATATCGTGATATTTCAGGTCTATGTGTCCGACCTTGTGGTGATTCCTCGGCTCCTTGGCTTGTGCGATGGCACCGAATTATCACAAGAAGGTCCAACGGTTTCACCGAGGCTGGGAAAATACCAAGATCATCCGAAAATGCCGGATCCAAACACCTTCCTTTGCAGCTTCACAAGCCGCAATGTATTCGGCTTCGTGGTAGAATCGCCACCGTGATCCTCGCTTGGAACTCATCCAAGGCACTGCTCCTCCGCTCGTGACGCATACGAATCTAGACTGTGATCGACATCATCTCTCGCCGGTTTGGAAACTAGCATCGACGTAACCCTCACGACGAGCTCTTCCTCACCTCCATAAACTAGGAACATCTCTTTAGTCCTTTTCGTACTTCAAAATAGTCTTTACCGCTGCCCAAAGGACTCTCACCGGGTTGGCCTGGTATCTACTTGTTAGGCTTTTTGCAAAAGCAACATCAGGCCTTGTACATATCATGGCATACATGATGGATCCGATTGCCGAGGCATACGGAATCCTACTCATCCCGCTTCGCTTCATCGATGTCGAAGGACTCGAGTCTCGCTTAGCCTTATACCATGTGAGAGCGGCAAGAACCCTTTCTTCGCTTTCACTCATGTTGAACCGCTTCAACACTTTATCTATGTACTAGCTCGCTTAAGCCGAAAGCAGCCTCCTCGATCTATCTCTATAGATCTTAATGCCTAAAATATAGATTGCCTCACCAAGGTCCTTCATCGAAAACTTGCCATTCAATGATCCTTGACCGAAGTTTAACATCGAAACATCGCTCCCGATCAGTAGTATGTCGTCCACATACAAGATCAAAACACTATCGAAGCTCCCACTTAACTTCTTGTATAAACAAGAGTCCTCTTCGCTTTTGATGAAACCAAGACCAGTGATTTACCTCATCAAAACGAATGTTCCAACTCCGAGATGCTTGCTTCAACCCATAAATGGATCTCTTGAGCTTGCATACCTTACTAGTGCTAGTCGGATCGACAAAACCCTCGGGCTGTATCATATACACATCCTCGTTAAATTTCCGTGAAGGAAAGCCGTTTTGACATCCATCCGCCATATCTCGTAATCGAAATATGCAGCTATAGCTAGTATGATCCTCACCGATTTCAGCATCGCCACCGCGAGTAAGTCTCGTCGTAGTCAATTCCTTGAACTTGTCCATAACCTTTAGCGACAAGTCGAGCTTTGTGGGTCTGAACATTTCCATCCACATCGGTTTTCTTCTTAAAGACCCATTTGCAACCAATGGCAGTTACGCCAGGTGGCGGATCAATCAAGTCCTGCACTTGATTCTCATCCATGGACTTTAACTCGGATCTCATGGCCTCCAGCCATGCCTCGAATCTGGGCTCACCATCGCTTCGTGATACGTGGCGCCTGCCGCTTTCTAGCAACAATACATCACGCACTCTGCGAATCTCTCCGACCTTCGTGGTTCCGTACCGCCCACTACAGTGTTCTCGATTGACTTAGATGATCTCATCACCAGCCGAGCCATCCTCGAGTGGTCCTCGAATTTCTTCGAGTCGAACCGCCCTCCCACGGCCTCCCAACCGAGAAACTCTTTCTCAAGGAAAACCCTGTTCGAGCAACAAACACTTTGTTCTCTTCCCGTTGTAGAAGCTATATCCCAAGGTTTCTCGGATATCCCACTTAATATGCATTTATCCGACTTGGGTGTAAGCTTGTCCGACATAAGTCGCTTGACAAATTGTCGGTGCACTAAGGTAGGGGTACCTTAGTACCCCGAACCTGGCACGGCAACAGAAGCGCCCCCGCTGCAAGCCTTGCCGGGCGCCCACCAAGACCCTCTCGCGCCTTTCGAAAATGAAGACTCCGCAAGAGGAGCTTGCCGGTGAGTCGCTCAAGAACAAAGTAGTCAAGACCCCGCAAGAGGAGCTTGCCGGGAAGGCCACTCAGTATGAAGAAAATAAGGCCCCGCAAGAGGAGCTTGCCGGGAAGGCTTGGCGGGCGCCGAGCCCCTAAGCGCCGACAAGGTTCCTCGCCATGCAAGGCGCTTGCCGGGCCGGCGACCTCTCCATCTCCGCCCAGCTCACCCGCCAACGTGTCACCACGGGCTCTCCCAAGGACGCGGTCGAGGGCTGTGCAGCCAATGGGAGCAGCGACAAGAAGCGCCGACAAGCTACCATCGTGGCAAACGGAGGCACGCCGACGGTCCTCGTTATAATTATTCGGGCGATCGAGACGGGCATTGATGACTCTTGTCCCTTGCCGCCGAGTTAGGTATAAGTTATTGTACACTGCATAAAGCGTGTACCAACCCATGTTTTAACTATCATACCTTGTCTACTTGCCACATGTGGTGACCCCTTGTGCCTATAAAAGGAGGCCCAAGGGCAACGAGAAAGGGTTCGCCTCGACACGAAACCACACTCAGTTAGGTCTTGTAGCTCGATTGCTCCCTAGCAAGAACACAAGATAATCCACAAAGCAGCAAGAGGAGTATTATCTCCCGAGAGCTCCAAGCTGGGTAAATCCGCCGTGTGCATCGCCGATCCGCTTTGCGCAATCTCCGCCTCCGAACCACAAGGGCCCAGGTCCCGAGGGTGCTCGTGGGGCACGCACCAGCTCACCCTCGACATCTTTGGCGCGCCCGGTAGGGGCGCCGAGGCTGTGTGAACCAGATCCGTGGTCACACGAGCAACTTCATCGACATCTTCGTCAACATGGCACCAAGAAGAAGTCTTCGGCAGAGCTGAGCCGTCTGCTGCCGAACCCACCACCACCAGAGCTGCCAGCGGTGGGGAAACGCTGGCGGAGGAACCGACGCCGCCGAGAGAGCCCATGATGCCGCCAGTTCAAGGACAAGGCGGTGCATCGGCGCCCGAATCCGCACCACGCCCTTCGCAGGAGGCGCGGGACCGACAGCGCCATGATACTCGCGGCACCATACGCCGTTGATCAAGGCCGAGTTGAGGATCCCGAGGCCCTCTGCACCGCATGCACCTCAAAGATGCGTACGAGTGGGTACGGTCGCCATGGATGCTGCTCCTCCTAACTTGGTTAGGAGTCCGAGCACGCCCCGCTTCTTCGCCCGCAGACACCGCTGCCGCCAACCACACCAGCGGAAGCCTTGGCAAGAGCTCGCCATTACTAGATTACCTCCAATGGCCGATAAGGTCGATTTAATGGAGGGCCACACCAGAGTCTCATCGGCTTCGCTTAACGGTGACGCCCCGCGCAACCGAAAGTGCCTCGCAGCCGGGCAAGGCGATAAGGCGCGAGCTGATGGCGACGAGACCTGCGGGGTGCAGCCACCGCACTCCCTTCCCAAGGCTAAGAACACCAACTCGCCGGATCCATCTCGACAGCGACTCCACAGCGCCGCCGGATCCGCGAGCTCGTCGCGACCAGCGCCAAGTTCTCCAAGAACGGCAGAAGAAGAAGACGCCGAACCCGAATCGAGCGCCAAGAGAAGCGCCGTCAATCTGACCAACGCCGGGCCCACTGCCGATATGCATGCACCTGGGGAACCAGCGATTTGCCAGACGCTGTAGGTTGCCCCTGCTCACTCGTGAGCTGCGGCAAGTCCGTGGCCCGACAAGAAAAACTTCAAACCAGATGTGCCGGAGAAGTATGACGGCGGGACACACCCATCGGAGTTCCTCAAAGATCTACACCATCGCTGGAGCAAGCTGCGGGGACGACACGACAAGATCCTCGCCAACTACTTTCCTTGGTGCTCAAGCCAAACGCCGATCTTGGCTCATGCACTTGCCGGATGGCTCTATTTCTTCTTGGCAGATTTGTGCCATCAGCTTGTTGGCGCTTCACAGCGCCACAAGCCTCATGGCTGTGGAGAGTGATTCCACCTGCTTGCCTGAAGGAGAGGGAGTCTCTCAAGCAAATTCATCCAGAGATTCAGCCGAGTGCACTACAACATCCTGCACGCCCACCCTGCTGCAGTGATTAGTGCATTCCATCGTAATGTACGATATCGCAGGATGAGGGAGGAGATGGCGATGTGCAAAGTGAAAGACGTCGGCCGAGCTCACGCCTGGCCGACAAGTGTGCACGCCACTGAAGAAGGAAGAAGACTCCTAGAGAGAATGGGAGCAGAGTCTCGACAAGGAGGGATCGCCCGACAAGAAATAGCCGCGCGGAACAACAGGAGGAAGAAAACCAAGAAGTACTAGTTGTCGAGCAGTCCGCAAGGATGGTGCCGCCAACAAAGCCAAGGCCGGTGGCTCCGCAAGGAGGTTGCCGTTGACGCCGACCGCCAAGTCGTGGCGCCGCCGACAAGCCCCGACAGCTCCAACAAGCAAGATCAGAAAATCCACCGCACTAATGGCCACGATCTCCAGAGCTGCAAGAAAGTCGAGCAGCTTGTTGAGCTACAGAGAGCTGAATACGAGCGGTAGACAAGGAGAAGGCCCAAGAAGGTGCAGGTGTGGCAAGTAAGAAGAGACCCGGTCGGGGAGGCGCCGCGGCAGCAGCTAAGCAGCGGCAGGAGATGACCTCCCGTGGCCGCGACAAGGAAGAAGATGAAGATGAAGATGACGAGGACTATGAAGACGATGAAGCTGATGAGCAGGAGTTTCAAAAGGCAACGGAGGTCCTTTGCGCCGACGGTGGTGCATCTCAGATACCTCGTGACCGCCAACTCAAGCAATGGATGCGTGAGGTCAATGCAGCAGAACCATCCATAGAGTCACGCAAACCTCTCAAATGGTCCAAGACGCCCATCATCTTTGATATTGAGGATCACCCCGATCGCATCATCAGCAAGTCGGGTGCTTGCCGATGTTGGTCTCACCAACCATCCGCAACCTCAAAGTCACAAAGATGTTGGTTGACGGCGGGTCGCCTGAATTTGATCTCCTCTCGCAAAGGCTCCGTAAACTTCAAATCCTCGACAATGAGCTCAAGAAACCGGTACTTTCCAAGGAATCAACCCAGAAGGAGCAAGCCCAAAGGGAAGATCACGCTGCGGTAACATTCGGCGGCGAAGCTCAACTTCAGAACCGAGAGGGTCACGCTTGACGTCGCCGATTTCCCATTGCCTACAATGGCATACTTGGTCGCCCAAAGACTTGCCAAGTTCATGGCCGCCTCATTATGCTTACAACCTACTCAAGATGCCCGCCCGATAAGCGCTATTTCTGTCCATGGCGACAAGAAAGATGCACTTATCTGCGCCGACAAGATTTACCGGATGCAGCAGCCGCGACAGATAGCAACCCACTTACACTGAAGCTCCTGTGGGGAAGAAGAAGACCACTAGGTCCGCAAGAGCTCGCTGCCCACTCCGCAAGCGCACCTCTTCGAGTGCTGCGCCACCGCCGAGGATGCACCATCGAGCTCCACCGCAAGTGCAACAAGACGATGGCAGCTCCGCCAAAGACCAAGAAAGTGCCCGCAGGAGGACGCAGACCGGTGGTACCTTCACCATCGCTGCCACGCTTGATCCTAAATAGGAAGGCGAGCTCGTTGCTTTCAAGGGCGTAATGTCGATGTGTTTTCATGGCAACCATCCGACATCCCCGTGTTCCTGTGAAAGTAATTGAGCACCACCTAGTTGTCTGTCCTCGCGCGCGCCCGCAAGCAAAGAGTTAGGAAAAGCAGCAAAGGAGCGCCAAGAGTTCATAGCGTAAGAAATCAAGAAATTGGAAGCAGCAGGGCTTGTCGAGGAGTCCTCCACCCCACGTGGTTGGCCAATCCGTAGTTGTGCAAGAAGGCTAATGGGAAATGGAGGCTTTGTATTGACTTCACCGATGTTAATAAAGCTTGTCCCAAAGACCCATTTCCTTGCCGCCAGATCGACCAGATTGTTGACTCCACTACCGGATGCGATCCGCTGCTTCTTGATGCATATTCAGGATATCATCAAATCTTCATGGCGTAAGAGGATGAAGAGAAACTGCATTCATTACACCATGTGGCACGATCGCTTTATACGGATGCCTTTCGGTTTGAAGAATGCTGGTTCAACCTTTGCAAGGGTAGTCCATGATGCTTTTGGACCAAACATACACAAAAATGTAGAAGCTACATGGATGACATAGTGGTCAAGAGCAAAGACAGAGCGACTCGTTCAGGATTTGATGAGACGCTTACAAACCTGCGCAAGATCAACCTCAAGCTCAACCCCGAGAAGTGCGTGTTTGGAGTCCCTTCCGCAAGCTTCTCGGATTCTTTGTATCTCAGCGGGAATTGAAGCCAATCCCGACAAGATCAAGGCCATTGAGCAGATCAAGCACCAAAGAGCGCCAAGGATGTCGAGGCTTGCCGCTGCGTGGCTGCTCTCAAGAAGTTCATCTCTAAGTTCTGCTGAACGCCCGCCGCTTTTTCAAGATTTTGAAAAAGGCAGGTCCAATGAAATTGACTCGGCGGAGGCTGCGCTGCAGACTTGAAGAGATATTTGTCCTCCGCTCCAATACTTGTCGCACCTAAGCCACAAGAGAAGTTGTCTGTATATAGCGGCAACCAATCAAGTGGTTAGTGCTGCGTTAGTAGCGGAGAGGGAGGCGATGATGAGCCGCAACCGAGGCAAGCGCATCCAGCGACAAGCAAGGGCTTCACCGCCAAGCTCGTCCCGATAAGGACGGATCAGCATAGGTTGCAACAAGATACGTAAGAAGATGGTGCAGCGCCTGTCTATTTTGTCGGGCCTTTCTGTGGGGCTAGATCAAGATACTCGTGTGGTTTTTCGTCCTTCTCATGGCCTCGAAAAGCTGCGCCATTACTTCCAAGCACATGAGATAACAGTTATCACCGCTTCAATGAAGAGGATTTTGCAAAATCCAAGCAAACAGCAGGATTGTTGAGTGGGCGCTGAACTGCCAAGCTTTGGTCTCAAGTTCAAAGCACTTCAACTATCCAGAGCAGAGCATTGGCAGAATTCATAGCAGAGTGGACGCCAACGCAAGATGAAGAAATTCCGAGACAAGCATCCCCGCCAAGGAGGCAAATAAAGAGTGGCTGATATACTTTGATGGTGCCTTCGCGCGCAGCGCCGGGCCAAGGCCAAGGTCGCTTATCGCACCCACCGGAGAGCACCTCAAGTACATAGTCCAGATGCACTTTACCAAGGAACAAGCAACAAACAATACCGCAGAGTATGAAGGTTTGCTTGCCGGTCTCGTGGATTGTGTGGACCTTGGGATCAAGAAGCTCATTGTCGGGGACTCGCAACTTGTCGTCCGCCAAGTAAATAAAGATTATCGAGTCCGTTGATGGAAGCGTACGCCGATGAAGTGAGGAAGCTAGAAGAGCACTTTGAAGGCTCGCAAATGGAACACGCTCCAAGAGCACGTAATGATATAGCTGATGGCCTCTCCAAATGTGCCGCACTTAAGTTACCTGTGGAACCAGGGATTTTGTGCTTCGCTGACTCACCAACCGTAACACCGCTAACGGGCAGAGCAAGAAGAGAAATTGGTTTCCGCAACTACTTCCCGGCAGAGCTCTCAAGCCGCCGCCAAGAAGGTCCCTAAAACCAACGCGAATATCACCGAGGAGCAGTCGCGCTCGACAAACCATGCAGTTTGTATCGCTGAAGCAAACGCCCCGACAAGTTTAGCTTCGCTAGCTTGCCGGGATCATCAAGTTCGCGGACCCACAGGTCCTGTCGAGAAGCTGATGTTCCCACAGCGATAGATGAGCCTTTAGTCCTTGTTGTCGAGCCACAGTGCTCCAACATGGGCACAAAGAATCGCCCATTTCCTTCAGATGTGAGAACTTCCCAAGAGCAAGAAGAAGCAGAAAAAAGTAGCCCGGCAATCAAGTATGTACCAGTTTGTTGACAACATCCTGCATGTAAGAAGGCTCAACGGTGTGAAATTGAAGTGTATTTGCCGGAAGATGGATGTAAGCTGTTGGCAGAGATACATGGAGGCATATGTGGTCACCACATTGGCAAGAAGAACACTTGCCGCAAAGCTTTCCCAAGGTTTCTTCCGCCGAAGCCCTCCAGATGCAACCGCACAAGTAACCAGTGTGAAGCGTGCAAGGCCCATTCAAAACAGATGCACCAACCAGCTCAAGCTTCCGCATAATCCCTTTATCCTCGCCCTTTTCGTCCTGGGCTCGACATCTCGCCCCTTCCCCGAGCTGTCGGGGCTTTGAATACTTGTACGCCGTAATCGACAAGTTCACAAAGTGGCCGGAAGTGGAGCCAGGAGGAAGGTGACAAGACAGCCACCGTCAAGTTCTTCAGTCAATTGTTTGCCGCTTTGGGATTCCTAACCGATCATCACCGACAACGGCACATACGCTTCACGAGTCGCACCTTCATGCAAGACGCCCAAGATCTTGGCGCCAAGATCTGATTTGCTTCCGCTGCTCATCCGAGAAGCAACGGTCAAGCGAGAGAGCAAACGCTGAAGTGCTGCGAGGACTCAAGACCGAACTTTCGACAAAGCTGCGCAAGCGCGGAAGGAATCGGATCGAGGAGCTGCCGTGGTTCTTTGGTCGATCAGACGACGCCAAATCGAGCCACCGCCGACTCCCTTTGCTCTAGTCACGGAGCAGAGGCAGTTCTCCCCACGAACTCAGATACGGGTCACCTCGAGTGCTCACTTATGATGAGCTTGAGCAAGAGCAGCTGCGACAAGATGACGCTACGCTCCTCGAGGAAGATCGCCTTCGTGCTGCCAGACGAGCTGCTCGTTACCAGCAAGCTTTGCGCCGCTACCATAGCCGCAGTTAATGCCAAGCTTCGAGGAAGGCGACCTTGTTCTTCGGGCGTGTTCAATCCGCCAAGAATTCCAACAAGTTGACGCCAAGTGGGAAGGCCTTATCGGGTGAAACGAGTCACTAGGCCCGCGCTGTCTCGCTTTGAGACCAAGATGGCATTCCGTGAGCAATTCCCGAACATAGAGCATCTTCGAAAGTTTTACCTATGAGGCGCGGTTGTTGGAACCTGCTCCGCAACCACCCTTTTGTACAAGTCTTGCCGCTGTTGCATGTAATCCTTTGTACAAAGCCGGGCGCAGACCGCTGCATCAAGAAGCCTATGGTCGCAAGACATTTTGTCAATACATGCTTTCATAATCATATATGCATGTGTTTACTAACATCTTGTGCAGCACCCGCACCTGCAGCTTATAATGAGCCCATAGGCTCCATAACTTTATTTTTTCTTCTTTCTTCTCAAACAAGAAGAAGGTTCATCCACCCACAAGTTAACCGGGGAGGAGGAGATAATGGTGTGGGCCGGCAAGCGTCGCTCAAGGAACTGGCTGCCTTGCCGGAAAATAGACAATGTAAAAGCTAAGTTGCTAAGTTTGCGACCAGTTTTAAATTTTTAAGTTATCTTCCTCGAACGATAGTACTTTGTATGGAAAACCTGTGCGCGGAGGAACCGACTCGCGACTAGCTTGCGCCCTTACTTTGTTTCGAGTCCGCTCAGCAACTTAAGTGAGCTGCAACTAGTCCGCGATGAGGTTGCTTGTCGGTAGCGACCCCGCCAAAGAAGTGCTGAAGTTCCGACTCAAGGCCATGCAAGGGTGCCTGCACCGACAAGTTCCCCTGGAAGCGTAGGGCAGTAACATACAAGGGAAGAAATCGAATAAAGGAAATAACAATGCATTCGATTGCCTAAGATAGTGTATATTACAGAATAACTTGTCGCAGATCTAATAGATTTTTCGCCTAAACATGATCTACAGCGACAAAAGGAAGATAGACTTGGCGGCCTAATCCATGGCTGTCGCCTCGAGCCTCTTGACTCCGGCCACCCTGTCCACAATGGTGCGATAAGAGTCTTGAGCGCTTCAACATCGGGCGGATGGAGGCAGAGACTTGAGGGCCTTGGAGAAGTCGACGCTCGCTTGGCGGAAGGCCACCTTCATCAACACCTTCGAGAGCCTCGGCGCAGATTTGGCGTGATTCTCCGCCATTGCTTCGAACCTCATCCCGAGCCGCTGGATACCCGCCAACACGCCTTTGAAGAACAGGCTGAGCTTGACGCTGGGTTGGAGTTTCTTGTCGGTGGAATATCCAAGATCTATCATCCCCAACTCCATCAGCTCATTATGGATGCCGGCGGCGGTGTCCACAAGACCTTCGTCCAAAGGCATTATGCTGTCCCGAAGATTATTCTGGGCGGTCACAAGATTCGACAAAGAACTCCTCGGTGGCCTTGATCTTTCCAGCAGACCTGCTTTCCCGGCTCCTTGGCGCTGCTCAGCTGCCTCCGCTCAAGGTGATCAATTTCAGCCCAGATCCGCCTTGGAGTCCTTGGCAGCATCTAGCTCCTTGATCTTCTCAAAGAAACGACCTTGTAGCTCGCCGAGGGTGTGCTGCCCTTCACGCCAAGGCTTCAACCCGCGATCTCCTCGGCACTTTTCTGGAGGGTGGACTCCAGCTGAGCCACCTCGCCTCCACCTCTTGGCGGCCTCGGCAGCCAGGCAGCATCTTTGCCTCCCGAAGTGGCCGCCGACCGCCTGCCTGCTGGCCGGGCGAGATCCTCCTCATAGCTGTCGAGGTTGATCTTCCGCTGTGCCAGCTCACCTTCTCGCTGGAGAGCTTCTCGGGCGAGCCGAGCCGCTGCTCTTCGACCTCGCCTTTCTCCAGATGAAGGCCGTGGCGCCTCGGCAAGCTGCTCACGCGCCTCCGCTTATATCCCGGAGGTTTTTTTGTTGGCGCACGGAGCTCTTCCGCGCTTTCTCCAAGTCAGCTCCCGCCCTCGCGACAAACGCCTCCCGACTCCAGTATTGGCTTGGCGCAGAGAGCGACAAAGAACTTCCTTAGCAGCTGCTCCTCCTCGGCTCACTGCTGCCGCGGTGTATCAACCAGCGACAGCCCGGCGGAGGCAAGGCCGCCGAAAGTCTCCCCTCGACCGGCGCCTGGAGCTTGATGCCCATGGAGCTTGATGAAGACACCGCCACCTTCAGTAGGCGCCGGGCCGAGGCTCCTCGAGTCCGTGCGGCATCGTGGCGGGGGATCGGCGGACGGTGCAGCGCTGGCGCTCCTGCGGCCTCCGGGCGTCGGCGCGATCGCCAGATCCCTCCCAGCCTCTTCGCCACGCCTCGGCAGCCTCCTCGCCGGGCGGGCTCACACAGACCTCCTCCTCCTCCATGTTGGCGGCGTCGACATTGTCGCCAATGGCGCCTTCTCGCCGGCAACCTCGTTTCCATCGGATCTCTGGCGCGATGAATCTGATGGTCAAGAAGAAAGCACAAATCAAGCAGATATTCAAAGAAAGAAAACGGAAGAAAAGATGGGAGAGTGCGGGCTTCGCGCCCCTTCCGCCTGCCTTAAAGAAGCAAGGTGGGGGCTCGGCCGCCCACTCAAGGAATCAAGGCATAGGAAGAGCAGGGAATCGGGGCACTGCCGCCTCTGCCACAACGGCCCGCTTCCCACTTCCACCGTCCGTGACCCCGAGTGCATGGGAACCACGTGGCGGAGATGCGGAACTGAGGCGACAGATGAAGCGACCAAGACGCCGCCCACTTCCCCACGACACCACAATTGACGTGCTGCTACATGGGAACGCGCGGATACGGAGCGGATTTGGTTTGGACCCAGCCGCGATGCCCGTGTGCCCCTGCTTTTGGGCCTGGCCCGACAGCGCAAGACTGTATGGCCCAGTTCGGGGCTCTGTCGGTGCACTAAGGTAGGGGTACCTTAGTACCTCGAACTGGCACGGCAACAGAAGGCCCCCGCAGGCAAGCCTTGCCAAGCGCCCGCCAAGACCTCTGCGCCTTTCGAACAAGACTCCGCAAGAGGAGCTTGCCGTGAGCCGCTCAAGAACAAAGTAGTCAAGACCCCGCAAGAGGAGCTTGCCGGGAAGGCCACTCAGGCGCAAAAGAAAACAAGGCCCCGCAAGAGGAGCTTGCCGAGAAGGCTTGGCGGGCGCCGAGCCCCAAGCGACAAGGTTCCTCGCTGCAAGGCGCTTGCCGGGCGGGCGACCTCTCCATCTCCGCTTCCAGCCACCCGCCAACGTGTCACCACGGGCTCTCCCAAGGACGCGTGTCGAGGGCTGTGCAGCCAGCGGGAGCAGCGACAAGCAATACCGACAAGCTACCATCATGGAAAACGGAGGCGCCGACGGTCCCTCGTATATCGTTTCGGGCGATCGAGACGGGCATTGATGACTCTTGTCCCTTGCCGTCGAGTTAGGTATAAGTTATCGACACTCGCATAAAGCGTGTACCAACCCATGTTTTACTATCATACCCTTGTCTACTTGCCACATGTGGTGACCCCTTGTGCCTATAAAAGGAGGCCCAAGGGCAACGAGAAAGGGTTCGCCTGACACGAAACCACACTCAGTTAGGTCTTGTAGCTCGATTGCTCCCTAGCAAGAACACAAGATAATCCACAAAGCAGCAGAGGAGTATTATCTCCCGGAGAGCTCAAGCTGGGTAAATCCGCCGTGTGCATCGCTCGATCCGCTCTTTGCGCAATCTCCGCCCCCCTCCGAACCACAAGGCCCAGGTCCCGTAGGTGCTCGTGGGGCACGACCAGCTCACCCCCGACACAAATGCTTCACAACCCCAAATCTTTAGAAAAGACAAACTAGGACTCTTCCCAGTCCACATCTCATGTGGTGTCTTGTCTACGGATTTTGATGGTACCCTATTAAGTGTGAAAGCTGCAGTTTCTAGAGCGATCCCCAAAATGACAAGGGTAAATCCGATTTGTTTCATCATAGACCGGACCATGTCCAACAAGGTCCTATTCCTCCGCTCGACACGCCGCTTTCTCCGTATGCATCCGGAGGTGTGAGCTGGGTACTATACCTCGACTTTTCAGATGATCATCGAACTCTGGCTCATGTACTCACCTCCACGATCAGATCCCGAAGCTTTATAGTCTTGCCGAGCTGATTCTCAACCTCGCTCAAACTCTTTGAACTTTTCAAAAGTCTCCGACTTGTGCCTCATCAAATAGATATATCCATATCTACTCAAGTCGTCGGTAAAAGTCACGGCATCGATAGCCACCTCTGCAGTTGTGCTCATTGACCACACACATCACTATGTATAAGTTCCAATAGCTCGACGCCCTCTCGCAACTTTTTGCGAAGGAGACTTAGTCATCTTGCCGAGCAAGCATGATTCACATGTCTCGAACGACCAAGTCGGACGGGTTAGAGCCCATCATCATGGAGCTTCTTCATGCTTTCAGATTAATGTGTCCAAGCCGCAATGCCGTAAGTATGTCGGATTTATCTCATTAGGCTTATGCCTCTTGACATTTACGTTATAGACCGTTCTGTTCTAGATTCAATATAAATAGCCCATCAACAATGGGTGCATAGCCGTGGAACATACCATTCAAAAATATCGAACAACCATTGTCCTTTAAATTGAATTCATAACCTTGACTCATCAAACATGAGGCGAAATAATGTTCCGACTAAGTGCAGGAATGTAATAACAATTATTCAATTCCATTATGAATCCGGAAGGAAGTGGAGCTGCATCGCGTCGACCTCCAACGCATCAACTCTTGCTTTGTTGCCGACCTCGATGTCAATCTCCCCTTGTGCCACACGCCTAGTTCTTACCAGCCCCCTGCATCGAGTTGCAAATATGAACAACCGATCCGTATCAAATACCCAAGAGCTACTAGGTATGTCGCAAGGTAAATGTCTATAACATATGCAACAAGTGTACCTTTGCCGAAGAAGCATTTCCGCCTTCTTGCCATGCTCGCAAGCCACTTGCTACGTTCCTTTTCCAAAGGACCGGTCTCCTTACGGTGAAAGCAAATGGTTCGAGTCCGTCCAGACTTCAAGCAGCGGCAGAGGTTGCCAACTCCGTGCCCTTTGCCTTAGCCTTTTCTTGGACCAACTCTTCTTGAACTTAGCGATTTCGCACCATCAACACTTGATGCGTGCCTTTCTTAATATCCTGCTCGCCACCTTGAGCATCCCATGCAATTCAGTGAGCTTCTTATCCATGCCATGCATATGATAGTTCGAGATGAACGCCCCATAGCTGGGCGGAAGAGAACCCGTAACAGCATCAAGAGTCAGCTCATCCAAGAGCGGAAGCCCAAACGATCCAAAGCTTGCACATATCCGATCATCTTGATCACATGTGGGCTCATGGATCACCTTCCTTCAGCTTGCAATCCATCAAGGATCGCCAGACGTTGAACCTTTCGGTCCTAGCTCGTGTTCCAAACATGCTCTTGAGACTCTCGATCATATCGTAAGCCTCAACATTTTCAAATGCTGTTGCAAATCGGGCTCCATACAAGCCAACATCGACGACTGATCTCGTTGATTCATCAACGAAGTTTCGTAGGCATTCTTAGCTGTGGCACTAGCATTATCAGCAGGTTCCTCCGAAGTGGATCCTCTAGAACATGTTCCTTTTATCGTGCTTGAGAACAATTCTCAGATTTCTATACCAGGTGGTAAAGTTTGTTCCATTCAGTTTATCCTTTTCGAATTGATTTCAATGCAAAGTTGGGTTGAGCAGGTGGTGCCATTGATCTACAAATGTAAAATATGCAATCACTAAGCAATGTGTTTATGTAGAGTAATTCTAGCCTAAATGAAATACTCCCACTGAAGTTGGCATCCTCCGCAAACTCTCGGTGATTCAGATCCGACTAGCGCATGCGACTAGTGAGCTTTGGCATCACTTCTAGCCAACATACCTATCCGTAAGAAACTCCTTGCTAATCGTATTCTATACGACTTCGCCGATCGGGAAGGTATCTCATACCCTGCTCCCAACCTTCTTTGCCACAAGGCCCAAAACCGCTTTTGATAGCCTTGTCAAGTTAACTCGATGCAAAGGTATGTCCGTGTCCGACATTTAACCCTTCATTCAAGGACACCCAGCAGCACCCCAATTTTATGAGCCCACTACTAGACGTGATTTGACGTGCGAAGGTGCAACATCGGGATGGCAATTCGCTTGATATTCATGAGGGATCATTTTATCATTTTAACATGCATAGAAACAAAGAAGCATAACAATCACAAATATAACACATATTGTGAAATAGTATGGCTCCTTCATGGACGTTCTTCCAGGTCGGCTCCGACTCCGATGACCATCTACGAACTCCATCTTGTTTGTCACGCCGGGACGCCAAGCCGCCAACCTGATCTCTATTATCCAACTACTACAACTAGTAATTAATTTTACATAGAGTCACAAGTCGACACGCAGGTCGTTATACAATATAATGACAGCACTTTATTCTCGCCGTCGACAAACATGACACGCAGCCACGATAAATTACACACATGCATCACATACACATGAGCCATACTATCCACATCAAACCTGCAAAACAAAGTATAGAATCGCATTCTACCGGTTTGTGTGGCGGGTACGAAATACACGGCGCTACGCACACGACGGTCCCGCTAGCCGGTTAGCGGGCGGGGTTCGAAGGGGCAGCGCCCCTTGCGGGTGCGGGCAGCGCCCGATGGCGGATAACCGACCGGTAGGGGTAGATCGTGTCACGACCTCATCGATCCCGATTTACAGAAAACATAGCCTCAACGATCCCCATGTGCAGTTGATCACATCAACCATGCACATAGCCGATCTCTTCAAGGACAACAGATCTCATCCGCCTCCACATATCTAATATGCATACGATCTGAATCCAAATCCTATAACAGAGGCTCGATACCACTGTTGGGTTCTACGGTAGGGTGCGCCGATCGCAAATTAAAAATTCCTACACGCAGAACATCCAGAACATGCTACGGAGATGGATCACGTTCGTTACCACTAGACGCGCGATGTCGTGCAGCGGAAGAAGAGTTGGGGCAGTGCGTCTGCGTGGATCGCCTCCTCCTCGCTCGATCTCCTCGAGCGGCCGGTCGTCCGATCCCACGACGAGTTCGCGGAGCGGCGCAAGTGCACCGCCTCTAACGGTATCCGCGCGTGCGGGAGGAACGTCGTGCGGCGGACTGCTAGGTCCGATCACACAGTCGGCGGCAAGTGGAGGTGGCTCCTGAGGCCGAAGCAATCAACCTCCTGAGGCCGAAGCGATCTGCCTCCTGAGGCCAAAGCATTCTCTCTCATGATTGGTGTGCCGCACCTCCACTTTATATAGGCGCCCGTCATGAAGCTCAACACTTGGGCCTCGTGACGGACCCTAAAGCAAAGTCTACTCGGTCACGTTCCTAGTCCATTCGGATCACATCCGACCAAAGGTCCTACGAACCGACCTCGAGGTTCCTTCCCTTAAGCGCCGACCCCTTAGGTTCAAGTCGCTTGGTCACGCTCGATCACCTCCGACCAGATGGTTGGTAGCGGCCTCTAGCAAGGCGTGCCACCACCAAGCGATGATGAAGCTGGTTAGGCGAACTGCATAACGTGTCACACTTCGCTCCTTTGCCGACGATATATGTTGTCGGGCTCAAGGCGAGACTGTCATCCTTGTGCTAGCCCAACCTCTTTTCGCTCCGGTGATATCGACCACAATCCGGATTATCTCATAATCCTTGTCGCATGGCCATGCTATTCCTGGTCGATCACACGAGGGGTCCAGAGTATATCTCTCCTGATCGGAGGGGCAATCCCATCTTGCTCGACCATGTCTCGCAAAGCATGGGATTGGACAAACCCAAACCTACCTTTGTAACTACCCATCACGGAGTAGCGTTTGGTCGGCCCAAAGCAAGTCTATCACCATCTCGAGTACATGCGCCACTCAGGTCTTAGGACATAGAACGATGTTGTACTAGAGACTCACAGATGACATATCGCTGCCTCATAGTTGGGTCTGTCCAACTCGGACCTTATCTCGACTCGGATCCGACTATGTCGGATCCGACCAGACCTTTCCAAGTCCATATTATCCGGTTAGCATCGAATGCTCCATGGCTAGTGAGACCGAGCCATCGACCGTGTCATATGCTAGTCTAGTCGGCTGCGCGTCCACACAGCCCTTTCGACTAGGGACCTTTTAGGACAGTCATCATACAATGCATAGTCCCACAAACAAGTCACGTACTTGCTGATACACATCATTGATAATGTCCAAGGACTATCTTTATTCATAAACACATAGGAAATATCATCATACATGATTGCCTCTAGGGCATATCTCCGACAACACCTGTGTCACTTCATTAGCTATTCCTCCTCTATGCCTTTTCTCGCTGGGGCCTAACCGTTACATAATGATGCACAAGTAAACAAACCACCCCACATATATATAACTAATTGCTTGAATTTCCAAATAGATTGCTTTAGTCGTTACTATGAAATATAATTGATGAGTATGAGAGCTAGAAATCTCAATGGCAATTGTTTTGTTAAATCTAAGTTACCTTAGATTTTGTTTAAGTCCAAGTCGACGTCCTAAGTCATCCGATATCCCCATCTGAAGTTTTGTGGTGGACACATCGACAACAAAAATCAAGATTAGATCATATGGTTGACTCGATTGATACGAGGAAATCTTTATGACTCACCAAAAAAAGGAGAGACAATCTTCAGTGGCTCGCAAATGAAGAGAAAATCTTGAGTGACTCGCAAAAGAAAGAGAGAAAATCTTCAATGACTCACAAAGAAAGAGAAAATCTTCATATGACTTAGTTGGGACTACAGGGCCCAATCCACAGTAGTGGTCTGTAGCACAAGCAACAAAATCAACAAAAATAGATGAGTTATGGATGACTAGGAGGTTCAAATGTGTGACTTAAAGTTCCTCATGTAACTTGGTGAGTCCGAAGAGGTCACACGTGGCGAGATTGTAGCGATTAACAAGGTGCTCAAAATCCCCACTAAGTTTTGCAGGTGCGGCTTCAATCAGTTATTGCGAAGCTTCATTTTTTGCCACCTCTAGAGACTTTTCGTCAGGAAGTCTTTTCTTGTATGAGATATTTTGTCAAGAACTCTATTTTTAGCTCTCTCGTGATGATTATGCTCGAGGTGCTTCACATTCTCCTTTTTGTTTAGGGTCTTCGCCCCATCTGCGCACCTCTCACGTCCCACTAAGAAAGGACATGAGATCTTGTAACCTCTCAGCGCCTCACCACGAAGAGGTTTCGTGGATTAAAAAGCTAAGATCTCTTTTTCAAGGACCTCATTATCACTATACCCATTGGTGTTAACATCGCATAATATTTTGGTGCGTACCACAAGCTAAACAAACTTGACGCAGATGTGTCACTTCATTAGGTTTTCCTTCTCTATGCCTTTTCTCTCCGGGGCATAATCGTTACATAATGATGCGCGGGTAAATAAACCACCCCACATATACATTAGTAATTGGTTGAATTTTCAAACACACAGTTTTGTCCGTTACTATGACATATAATTGATGAGTATGAGAGACACAAACCTCAATGAAAATTGTTTTGTTAAATCTACATTGCCTTATATTTTGTTTAAGTCTAAGTCGACGTCCTAAGTCATGTGGAGTTTTATTGGGTACACACTGACAACAGAATTCAAGATTAGATCATATGGTTGACACCATTGATACGAGCATTGATACGAGCTCGTTTCAGTACACACTGACACAATAAATCTAATCTTGATTTCTGTTGTCAGTGTGTACCCCATAAAACTCGAGTCTCCGAAGATTTTCTCGTATCAAAGGGCACTGCGAAAAAAGACCCACAGAAACCGCCCGCTCCGCTCCCTCGGCGTCCATGAAAACCTGGCAGAGCCTCCTGCCCGGCGCCGAAGTACAAAACCCACTACCCCTGACTGGCAGCCTCGCTCTCCCTCGGGTCATCCGTCCATCCATCCACCTCCTCTTCCTCACTCACTCACACGAGCAGACCAGACCAGCACCAACTCCCTTTCTGCCTTTCTCTTTCACTGCTCACCATTTCCCGTCGCTCTCCTCCCTCCTTCACCTCATCCTCTGCCGCGGCTAGCCTAGCTGCGCGCACCTTTGCAGAAAGAAAGAAAGAGAGAAAAGAAAGGCACCCCGCCCGAACCCAGCCCGACGCCACCACCAAAAACGCACAAAAGCAGAGGGACATCAGATCAGGTCGGCCGATCGAGCGCGCGGCGACGAACCCCTGCCAGTGCTCCCCCCCGGCCAGGCGCTCGCAAAGTGCGGGAGCCGCTGCCTTCTCGATCTCCTCTCCCCCTTCCTGTCCTCCATCCCTCCCTCTCTCTCCTCCTTACTCTCTCCAGGGCGTCTAGCTAGCTAACCGAGCTACGTCGCGCGGCCTCCGAGGCTGGGCGAGTTGAGCTGAGCTGAGCTTACGTACGTACGCGCGCACGTACACGGCCGCGCCGCCGCCATCACCATGTCATCGGCCGCTGGCGGGTACGGGGGCGGCGCCGATCACCAGCATCAGCATCAGCAGCACCACCAGCACCAGCTGCTGCTTGGCCAGGCCGCCGCGGGGCAGCTCTACCACGTGCCGCAGCACAGCCGCCGCGAGAAGCTGCGGTTCCCGCCGGACCCGGCGGACTCCTCCTCGCCCACGCCGGGCGCCTGGCCGCCGCCCACGGTGCCCTTCTACTCCTACGCCTCCTCCTCCTCCTCCTACTCGCCGCACAGCCCCACGCTGGCGCACGCCCACAACCAGCTCCTGGTCCACGGGATGCCGGCAGGAGCCCAGATCCCGAGCCAGAACTTCGCGCTCTCGCTGTCCTCCTCGTCCTCGAACCCTCCGCCTCAGCAGCGGAGGCACCTCGCCGGTGCCACCGGGCCGTATGGCCCCTTCACGGGCTACGCAGCCGTGCTCGGGCGCTCCAGGTTCCTGGGGCCCGCGCAGAAGCTGCTGGAGGAGATCTGCGACGTCGGCGGCCGGCCCTCGCAGCTGGACCGCTGCTCCGACGACGGCTTGCTCGACTTGGATGCCATGGACGCCGCCGGCGACGTCGGCCACGAGATGGACAGCAGCGACCGCGCTGCCGCTGAGGGCGTCACGGTCTCCGGCGCTGAGCAGCAGTGGAGGAAGACTAGGCTTATCTCCCTCATGGAAGAAGTGAGTTACCAATCATATGTAGCCTCTAAATTCCCTTCTCTTCATGCATCTTTCTCTTCCGTTCCAGTGTCATAATTATTTTCTTCTTCGTTGAGAAGAATCTGACCAACATCTCATGGTCACATCACGGATGCAGCCTGTGAATCTTTATTCACTGTGGTTCCACAGCTTATTTCTTGTGCTCTCGATTTGATGGTTGTTGATATGTATGGATCATGATATCTGCTCTTCTGGATATATTTCTTTGCTTATTATATGCCTCACTTATTACTCTTGCACTGTTGGTGTTGAACAGTTATTTTCTTTTGCTCTTCTTGTAAAACTAGCAGCAACTTGATCTGGAGTCGATGATCAAAGAGTTGCACACAGTAGTAGTTCATCAACATGAAATTAGAACAGCCAAATTCCACAGTATGCTCTAATTTTATTTCATAAAAAATTTCAAGTTGCTGCTTTCTAAGATTCCTAGAGTTTGTCCTCTTTCAGCATGGTTCTATACTCATCGATGTAAAGCTGTAAGATTCTGCTGTCCATGTAGTCCCAGCTTCTTGTTTTTTCTTCACAAAAGCATAGTACAGAGTGGTTTAATTTAGCTCAGGAAAGTTGTTTCCCTTCATGTAATCATAGCTAGGTCAATTATTTTGAAGTGACACATGATCTGGTAGTCTGTACACATCTACACACGATAATCCGTTTCTTTCAAACAACTCATCTGTACAACTTCTTACCAAGATTGTAGGTGTTTATTGGCTGCAACAGTCCCACTTATTATCTGTGTTTTTTTAGAACTATATGTGTTCTAACACAAGCACAACAATCTTGTAGGTTTGCAAGCGATACAGGCAATACTACCAGCAGCTCCAAGCCGTGATCTCCTCGTTCGAAACCGTCGCCGGGCTGAGCAACGCCGCCCCATTCGCCTCCATCGCTCTCCGGACGATGTCGAAGCATTTCAAGTACCTTAAGAGCACCATACAGAGCCAGCTGCGCAACACCAGCAAGGTGGCGGGCGGGAAAGACAGCCTCGGCAAGGAAGACATGGCCAACTTCGGGCTCATGGCGGGCGGCGCCGCCCTCATGAGGGGAAGCAACGCGAACGCGTTCAGCCAGCCTCACAACATTTGGCGGCCGCAGAGGGGACTTCCGGAGCGCGCGGTGTCGGTTCTTCGCGCCTGGCTGTTCGAGCACTTCTTGCATCCGTGAGTATATAGCATATCCTCCATCATACTATTTGATTTCGTGTTCATGACATGGAGGTGCACTATCCAAATTTTGAAATATACTCCCTCTGATTCCATAATACTTGTCGTTGAACTAAAACCACGACAAGTATTACGGAACGGAGGGAGTAATTACGACGGTATCTTAGCTGTACCTGCAGCTGGCAAATGCGAATGTTTATATCCATAGTAGGGTAGCAGTGACATGACATGCCATTATGATATGCTGCAAGTGCAACTAACAAACGATTCCTTCTAGTGTGAGCATCATTCATAGATCCGAGACATGGGATAAATGCCTGAGATAGTGTGCAAGCACAAGCAAACCTATGGCTTCAGATCGTTTGCTTTACTGAAAGCTTATAAATCTTATTTTCGTGGGCACCCACTATCCACTGAAATTGCGGATTAGCTCGCCACTGTTTTAGTGCATGCAATCTAACAGGAGAAAAGGAATTTTGTAGAAGTGGGGGGAAATCCTCCCGTAACACTAGATCTGTGTCGACTGTCGATTCGGTACTGTCTGATAAGAAGAACGTTCAACTATCGTTAAATGCATGTCTTTTGGGGGTTCTAGCATGGGTCCCACTTGAAATTTAGTTTCTGACGATTGTACACCAACTAAACAGTGGGCTCTCTTTGCATCTAACTTAGGCTACGCACCAAATCTAAAAACGACGTCACTATATCTTTGCCGCTTTTGTTAGTGGTGGTCAATTCTCATCGATCTGATGATTTGATGGAGACTGCACTGCAAATAACATATACTCTCTCTGTCTCATAATATAAGATGTTATTATGACCGAAGATGAGATAAGACGGAGGAAGTAGACATGTCAAATAGGGTGCATCCATGCTTTATCAGCTTTCTGTATTTTGTTACTAGCAATATAAGTGTGTACTATAGAAAAACTAGTTCTTTCACACTTATTTTATTTCTTATATACTTCCTAGTATAGACTTCTATACCTGTGTTCATAAAATGCCGGTTTGAGTGAGTTACTGAGTTTACAATGTGATTTTTCCTAAACTTCTTGTTGTCATAAGATCCTAAATGACTAGAGCACATAATGACATGCTAGCTTTTAGGTCTAGATGACGTAATGTAACTTCAAAACAATGTCCAGGTTTTTTAGGAAGCTTCTAATTAACCTGTGAAGATGAGTAGTGCTCTGTGTTGCTGTCTACCCGAATGGTTCTGTATTTGCCATCACTCTAATGCTTGGTGCTTTCCAGGTACCCAACTGATAGTGACAAGCAAATGTTGGCTAAACAGACAGGCTTAACGAGGAATCAGGCAAGTAACCAATTCATGTTTCCAGTGATCCCAATGTAACTCTTCATGACATGCTGGCCTCTAGCAATCTCTTAGCACCATGCACATACTGCTGTACTATAAAATGAGTAAGTTATAGAACTTTGAAAACATTGCCTGCCTGATGATCTTGAGACATTTCATGGTGGGCAGGTCTCAAACTGGTTCATCAACGCAAGGGTTAGACTCTGGAAGCCAATGGTGGAAGAAATCCACAACCTGGAGATGCGGCAGGGGCACAAGAGCTCGGCCGCCGACAAGAATCAGCTCGGCGCGCAGCAGCAAACCCAGCAGCACTCGCCGGACAGCAGCGGGAGGCCCTCGGATCCTTCGAACTCGCAGCAAGGGCAAAGCAGCAGCATGTCACAGGGCCGCGGCGCCCACCACCACCACGCCTCCCGGCACATCCAGAGCGAGCTCTCTCCGATGACCCACGACATGGCGGGACAGGTGAGCTTCGCGTACAACGGCGGCGGGATGGCCGCGCACCACCACGGCAGCATCGCACTGTCGCACCCCCAACACGTGGAGGGCGGCGCTGGGAGCAGCGGCGGCGTCTCCCTCACCCTCGGCCTCCACCAGAACAACCGGGCCTACATCGCCGAGCCCCTCCCGGCGGCGCTCCCGCTCAACCTCGCGCACCGGTTCGGGCTGGAGGACGTCAGCGACGCCTACGCGATGGCGGCCTCGTTCGGAGGCCAGGACCGGCACTTCACCAAGGAGATGGGCGGCCATCTGCTCCATGACTTCGTTGGGTGATCGATGAACAAACACATGCATGGTTGCTCCATTGCTGGGCTCGTCGGCATGCAACATGCAGATGAGATATTGTACGCTGGCTGATCTTGTCCACGTGTATTGTACTAGAAGTAGGATGATGAAGGAAAACAAGCTGGGTGCATTGGTACATTTGCCTCTCGTTTAGACCCTGGAATGCTGTCAATATTTGACAGTGGGGCTGCATGGAGAGCATGCAGTGCAGAGAGAAGTACTACCTTTAAAAGGCCTGTTGTAGCATGCAGTTCTTCCCTATTTGTTCTGATCCTAGATTAAGCTGCCTTATTAACCATGTACCCCCATTGATCGACTTGCATATGCGAGTGCTCCCACCGTGGCAAATAAAGGGTGCTCCATTTATGAATTTATCTTTATAAGCTAGGCTGCAAATTTTATCTATCCATCACAGTAATCTAAAGATTCTACTGATCTACAGCGAGTGCCGAAGCTTCAACGTGTATTGTAGCACTAGAATATGACTGTGGACTGGATAGATAGATAGCCTTATCTTCTCTGATCTTGCGTAGTTAGCCTTTCCCATGTACCCGTATTAAACTAAGAAATCAGGTGGTGGGGTGTTTAACGAGTGATCTTGTTGCATCCTTAGATGGAGTAGCCTCCTAAAGCCTGGACAAGACATGATCTGCTAAACTTTCACTGGCATCCTTCCTCTGTTAACAACCCTAACAACATCTGTCACGGGCTGATCCGCGCCTGCCTACTGTAGGACATCTCCGCTCCTTGATCGATGCACTAAACAACTCGCCGTTTACTGGCCATGGGGGAGGCGCCAGCGCCATGATGAAGAAGGGTTCTTTTTTACTCCTCCCCAGGGTAAGAGAAAGAAAAATAAGGGCCCATGTTACCTGGGATCGGTTCTCCACGGCCCTCGGTTCCGCAGCATCTGATTTGACGTACGCTTTGGTGACTGGTGAGTGAGTACTGCCACTCCAGTATGAACAGCTGGGGGGGCTCCATGGAGCTGCTTCTTTTTTGCGTGGAGGGGATCCATGCACGTCACTCACCACCTGCTCTACTACTACTTCTCAGTTCTTACCCAAAAGTAACCACTGCTCTTGGTTAAAAAGGGCACTGTTCTTTGCTAGAGTGCTGCTAAACTTTCTTTTCTAGCTGTAGGCTCTGCATGCGTTGCATTGCATTGCCCTGGTGCAGCATGCATGGGTATATTATTGGCCTCTGATTCTGCATGCCTACTGAAGAAATGTCATGCGCTGCCTTTTGCCAGCCCCATGGCCATGGAATCCATGGATGGAGATAAAGCTGGTGGTAGGAAAAGACTGGTAGGAGTAGGAGGGGTATGGGCTATCATTGCCACTCATGGAAGGGGAACTCGAGTTTAACTCGCAGCTCCATCCTTTATGTTTGAGAGAGGAAACAAAGGCGTGCCGCCTGCATCTGCATGCGAAGAAGTATATTCCTCCCTCTTTTCTCTTGTTTTTGTTCTTGATTGAGGTGAAAGAGAACCAGACGTGGGTGAACTCAATTGTCAAATCCAATTCACGTATTACGTACTACCTCACGTCAACGCCCCCGGCTTGAACTCTAAGCATCTTGGGCGCAGGCGCGGATCATACGTTACAGGGGAAGGTGATGGGACACCGGGTGTGCTGGTCTTAGGTGCTTTCTTCCTGAATTTTGTTGTCAATTTTCCTTTGTCAGCAAACTGACGGCTTATATTTGCATCCCATCCCATCATATCTATATCTTTTCAACTACCTACGGAGGTTATAAAGAACGCTCTTCAAACAGTTTAACTTTTAATTTTGGCGAATTGTAGGGTCTCTTTGATACCAAAAATTGCAAAAATGCAGAAACACGAAATACATGGACTGAAATGTCATGCACAACTGAAGAAGTTGCATGGCTTGTCATGCTGGTCCACCAAATTTTCCAAATAAAGTGGTTAAGAATTTAAAATGTCTCTTACCGCAAGGTGAACCCCAATGATTCAACTCAAGACATTATTGACAAGAAGAAGGCCATGAAGGGAGGGAAGGCATATGCAAAAAAAAGGGAAACTCCACTGGTGCCGTGAGTTGCGAGCTTATATGCTAGTGAAAATGTTGGAATTTATGATAGCTTTTGGAAGGAAAAAATGTGTCCTCCCTTGCTCTTATCACCTTGTAATAAGATGGAATCTGAATTAACTCGGTTGATGTATGATTCTGAGTTGAACTTCAAGTCTTTTGATGTCTCTGAATTTATATTCATGAGAAAGTTTCAGTCTGCTTGATCCTTGTTTCCTTACGGACAGAACTCAGAACATCCTAAACTAGAATATAAAGGAATTAACTCCAGTAATAAGTGGCTTGCTCTTTCTAACAAGATAGAGGAGTGTGGCTTTTCCATTATCTGCTTACAAGAAACTAAGAAAGAACATTTGGTGCATAGTTAAAGAACTTTTGCCCAAGGAGATTCAGCTTTTTTGACTTTGTGCCTTACGTGCGAGCTTCTGGGGGTTTGTTATCATCTGGAATGATAGTATATATCAAGGACAAACTCTATTCCAAAATGAATTCTCTATTTCCATCCAATTTTCCTCAAGTTGGGTTCTTACAAACATCTATAGGCCTTGTAAAGGGGAAGCTAGAACCAATTTCATCAATTAGTTCAAAGATATAGATACCAGATGATACTGACTGGTCATTGTGGGTAACTTCGGTTATATTAGATACCCTCATAATATGAATATTGGCAATAGTGATACTAACAATATGTTTACAATTCAATGAGGCCATGAATAACTTAGCTCTTGTGGAAGTCCCTCTTAAAGGCAGAAATTTTATTTGGTGGATTGTGCAAGAAGCTCCTTTTTTAGAAAGACTAAGTTGGTTTTTTACCTCATAAGGTTGGACGACTAATTACCCAAGTACTATTGCTCCGCCTCTTTCAAGACCTATATCTGATCATACCCCCTGCTTTATTCAGATCGGTACTTATGTTCCCAAATCCACTCTTCTTTAGATTTGAGAACTATTGGTTGTAGTGTCATGACTTCAAAAATATGGTTCAAAATATATGGGATCAAGATATTCTAGAAGTTGATAATGCCAAGATCATCGCAACAAAGTTCAAGAGGCTCAGGAAACGATTGAAAATCTAGTCAAAAAATCTCTCCAACCTTTGTACAGACATAAAGGTTGCTAATGAGCTCATCTTCCTATGAGACCTAATTGAGGAATACATAAATTTAAGTACAGTTGAAGCTACCGGTAGAGCTATAATTAATGAACATCTGCATAAGCTGCTTTCCCATCAGAATATTTATCGGAAACAGAGGGCCACGATTACATGGGTCAAATGAGGTTACCAATTTTTTTGAAGCAAAAGCAACTATTAAACACAGGCACAACCAGATTTCTATGCTACAAGGTGAACATGGATCTGAACTCTATGATCACCTTCCAAAAGTTACTCTGCTCTGGAGGGACTTTAAAGCTAGGTTGGGATCTTCCTACCCTGCTAGTAGTTTACTGCAGCTCAACTCCCTAATTCACAAGCATGATGATCTCAGCTGTTTGGAGCCCCCCCCCCCCCTTTTTGATGATGTTGTATTACAACTTCCAAGTGATAAATCTCCTAGCCTGGATGGATTTAATGGTGCTTTTATCAAAGCACATTGGGGAATTATTTGCAAGGACTTCTATAAGCTTATTGAAGATATTTTATTTTGGCAGAGCAAGCTTGCTTGGTATCAATGCCTCATTCATTACCATTATTCCTAAAAAATATGCTCCTTTAAATGCTAATGACTTTAGGCCCATCTCTTTGCTCAACTTCATTATTAAGATCATAACCAAACTGCTTGCTAATAGACTTTAGAAAGTGATCTTGCAGTTAGTGCACACAAATCAATATGAATTTCTCAACACAGAGCTATTCAAGACTACCTTACTTGGGATTTTGAGTATCTCCACTAATGTCATCAATCCAAGAAACAAATCCTAATTCTAAAACTTAACTTTGAAAAGCTTTTTATCTGATTAAGCACAATACCATCCTTGCGATTTTGCAAGCTATAGGCTTTGGCCTTAAATGGATGCTAGATGAAAATGATTTTCTCCTCTGGTACTTCTTCAGTGTTGCTAAATGTCATACCTAGCAAAATCTTCCACTTCAAAAGAGGCACTAGTGCAGAGTCGTGCTATAAAAACGATTTTAACCCCCTTTCCGTGATGGAGTTTTAAACCGTCGCCTTACTAGTGTGGGTGATAGGGGGTCCTTCCCACATGACCCAGAAACCGTCGGGGATAGGTCCTCCGGTCACACACGCTAGGCAAAATGAGCTCGTGTGTGATCGGACGAGACATTGGAGACAATTATGTAGGCCCAATCATTTCATTTCATATGTACATCCCACAAAGTGAATCCCAGAAAAAGTTTCCATTTGTATGTATATATCACACGATTTTTTTGTGCAAACATTTGTGCAAGGTGGCCTAACGCAAACAGTTCTCTCACCAAAGTCATGTGTGATTCTTCATTGATCCAACACGCCTAATTTCTAGAAACCGTGTGGGTTGTCTGAGTTCATCGCCCACGGTGTTGTCTGATAAACGTCTGCAAGAGAAAACGCCAATAAGCAGGATAATTAGCCTATTACTGATAATCGATTCAGTAATCAAATTGATATTTCTTATAAAACACACCATATATTTCATATCTGTATTATGGCAACTAGGATTTCATAATTGAATTACATCTGATAACTTCAGCACTCAATTACACCATATAGGCATATAGCTAGCTAGCTAGGCCATTACACAACAACACCAACTTTCACATGCAACATCGAAAACCTTTGGAAAGTAGCATCATATACGGTAAATAGACAGATGAATCTCTTCCAGGAAACTGCAGAAGCGGAAAGCAAATATTGAGCCTTCAGTGATATGAATGTTCTTGCAACTTTAGGCTAGTGACTATGGATAATTGCCCGCCCAACCTTCATCCTCTTTAGGAACACTTCGATATTGTACCGTAGGTGTTGAATGGATACCTTCGCCGCCTCTTGACCATGCAGGTGGTTTGAGAGGTGATCGTCAGTGAACTACTTTGGAAAGGACTGGAAACAAAGATATGCATAAATAACTATTCTAAATTTTGAAATGGCACAAGGGGAAAAAACAAGGTAAAAGAGTTAGTACCATTCTATAGTTGATTGATGTCTCCTTCATTGTGCAAACAAAGATCTTGATGTTATTCATCGCAAGTTTCTTTATCCTAACAATCTTTCTTAGTTTCTTGACTTGACAGATATTCATGGATATCTCATTTCCCCATATGCAAGATGGGTCGAACAGTGGGTCTAAACCTCTGCTAGCAGGACCTACATGTGCAAGACCAAATTGTTAAAAATCTAAATATTAGAATGATTCCTGCAACTGCACAATAATGTGCTATTAGCCAAAGGACCATGCATGTGCAAACCTCGATGGTAAATCTCATTGCCTCCAATTGTTTCTCTGCAATACATATAAGGCAGATCTTGATCAGGTTATCTGAGAGTTGGCATACTATCAGTAGAAATATGTTAATGAAAAATAGACAAATTGCAGATTCAACAGATTAACTCGACTAAGGCCAACCTCATGCCATTGGCGATGAGGCAAATAACAAAGCAACCAAGCCGCTACACACGAACGCCAAAGACCTCTACAACACTACGAAGACCCAAGGATAACACAAACCTTGCTAAACAACTTGGAAATAGAGCAACTGTATATGTTTCTCTTGTATTTAGTACAGCCAAACTCAATTTATTTCTCACATGCATAACAATACAAACTGTACCCACGACAAATGAACATCAAATTGCAGAATTGAACCAAACAGTTAACTGGACAGCGGACCAAATGAACCAAACAGTTGACTGAGCACCACATTGCACAAAAAACCATATACTAGAAGATAAGAGAGTTAACCAAACCAATAATGATTGATAACTACTAGGAAATGAAGAAATTGTTGGACTACACTGTTAACTGAACATTACATTTCAGAAGATCAAATTGCATATTGACATTACATAGGACAATTCACTAGAAGGCACCGGCGGTGGCGTCGAGATAATACTATGAACTGTATTTTAAAGTAGCCAACCGCGTGGTGGCATCGGCGATGGAATCGAAGGCGAGGTGCTCATCCAAGATCTATCAGACGGCACGCATGGCAGCCATCGCGACCTTATCCGCGGGTGCGGCATCGATTTGCATATCCGCTGCCAGATGCTCCCGAGCTCCTCGCTATACTGCGTGCAAAATGGCTATGGGTGGCGCTTATTTGGAGGACGGTGCAGTGATTTGGGCGATAGGTGTTGTGCCATCGGTCAGGGCATGTGGGATGGAGAAGGAGGATGAGAAGGATGGGGATGGGGTGTGGATTACCTGACTATATCGACCAGGCCGCGCAGCAAGAAGAAGGGTCACCGGCAAGGAGGCGGCGCTGCAAGTTAGAAGTGAAGGTTTGAACTTGGAAGGGAAGGAGGAACAGTGAAAATGTGGCTTCTGATCGGGGGAGGGGCGGGGAGCTAGATATTTCCACGGTTGCTGAAAATTTTCGCTCGGTGCCGCGAGAAACTGGCATGAGCTGTGGTTGAAGTGCGGGCGGTGGACTATAGATGACGAAACTTCCGGCGTAAGCCAGACAAGAGGGTGCACCAAGATATTTTATATCACATCGCACACGATTCTTGCTAGTAACCTCTGTGGTGTACCTAATTTATTCATTTTGATTTGAAAGACAAAATTGTGTTACAGAGGGAGATGACGGTGTTTGAATTGCTAGAACATTTATCTGTAGTGAACATGCAACTATATGAGTGTCGTGTTAAAATTTGGAATTATTCAGGGTTCGTTTGGCCATTTTAATACATTAATTGAGTTTCTAGGCATTTAATTTGCATAATTCAATTTTGAATTACAAGCACATGCTCGGGTGCACCGAAATGAGTTGAAAAATCATATATGTGTCCTTGGGTGAATGTTTAGGTCCCATGCAAGAAATGGGAATGAATTTCAAACACCTATGCATCGTGCCTCGGCTGGAAACATTGAGATACTTGGTTTTTAAATTCCTGTAAATCCAAAAATCGCCTGAAAATCACGGATCTTGGCACGTTATCATGAAATGCCACCAACATGCTGTGGTAAAAAAATTGTCCGATTTGGGACAAGTTTTGGGGTAATCTTCTTACAAAACAGAGCTTCTCTCAAGAAGCCTCATGGTTCCGAGAGGGGACGTGACACCTTTGTTTGTGAAACGACATAGACCGCTTCTTCCCGCCTTGATTTTTTTACAGAGGCAAAATAGACCAATAGGAGTATCGTGCTAACTTTAGGAATTAATCCGGGTTTGTCTAGCCTTTTTATACATTAACTGAGTTTTATAGGCATTTAATGTGCATAATTCAAATTTGAACTACATGCACATGTGTAACGCCCGGATGGTTTGCACAGTAAACCTAAGTTTCTAATCGTGGTTTCGAAGCTGTCAAAAAAAAAAAAAAAAAAATAAAAAGAAAACGGCCGGAGGGGATAAAACCCCAACCGCCCAAAGCCGCCCCCTCCCCACTCCCCGTGGCCCATCTCCTTTCCCTCCCTTGGGCCAGCCCATGGGCCACCAGGCCCACCGGCCAACCCCACTCTCCCTTATCCCCACCCGAGGGGAACCCTAGCCCTCCCGATCCCCACTTCCTCCCCACTCGCGCCCCCACCTCCCCGATCCGATCGGGCTCGGCGCCTCACACCGCCTCGCCTCCCGACGGCCTCCCTCGCCGCTGCTCCACACGGCCCCCGCCGCCGCCCCCTCGCCTCCACCGCCCGGGCGCCTCTCCTCCGCCCCGACCGAGGCCGAGCGGATCATGGGCCTCGGCGCCCCCTCGCCCTCGGCCAAGCGTGCCTCCCCGCCTCCTCCCTCACGGATTGCCCTGAGCTCCCTCAAGCGCCGCGCCCGAGACCTCAGAACCCCGTGAGCTCGACCTCTCTCTCCCTCCCTCGTCTGGCGTCCCCCCTCTCCGGCTCCCTCCGGTCCCCTCCGACCGCCCCGGACTCCGACGCCCTCGACCCTCTCCCCTTTCCCCTGCCCTGCGCCGCCCAGACTGATTGACCCTGGTTGCGCCGGGCATACCTGGTTCGCCCTTCGCCCCACCACGCGCCTCCCTCTCCCGCTCTCTCTCCCCCCCTGGCGCGCTCTCGGCGGCGTGCAGCCCTGACCCCCCCGCTCCTCGATCGATCCCTTCCTCCCGACAAGGCGCTCGGCCCCAACCCCCTCAGACTGCCTCCTGCCCCCCCTCACAGGTGGCTGGCTTGGGCTGGCGTGGTAACGGCCACCTCGGCCGCCCACGCCCAGACTGGCCGGGTCACCCGATTCAGGCAGCGCCTCCCTCATGACGTCAAGACCATTGGGGCCACGTGTTCTCGACTAGGGGCCCCACCCCAAAACGTAAAATAAATGTTTTAATTTAATGTAATTGAAAAATGATTTAAAAGTAATTAAATTAATTAACTAAATAATTAATTAATTAATTAATTGGATAATTAATTAATCTAATTAATTTTGGATTAGTTAAACCTAATCATTAGCTAATTAATTGGGTAATTAATTAAACTAATTAATCCTCGGATTAATTAATGCTAATCATTAGTTAACTTAATTAACTAAGTTTAATTAATCTGATTAGGTTAATTAAGTAATTAGTGTATGACATGTGGGTTCCCACTGGCAGGTTGACTTAGTCAACCTGTTGGTCGATGACGCCAAGATGACCTCATGCCGATGTCATAAATGTTTTTTTTGAAATTAATTAATTAATTAATTAAAATTCCGAAATTAATAAAACCTTTTATAATTATAACTTTTAACCGTGGAGTCTGATTAAAATAATTTCAACATGAAAGTTGCTCGTAACGACGAGACGATTCCGGATCACGCATCCGTTCGTCCACCGCACGCCTCTAACCTATCGAACCCGCAAACTTTCTCCTCCGTTCATCTGTTCGACAGACGTCCTAACCGGATAACTTCCTGATACCTCCCCTAAACCAAGACCCTCTTACCACGTTAGGGCACGCCTAGCATCGCTTCTTGGCATGTCATGCATCGTTATGCATCTGTTATCGTATTCATTGTTTCTTCCCCTCTTCTTCGGTAGACTACGAGACCGACGCCAGTACCGTGCTCGATTACACAAGGTCGACGATCACTCTCTTGCCGAGAAACCAGGCAAGCCCCCTTTTGATCATCCCGATATCGCCCATTCTATTCTCTCATGCTTGCATTAGATTTTGTTATCAGTATTGTTTGCTCCTATTACATTGTATAGCCTGCTTATTGTAACCTGCTTTGTTACCTACCGCTTATCCTAAACCGCTTAGTATAGGTTGGTTAGAGACCCATCGCTGACCCCCACCTTGTCCTTGTTGCCCTCGCTTCATCATTGAAGACCCGATCAACGGAACCGAAGACCAGGCCCCGACACCGCACATCACTTCTCCTTAGTTGCTCGACACTACTAGGTTACAATCGAGTACCGAGGGTGAAACCTCTGCAAGACTTCCGATATTAACCTCAGAGTATAGTTATCCGGTTGTGGTCATCGAGGGTGATTCTCTTTAACCACTTCCGACACGACTTGTCGTGGCAACCCTCAAGTGTGGACCTCGAGGGTGAATCCTCTTATGTTCACGTTGACGACTACATTGAGTGGAATACACCGAGGGTGATTCCTCGTGTTTTCCCCTTGATGTTTGGACTCACGGTTACTTGGCCTGTTACCACTGTTACTTGGAAAGACGGGTCGACCCTGAGAGGTACCCGCGCGTGCTTAATTGCGAGTGATGTGGAGACGGGTTGACCTGGATGGTGCCCGCGAGATACTTACGAGGCGTGGCTGGCATTCCTAGCCCTTGCCACAAGTCCTCGAGACGGGCAACGGGTCACATCTTCGTGAGTTCTCGCTTGTTACCGCTGCCCTAATCCACTACGATTTGGATATTTGATCCGAGGGGCCTCGCCCGATAGCACTAACCATCACGTGGGCTAAGTATGGGCGTTCTCGTCAGATACATCAGCCGAAGCTTACTAGACGTCGGCGAGCGGGCGCGCTACCGGATTGGGCTGGAACGCTGTTAGGCTAGGTCTGCTTCCGGCCGCCCGCAACGCAGTGAGTTCCCGGGAGATGGCCCATGACCCCGGGGCATAGGTTTAGTCCGCGTCTGGCCTCTCTATTAAGCTTCAGGTCGGGTTGCGGCGATTGTTTGGCCGAGGCCGCATGACCCCGGAAAGTGTGTCCGCCGGAGTTAAGCGGCGTGGTGGGTAAGTTGGTGCACCCTGCAGGAAGAAAACATCTATCGATAGCCCGTCCCACGGTAACGGACACTTGGAGTTGTATCCCGATCGATACAACTAGAACTGTTACTTGAGATGAGACATGGATATGAGCAATGGATTGCGATGAGGATTGGTTTATGATGATAATCGATAGTATGGTTTCGGGATTTCTTTCTCGCAGGAGTCGAGAAAGGATCTCTCGCCGAGGTTGATAACACTACTGCTCATCGTAAGTTATGATACTCTATTCCTCTTGTTTGCTGCAAGATGGTGATTTTCCTAAGATGCTAGTCTTCGTAGGACTAGGCCTTCTCTCTATTCGGCATTCTGCAGTTCAGTCCACCGATATGGCCTTTACACATATACCCTTGCATATGTAGTGTAGCTCCTTGCTTACAGTACTTTGGATGAGTACTCACGGTTGCCTTGTTCCCCTTTTTCCTATCTCTACTCGATTGCTGCAATCGGACGATGGAGACCAGGATCCGCACGCCACCGCCTCGGCGACTACTACTGCGAGGCGCCTACTACTACGCAGCAGCCCGGCGACGACCACTGAGAGGACCTAGGAGGATCCTGTGCAGAGGCCTGTCCTCTTCGATCTGTATCCCAGTTTGTGCTAGCCATCTTATGGCACCTTGTTTAACTTATGTCCGTACTCAGATATTGTTGCTTCCACGACTCGCCTATGATCGAGCACTTGTATTCGAGCCCTCGAGGCCCCTGGCTTGTATTATGTTGCTTGTATGACTTATTTTAATTGTAGAGTTGTGTTGTGATATCTTCCGTGAGTCTCTGATCTTGATCGCATACATTTGCGTGCATGATTAGTGTACGATTGAATCGAGGGCGTCACAAGTTGGTATCAGAGCCGACTGCCTGTAGGAATCCCCCTTCCACACTCCTTGGCCGAAGTCGAGTCTAGACATTGCAAAACTTTTACTAACATGGCTGTGTGTCTTATGGGCACACGTCGCCATCGGGTGGTATTAGGATCTTTTACTCCTCGACCTTTACTCTGGGGCTCTGAACTCTCTTCTACTCGGGTTAAACGATTTTACTAACTATCACTAGGATCCCGTGACCGCTTTCACCCCGAAGATGGATATAGCCTTAGTTGTTTTCGGAATTGTATTTGAACAATTTCCTCACTGTCATTTGACTCCTTTTGAAACATCTTTGTTTTCAGATGGAACCCACGAGGCAGGTCGTGCGCCACACGACGGCCATTGGTGCTCGGGATCACTGCGGTGCTAGCCGAGATGATGACCTATCTGGGTTATCGCTGCACCCAGTACACCGCCTATGAGGAGTACCAGACTACAACCAGGGAGCGATGCAGCGCCATCGTCCACCTCTACTCTCGAGTACGAGTCCACTCATCGCGGCCGCACACCGCACATGGTGTTGGAGTGACTATCGATATGGCAGTCCACGATGTTGCTTATGCCTGACCGACACGCCTTCGTCAGAGTATCGAGAGTTGGACACCTCCCCTTCGTGCACATTGCTATCGCGTCGATGTTGGTGAGGAGGGTTACTACACGCTGCCTACACCACTTTGTCACCAGAGAGTTTTTCCACCATCGTAACTTTGTTCGCATGTCGATGGATTGGATCGAGCTAACCGAGCTCTTCGCCACGAGTTGTACATCACCCGTCAAGCACTCTCTACCGTGCTCGACGCTGATGCACCCCTTTGTCCGCTCCGAGAGCTGCTGCTCGCGATCTACCCGCCAGACCGTGATGCCCTGTGGAGTTGGTTGGCCGACGGGAGGCTACTCTCCGCACTTGGTCCTTTCTCGCCACCGGACGCCGGATTCAGCACCAGAGTATCCGCTGCCCTCGTGTCACCGACGTGGAGGACTATCCACCGCCAGACTACCAGCTTTCAGAGCTACACCTACCTCCGCAGCCGCGTGGGACTGATGTAGGCTTGCTTGTTAGCATTTGATGTATTCGCCATGAGCTCATGTGCCGCCTATGATGTAGTAGTCTATGTACTGGACTCTATGTATCGAACTCTATGCATGTTTCCTTTTGTAAGATATGCCAACTACCTATGTAGTTTCCATCATGCTGCTTTCATTATGCGTGTTTCATCATGAATGATTCTTGTCTCTTGCTTATCTTCTCAAATGCTGAACTACCCCTGTTATATATTAGCAGGATGGTTAGGCCAGCAGGTCGTGGTCGTGCTGCCAACCTTCCACCACCGCCTGAGTACATGGCTGGTATGATCCAACAGCTCGAGATGAATCGCCAGTTCATGGAGAACATGATGGCTCAGTTGCCTCGCCCCAATATGAATCAGCACCCAAACGGGACAACTCTGCAGGAATTCATACGCTCGAACCCCAGCAGATACCGCAGCTCAACTCAGCCAGCTGGATGTCGATGATCGCCCGTGACATCACCTATGAGATGGAGTCGCTAATGTACCCCGCCGGCTATGTCACCTTTGCTTCCTTCTTCTGAAGGGACCCAGCTCAATGGTGGGACAGCCACCGTCCGACTCTGCCAGCTGGGACACTCATCACTGGCGGACTTCCAGCTGCCTTCCGCGCCCGCTTCATTCCTCAAGGGGTCATGGACCGAAGAAGCGTGAGTTCCGCAACCTCACCCAAGGCAACAAGATCATAGTTGAAGCCTATCGTGAGAGTTCTTGGACTTGTCTCGCTATGTCAAGAGGATATTGCAATCGATGCACGCAGACAAGAGAAGTTCCGTGACGGACTTCAAGGCGACATCAAGCTCGCACTTCTAGTGCACGACTTTGCTGATTTCGCCACCTTGGTGAACAAAGCTATCAATGTCAAACTGGTCTGCAGGAATACCAGAGCTCTAACAGCGCAACTGTGACACCGCTCATCTTCGGCCCGCCCTCGCAGGAAGCGCAAGATATGGATTCCCAATAGCATGTACCAGCCCAATGCATCCGCTTCAAGCAGAACTATGCTACACCTCGCTCCGCCTACAACTAAGCAGCCAAGCTTCCAGCTCCGCCACCCCATGCTCCTGTTCCACTCCCAATAATGGCTTATGCTTCAAAAGGACAGCCAGTGGCACGTGCTAGAGATTGCAACCAGAGCGAGAATCAGGTGGCCCTTCCAAAGTGGCTGGCCGGAAACAACAGAACCGCAACAACGCTGGCAAGTCTTATGGGAAAGCTCAAAGCCAACCACGTTGAACTGAATGAAGCTCAGACCAGCCTGCCATCGTGATGGGTACCCTTCTCGTAAATTCAGTACCTGATCTGTTTTATTCGATTCAGAGCATCACATTCATTCATGTCTCAAGATTTTGCATTCATGCATGGCCTTAAAAGTTAAGACATGAATGCTTCACTATTAGTACACACCTCAGCGGGCCAATGTCGGACTTCCATGATTTGCAACGACGTCCCGTTGAAATCGAAGGAATGGAATTCCTTGTCTCTCCTATCGTGCTAAAGTCTTGTAGCATTGACCTCATTTTGGGATGGATTGGTTGAAAGCGCATACGGCGACAATCGCTTATGCCACTAAGACCGCCCATCTGCTGCACCTTCGATGAAATCGTAGTTACAATGCTCGCCTGATTCAAAATGCCGAGGCAAGGCTCTATGCATTGAATGCATTGAACGCCGCACCCTCGAGGGAATTGAAAACATTCCTGCTGCTTGTGATTTCCAAGACGTCTTTCTGAAGAACTTCCAGGATTCCTCGCTAGGGCTGTCAATTCGCCATCGACTTGAAACCAGGCACCACCCCTATAGCCAAGCTGCCCTACAAGATGCCGCCGCATGAACTCCTTGAGCTAAAGGAGGAAATCGACAAATCTCTTCAAAGCGGTTTCATTCGCCCAAGTTGTTCTCCTTGGGAGCACCTTCTCTCTTTGTCAAGAAGAAGGATGGGACAAACCGATTGGTTCAAGACTACCGTCCTATAAATCAAGCTACCATTCGAATAAGTATCCTCTTCCTCGGATCAATGATCTTTATGATCAACTGGCTGGTTCGTCGTTGTTCTCAAACTCGACCGAGGTTGGGTTACCACCAGATCCGTGTTCGCGAGGAGGATATCCCCAAGACCGCATTTGTGACTCGCTATGGTTCATACGAGTACACGTCATGTCTTTCGCTTAACCAATGCTCCAGCCACCTTCTCTCTCTGATGAACTATATATTCATGGATTACCTCGACAAGTTCGTCGGGTTTATCCGGATGATATCCCGATCTATTCCAAGAATGAAGAAGAACATGTGAACATCTTCGCCTCTGTCTTTGGAAAAGCTACGAGAGCATCAACTCTATGCCAAGTTCTCCAAATGTGAATTCGCTTCCCAAGTAACCTATCTTGGGCATGTCATTTCTAAGGATGGTATTGCCGCCAACCCTGAACGAGTTCAGGCTATTCTCGATTGACTCCTCCAAGAACGCATAAGTCGAAGTTTTCTCGGTCTCGCCACTATTGCCGCCGATTCGCCGAGAACTTCTCCAAGATTGCCAGTGCCTCGACTAATCTATTGCATAAAGGCGCCAAGTTCCAATGGATGATAAGTGTCGAAAGTTTCCAGAACTCAAGGACAAGTCGACAACCGCCCCATGCTAGCTCCTCCCGATACTAAGAAGGACTTCGTTATATATCGCGACGCTTCGTCAAGGATTAGGCGGTGTCCTAATGCAAGAGCGCAAAGTGGTTGCTTATGCCTCTCGACGATTATGCCTCACGAGGAGAACTACCCAGTTCACGACCTCAACTTGCTGCTGTCATTCATGCGCTAAAGCAATGGCGACATTACCTTCTCGTAATCGCTATGAGATCTACACCGACCACCAAAGTCTGAAGTATCTGTTTACTCAGCCGGACCTGAACCTCCGGCAAGCAGAGATGGATGGAGACTGCTGCAGCACTTTGATTTGGGAATTTCCTATACGCCGAGCAAGGCTAATGTGATGGCTGATGCCTTGAGCCGCAAGTCTTCATCAGAACCACCTTCAGTTCACAAAGTTCAGCCTCACTTGTTGAGGAATTCAGCAGCTGAACCTCCATATCGTTCCTCCGTGCACTCGCGCCCCCTCCTCCGGAGTTCCGCAAGATGAATCTCCGTGTTGTTCCTCGTGGATCCTCTTTACCTGGCTGTTGAACCCGATCTCTTGGGCACCATAAAGACAATGCAGGATCTGACTCGAGGTCTACAAGCTTAAACAGACGTCGTGAAGGGAAATCCTCATCCTTCACTATTGTCGATGATGGCGCCTTGTACTTCAAAGGCCGCCTAGTGGTACCTTGCAAGCAGGACAACCTGGATATGACTCAAGGTTATGCAAGAAGCTCATGATACGCTCTATGTATCCACCCCGGCAGTACCAAGATGTATCAAGACATTCGCCGAGATTCTCGTGGTCTAATATGAAGGTGACATTGCTCGTTATGTTTCGAGTGTGACGCTTGCCGTCAGATCAAAGCAGAACATCAAAGGCCCGCTGGAACTCGCAGCCTATCTCTATTCCCGAATGGAAATGGGACCATGTTGAAATGGACTTCGCCACTGGTTTTCCCAAATCGCAGAAAGGTAATGATGCTATTCTTGTCGCTCATTGACCGCTTTCTAAAGTTGCACATTTTTCGGCGGTCAAAGAAACGATCATCGCTAGCCAGCTTGCAACGCCTATATGTCCGAATTGTTTCACTTCACGGTATTCCACTGGTTATCGATTCGGACCGTGGCAGCTTATTCACTTCAAGATTCGGGCAAGTTTCAAGAAGCTATGGGGACTCATTTATCTTTCAAGATCGCTTTTCATCCGCAGTCTCAAGGGCAAGTTGAACGTGTCAACCAAATTCTCAAGACATGCTTCGAGCTTGTGTCGCCTCATTCGCAAGAAATGGGAGGAATCTCTCCCGATGCTGAGTTCTCTTATAATAATAGCTTTCAAGCTAGTCTCAAGATGGCCCTTCAAGTGTTATATGGACGAAAGTGCCAACCCTCCGAACTGGTCAAATCGGGAACGCCCACTCTTCGTCCGGATATTATCCAACATGCCAAGAACAAGTCCGCATTATTCGCGAGAATCTCAAGACCGCTCAATCGGCTAAAAGAGTAATTATGACCGCATCACAAGGACATGGTCTATCAACTCGCGAAAAGGCCTATCTTCGCTACACCAATGAAGGGTGCTCACCGCCGGAATCAAGGGCAAGCTAGCTCCTCGCTATATTGGCCCTTTCACTATTCTCGAAAGGCGGAAAAGTCGCTTATCAACTGGAGCTTCCTTCAACCTTCTCGTGTTCACGATGTGTTCCACGTGTCCCAACTCCGTCGCTGCTTCAAGGACCCAATCCGAGCAAAGGACCATGAAGTGCTCGAATTGCAACAGACCTCTCCTATAAAGAGCATCCGTCCGCATTCTCGACCAAGCTGAACGCCGCACACGCCGGAAGGCGATCAAATTTCAAAGTCCAAAGGGTCGAATCACTCAAGATGAAGCCACCGGGAACGCGAGGATCGTCTACGAGATGAATATCCCGACTCTTTCCTTCTACCTCCTAAATCTCGGACGAGATTTCTTGTAGTGGAGGAGATTTGTAACGCCGGATGGTTTGCACAAGAAACCTAAGTTTCTAATCGTGGTTTCAAGCTGTCAAAAAAAAAAAAAAAAAAAAAAAAAAAAACGGCTCGGGGGGGATAAACCCCAACCGCCCAGCAGCCGCCCCCTCCCCACCCCGTGGCCCATCTCCTTTCCCCCCCTTGGGCCAGCCCCATGGGCCACCAGGCCCGGCCCACCGGCCAACCCCACTCTCCCTTATCCCCACCCGAGGGGAACCCTAGCCCTCCCTGATCCCCACTTCCTCCCCACTGCGCCCCACCTCCCCGATCCGATCGGGCTCGGCGCCCGCCGCCACCGCCTCCCGACGGCGACCCCCTCCCGCTGCGTCCACACGCCTGCCCCCGCCTCGCTCCTCCCCTCCGCCTCCACCGCCTGGGCCCCCCTCCTCCTCTGCCCCACCGAGGCCGAGCGGATCATGGCTCGGCGCCCGGCGCCCTCGCCCACCGGCCGGCGTGCCTCGCCTCCTCCCGCGGATCGCCCTGAGCTCCCTCAGGCCGGCCGAGACCTCAGAACCCCGTGAGCTCGACCTCCTCTCTCCCTCCCTCGTCGGCGTCCCCCCCTCTCCGGCTCCTCCGGTCCCCTCCGACCGCCCGCGAGCTCCTGACGCCTCGACCCTCTCCCTTTCCCTCATGGCCCTCTGCACAGACTCATGATTGACCTCCGCGCCCTGGCGTCGCCGCTTCGCCCGCCACCGCGCCTCCCTCTCCTTCCTCTCCTCCCCCGGCAGGCGCTCTCGTCGGCTGGTGGCGCAGCCCCGACCCCCACGCTCCTCGATCCCCCCTTCCCGACAAGGCGCCGCCCTTGAACCTCAGACTGCCTCCTCGCCCCCCTCACCTGGCGTGGCTCGGCCGTGGCCGTGGGCTGTGGCACCGCCACTCGGCCGCCTGCGCAAGGCCGGTCGGGGTCGTCATGATCAGGCGCCCGCCCTCCTCATGACCTTGACCATAGCCACGTGCCCTCGACTAGGGGCCCCACCCCCAAAACGTAAAATAAATGTTTTAATTTAACAGAATTGAAAAATGATTTAAAAGTAATTAAATTAATTAACTAAATAATTAATTAATTAATTAATTGGATAATTAATTAATCTAATTAATTTTGGATTAGTTAAACCTAATCATTAGCTAATTAATTGGGTAATTAATTAAACTAATTAATCCTGGATTAATTAATGCTAATCATTAGTTAACTTAATTAACTAAGTTTAATTAATCTGATTAGGTTAATTAAGTAATTAGTGTATGACATGTGGGCCCCACCTGGCAGGGTTGACTTAGTCAACCCTGTTGGTGATGACGCCAAGATGACCTCATGCCGATGTCATAAATTTTTTTGAAATTAATTAATTAATTAATTAAAATTCCGTAAATTAATAAAACCTTTTATAATTCATAACTTTTAATCAGTGGCTGGATTAAAATAATTTCAACATGAAAGTTGCTCGAGCAGCGAGACGATTCCGGATCACGCATCCGTTCGCCCACCGCACGCCTCTAACCTATCGAACTCTGCAAACTTTCTCCTCCGGTTCATCTGTCTGACAGACGTCCGGAAGCGGGATAACTTCCCGGATACCTCCCCCCCTAAACCAGTACCCCTCTTACCACGTTAGGGCACGCCTAGCATCGCTTCTTGGCATGTCATGCATCGTTATGCATCTGTTATCGTGTATTCATTGTTTCTTCCCCCTCTTCTCTTGATAGACTACGAGACCGACAGCTGCGGTGGCCGGTTCGACTCACAAGGTTGTGATCACTCTCTCTTGCCGAGCAACCAGTGCAAGCCCCTTTTGATCATCCCGATATCGCCCATTCTATTCTCTCATGCTTGCATTAGATTTTGTTATCAAGTATTGTTTGCTCCTATTACATTGCATAGCCTGTTTATTGTAACCTGCTTTGTTACCTACCGCTTATCCTAAACTGCTTAGTATAGGTTGGTTAGAGACCCATCAGTGACCCCCACCTTGTCCTTGTTGCCCCTGCTTCATCATTGAAGACCCGATCAACGGGACCGAAGACCAGGCCCCGACACCGCACATCACTTCTCCTTAGTTGCTCGACACTACTAGGTTACAATCGAGTACCGAGGGTGAAACCTCTGCAGCACTTCTGATATTAACCCTGTAGTATAGTTACCCGGTTGTGGTCATCGAGGGTGATTCCTCTTTAACCACTTCCGATACGACTTGTCGTGCAACCCCTCAAGTGTGGACCTCGAGGGTGAATCCTCTTATGTTCACGTTGACGACTACATTGAGTGGAATACACCGAGGGTGATTCCTCGTGTTTTCCCCTTGATGTTTGGACTCACGGTTACTTGGCACATTACCCTGTTACTTGGAAAGGCGAATCGACCACGAGAGGTACCAGCGTGCTTAATTGCGTAGTGATGTGGAGCGGGTTGACCGGATGGTGCCGCGAGATACTTACGAGGCGTGGCGGGCATTCCTAGCCCTTGCCACAAGTCCTCGAGACGGGCAACGGGTCACATCTTCGTGAGTTACGCTTGTTACCGCGTTCCTAATCCACTACGATTTGGATATTTGATCCGAGGGGCCTCGGCCCGATAGCACTAACCATCACGTGGGCTAAGTATGGGCGTTCTGCGTCAGATACATCAGCCGAAGCTTACTAGACGTCGGCGTCGGGGCGCTGCGCGCGGATTAATTTGGAACGCTGTTAGGCTAGGTCTGCCTTCCGGCGCCCTCATAGCGTGAGGAGTTCGGGAGATGGCCCATGACCCCGGGGCATAGGTTTAGTCCGCGGCTGGCCTCTCTATTAAGCCTAGGTCGGGTTGCGGCGTATTGTTTGGCGAGGCGGGCATGACCACGGAAAGTGTGTCCTACCGGAGTTAAGCGGCGTGGTGGGTAAGTTGGTGCACCTCGCAGGAAGAAAACATCTATCGATAGCCTGTCCCACGATAGCGGACACTTGGAGTTGTATCGATCGATACAACTAGAACTGGTTACTTGAGATGAGACATGGATATGAGCAATGGATTGCGATGAGGATTGGTTTATGATGATAACTGGATAGTATGGCTCTGGGATTTCTTTCTCGCAGGGAGTCGAGAAAGGATCTCCGCCGAGGTTGATAACACTACTGCTATCGTAGTTATGATACTCTATTCCTCTTGTTTGCTGCAAGATGGTGATTTTCGGAAGATGCTAGTCTTCGTTAGGACTAGGCCTTCTCTCTATTACGGCATTCTGCGATTCGGTCCACCGATATGGCCTTTACACATATACCCTTGCATATGTAGTGTAGCTCCTTGCTTGCAGTACTTTGGATGAGTACTCACGGTTGCCTTGTTCCCCTTTTTCCTATCTCTACTCGATTGCTGCAATCAGACGATGGAGACCAGGATCGCACGCCACCGCCTCGGCGACTACTACTGCGAGGCGCCTACTACTACGCAGCAGCCAGCGGCGGCGACCGGGAGTGACCTAGGAGGATCCCGAGCAGGAGGCCTGTCCTCTTCGTCTGTATCCAGTTTGTGCTAGCCATCTTATGGCACCTTGTTTAACTTATATCATACTCGAGATATTGTTGCTTCCGCTGACTCGTCTATGATCGAGCACTTGTATTCGAGCCCTCGAGGCCCCTGGCTTGTATTATGTTGCTTGTATGACTTATTTTAATTGTAGAGTTGTGTTGTGATATCTTCCCGTGAGTCCTTGATCTTGATCGTACACATTTGCGTGCATGATTAGTGTACGATTGAATCGAGGGCGTCACAACATGCTCCAGTGCACCGAAGCTGGTTGAAAAATTATATGTGTGTCCTTGAGTGAAAGTTTATGTCCCATGCAAGAGATAGGAATGAATTTCAAATATCTAGGCATCGTGGCTCGGCCGTAAACATAGAAAAACTTGGTTTTTAAATTCCTGTAAACCAAAAGTCGCCCAAAAATCATGAAACTTGGCATGGTCTCATGACATGGCACCAACATGTTGTGGTAAAAATTTCGTCTGACTTGGAACAAGTTTTGGTGTAAGCTTCTTACAAAAAGGAGCTTCTCTCAAGAAGCCTCGTGGTTTTGAGAGGGGACGTGTCACATCTATCTGTTAAACGAAATAGACCGCCCCTGTACCTGCCTTGATATTTTTTACAAAGGCAACGTACACCAACAGGAGTTCCGTGCTAAATTTTGGAATTATTCATGGTTCGTTTTGCCTTTTATATACATTATTTGAGTTTTCTAGGCATTTAATGTACATAATTCAAATTTTAACTACATGTGCATGCTCCGGTGCACCAAAGCTGGTTGAAAAATAATATGTGTGTCCTTGAGTGAAAGTTTAGGTCCCATGCAGGAAATGGGAATAAATTTCAAACATCTGGGCATCGTGACTTGGCCGGAAACATTGAGAAACTTCGTTTTTAAATTCCTGTAAATATGGTATTCTCGTCCGAAAATCATGAAATTTGGCCTGGTCTCATGACGTGGCACCAACATGTTGTGGTAAAAATTTCGTCCAATTTGGGACAAGTTTTGGTGTAAGTTTCTTACAAAATGGAGTTTGTCTCAAGAAGCCTCGTGGTTTCGAGAGGGGACGTGACACCTCTATGTGCGAAACGACATAGACCGCCCCTCTTCCCGCCTTGATTTTTTTACAAAGGCAACATAGACCAAGAGGAGTTCTATGGTGAATTTGGGAGTTATTCAGGGTACAGTTTGCCTTTTTATACATTATTTGAGTTTTCTAGGCATTTTATGTGCATAATTCAAATTTGAGCTATATGCACATGCTCAAGTGCACCAAGATGTGTTGAAAAATCATATATGTGTCCTTGGGTGAATGTTTAGGTCCCATGCAAGAAATATGAATGAATTTTAAACATCTGGGCGCCGTGGCTCGGCCGGAAACATAGAGAAACTTGGTTTATAAATTCCTATAAATCCAAAATTCGCCTGAAAATCATGGAACTCACCATGTTGCCTTCACATGGTACCAACATGTTGTGGTAAATTTTTTGTCCAATTTTCGAAGACGCACACATTAACAACCAACAAAGTCATTTTGGAACAAGTGATGTCACATTACAATTGGAAACAGAAGTATTATTGAAACCGTGGGCGTTCTACTTACCATCTACGTGCCGCCACACGTCCCCTTTTTTTATTGGCTAGGAGGCGTCGTGCGGGGTAGCTATTTGAGTACGAGAGGCGTGCAATCAGACCCCTGCGCGTGCTTATCGGGAGGCGAACCCTTTGACCTCCATCTGCCGCCCACCTCTCTCACACCATCTCCATTAATGGCGCCAAAGCCCTTGTTTTATGGCGTGGCTATGTCTCACCCGACTGAGATTTAAGAGAGAAAAAGGAAAATTTGAAAAGAAAATTTTGCACGGATCTTGATGTAAGATCTGAGGACATATATAGCATCGACTGTGACTTATAGCAAGACTGATATATAAATAAGGACGATGACAGTGAATAATAATTGTCTTACATATTTAGGAACATAATTAAAAATGCCACATGCGGCAACACCCGAAATACACAAGGGAATAAGAAAAAGGAAGACGCAGACAACGATTTGGCTTGTTGAACTCTACTTTCTGGATGTGTTGCTGTAGGCCGCGGAGAAGAGTTCTTGCGGTGAGCGGCAATGATCTCTCGCATGTCCTCAATACGCTGCTTGGCAGCATCCACAGATTCCTCCAGCAGCCTTTCTTGCTCGATGCGGAGCATGACAATCTCATCCATAAGTTTCTTGACGGTGACGCCCGTCCTCTTTAACAAGGCAGTGGTCTCATCGTGCTACTTGTCCCTTCCGACGATCCTCTCCCTCAGAAGGTCACGCTTGGTGAGGAGCTTTGCATTGTCCTCCCCTAGTCCCCGGATGACGCCGATAGCATTTTCAAACGAGGCATTCATCTCGTCCTGCAACTCCATCCAGACGGAGATCTGATCCATCAGGTCATCGAGCATAGCGCGCATGCGCCTGTGAGAATCCTCGCTTGCCTGCGAGACATTTTCCCAGGCCTCCGCGGCGCGGGAGGACCTCTCTGTTGCATTCACGGCGCGGAGGGACATCTATGCTGCTTCCGCAGCACGGCCGGACCAGTCTGCTGCATCAACAGCGCGATGGGACCTCTATGCTTCTTCGGCGGCGCGGCGGGACCTCTGTGCTGCTACGGCGGCGCGACGGGACATGTTGGCTGCTTTCGCAGCGAGGCAGTACATCTCTCGTGCTTCCGCTTCCATGCTCGCCTCTCCCTAGTACTAATTTCTCAACCCGTAACTAAATGCGGGCCATGGCGAGCGGAACGCAGCGATGAAAGACTTGTTTGTTTTTGTGGATGAGGAGTTGAGGAGGAATGTGCAGTCATCTTGGAGTAGGTAGTATTTATAATCAAGTACTAATACGCTCCTAATTAAGTGGGAACCCGTTTAGGTTTTGATCGGTGTGAACAAGTTTGCAACTAAATATAGTGTGATAGTTGGAATATGACGGGATGCAAGCTCAAAATTTATTGGCGGTTCTAGTTTCGAAGTGCGGCATGATTCCCGGATGGCGTAACGTGGGCACATGTTCCCGGTCGCGTATGCAGTGTTTGCACCATAGGGTGCACCGCAATAGGCGATGTTAGCATGTCGAATGTTGGGTTCCGGCAGACCCTTAAGGTTCGAACACTGGGGTGCGCACGAAGATCTCTCCCCTACCGATCTACGTCCGATCGCCTCGTGAGATCTAAGCTGAAAACGATGAACAACACAAGGGACACGAGATTTATACTGGTTCGGGCCACCGTTGTGGTGTAATACCCTACTCCAGTGTGTGGTGTGGTGGATTGCCTCAGGGGCTGATGATGAACAGTACATGGGAAGAACAGCCTCGCGAGAGGTGTTCTTGGGCTGGTGCGATGAATTGCTTGGGTGAGTTCGATCTCTCTCTCTCTCTCTCTCTCTCTCTCTCTCTCTCTCTCTCTCTCTCTCTCTCTCTCTCTCTCTCTGCTAGGGCTCTATCAGATGCCTCTACTCTGTGGTGGCTAGCTCTATTTATAGAGGCCCTGGGCCTCTCCCCAAATATTGAGCGGGACGGGCGCCAACAACGGCCATTTTGAAGGGGAACATCTAGTACAAGTTATCCTGACTAAAGTTGGTCTTTGACTGCCAAAAGCACTGGCGATGACGCCGTCTTGGGCTCCACGGTGACCTCCATCCTGCCGCTCGCTGGTCTTGGTCTCGTTGCACTGAAGTGGCAACCTTTGCCTGATGCCTCGGTACTCCACGTCTGTGCTTGCCTCCTTTGCACCAAAGAGGAAACAAGGACACTGCGCAGGCTGGCACCCGCCTGGCCTCGATCGTCATGGCTTGTGTCACGAGCACCTCATGAGGTACCCTGCCTTGATCTCTCCGCCTCCTCGCGAGCCTGTCTGGCGAGGCCGTCCTTGAGGAAGCCTTGCGTCGTCCGCCCCTGAGGCTCGATTCTCTGGGGTCTTGAGTCTTGTCTTGATGAAGATGGGCGTCTTGGGCCAGCACTTGAGCCACGCCGCAGGCGCGGCGAGCAAGTCAGGGACCCGTTCCCGGAAACGCCGACAATAGCCCGGACCCAAAGCGGCGCTCGGACTTGGCTTAGCGGAGAAGGAAGGGTCGCGGGCGCCAGGGGCCCCATCAACTGCGGCCTTAGGCGCCAGCGTGGCGATGGGATTGGGCGTGGGCGTCTCCGCTTCCCCACGCTGCCTCGGCAACTGCTCGACTGACAAAAGGCTGGCTCTGGGTTAGCCTTACCTCATTACCCTCGTTCTCCTTACTCCAGATCCCCTTCCTTGCTCTCTGCCTACCTGCCTCCAAAATCTCCAGATCTGCCGCATTCTTTCTCCTCCGGCGAACTATGCCCCCCCCACAAGACTCCGGCTGGGGCTGCATCGGCCTAGTACTCACCGGCCCTGGTCTCTCCCAATGTGACGAAGAATAATCTCGCCCTCACGCGCCGGATGGCAGCGTTGCAGATCAACGAGTTTGGGGAGACTGCGCTCCATCTTGGCTCCGCCCAGCCGGAGGACAAGGGGAGCACCTTCTATCCCTTCTTCATGAACACCGTCAAGGGTCGAGCGAAGGCCTTGCTGTCGAAGTTCCTCGCCTTCAACACCGCACCCAAGCGAGGCGCTGCCAGCCCCGCAGCTCCAGGAGGTGGGGCTGCCAAGCGCGACTCTACCACGAGCGGTGGCGCGGCCCAGGGTTGATCTTCTCGCGGGCTTTTTCCTGCTTTGATTCCTGCAACATGCACGATGCCTCGTGGAGGCGTTTAAATTTGTGTCTGGTATTGTGCGAACAATTTATGGTGCGTAATATTTATACGGATTTTCTAGATTTTGCGATTTCCTTCCTATTTGCTTGTGTTCTCGTCGGCGGGGCCGACCCGCAGATACCTCAGCCGCCGTTAGCTCTGACCGGATCACTAGGACGGAACTAAGGAGTGAGGGGCCACGTAGCAAGTTAGGCTCCTGAGTCGCGATGCTCAGGATTCCCCCTTGACGCGCAAACAGCAAATAGGGAGGGGACGGAGGAGAGGTTTTTTGTTGTTCTACGTCGGCAGGGTCCGGCCCCGCGCATACCTCAACCGCCGTTAGCCTTTCGGAACTAAGGAGTGAGGGGCTACGTGACCAGTTAGGCTCCTGAGTCGCGATGCTCGAGTCCCCTTGGCAGCTCAAGCAGTCTTCATACCTTGGCTCCGCTCGGGGAGGAGCACGCGATGACCGGGTCCGAGGGACCTGGTTGGGTGGCATGTGCTCGGGCGTGGCCCGGGCGCAGCCCCCGTGTCCAGCCCCTCGCGCGGCACTCCCGAGGGAGGCTTTGCGATGGTGCGGACACCAGGCTCTGGGCTCCCGAGGTTGACACAGCCATGGGCTGCCCTCGATTATTTATCACCGGTCGCGGGCGTGGTGCTTCCGTGTGTATGCAGGCATAGCCGCTCCTCGGCGATGTCGTCAGCAGTGGAGCATGGTGCTTCCAGTGCGTGGGAGGGGCTCCCCTCGGGAGGAGCCCCAGGCGTGTACAGCCCCGCGACGACGTGGCGGCTGCAGTAGGGCTAGGAGAGGTGTATCTGGGCACCCGTGAGCAGTAGCAGGGACTCATGAGGCCCTACCTCAAGGCGGGTTGCGCTGGCTCTGCAGGCCTTTGTGGATGGTATGTTCTGCAAGGTGGTTAAAATGCAAATGCTCTCGTCCTCGGTCCGGCCCTCGAGCAAGCTCAGCGCGCGCTGGTATGACAGTCGCGATGCCGTGGGTCAAGGCCGGGGTGAGGGTGGAGAGCGATGAAAGCCCATGGTCGCGATGCTCGGCGCCCCCTTTAATGTGCAAGCGGTTGCATGAGGAGAAATAGGCCCGTGGTGGGCGGCGGCGATAATCATGAACAGGTCAAGCATGAAGGAGCAAATCAACTTAGGTAGATGCAGGGAAAGCCAAGCACAGGTCGGGCCCGGCGGCAGGGATGATGCAGCCGGCGCCCCAACAAGATAAGCGGAAGATATAAGCAAAGCGGATACATGCGAGGGCGGACCCGCGACACAGGGATGATGCAGCCACGAGGCGCTCCGGCTAAACGAAAGCTGAAAAGAAGTCACGATGCTGTTGTAGAGCGATAGTTGGTGCATTTGGCGGTGCGAAGCGAAGAAGCCGATCCTCACGAGCCCTCGGGACTCGAGCCTCGGGAGGCTCGGGAGGTCAGGCGCCCGTTGAGTCCATCTCCATCTCCTCCGAGGCGTCGCGATGCTTGGCCACGAGCTTCGAGAATGCTCCTCATCGGTATTTGGTGGGCGCGGCCGCGTTCGGCAAGCCAAAGGGCATCTGAGCGAAGCTGTGCGGTGGGCCCGCATAGCGCCCCACGTCGAAGGCGAAGCACTCTGAGCGACTCGATTGAGCCACAGGTAGTCGATCAGACGCACAGCCCACCATCCTCACACGGATGGGGAGCGGCCCAGGTGGCGGCGGTTGCAGCGCATGACTCTCGATTCCTCCAACTCTGGCGGCCTTGGTGATGAACTCCCGAGGGCTGGGTCCTTCTTTCCTTACGCCTTCACGAGGGAAGCGTGGCTGCGCCTCCAAGTTGTGCCCAAGCGCCTCCCTCGTGACCTTGGCAAGGTCGGTGGCTCCCAAGGAGAGAGCCCCCGAGCCCTGCCCGAGGAGGGCGCCGAGCGTGCCTTCCTATGCGATGGAGGGTGGCGCCCCTTGGACGGGCGTATGTCCTGATGTGGCGCCTCCGGAGGTGCCTGCCTCCTAAGGCCTCGATCCAGGTGATGTCTTCTTCTTCTTGGGAGCTGCTCCAGGGAGGTTTCCACTTTTGCTGTCCGGGTCCTCGATCAACGCGGCCTGGAAGGCGCGCTCGAGGGAGCACACCGCATCCTTCTCCTCACAGGGGACCGTGATGACCCCGCTGCTTCCTGGCATCTTGAGGACGGTGTACCCATGGTGAGTCACTGCCATGAACTTGGCCAGGGCCGGATACCCGAGGATGGCGTTGTATGGCAGGCGAATGTGAGCGACGTCGAAGTCAATGAGCTCGGTGCGGTAGTTGCAGCGATGTACAAAGGTGACAGGAAGGCGGACCTGCCCTATCGGGACAGTGGAACCATAAGTGACTCCTGAGAAAGGCTTGGTTGGCTGAAGCTGATCATATGGCACTTGGAGATTGTTGAACGTCTAGACGGACAGAACGTTGAGTCCTGTGCCGCCGTCGATGAGGGTCCTGGTGACTTGCACATTGCTGATGACTGGGGAACAAAGCATTGGGAGGACACCGGTCGTCGCCGCGCACTTGAGCTGATCTGCTGAGCTGAACGTGATGGCGCATGCAGACCACCTGAGAGGGCATGTGGCCTCAAGCTTGGGGAGGACTGCATTCACCTCGCGAGCAAACTGCTTGAAGATGTGCTATGAGGCTGGGGCCTGAGCACCACCCAGGATGCAAGCGATTGCACGTGGCTCTTGGAAGCCCCCAGCCCCCTCGTCCTGATGGTGGTCTTCATTCCTTCTTGGTGGTGGTGGTGGAGGAGGAAGGCCTGCGTTGCCTTGTGGGCGGTCCTCGCGAGGCTGATCTCTCCAGGCTCCCTCGCGAGGTTGGTCCTGCCAGCGGTCCTCGCGAGGTCGGTCACGCCACCCTTGGCGAGGGCCACGATCGTTCCATCGTCCTCCACCTCTTGCTCTGCCTCGGCCGTAGCCCCGATCGTTGCGCTCGGGGTGTCGACCGACGCGGCCTTCTTGCATGGCCCTAAGCTCTTGGCATTCGTTGGTGTTGTGGGTGTGGAGATCGTGGTACACACAGTACCGGCTGCCCTTGGATGACTCCGGCTGGTCCCTGCCGCGCTTGGTGTCTGGCTCCACTGCGAGCACAGCTGCTCCCTTGCGCTTCACATCCTTGGCCTTGGCTTTCTTCTCTTGGGTCCTTCTTTGGGAGCTCGAGAAGGGAGGCGCCCTTCCTCAGCCCTTGCGCACTTGGTCGCCAGGTTGAACAACTCGAGCGTGCACAGATCCTCATGGATTGCCGGCTCCTCCTTCATCTTGGCGTCGCGACGCCATCGAGACGCGCGAAATGATGGCTTCTCGGTCACCACAGGGATCTTGAGGCGAGCATTGTTGAAGCGCTGGATGTATACGCAAGGTCTCTCTAGGCTGCTGCTTGATCGGGCGCAGTCACCCACGACGGCGGACGATCGCGAGTGCCACGGAAGTTGGCGATGAAGCGGGTGTGCATCTCTTTCCAGGAGGAGATCGTGCCAGGAGCCAGGTTCAGAAGCCAGGTGCGGGCACCGTCCTTGAGTGCCATGGGAAACCAGTTCGCCATGACCTTTTCGTCCCCGTTGGCGGCTTCGATGCCCAGCTCGTAGAGCTGTAGGAACTCCGTGGGATCTGCAGTGTCATCGTAGCGAGGAGGCAGGTCAGGCTTGAACTTGCCTGGCTAGGTGACATTGCGTAGCTCGGGGCTAAAGGCACGGCAGCCTGCGGTGACCACCGGAGCCCTCTGCTGATGCTGGGCTTGCTCCTGGAAATTCCCACGCGTCGCCACTTGGAGCTGCGCTGGGTCTTGACGTGGTAGCGCAGGGATGCGGTCATGGCGCACCGGTGTCGGGAGCACGCGAGCACCTTCTTGGGGGCGAGGGATTTCTTGGCAGCTCCTTTCTTGTCACGCATGGCGCCGGACGTGGTGGGTCTCGTCACAGGGGGCGCGCCTTGAAGCAGGCGCCTTCTTGGGGAGGAGGTGGCGGAGGCACCCGATCCCGCCTCCTATGCAGGATGGGCGAGGCAGGAGAGGGGCGGCATAGGAGAGCCCCTGCGGCCAGCGAGCTCGGCGATGCGGGCGAGCGATCCTCCTAGAGTAAATCGACGGGACGGTAGTGCAGGAGCTCATGCGCTAGGAGCAGCGCGGCGTGCGTCGCGTCCGGGAAGCGCGACGGGCGTGGGACGACGAACCAGCTGGAGTCAGCGATGGGGTGGCGGTGCGGCCTTCCCGCTGCCGATGGATGCGGAGCGAGGCCTGCTGCTCGTTCCCCATTGGGCGGTGGCGGCGTTGGCGGCGGCGACGAGGAACGACGGGCGCGCCGACGGCGCCGTCTGGCGACAGCGGCGGCGAGCAACCCGGCGCTTCGGCTGACCCGGTCGGCGTCGACCATGGACCTGACGGAAGATCAAACGCGAACAACGGAAGAAAGATTCGGCGCACCTACTGCGCGCCAAATGCGGATGTTGGGTTCCAGCAGACCCTTAAGGTTCGAACACTGGGGTGCGCACGAAGATCTCTCCCCTACCGATCTACGTCCGATCGCCTCGTGAGATCTAAGCTGAAAACAATGAACAACACAAGGGCCACCGTTGTGGTGTAATACCCTACTCTCCAGTGTGTGGTGTGGTGGATTGCCTCAGGGGCTGATGATGAACAGTACAAGGGAAGAACAGCCTCGTGAGAGGTGTTCTTGGGCTGGTGCGATGAACTGCTTGGGTGAGTTCGATCGCCTCTCTCTTTCTCTGCTAGGGCTCTATCAGATGCCTCTACTCTGTAGTGGCTAGCTCTATTTATAGAGGCCCCGGGCCTCTCCCCAAATATTGAGCGGGAAGGGCGCCAACAACGGCCATTTCAAAGGGGAACATCTAGTACAAGTTATCCTGACTAAAGTTGGTCTTCGGCTGCCAAAAGCACTGGCGATGACGCCGTCTTGGGCTCCACGGTGACCTCTATCCTGCCGCTCCGCTAGTCTTGGTCTCGTTGCACTGAAGTGGCAACCTTTGCCTGATGCCTCGGTACTGCACGTCTGTGCTTGCTCCCTTTGCACCAAAGAGAAAACAAGGACACTGCGCAGGCCGGCGCCCGCCTGGCCTCGATCATCATGGCTTGCGTCACGAGCACCTCGCAAGGTACCCTGCCTTGATCTCTCCACCTCCTCACGAGCCTACCTGGCGAGGCCATCCTTGAGGAAGCCTTGCGTCGTCCACCCCGCGAGGGTCTTGAGTCTTGTGCTGATGAAGATGGGCCGTACTGGGCCACCACTTGAGCCACGCCGCAGGCCGCAGGCAGGCAAGTCTGGGACCCCCGTTCCCAGAACGCCGACACAACGCATGACTTGTTTCATCAATCGTGTGCGCTCGTTATTACCATCATGCATGCTTCTTTTAATTAGAATGTGTGCCCGTCTAGCGCACACACCTTAATCTGTCTAACTATTTTTGTTTATTGTGGCTAATCACAAACAGGTCATCCCGTGTGAAGTGTATGTCGTCAATCGCAGACACCTTGATCTGGCTCACCATTTCTGTTGTGTTGCCTAATTGCAAACAGTACATCCGAGTGAACTGTATGCCGTCAATCGCACACACACCTTGATCTACCTGACCATTTCTGTTGTGTTGCCCAATCAAAAACAGTTTATTCGGGTGAACTGCATGTCGTATATCGCATACACCTTCATCTGGCTGCCCATTTCTGTTGTTACACTCATCGCAAACAGTTTATTCGAGTGAACGATATGCCACACATCGCACACGTAACTATAATCTGAAACATGTTTGTTGTCTCCGCCATCACAAATGTTTTGTATCTTTTTTGACGGTTTGATTACATCACCGTTTGTGATTAATGCATCGCACACAGTTTCGTCGAAGGGTCTCTGATTGTAGTGTCGTATTTGGACCATCCTGCAATAGTGAGGTGTTAGCCAAGGGGAACCTCTTTCTCCCATGCTTTCTGTTTTTGTTGTTGATCTATCGTAAACCATAAACCATCTTTAATGAGGCTGAGACCCACAAACTAATTCAAGCTCCAATTCAAGTGAACACTTATCAATATGTTGTTGATACAATCTTGGTCTTGCATGTTGAGGAAGGTAAGTGATAGGCGGGAACCCGATGAACGATTTCACGCCTGAGGGTGGCCTGATATTCAAGTCGTAGGTTCGAATCGGGAGGGATAACTAGCTGCAAGTAGCCGAGATAACTAGCTTTATACCTGCCAAGGTTGGATGCAACCCGTACGTTGGGGATGGCTGACCAAAGCTACAAGAACTCCGACCCGTTGTCCAAACAATCGCAGAACCACAAACCGGAACTAATCCATGCAAAACGACTGGAACTGTAGAGCACGAACTAGGGGGGGACCAGAGGCTCCTTCTCGCGAATCCGAAAGAACTCACAAGAGCAAAGGTAGCAAGATCTCTCGGATCTCTCTAGCAGTCTTGCTGCATAAGCTTGTAGCTGAAAGGTTTTACAGAAGTTTTTTCTAGAGGATGGGGAAGATGGGGTTTTATAGCAGAGACAACCCCCCTTAGGTAGGTGTGAAAATGATTGCAAAAGTAAGCAGGTTTGCATGGCTTTCTTGGGGGAATAAGCAGTTAACTTTGGGAGTTGTTGGAGAGCTCCTCGGAAATTCGCGAAGCCTTGACAGCCTGGACACCTTCCACAAGAATGACTACAGCTTTTGACTCACAACTCCAAATGATGTTAGGTTTTTTGCATTGGAAAGATAATTTGATGTAGCTTCTGTTGATGTACCCCTATGGTCCCATCTCTCCACCATATGGGTGTGCCACCACGAAACATCAGAGGTAAAAACTGACAGGATCAGCTTCACTTGAAACTTGTCTTCTTCAAACTTGTTTCTCCAAACCGGTTGCTTCAAGAGCTCATAGGTTGTTGGATTTCTTCCATGTGATACCTAAATTCAACCAACAACAATGGAAATGAAAGTGCAGCCATGTGTTCAAGATTGTGGTATGAACTTAAGTTAGCGTTCACCTGGCCATGTGTTTGCTTGATTCGGCTTAGTAATTCTTTCCAACTAAATTGTGCACTTTTCTAAAATGTCGTGTATGATGTACCCATGTGCTAATCATCCTCCTTCCCTTGATGAAAATTCGTCCTCGACACTCTTTGATCTGCAAAAGATAAGTAGAAGGGAAGTAGATAATATCCATGTAAAGAAATAATGCAATCCTCATTTGTAGCTTTCACCTTTGAATTGTGTTGCATCTGATCATGTACTTGTTTTTCACAACTTAGAGTTTGTTCAGGGATGATTTGTGTTGTTTCAATGATCGAGATGTCCTCATCATCCCCCCTCTCTTGAAATGGAGTCGTCCTCGACTCTACCTGATCATAACACAAAAGAAAACATGGCAATACCAAATCATAATGCAAAGGTTTCATCATATACAGATTTTTAGTTTTCAACTTTGCTATCTTATGGACGATGACAACATGATGTTTTGTTCGACTTAGGAGTTCCTTCCAGCAAACATTTTCATGGAGCACAAATTCATAACCAACTATGAGCATGTCCATATCATCCTCCCTCTCTTGGAGAAAAGTCATCCTCGACTTCATTCGCTCTACAAAATTATTGCACGAGGAAAACACAAAGTAACTAGGAAAAGAAAATGATGTATAATCATGTGCAACATTCAATTTTATTTTATCTTTTATAGCTTCTTCAAGATTAACAAAATCATATTGCTGGATGGATGATGTACCAAACAATCTTTCTCTAATCTTATCACGCCATTGCTTCAAAAACTCATAAGTGCATACCTCTGGCTTCATCAAAATGGAAGATCCTTTTTGTTTTACCTCATTGAGTACTTGAATGCCTTTGTGGGAATCAATCTTCACACATGCACCTTGTGTAGTGATCTTCCACGTGCACTACAATCGTTCCTGGATCTCGTCCTCCCATCGTTGCAAGAGAGCTGATAGGTATGACTTTTGCATCTGCACATATTGTAAATAAAGAGAATTTTGTGAAAGGTTAGTAAATGAATACTCCTCTCTCTTTTCATTTGGTGGATCACTCATCTCTTTCATATTATGGGGAAACACCTCAAGCTCACGTTTGGTGGACTCACACAACTCACTAATCCTCTCTCTTGGATGATGTGGTATATTATGTTGTGGTTCACTCGTCTCTCTAATGAGGTGTGGAATGATCTCAATCTCACATTTTGTCGACTCACACAACTAATTAATCCTCTCTCCCTGAATGTGTGGTATATCTAGGTGGAGATCTTGCATTTCTCTAATTTCATGATGAACAATCTGATCCTCACATTTTTTGGACTCACTCACCTCACTTTCCTTATCACTCTCATTATATGGAATTGTGGAAAGTGGACACTCTTCCCCACATTTTTTTTGACGTTCACATCACCTTTATTTAGTCATAAAAGGCAGGGATCTCTGCCGAAAGAAACTGCAAAATACATTCTGGGGGATCATGCACCCAGATCATACTATTATTATTCTCTAATCCTTCCTTTGCTAGCCAATGCGCAACACCATTGGCCGTCCTCCGAATCCATGTCACCTTCCACTCCCTTGTTTCAAGGAGATGTTTAACCTCCTTTATCATTGGCCCCAATGTGGAGAGATCATCATTTGAACTCTGCAGCTTCCGTACCACTTCTAGGCAGTCCATCTCAATATGGACTCTTGCCAGATTAAGTTCTCCTGCCATTTGGGCAGCTCTCTTGCATGCTTTGAGCTCCGCTTGATGCGGATCACCCCCATTGATATAGCTCTGGCACGCCGCTGCTATGAACGCTCCATCTGAATTCCGGAACACCACCCCTCCACCTCCCTTCTCCCCTCCTTTAGTTGTTGCCCCATCGACGTTGGCCTTGACCCATCCATGGTCAGGGACTTCCCATCTCTGCGTTGGTACAGGTCGAGGGGTTTTGATGTTTTGCCATGCGCTTTCTGCCACTCCTCCATTAGCCTCTTGATCATCTCTACCAAGTCCCCGCCTCTTGATCCTCGTCCCTTCCCGCGTGTTATTCCTTGCCATCCACAGAGCATACAAGCCCTGCACCATTATTGCTCGGGCGTCCTCCGTCAGCAGAAGCAAACCATGATGGAGCCATTGTGATAGTGCACCACAGGGCGAACGACATCCGGTGGGATCGCCACGGTGTTCCCAACTCCGAGCACACCAATGTCCAGAATTTTGCTGAATGTGGGCATCGCCAAAACCTGTGAATGTTTGTTTCCTCTCTCCCGCATACCGGACAAAACACCCCGGGCTTTATCTTTCGCCTATGTAACTCCGAGCCCACTGCCAGCCCATTACGGATCAACCTCCACGTGTGTATCTTCATCCTACCCGGCGCCACTGTGTCCCAAAGGCTCATCCATGCTTTGTGGCTCGCTATCGATGATGAGGACCCCGGACTCCCTGTTTTAGCCTTCTTCAGTGTCATGCCAGGGTGATAGGCTGATCTGACCGTGAACTCCCCATTCTTCGTGTAGTTCCATGCGATAAAGTCATCCACCGTCGGCCCCCCCACTGAAATCTGCTTGATATCGCATGCCTCTCCAGGGGGAAACATTAGCTGCAACTTCACCATATCCCACTCTGATCCTGCCTCATTCAAAAGGTCACGGACTGTTGTTATGCCCGGAACGAAGACCTGGCCCAGTGGCTTCAAGCTTCCCTTCCTCGGTATCCAGTTGTCGTGGTGAATTCGTACTCTGGACCCATCCCCAATGCGCCAAATACTCTGGACCCGTCCATGGATTATGCTTCTAAATGTAAAGGACCCTCCACTCTTCCCCACATTTGGTGGAGTCACTCAACTCATTTTTCTTTTCACTTTCAAGTGGTGGGATTTTTGAAAGTGGACACTCTTCCTCACTTTTGGTGGAATCACTCAGCTTGATTTTCTTATCACTCTCAAGTTGTGGGATTTTGGACTGTGGACTCTCTTCCTCACATGAAATTTGTGGCACATGTTTTTTGGATGTTCATACAGTGGTGGTGGTTGAGATGCCAACATTAGGAGTGAGCTTCTTAGGTGAACATGGGCTATGAATCACCGGAGCCGCTCCATCAACCATGGCCATGCTTTGCGATGGGTTGTTGTTGTGCCGATGGGTGCCACAACTTCTCCCTCGAACATGACATCCTTGTTGCACTTCAGGAGCAGCAGTGACACGCCTACGAGAAGCAACACCATGCCCTTGAGCATGTCCTCCTTGCTGCACTTCTTGAGTAGTAGTGACACACCCATGAGCAGCAACATCAAGCCCTCGAGCATGTCTTCTTTGTTGCACTTCATTAGTGACACGCCCACGAGCAGCAACATCATGCCCTTGAGCATGTCTTATTTGCTGCACTTCATGAGCAACAGGGTATTATCGGTGTCGAACCCCATCACCACTTGCTCGAAGACGCTCGTTAAGCCTCCTCTGAAATTCTTGAACCATGTTGCGTAATTCTCGAAACTCAGCGCGTGTGGCCAGGGCTTCTTTTTCCCCTTGATTTTGTCCCCATGCGCTCAATTTAGAGCATGTCATGTAGTGGAGCTAAAAGAAGTGGAACATTATAAATTTTGTGGAATCACACAACCTCACCTCTTACTCACCAAAGTTCTTATGAGTTCACATTAGATTGTGCTTCTCCCAGATGTGTTAAAGCGATTGAAAGACAGGGATCAAAGAACTAGCTTCAGTTTTTGGTGGAGCTCGGTGGGGTAAACAAAAATGGGCTTGTGCTGAAATCAAGTTGATGCAAACCAAGAAAAATATGTGGATGGATCTGCTACACCTTTGCACCACGATCGAAAAACACAACACACAAGCTTGTGGAATTTTTCTATCAAGCTGAAACTTTTGGATCTTACACAACACTTTCTTTTTTCTCTCTTTGATTCTTTTTTGCCACTCTTTTTTTGTCTCCTTTTTTCCAAAGCACAACAACCAAATCTGAAAGCAATTATGAAGATGAACTTGGTGCAGATCTAAAAGATGAAGAACATGCAAGGTATGCAACAACAAGATCTCAGCACCAACAAGGCTTGGATTTATTTTTGGTGGGGCTTTGGACTTCTAGGACAGAAAATATAGCATGAAAACCACTCGATCTAAAGGGATGATAGCAAGATAAACTTGGATAACATATCCTACCGTGTTAACGAAAGCTCTGATGCCAGATGATAGGCGGGAACCCGATGAACGAGTTCACGCCCGCGGGTGGCCCGATCTTCACGTCGTAGGATCGAATCGGGAGGGATAACTAGCTGCAAGAAACCGAGATAACTAGCTTTATACCTGCCAAGGTTGGATGCAACCCGTATGTTGGGGATGGCTGACCGAAGCTACAAGAACTCCGACCCGTTATCGGAACAATCGCAGAACCAAAAACCGGGACTAATCCACGCAAAACGGCCGGAACCGTAGAGCACAAACTAGGGGGAGCCAGAGGCTCCTTCTCGCGAATCCGAATGAACTCACAAGAGCAAAGGTAGCAAGATCTCTCGGATCTCTCTAGCAGTCTTGCTGCATAAGCTTGTAGCTTAAAGGTTTTACAAAAGGTTTTTCTAGAGGATGGGGAAGATGGGATTTTATAGCAGGGACAACCCCCCTTAGATAGGTGTGAAAATGGTTTCAAAAGTAAGCAGGTTTGCATGGCTTTCTTGGGGGAATAAGCAGTCAACTTTGAGAGTTGTTGGAGAGCTCCTCGGAAATTCGCAAAGCCTTGACAGCGTGGACACCTTCCACGAGAATGACTACAACTTTTGACTCACAACTCCAAATGATGTGAGATTTTTTGCATTGGAAAGATAATTTCATGTAGCTTCTGTTGATGTACCCCTATGGCCCCATCTCTCCACCATATGGGTGTTCCACCATGAAACATCAGAGGTAAAAACTGACAGCATCAGCTTCACTTGAAACTTGTTTTCTTCAAACTTGTTCCTCCAAACCGGTTGCTTCAAGAGCTCATAGGTTGTTGGATTTATTACATGTGATACCTAAATTCAACCAACAACAATGGAGATGAAAGTGCCGCCATGTGTTCAAGATTGTGGTATGAACTTAAGTTAGCGTTCACCTGGCCATGTGTTTGCTTGATTCGGCTTAGTAATTATTTCCAACTAAATTGTGCACTTTTCTGAAATGTCGTCTATGATGTACCCATGTGCTCATCAGTAAGTTAAACCATTGCAAAAATCTCATTCTCCATTTTGCAAATCATAATGGGCTTAAGGTTAACTATCACAAATCTACGATGGTGCCTATTAATGTTTCCCCTAATAGAATGCTGAGAATGGTGACAGTTCTAGGATGCTAGCAAGGATCCTTCCCTTTCACATACGTAGGTTTCCCTTGTGCCTTTACAAGCCAAGAATTGAGGCTCTTATTCCCTATTATACAAAGGATTGATAGGAGGCTGTTAGGTTTCTCCACTCGTTTTATCTTGTGATGGTAAACTGCTCATGATCAAGCCTGTCTTTTCTACCTTGCCTATATTTTTCTTGTGTTATATCTGCTTCCAATGGCAACTGTCAACCAAATTAATAAATATTTGAGACACTATCTATGGACAAAAGTATGGTATGGAGGATAAGGGATCTACTCTGATTGCCTGTGATAAAGTATGCAAGCTCAAGCATCAGGGTGGTTTAGGCATCTTGGATGTAGCTACCCATATTAAAGCCTTACTCATGAAGGATCTTCACAAGTTTCTTAACAAAGAAAACTTACCCTGGAATAATCTCATTTGAGAGAAATGTTATAGAAAAATACCACCTGAATATAAGATGAAGAGTTATTTCTGGTAGAAAGCTTATCCACAAACTTCCTCCACTCTTTAAGGGGTTTGTAGTTTGTGATATGGGCAAAGGGGATACATATCTTTTCTGGCATGACAAACTGCCAGTGGAGCCCCTCAATCAGAAGTTTCTCAAGCTGCATTCGTTTGTTGTAAATGACGATATTGTTTTGTGGCCAATTTCATAATTTTTGATAGCTTGATTGATTATTTTCATACTCCCCTATCTGTCGTGGTGATCTCACAGCAGATGCCATGGGATGGCTAAAAGTGGGGGGCTACGTGAGGACGCCGGTGGGTTCCAGAGGCGAGGTTGGCACGTACAGGTGTGCGACATGAGACGTACCTGTTGGGAACATAGTAATTTCAAAAAAATTCCTACGCACACGCAAGATCATCGTGATGCATAGCAACGAGAGGGGAGAGTGTTGTCCACGTACCCTCGTAGACCAAAAGTGGAAGCGTTAGAACAACGCGGTTGATGTAGTCGTACGTCTTCACGGCCCGACCGATCAAGCACCGAAACTACGACACCTCCGAGTTCTAGCACACGTTCAGCTCGATGACGTCCCTCGAACTCCGATCCAGCCGAGTGTCGAGGGAGAGTTCCGTCAGCACGACGGCGTGGTGAAGATCTTGATGTACTATCTACGCAGGGCTTCGCCTAAGCACCGCTACGATATTATCGAGGTGGATTATGGTGGAGGGGGGCACCGCACACGGCTAAGAGATCCAAGGGATCAATTGTTGTTGTGTCTCGAGGTGCCCCCCTGCCCCCATATATAAAGGAGCAAGGGGGGAGGGCGGCCGGCCTAGGAGGGGCGCGCCAAGGGGAGTCCTACTCCTACCGGGAGTAGGACTCCCTCCTTCCTTGTTGGAGTAGGAGAAGGGGGAAAGAGGGGGAGAGGAGGAAGGAAAAGGGTGTCGCACCCCTTGTCCAATTCGGACCAGAGGGGGGCTGCACGCCACCTTCCTTTCAGCCTCTCTCCTCTATTCCCGTATGGCCCAATAAGGCCCATATACTCCCCGGCGAATTCCCGTAACTCTCCGGTACTCGAAAAATACCCGAATCACTCGGAACCTTTCCGAACTCCGAATATAGTCGTCCAATATATCGATCTTTACGTCTCGACCATTTCGAGACTCCTCGTCATGTCCCCGATCTCATCCGGGACTCCGAACTCCTTCGGTACATCAAAACTCATAAACTCATAATATAACTGTCATCGAAACCTTAAGCGTGCGGACCCTATGGGTTCGAGAACAATGTAGACATGACCGAGACACGTTTCCGGTCAATAACCAATAGCGGAACCTGGATGCTCATATTGGCTCCTACATATTCTACGAAGATCTTTATCGGTCAAACCGCATAACAACATACGTTGTTCCCTTTGTCATCGGTATGTTACTTTCCCGAGATTCGATCGTCGGTATCCCAATACTTAGTTCAATCTCGTTACCGGCAAGTCTCTTTACTCGTTATGTAATGCATCATCCCGCAACTAACTCATTAGTTACATTGCTTGCAAGGCTTATAGTGATGTGCATTACCGAGAGGGCCCAGAGATACCTCTCCGACAATCGGAGTGACAAATCCTAATCTCGAAATACGCCAACCCAACATGTACCTTTGGAGACACCTGTAGAGCTCCTTTATAATCACCCAGTTATGTTGTGACATTTGGTAGCACACAAAGTGTTCCTCCGGTAAACGGGAGTTGCATAATCTCGTAGTCATAGGAACATGTATAAGTCATGAAGAAAGCAATAGCAACATACTAAACGATCGGGTGCTAAGCTAACGGAATGGGTCAAGTCAATCACATCATTCTCCTAATGATGTGACCCCGTTAATCAAATGACAACTCATGTCTATGGCTAGGAAACATAACCATCTTTAATCAACAAGCTAGTCAAGTAGAGGCATACTAGTGACACTTTGTTTGTCTATGTATTCACACATGTATCATGTTTCCGGTTAATACAATTCTAGCATGAATAATAAACATTTATCATGATATAAGGAAATAAATAATAACTTTATTATTGCCTCTAGGGCATATTTCCTTCAGTCTCCCACTTGCACTAGAGTCAATAATCTAGTTCACATCGCCATGTGATTTAACACCAATATTCATATCTATATATGATTAACACCCATAGTTCACATCGTCATGTGACCAACACCCAAAGGGTTTACTAGAGTCAATAATCTAGTTCACATTGCAATGTGATTAACACCCAAAGAGTACTAAGGTGTGATCATGTTTTGCTCGTGAGAGAAGCTTAGTCAGCAGTCTGTCACATTGAGCCGTATGTATTTTACAAATATTCTATGTCTACAATGCTCTGCATGGAGCTACTCTAGCTAATTGCTCCCACTTTCAATATGTATCCAGATTGAGACTTAGAGTCATCTGGATCGGTGTAGAAGCTTGCACCTATGTAACTCTTTTACGACGGGCTCTTTTATCACCTCCATAATCGAGAAATATTTCCTTAGTCCTCACTAAGGATATTCTTGACCAATGTCCGATGATCTACTCCTAGATCACTATTGTACTCCTTGCCAAATTCAGAGCAAGGTATACAATAGGTCTGGTACATAGCATAGCATAATTTATAGAACCTATAACTGAGGCATAGGGAATGACTTTCATTCTCTTTTCTATTTTCTGTCGTGGTCGGGATTTGAGTCTTACTCAATTTCACACCTTTGCAACACATGCAAGAACTCTTTCTTTGACTGTTCCATTTTGAACTACTTCAAAATCTTGACAAGGTATGTACTTTTGAAAAACTTATCAAGCGTCTTGATCTATCTCAATAGATCTTGATGCTCAATATGTAAGTAGCTTTATTGAGGTCCTTCTTCGAAAAACTCCTTTCAAATACTCCTTTATGCCTTGCAGAATAATTCTACATTATTTCTGATCAACAATATGTCATTCACATATACTTATCAGAAATGTTGTAGTTCTCCCACTCACTTTCTTGTAAATACAATCTTCACCGCAAGTCTGTATAAAACTATATGCTTTGGTCAACTTATCAAAGCGTATATTCCAACTCCGAGATGCTTGCACCAGTCCATAGATGGATCGCTAGAGCTTGCACATTTTGTTAACACCTTTAGGATCGACAAAACCTCTTGGTTGCATCATATACAACTCTTATTTAATAAATCCATTAAGGAATGCAGTTTTGTTTATCCATATGCCAGATTTTATAAAATGCGGAAATTGCTAACATGATTCGGACAGACTTAAGCATAGATACGAGTGAGAAATTCTCATCGTAGTCAACACCTTGAACTTGTCGAAAACCTTTTGCGACAATTCTAGCTTTGTAGATAGTAACACTATCAGCGTCCGTCTTCCTCTTGAAGATCCATTTAATCTTAATGTCTCGCCGATCATTGGGCAAGTCAATCAAAGTCCATACTTTGTTTTCATACATGGATCTCATCTCATATCTCATGGCCTCAAGCCATTTTGCGGAATCTGGGCTCACCATCGCTTCCTCATAGTTCGTAGGTTCGTCATGGTCTAGTAACATAACTTCCAGAACAGGATTACCGTACCACTCTGGTGCGGACCGTACCCTGGAAGACCTACGAGGTTCTGTAGTAACTTGATCTAAAGTTTCATGATCATCATCATTAGCTTCCTCACTAATTGGTGTAGGAATCACTGGAACTAATTTCGTGATAAACTACTTTCCGATTAGGAGAAGGTACAATTACCTTATCAAGCTCTACTTTCCTCCCACTCACTTCTTTCGAGAGAAACTCCTTCTCTAGAAAGGATCCATTTTAACAACGAATATCTTGCCTTTGGATCTGTGATAGAAGGTGTACCCAACTGTTTCCTTTGGGTATTCTATGAAGACGCACTTCTCGATTTGGGTTTGAGCTTATCGGGATGAAACTTTTCACATAAGCATCGCAACCCCAAACTTTAAGAAAGCGACAACTTGGGTTTCTTGCCAAACCACAGTTCATAAGGTGTCATCTCAGCGGTTTAGATGGTGCCCTATTTAACGTGAATGCAGTTGTCTCTAATGCATAACCCCAAAAGCGATATTGGTAAATCGGTAAGAGACATCATTGATCGCACCATATCAAATAAAGTGCGATTCTGACGTTCGGACACACCATAACGTTGTGGTGTTCCAGGTGGCGTGAGCTGTGAAACTATTCCACATTGTTTTAATTGAAGACCAAACTCGTAACTCAAATATTCATCTCCACGATCAGATCGCATAAATATTATTTTCTTCTTACGATGATTTTCCACTTCACTCTGAAATTCTTTGAACTTTTCAAATGTTTCAGACTTATGTTTCATCAAGTAGATATACCCATATATGCTCAAATCATCTGTGAAGGTCAGAAAATAACGATACCCGCCACGAGCCTTAATACTCATTGGTCTGCATACATCAGTATGTATTATTTCCAACAAGTTTGTTGCTCGTTCCATTGTTCCGAAAACGGAGTTTTAGTCATCTCGCCCAAAGGCACGGTTCGCAAGCATCAAATGATTCATAACCAAGTGATTCCGAAAATCCATCTTTATGGAGTTTCTTTATGCGCTTTACACCGATATGACCTAAACGGCAGTGCCACAAATAAGTTGCACTATCATTATTAACTTTGCATTTTTTGGCATCAATATTATGAATATGTGTATCACTACGATCGAGATCCAATAAACTATTTTCATTGGGTGTATGACCATTGAAGGTTTTATTCATGTAAACAAAACAACAATTATTCTCTGTCTTTAAATGAATAACCGTATTGCAATAAACATGATCAAATCATATTCATGCTCAACGCAAAAGCTAAATAACATTTATTTAGGTTTAACACTAATCCCGAAAGTATAGGGAGTGTGTGATGATGATCATATCAATCTTGGAACTTCTTCCAACACTCATCGTCACTTCCCCTTCAACTAGTTTCTGTTTATTCTGTAACTTCTGTTTCGAGTTACTAATCTTAGCAACCGAACAAGTATCAAATACTCAGGGGCTACTATAAACACTAGTAAGGCACACATCAATAACCTGTATATCAAATATACCCTTGTTCACTTTGCCATCCTTCTTATCCACCAAATATTCAGGGCATTTCCGCTTCCAGTGACCATTTCCTTTGCAGTGTAAGCACTCAGTTTCAGGCTTTGGTCCAGCTTGGAGCTTCTTCGTGGGAGTGACAACTTGTTTGCCATTCTACTTGAAGTTTCCCTTTCTTTCCCTTTGCCCTTTTCTTGAAACTAGTGGTCTTGTCAATCATCAACACTTGATGCTCTTCTTGATTTCTACCTTCGTCGATTTCAACGTCACGAAGAGCTCGGGAATCGTTTTCATCATCCCTTGCATACTATAGTTCATCACGAAGTTCTAGTAACTTAGTGATGGTGACTAGAGAATTCTGTCAATCACTATCTTATCTGGAAGATTAACTCCCACTTGATTCAAGCGATTGAAGTACCCAGACAATCTGAGCACATGCTCACTAGTTGAGCGATTCTCCTCCATCTTTTAGCTATAGAACTTGTTGGAGACTTCATATCTCTCAACTCGGGTATTTGCTTGAAATATTAACTTCAACTCCTGGAACATCTCATATGGTCCATGACGTTCAAAACGTCTTTGAAGTCCCAATTCTAAGACGTTAAGCATGGTGCACTAAACTATCAAGTAGTCATCATATTGAGCTAGCCAAACGTTCATAACGTCTGCATCTGCTCCTGCAATAGGTTTGTCACCTAGCGGTGCATCAAAGACATAATTCTTCTGTGCAGCAATGAGGATAAACCTCAGATCACAGATCTAACCCGCATCATTGCTACTAATATCTTTCAACATAGCTTTCTCTAGGAACATATCAAAATAAACATATGAAAGCAACAACGCGAGCTATTGATCTACAACATAAATATGCTAATACTACCAGGACTAAGTTCATGATAAATTAAAGTTCAATTAATCAAGAACTCCCACTTAGATAGACATCCCTCTAATCCTGTAAGTGATCACGTGATCCATATGAACTAAACCATGTCCGATCATCACGTGAGATGGAGTAGTTTCAACGGTGAACATCACTATGTTGATCATATCTACTATATGATTCACGCTCGACCTTTCGGTCTCCGTGTTCCGAGGCCATATCTGTTATATGCTAGGCTTGTCAAGTTTAACCTGAGTATTCCGCGTGTGCAACTGTTTTGCACCCGTTGTATTTGAACGTAGAACCTATCACACCCGATCATCACGTGGTGTCTCAGCACGAAGAACTTTCACAACAGTGCATACTCAGGGAGAACACTTCTTGATAATTTTTTAGTGAGAGATCATCTTAAAATGTTACCTTCAAACAAAACAGAATAAGATGTAGAACAGATAAACATCATATGCAATCAAAATATGTGACATGATATGGCCATGATCATCTTGCGCCTTTGATCTCCATCTCCAAAGTACTGTCATGATCTCCATCGTCACCGGCACGACACCATGATCTCCATCATCTTGATCTATATCAATGTGTCGTCACATGGTCGTCTCGCCAACTATTGCTTTTGCAACTATTGCTATCGCATAGCGATAAAGTAAAGCAATTATTTGGTGCTTGCATCTTATGCAATAAAGAGACAACCATAAGGTTTCTGCCAGTTGCCGATAACTTCGGTTACAAAACATGATCATCTCATACAATAAAATATAGCATCACATCTTGACCATATCACATCACAACATGCCCTGCAAAAACAAGTTAGACGTCCTCTACTTTGTTGTTGCAAGTTTTTACGTGGCTGCTACGGGCTTAGTAAGAACCGATCTTACCTATGCATCAAAACCACAACGATAGTTCGTCAAGTTAGTGCTGTTTTAACCTTTGCAAAGACCGGACGTAGCCACACTCGGTTCAACTAAAGTTGAAGAAACTGACACCCGCCAGCCACCTGTGTGCAAAGCACGTCGGTAGAACCAGTCTCGCGTAAGCGTACGCGTAATGTAGGTCCGGGCCGCTTCATCCAACAATACCGCCGAACCAAAGTATGACTTGTATCACCCACAACTCACTTGTGTTCTACTCGTGCATATAACATCAACGCATAAAACCTAGGCTCGAATGCCACTGTTGGGGAACGTAGTAATTTCAAAAAAATTCCTACGCACACGCAAGATCATGGTGATGCATAGCAACGAGAGGGGAGAGTGTTGTCCACGTACCCTCGTAGACCGAAAGCGGAAGCGTTAGAACAACGCGGTTGATGTAGTCGTACGTCTTCACGACCCGACCGATCAAGCACCGAAACTACGGCACCTTCGAGTTCTAGCACACGTTCAGCTCGATGACGTCCCTCGAACTCCGGTCCAACCGAGTGTCGAGGGAGAGTTCCGTTAGCACGACGGCGTGGTGACGATCTTGATGTACTACCGACGCAGGGCTTCGCCTAAGCACCGCTACGATATTATCGAGGTGGATTATGGTGGAGGGGGCACCGACTGCGGCTAAGAGATCCAAGGGATCAATTGTTGTTGTGTCTCGAGGTGCCCCTGCCCCGTATATAAAGGAGCAAGGGGAGGGGCAGCCGGCCTAGGAGGGCGCGCCAAGGGAGTCCTACTCCTACCGGGAGTAGGACTCCTCCTTCCTGTTGGAGTAGGAGAAGGGGAAAGAGGGGAGAGGAGGAAGGAAAAGGGGGCCGCACCCTTGTCCAATTCGGACCAGAGGGGGCTGCGCCTCCTTCCTTTCGGCCTCTCTCCTCTATTCCCGTATGGCCCAATAAGGCCCATATACTCCCCGGCGAATTCCCGTAACTCTCCGGTACTCCGAAAAATACCCGAATCACTCAGAACCTTTCCGAACTCCGAATATAGTCGTCCAATATATCGATCTTTACGTCTCGACCATTTCGAGACTCCTCGTCATGTCCCCGATCTCATCCGGGACTCCGAACTCCTTCGGTACATCAAAACTCATAAACTCATAATATAAGCATCGCATCGAAACCTTAAGCGTGCGGACCCTACGGGTTCGAGAACAATGTAGACATGACCGAGACACGTTTCCGGTCAATAACCAATAGCGGAACCTGGATGCTCATATTGGCTCCTATATATTCTACGAAGATCTTTATCGGTGAAACCGCATAACAACATACATTGTTCCCTTTGTCATCGGTATGTTACTTGCCCGAGATTCGATCGTCGGTATCCCAATACCTAGTTCAATCTCGTTACCGGAAAGTCTCTTTACTCGTTATGTAATGCATCATCCCACAACTAACTCATTAGTCACATTGCTTGCAAGGCTTATAGTGATGTGCATTACCGAGAGGGCCCAGAGATACCTCTCCGACAATCGGAGTGAAAAATCCTAATCTCGAAATACGCCAACCCAACATGTACCTTTGGAGACACCTGTAGAGCTCCTTTATAATCGCCCAGTTATGTTGTGACGTTTGGTAGCACACAAAGTGTTCCTCCGGTAAACAGGAGTTGCATAATCTCATAGTCATAGGAACATGTATAAGTCATGAAGAAAGCAATAGCAACATACTAAACGATCGGGTGCTAAGCTAACGGAATGGGTCAAGTCAATCACATCATTTTCCTAATGATGTGACCCCGTTAATCAAATGACAACTCGTGTCTATGCCTAGGAAACATAACCATCTTTAATCAACAAGCTAGTCAAGTAGAGGCATACTAGTGACACTTTGTTTGTCTATGTATTCACACATGTATCATGTTTCCGGTTAATACAATTCTAGCATGGATAATAAACATTTATCATGATATAAGGAAATAAATAATAACTTTATTATTGCCTCTAGGGCATATTTCCTTCAGTACCTAGGTTCAGGGCCCTCCGTGGGAGGTAACACCCCTAGTCCTGCTGAATGGATGATGTGCACTAGGTTAGGGAGTTGCTCCTGGAGTTGTTCGGGTGGAGGAGGAAGAAGGGCTAGGCCCCTGTCTTGCCTCTCCAGTGAGTGTGTGTGGGTGTGTGTTCTACTGATGATCGCTCGTGTGAAGCGAGGGCTCCTGGGGGGTCTTATAGGCCGACCCCCCAGGGTTACATTGCTAAAGATACGAGGGTGCGGGGCCCTGGTGTCATCCTTCTAGAGTCGGCAGTGGGGGCCGCCGGGCCTGCCGGGTCGGTCCAGCGTGGGTCACGCCAGGTCCGCTGGCGCGGGCTGTGCCGGGGCTGCTGGGTACGGGTCCGGCCGGCTGCGGGGCACTATGGCACGCCCTATCCCACGTCGCAGGGCGGCTGCCGCCGCCGAGCTACATGATCGCGCCACCTAGACACCGCCCGCCCGGGCGAGGGCACAGGGCGCAGTGTAGCCATGCCCGCCTGGGCCAGCGCAAATGGGGAGCGTTGTAGCCATGCGTGCCTTGTCGTAGGGGTTGTCTTCTTGTGGCCAGCCGGCATGGGCTAGCCGGATGGGTCGAGTGACCATACCCGGCCGGCTCGCGCTAGGGAGCCGGCAGGTAGGCCAGCCGGATTGAGGGGCTTGGCATGCCCCGATGTTTTGAAATGGGATCCGGGTTCTGCTGCCTACCAGGAGGTCATCCCCCTGACACTATCTACTCAAGCTTATGATAAATTCAATGAGCTTCAGACAATCATCCCACAAAGTCCACATCCAACTAAGGGCTGATGGAAAAGCAATGGCTCTCAAGTGAGGTACTCCTCAATCCATATGTACTCTACTTTGATGGGCTCCCAAAGAGATCACATTCTGCTTCATAAGTCGTGGAAAATGCAAGTAAAATCAAACACAAGGATTTTGGCTTGCTTTGCATGATAGTGTTAACACTAGAGCTATGTTGAAGAGAAAGGGATTTCTATTGTCGAATTATTTGTGCTCTCTATGTAATCAGCCTGCTGAAGAGACCATCATACATCTTCTTTGGGATTGCTATTTTGCCTCCAGTTGTTGGCACTCCTTTGTTGCTAATAGAAGAATATGTACTTAAGTATATGAAGATTCTATGCTGATTTTGGAAGCTCTGCCTAGATAGATTAGTCTTGAAATTCTGATTTTGGGATGCTGACATATTTGGTTGCACATAAATGGCAAAATATCCAAGAACATTAACCCTTCAGTTACTTCTTGGAGGAGCTGCTTCAAAGAGGACATTTCCATGCTTTTATACAGAGTTAAAGATAAACATGTTACTTATCTGCAGAACTAGATCAATGTTAACCTCTCAATGATCCTTAGAACTGACATAGGTCGATTGGTTTGTAGGCATTTTTCTTAGTTATTTTTTCCTTTTCTTTCTTTTTGCTTCACCCCCTTTTTGTATCATATTGATTTATACTAATAGGAAAATACCGTAGAAAAATTGTTCTACGGTTCAAGGCGTCACAAAAATGTCATGCACATTTGAATCCTACATGATTTCATGCCTTCTTTGATTCAAATGAATTTTATAAGATTTTTTTTGGAGGATTTGGATCGTCATGAATTTTGATACTTTGGTTGTTTGATTCATAGGATTGAAATCCTTTTGATTTTTTTCATATGATTCATGCGTACTCCATTTTGGAGGAAAATTTCCAACCACTCAAACCTCTAGGCAGATTTCCTTTGTTTTCCTGTGCTATCAAAGAGAATAAACACTCTTTTCAAAATTCCTATAGTTTTGTAATCTTGTATGATAGGATAGGATAGGATAGGATAGAACATGAAACTATATTCCTATAAGTTTCCTATTCTTCCATTCCGAGAATATTGCAAATCAACGCGGCCCTTAGTCCAAAAGGTTTGGGTGGATAGTATATTTCCTATGAAATGTAGGGTATGTTTGATTTGTTCCAGTAGTTGCCATGCCAAAAAATTAGCAAAATAATTTATTGAGGTTTCACTTGCCAGTGGATTGACAAACAATGGCTAACAAATGAATTACAGTTTGTAGTAGGGCACCAATAAAGTTGGCCTTCATCCAAACAAAAGCCAATATTTTTGCCATGACCAAAAAATTGGTATGGTTCACTTTGGTCACAATCCAACCACACTCATACTACAAATGATCCAATCCTACGAATCAAAGGAAAAACTCCTACAAGATTCCACTCCTATGTATAAAGAGATCAATATAGAAAAAAAATAAGGATTCCAATGCTCGAAAATCCTATGGAAATGCCTGAATCAAAGAGAGCCTTACAAAATAATAATAATCATTTTTACAACAAGGTCAAAGTTCACATGCTAGGTGATGGTTTCATTGAGCTTCGATGAAAGCCTACCATCCACCTTTGTTGATGTCAGTGTTGAGGAACGTAGCAACTCAAAATATTTCCTACGATCATGCAACATCTATCTAGGAGATGCATAGAAACGAGACGGGGGGAGTGTGTCCACGAACCCTCGTAGACCGAAGTGGAAGCGTTATATTAACGCGGTTGATGTAGTCGAACGTCTTAAAAATCCAACCGATCCAAGTACCGAACGTACGGTACCTCCGTGTTCAGCGCACATTCGACTCGATGATGTCCCTCGAACTCTTGATCCAGTAGAGGGTCGAGGGAGAGTTCTGTCCGCACGACAGCGTGATGACGGTGATGGTGATGTGATCCTTGCAGGGCATCGCCTAAGCACTACGACGCTATGACCGGAGAAGTAAACTGTGGAGGGGGGCACCGCACACGGCTAAGAAACAACTATTGTGCCTTTGGGGTGCCCCCTGCCCACGTATATAAAGGAGGGGAGGAGGAGGTGTTCGGCCCAAGGGGGCGTGCCAAGGGGGAGTCCTACTTGGACACTCAGTGCAAGTAGGATTCGCCCCCCCTTCCTTCCAACGGAGATGGGAAATAGGAAAGGGGGAGAGGGAGAAGGAAATGGAGGCCACACCCCCCACCCGTTGTCCAATTCGGATTGGGCTTGGGGGGCGCGCACCACCTCCGATGGCAGCCTCCCTCTCTCCACTATGGCGCAATAGGCCTGTTAACTTTCCCGGGGGTTCCGGTAGCCTCCCGGTACTCCGAAAAATCACCGAACCTTATCGGAACCATTCCGGTGTCCGTATATAACCTTGCAATATATCGATATTTACCTCTCAGCCATTTCGAGACTCCTCGTCATGTCTGTGATCTCATCCGGGACTCCGAACAAACTTTGGTCACCAAAACACATAACTCATAATACAAATCGTCATCGAACGTTAAGCGTGCAAACCCTACGGGTTCGAGAACTATGTAGACATGACCGAGACACATCTCCGGTCAATAACCAATAGCGGAACCTGGATGCTGATATTGGTTCCTACATATTCTACGAAGGTCTTTATCGGTCAAACCGCATAACAACATACGTCCTTCCCTTTGTCATTGTTATGTTACTTGCCCGAGATTCGATCGTCGTTATCATCATACCTAGTTCAATCTCGTTGCCGGCAAGTCTCTTTACTCGTTCCGTAATGTATCATCCCGTAACTAACTCATTAGTCACATTGCTTGCAAGGCTTATCGTGATGTGCATTACTGAGAGGGCCCAGAGATACCTCTCCGATACACAGAGTGACAAATCCTAATCTTGATCTATGCCAACTCAACAAACACCTTTGGAGACACATGTAGAGCATCTTTATAATCACCCAGTTATGTTGTGACGTTTGATAGCACACAAGGTGTTCCTCCGGTATTCGGGAGTTGCATAATCTCATAGTCAGAGGAACATGTATAAGTCATGAAGAAAGCAATAGCAATAAAACTAAACGATCATAATGCTAAGCTAATGGATGGGTCTTGTCCATCACATCATTCTCTAATGATGTGATCCCGTTCATCAAATGACAACACATGTCTATGGTTAGGAAAACCATCTTTGATTAACGAGCTAGTCAAGTAGAGGCATACTAGGGACACTCTGTTTTGTCTATGTATTCACACATGTACTAAGTTTCCGGTTAATACAATTCTAGCATGAATAATAAACATTTATCATGATATAAGGAAATATAAATAACAACTTTATTATTGCCTCTAGGGCATATTTCCTTCAGTCTCCCACTTGCACTAGAGTCAATAATCTAGATTACATAGTAATGATTCTAACACCCATGGAGTCTTGGTGTTGATCATGTTTTGCTCGTGAGAGAGGCTTAGTCAACGGGTCTGCAACATTTAGATCCGTATGTATTTAGCAAATCTCTATGTCTCCCTCCTTCACTTGATCGCGGATGGACTTGAAGTGTCTCTTGATGTGTTTGGTTCTCTTGTGAAATCTTGATTCCTTCGCCAAGGCTATTGCTCCAGTATTGTCACAAAAGATTTTCATTGGACCTGATGCACTAGGTATTACACCTAGATCGGATATGAACTCCTTCATCCAGACTCCTTCATTTGCTGCTTCCGAAGCAGCTATGTACTCCGCTTCACACGTAGATCCTGCCACGACGCTCTCCTTGGAGCTGCACCAATTTACAGCTCCGCCATTCAATATAAATACGTATCCGGTTTGCGACTTAGAGTCATCCGGATCAGTGTCAAAGCTTGCATCGACGTAACCATTTACGACAAGCTCTTTGTCACCTCCATAAACGAGAAACATATCCTTAGTTCTTTTCAGGTATTTCTGGATGTTCTTGACCGCTGTCCAATGATCCACTCTTGGATTACTTTGATACCTCCCTGCTAAACTTATAGCAAGGCACACATCAGGTCTGGTACACAACTTTGCATACATGATAGAACCTATGGCTGAGGCATAGGGAATGACTTTCATTTTCTCTCTATCTTTTGAAGTGGTCGGGCATTGAGTCTGAATCAATTTCACACCTTGTAACACGGGCAAGAATCCTTTCTTTGAATGATCCATTTTGAACTTCTTCAAAACTTTATCAAGGTATGTGCTTTGTGAAAGTCCAATTAAGCGTCTTGATCTATCTCTATAGATCTTGATGCCCAATATATAAGCAGCTTCACCAAGGTCTTTCATTGAAAAATTCTTATTCAAGTATCCTTTTATGCCAGAAATTCGGTATCATTTCCAATCAACAATATATCATCTACATATAATATTATAAAAGCTATAGAGCTCCCACTCACTTTCTTGTAAATACAGGCTTCTCCAAAAGTCTGTATAAAACCATATGCTTTGATCACACTATCAAAGTGTATATTCCAACTCCGAGAGGCTTGCATCAGTCCATAAATGGATCGCTGGAGCTTGCACACTTTGTTAGCACCTTTAGGATTGACAAAACCTTCTGGTTGCATCATATACAACTCTTTTTTAAGATATCCATTAAGGAATGCAGTTTTGACATCCATTTGCCAAATTTCATAATCATAAAATGCGGTAATTGCTAACATGATTCGGACAGACTTAAGCATCGCTACGGGTGAGAAGGTCTCATCGTAGTCAACTCCTTGAACTTGTCGAAAACCTTTCACAACAAGTCGAGCTTTGTAGACAGTAACATTATCGTCAGTGTCAGTCTTCTTCGTGAAGATCCATTTATTCTCTATGGCTTGCCGATCATCGGGCAAGTCAACCAAAGTCCACACTTAGTTCTCATACATGGATCACATCTCAGATTTCATGGCCTCAAGCCATTTCATAGAATCTGGGCTCATCATCGCTTCCTCATAGTTCGTAGGTTCGTCATGATCTAGTAACATGACTTCCAAAACAGGATTACCGTACCACTCTGCCGTGGAACGTACTCTGGTTGACCTACGAGGTTCGGCAGTAACTTGATCTGAAGTTTCATGATCATCATCATTAACTTCCTCACTAATTGGTGTAGGAATCACTGGAACTGATTTCTATGATGAACTACTTTCCAATTCGGGAGAAGGTACAATTACCTCATCAAGTTCTACTTTCCTCCCACTCACTTCTTTCGAGAGAAACTCCTTCTCTAGAAAGGATCCATTCTTAGCAACAAAAATCTTGCCTTCGGATCTGTGATAGAAGGTGTACCCAACAGTTTCCTTTGGGTATCCTATGAAGACACATTTCTCCGATTTGGGTTTGAGCTTATCAGGTTGAAGCTTTTTCACATAAGCATCGCAGCCCCAAACTTTAAGAAACGACAGCTTAGGTTTCTTGCTAAACCATAGTTCATATGGTGTCATCTCAACGGATTTAGATGGTGCCCCTATTTAACGTGAATGCAGCCTTCTCTAAAGCATAACCCCGAAACGATAGTGGTAATCGGTAAGAGACATCATAGATCGCACCATATCTAACAAAAGTACGGTTACGACGTTCGGACACACCATTACGCTGTGGTGTTCCAGGTGGTGTGAGTTGCGAAACTATTCCACATTGTTTCAAATGAAGACCAAACTCATAACTCAAATATTCTTCTCCACGATAAGATTGTAGAAACTTTATTTTCTTGTTACGATGATTTTCAACTTCACTCTGAAATTCTTTGAACTTTTTAAATGTTTCAGACTTATGTTTCATTACGTAGATATACCCATATCTGCTCAAATCATCTTTGAAGGTCAGAAAATAATGATACCCTCCGCGAGCCTCAACACTCATCGGACCACATACATCAGTATGTATTATTTACAACAAGTCAGTTGCTCGCTCCATTATTCCGGAGAACGGAGTCTTAGTAATCTTTCCCATGAGGCATGGTTCGCAAGCATCAAGTGATTCCAAAATTCCATCAGCATGGAGTTTCTTCATGCGCTTTATACCAATATGACCTAAACGGCAGTGCCACAAATAAGTTGCACTATCATTATTAACTTTGCATCTTTTGGCTTCAATATTATGAATATGTGTTTCACTACAATCGAGATTCAACAAAAATAGACCACTCATCAAGGTGCATGACCATAAAAGATATTACTCATATAAATAGAACAACCATTATTCTCTAATTTAAATGAATAACCGTCTCGCATCAAACAAGATCCAGATATAATGTTCATGCTTAACACTGGCACCAAATAACAATTATGCAGGTCTAAAACTAATCCCGACAGTAGATGTAGAGGTAGCGTGCCGACGACGATCACATCGACTTTGGAACCATTTCCCACGCGCATCGTCACCTCGTCCTTAGCCAATCTTCGTTTAATCCGTAGCCCCTGTTTCAAGTTGCAAATATGAGCAACAGAACCAGTATCAAATACCCGGGCGCTACTACGAGCATTAGTAAGGTACACATCAATAACATGTATATCAAATATACCTTTCACTTTGCCATCCTTATTATCCGCCAAATACTTGGGGGCAGTTCCGCTTCCAGTGATCAGTCCCTTTGCAGTAGAAGCGCTCAGTTTCAGGCTTAGGTCCAGACTTGGGCTTCTTCCCTTGAGCAGCAACTTGCTTGTTGTTCTTCTTGAAGTTCCCCTTCTTCCCTTTGCCCTTTTTCTTGAATCTAGTGGTCTTGTTAACCATCAAAACTTGATGCTCCTTCTTGATTTCTACCTCCGCAGCCTTTAGCATTGCGAAGAGCTCGGGAATTGTCTTTTCCATCCCTTGCATATTATAGTTCATCACGAAGCCTTTATAGCTTGGTGGCAGTGATTGAAGAACTCTGACAATGACAATATCATCAGGAAGATTAACTCCCAACTAAGTCAAGTAGTTATGGTACCCAGAAATTTTGAGTATATGTTCAATGACAGAACTATTCTCCTCCATCTTGCAGCTATAGAACTTGTTGGAGACTTCATATATCTCAACTCGGGCATTTGCTTGAAATATTAACTTCAACTCCTGGAACATCTCATATGCTCCATGACGTTCAAAACATCTTTGAAGTCCTGATTCTAAGCCGTAAAGCATGGCACACTGAACTATCGAGTAGTCATCACTTTGCTCGCAGACGTTCATAACATCCGGAGTTGCTCTGCGATGGGCCTTGCACCTAGCGGTGCTTCGGGACATAATTCTTACGTGCAGCAATGAGGATAATCCTCAAGTTACGGACCCAATCCGTGTAGTTGCTACCATCATCTTTCAACTTAGCTTTCTCTAGGAACGCATTAAAATTTAAGGAAACGGTAGCACGGGCTATTGATCTACAACAACATAGACATGCAAAAACTATCAAGTACTAAGTTCATGATAAATTAAGGTTCAATTAATCATATTACTTAAGAAATCCCACTTAGATAGACATCCCTCTAGTCATCTAAATGATCACGTGATCCATATCAACTAAACCATCTCCGATCATCACGTGAGATGGAGTAGTTTTCAATGGTGAACATCACTATGTTGATCATATCTACTATATGATTCACGTTCGACCTTTTGGTCTCAGTGTTCCGAGGCCATATCTTCATATGCTAGGCTTGTCAAGTTTAACCCGAGTATTTTGCATGTGCAAAACTGGCTTACACCCGTTGTATGTGAACGTAGAGCTTATCACACCCGATCATCACGTGGTGTCTCGGCACGACAAACTGTAGCAACGGTGCATACTCAGGGAGAACACTTGTACCTTGAAATTTAGTGAGGGATCATCTTATAATGCTACCGCCGTACTAAGCAAAATAATATGCATAAAGGATAAACATCACATGCAATCAAAATATGTGACATGATATGGCCATCATCATCTTGTGCCTTTGATCTCCATCTCCAAAGCACCGTCATGATCTCCATCGTCACCGGCTTGACACCTTGATCTCCATCGTAGCATCGTTGTTGTCTCGCCGACTATTGCTTCTACGACTATCGCTACCACTTAGTGATAAAGTAAAGCAATTACATGGCGATTGCATTTCATACAATAAAGCGACAACCATAAGGCTCCTGCCAGTTGCCGATAAATTTTACAAAACATGATCATCTCATACAACAATTTATATCTCATCATGTCTTGACCATATCACGTCACAACATGCCCTGCAAAAATAAGTTAAACATCCTCTACTTTGTTGTTGCAAGTTTTACGTGGCTGCTACAGGCTTCTAGCAAGAACCGTTCTTACCTACGCATCAAAACCACAACGATTTTTTGTCAAGTGTGTTGTTTTAACTTCAACAAGGACCGACCGTAGTCAAACTCGATTCAACTAAAGTTGGAGAAATAGACACCCGCTAGCCACCTGTGTGCGAAGCACGTCGGTAGAACCAGTCTCATGAACGCGGTCATGTAATGTCGGTCCGGGCCGCTTCATCCAACAATACTGCGGAATCAAAGTAAGACGTTGGTGGTAAGCAGTATGACTATTGTCGCCCACAACTCATTGTGTTCCACTCGTGTATATCATCTACGCATAGACCTGGCTCTGATACCACTGTTGGGGAACGTAGTAATTCAAAAAAAATTCTAGATCACACAAGATCTATCTAGGAGATGCATAGCAACGAGACGGGGAGAGCGTGCCCATGAACCCTCGTAGACCGAAAGCGGAAGCGTTATGTTAACACGGTTGATGTAGTCGAACGTCTTCACGATCCAACCGATCCAAGTACTGAACGTACGGTACCTCTGTGTTCAGCACACGTTCAGCTTGATGACGTCCCTCGAACTCTTGATCCAGTAGAGGGTCGAGGGAGAGTTCGTCGACCGACGGCGTGATGACGGTGATGGTGATGTGATCCGCGCAGGGCTTCGCCTAAGCACTACGACGCTATGACCGGAGGAGTAAACTGTGGAGGGGGGCACCGCACACGGCTAAGAAACAACTGTTGTGCCTTTGGGGTGTCCCCTGCCCACATATATAAAGGAGGGAAGGAGGAGGTGGCTGGCCCAAGGGGGCGCGCCAAGGGGGGAGTCCTACTTGGACTCTTAGTCCAAGTAGGATTCGGGCCCCTCTTCCTTCCAGCGGAAAGGGGAAAGGGGGGAGAGGGAGAATGAAAGGGGGGCCGCGCCACCCACCCCTTGTCCAAATCGGATTGGGCTTGGGGGGGCATGCCACCTCCTGTGGCAGCCTCCCTCTCTCCACTATGGCCCAATAGGCACATTAACTTTCCCGGTGGGTTCCGGTAGCCTCCCGGTACTCCGAAAAATCCCCGAACCTTATCGGAACCATTCGCGTGTCCATATATAAGCTTCCAATATATCAATCTTTACCTCTTGACCATTTCGAGACTCTTCGTCATGTCCATGATCTCATCCGGGTTTCTGAACAAACTTCGGTCACCAAAACACATAACTCATAATACAAATCGTCATCGAACATTTGCGGACCCTACGGGTTCGAGAACTATGTAGACATGACGGAGACACATCTCCGGTCAATAACCAATAGCGGAACCTGGATGCTCATATTGGTTCCTACATATTCTACGAAGATCTTTATCGGTCAAACCGCATAACAACATACGTCATTCCCTTTGTCATCGGTATGTTACTTGCCCGAGATTCGATCGTCGGTATCATCATACCTAGTTCAATCTCGTTACTGGCAAGTCTCTTTACTCGTTCCGTAATGTATCATCCCGTAACTAACTCATTAGTCACATTGCTTGCAAGGCTTATCGTGATGTGCATTACCGAGAGGGCTCAGAGATACCTCTCCGATACACGGAGTGAAAAATCCTAATCTTGATCTATGCCAACTTAGCAAACACCTTCAGAGACACCTGTAGAGCATCTTTATAATCACCCAGTTACGTTGTGACGTTTGATAGCACACAAGGTGTTCCTCAGGTATTCAGGAGTTGCATAATCTCATAGTCAGAGGAACATGTATAAGTCATGAAGAAAGCAATAGCAATAAAACTAAACGATCATAATGCTAAGCTAACGGATGGGTCTTGTCCATCACATCATTCTCTAATGATGTGACCCCGTTCATCAAATGACAACACATGTCTATGGTTAGGAAACCTAATCATCTTTGATTAACGAGCTAGTCAAGTAGAGGCATACTAGGGACACTTTGTTTTGTCTATGTATTCACACATGTACTAAGTTTCCGGTTAATACAATTCCAGCATGAATAATAAACATTTATCATGATATAAGGAAATATAAATAACAACTTTATTATTGCCTCTAGGGCATATTTCCTTTAGTCAGCAACGACAACATCTTCTGACATGGTTTACCTCATTGGATCCATCATTGTGGAGCCCATTCACCTTAGTGGTAGACCTGGCGCTCGAGGTTTGCTAGGTCGAACACTCTTTCATGATGTGCTTGTTGGTTGACCAAGCCTATAGATAGGGAGCTATGGGGCGGGAAGTGCTCTTCTCCGCAAAGAAGACCGAGTGATCGTCCCTGCTTGCCCCTATGGAATACCCGCCATTGCTTCACCTTCCTTGTCATTTGAGTCTCATGCTTTCCAGGTGAAAAGCAGTACTGGCCTTAGCCGGAGTAGTCGTCCTCCGTGTTCCCGTCGGTTTCCCCTTGGGATCGTCATCTTGGAGGTCTGGTCTTCCGCTGAATGACAATGGCTTGTTATGTGTAGCAGTTTTTCTATTGAGATAGGATTAGCAATGAGTGTTTGATTTTTTTTTCCAAAAAGTAGGTTGAAACCCCCGGCCTCAGCATCATTATGATGCACACAACCCTTTTTTTAATTAAAGTTGATGCAAGGCAATAAGACAAAAAACATCAACAAGCAACGAACCATTACATGATATGAAAGTAACACCTACGACTACGTCGACTTCTTCTGCGGCAACGCCTTCAATAGGGGATGCACGCCCTTGCGTCGTTGTCATCACGTCCGGACAAAAATAATCGGAATAAGGATTTTTCACCCTGATTGCTAAGACCAACTAATGAAAGTCGACAAATTAGTGAATAGATAACGCCTTCATCAAGATAACGATACAAGTTCATCGCTGCTGAGTACAACCAATATACGCCAGAACTAGAGTTTTCACTCGGGAATTGAAGTGGTAGTCTACCGATAGTCGCGCCATTCAGTACTCCATGCGAGGCCAAAATGACGCAAGCACAGAAAAAAGAAGAACTGTAAAAAGAGATAGGAGTGGATGTCACATTTTCTATGAAATGCAGTACAAAAGATTTTAAAAAAATAATTTTATGAAATCCAATCCTGTGAATCAAAGGATCAATATAGGAAAAATTCCTAAGGATTTCAATTCTCAAAAAATCCTATAGAATTTCTTTGAATCAAAGCAGCCTTACAGTTGATCTGGCGTACATCCGAGGCATCGATGCACCAGCACACTACCTAGATGTATTATTTGCTTCCACTGTGCAGTGCATGGCGCCTGCAAAACATAGGTGAGTGACTAGTCCTAATAGTAGAAGCAGAAAAATGGGGGGAAATATACCTTTGCAGCTTTGCTTGTTTCCCTCCCCACGTACACGCAAAGCGCTCCACCCTTTTTTCCTAATCATGGGGAGGAGGCTGCATGGACCATCGGCATAAGAGCCAAAGAGGAAGGCCAGCCAACTTTCTCTTAGCCTAATAATTACCCTGGCTACTGTGCGCTCTCATGGAGCATATGTTCTTTCCACTCCAGAGACATGGCCGATTAGATCGTGATCCGTCTCTGGATTCGCCAGTACTTCTTCTAATTAACGACGACGAGGAGGAGGAGAAGAGATGCTCGGACGCAGAGTGTGGCCGGGCCGGGCCGCCCCCACCACTACCTTTTGTTTGTCTAATCGGGGTGCGGCTGGCTGGCCTCCTGCTGCTGCCGCGGCAGCAATGGCTGGCAGGGCCGCAACGTGCTTTTGCCTTGGAAATGACAGGCGCTACAGTTCTGGTGTGGATAGAATAATTGCCTTTTCTCGGGAAACGCGTGTGACACACCGACGGACACGCTGAACTGCAGTGAGCGTCGAAGTGGATTGGCATTGGATAGCGGCAGCAGCGGACGAGCCCTTCTTTTTTCTCGACCATGCACGCCATGGCGCGCCATACATGCACTGCAGAGCTGCTAGACCATCGATTTGTTGGATCGTTTATAAACTAGTCTATGCTTGGGGCATACTGCATGTACATTGTTTAGATTAATGCAAGTAGACGTAGACCACTGGAAATGTGGCTTCGGTGCTGCGTGTCCATTTTTTAAGAGGTAGCTCTTGGATCTGAGCAGATCCCTTGAGATATATAGGGTACTATAGCTTTGTTAAAAAAAGGGGGTACTATAGCACGTTACGGCAGAAATATGGCCATACCATGGTAGTATCAATCGGAAACATATGGTCGAAGTTTTCAACCAGATAGAAACCATGGAAAAACAATAATGTAGCTCTATGTGTTGCTTACGCAACCACGTGAGACTGTTGATTAAATATTTGTTCCTCAGTTCTCATTTTTGGATGATTTTCTGCTTCTTAGGAATTTTCTCTGTGTACTTTGTTTGACCGTAAGACTGGAATCCTATATCGCAAAAAAAAAGTAAGACTGGAATTCTAGAGTTTTTTAAAAGATTTTTTTTTGAAACGGAGGCAAAAGTTTTGCCTCATCGATTAATTAAGAAGAAGAGAATTGCCTAGTTAATTAACGGGAAACCGGGCGAAAACCAATACAAACTGGGCACAAACGAACTACTCACACGACATGAAACCCCACAACCGTACACTCACACGGCATGAAATCCCACAACCGCACAGGCGGTCTGTCACACTTGCCGAATACACAACATCCATAAACCAGAGGCACCTCCCAACCAGAAATGACAACCCAATCAAGCAGCCAAAGACGTCTTGCCTTCGGCGCCACTCTTGCGATTGCCCACCTTCTTTTGCTTGTCCTTTATTGGCGTCCCTGTTAGGAGGCAAGCAATCAACCTACCTAAACCAGGTCTAGCAACAACAAGTTTTTTAAAAGATTGACCCTAAGATTGGAATCCTTACACTTTTTTAGGGATTGTATTGCATTATGTTTTATAGGGATTCTTTGTTTGTTTTTCTGTGATGTCAAACAGTCTTTGGTACAAAATCTTCTAGTTTTCAAGTCATGTAAGATTTAAAAGGACATGACACTACACTCCAGCCTTTTCCTATTCGTGTGTTTAAAAATCCTATGAACCAAAGAGAACATTATGGCTAGCGACAGGCTGATGTGCCTTTCAACATTTGGGCAGATGCTGCCCCTTATCCAAAACAATAAGGTGTGCATCAAGGGAGATTGCTCGCGGGTGCCACGTCGAATGCGTGGGTTGGGCAAGGAATAAGTAAGATGGAAAAAAAGAAAGAAAGAAAAAGTTGTCGAGCGAAACCCTCACACCGCACGTCCTCCACCTCCCTTCGCCTCCGGCGCCCTCCTCCCTCTCCGGCGCCGCCACGGCCGCTGGGCGCGCTCCCACCCACCACCCATGGTTGAGGTCGTGAGCGGCCCATCATGCTGGCGCCTGGGGCGCCGCCTTCCTCCGCCGCTAGCAGCGCGACCGCTAACATGCGGTCGTCGCCGCCAAAACCGGATGGCGTCTGTCCGTCGAGGGGCCCGACCTGCCGCGGCATCGCCTCCTCCACATCCGCCCGCGGATCGAGCTCACGACCTCCATCCCGACCTGCCTTTCCCTCCTCTCGCTTGTCGAAAGGAGTGCAGGCCGCTGTTGCCCCACGAGGTCATCCTCCTCTTTGGTTTTGCTGATTCGGATGGCGTTGGCTCGACCTACAGGTTCGTCTCCCTCTCTCTCACCCTGGTCTGCACTGCGAGCTTTCTTTTATTTCGTCTCTCGTCATCTTCACATGATTCTGGCATATCGGATTGAGTTTGTGGTACCTGCAGTTTATACCGGAACTTAATCTGAAGGTCAGGACTTCATGCCCTTTTCTCTTGAGCTGAAACGCATGCAAGCATGGCTGTTGACCGAGCCCGCTAATTCAACTATTCAGGTTCGTTTATACATATTGCTGCTGAATTACCTTGACTGCTTGTCAATCAATTAAACCATGTGTTTGCCATGTTGTAGATATTGCAAGATTTGTGTGCTATCTTATTATCTAGATGTGCTTTAGGCCTTTAGTAAAACTGTTTTTCTTATTATCCATTTGGCTGATTCACATAATCTCGCAGGTACAGATTGATTGGGTCATGTCTGTAGTTTTTTTCAGTGCTGCAGGTTCATGTTCTTGGGGAAAAAATCGTTGTCTATTTCCTATATTGGTGATGCGGGTGAACTGATTTGGGTATTATAATAAGCTTTTCTCTTTGGTAATTTCATCATCCACGTAATGTCTCCGACAGAGCAGAATCTTGCGAAGTTAACACTCAATTTGTTTGCGTTAAGGCATGAACACTATGCTTTGCTGATTCGGTGCCACTTATCTAGTGCAGGAAAATGTCGATGTTAAAGCATTTGGTCATGATGGATCATTTTACTGGTTCTCAGTTCAACTCAAGATGGCTCAGATAGGACCAAGTTTGAATATTCATGTGTTGGATAGGGGTCGGGGTTGGTCTCCTGCACAAGAGGTGATGTAAATTTGTGTCCCGTGGTCATATATTGGCCTGTAGAATTTGTCAGGTGCCAAGTTCACTTGCCATACACTTAATTATGTTTCTTCTGATTTATACTACCGCCTTACAGAATTTGGAATTAATAAACCATAACTTGTTCATGATAAATTTGATTGTTGATGTCATCATGTGATATAATTTACTTTTCAGATATGTGAAGGTGCAAATTGGAGCAGAAGATTCGTCTATGATGCAGCAGCTCAAAGCTGAAGATTTCGTATGTTTGAACGCTTACCTGTCTTTACCTAATAAATAGCTCACTCATCCATTAGATTCTAGCAGTCTAATTGTTCTGATGGTAGTGCACATGATTGGGTTGTTGTGTTGGATGAAAACAGGAAGGATGTCATATCTGAGCAGATAGCTGATTTGATTGGGGATGCTGGTAATACGATATGCTCTAACACTGTTTTATCAAATATTTTGGTCGGCAATTACTTAGATAGAGTTCTCAAGTTGAAGTTGCTGAAATTTTCTTGGGAGAACATCTTCGAAAAAATCCTTGAGAGAACATACTTGCTGATATTTTGTATTCGTGGGCCGTATAGTTTTGGGGATGCAACAATTAGGCTATCCTCACTGGTTTTGAATCACCAAGTCGCTTTAATAATTCTCAGAGAGCACCTCTACAGGTGCACAATGAGCCTCTAATACAGTGATACTATTCTATATGGGAATATACTTATGTAATTTTCAATGGAGTAACTTGCCAACTATATTGTGATATAACATGTGTATTCAACGCATCAAATGCTGCAACTAAGGATAAGATCTTGGCTGGTAGTCACACATATTTATGAGTGTCATTAAACCATCTGGTGCTCTATCTAAGAAAACAGTGCAAAAGAAGCAAACAAAACACCGACGACAGATCAGTTGATAGGACTGATCCACTTCTAAGCGATTCATATATTCGTGATCTACCATTTTATTTTTTGCTTGGCCGGGATTGATTAGCTAACCACATTCTTGCAATTAATTACTATCTCAAGAAGTTCTTTGTACTGTCGCTTTGATCCCTTTTTGGGTTACAAGCATGCTCACCCAATGTTCATCAAAATGTTAAACCAGGGAGTGTATATTCAAGTCTAAAGCATCATATCAATTTGTGCTGTCTTTGGGTAATAATTTAATTGTGCTTTTAATCATATATATCACTATAGGTTGTTGTTATAAAGTCTAAAAGCTACATGGGAAGATCTCAGCAAATACTTTAAGCCGCAAAGTATCAAAGGTAACCACCCTGTCATCCTTCTCTATTGGCTGGTTGTGGGCTAATCACTCTTGTTCTTTGCTGGGTGCAGGGGATTTCACCCTCTTGCCATGCGCTGAGCCGCGGTGGGAGAAAGTGGGTGGCAGCGAGCCGGTGGATTGGTCATTGGTCAGTTGCCATCTCTTCAATTGGGTGAACTTCATTACAAGAAAAAAGCAGCAATTTGGTCATAGTAAATTGGGTGTCATATGATTTCTTGGTTGGCACCCTTATGTTTTCGCTGTGACTGAAACCCTACATTTAAATGACAAGGCAACTTCTCAGACCTAAATCTTACATGCAAAATATATTGTATACTTTTGAGACAGACTTTTTGTCCTCACAGGATAACTGCTTGTTGTGTTTCACTATGAGGACATTTGTTTGGGGGATGTATCCTAGAGTTAAGGATGCTTGGATGGAAGTGGTGGCCTCACAAAGGTAGTCATTATATTTTCTTGCCCTGAAGTTACTGATAGTGAGTTAAATTTTCTTAGTGATTGCTTGAACACATTGCTTACCAGGCACCCTAATGTGTGTAGGCAAGATCGAAATGCACAAATACCTGCTCAGGTATTTTCCAGTTATTTTAACTTCTTGCAATATGTTGGCTGACACTTACTCGATTCAGATACAGTATGTTGGCTGAATCTTACTCTGTTCAGATATCTCTCTTCTCTGGCTCTTTGCTTTGGCTCGGATATGTCTTTGCAAAAGAATTTTTTGCCACCAATTAATTTGCAAGGGCACATACTATTTGTAGCAGCGTACAAAAACTCAATTCACCTCATGCTTTTGTAGAAATGGATTGTCGCACGAAGTTGTCTTAGTTAGTAGACTATATTTGTTAACGTATAGTTATTTTTTGTGAGAAGTAAACATATAGTTTTTTGACGGCAGTATACTTATATAATATTCTTATTGTTGAGATACTAAAAACATTTTGGTTAATTATTACTTACTGTGACACTTCAGTAAGTCTTTTGAGTCGGCAAAATCTCTCAATTTATATTGCCATAATAGGCGATGTCTCATTCATGGCATCAAATACAGCTTATTTTAGAATGGTACATATGTAATGTTTGGCTTCCTTATATCATGTATGCTTTCCCTTTGCTGTAAACTAATAGTTAGGTTGTAGTGTTTTAATTCGCTCTTGGAAGTCATATCACAAGCACATCCGTAGCTATTGGCCTTGAACATTTCACCTTCCAGGCAACTCGGATGCTCACTACCACTCAGAATCAGTGACTTGCCTTCTTACTATGATTTTTTTAGAAAACCTTCTTGCACTTGATAATGCATCTTTTTATGACACATACGACTGTTTCTCCAGCACTGGTTTCCAAGCAACAAAAGTTGTGCCAATGTATGATAAATTTATATTTCTAGCCTACTCTCATGTTAATGTTGCTGTTTATACAACTTAATTAACATGGGTCATTGTCATGTGTAAATCTTCTGCTTTGAATTCTCATTTTGATTTTCCACAAACTATTTCTTTCTGGTAAAATTATATTTCTTATTGTATTTACTTCATGTTGATTTATATTTCTTAATTAACCATGCATCATACAATTCAGATTTTAGTTGCAGTCACTCTCCTCATCAACGCTCAACAATGGCCTCTTCTTCCGGTGCCCGAAGCAGCCGCATACCCATATGCCTCGTGCAGATTCTCCTGTTCGCCTGCGAGAAGTCAGCCATCATGCCGGTCGGCCGGCAATGTGAAGGACCAGATGATCGTTGATAAATACGCGTTGTTCTGATCAGAACTATTGATTTATTGCAGTACGATGTTGCCTCTTCAGTACATCTGTGTTAGCTCTTTCTGTTACTATCCATTCTGTAAGCTCTATTTGGCAGGAAAAAGCCACTTAAGTTAGCGTTGCGTGCCTGAAAGTCTACAAGTAGTAGTCTGACAAGAGGGCGTTTTGAAAGATGTTTGCTTGTTGTAGCTATACCAGTTATACCTCTACGGTAGGTAGCACTGTATTTTATTATTTTTGTGGATTTGGGGAAGATTTTTAGCTCACTCTTTTTTCGTACCAAATTATCTGCATTTGGCAGTGCTTTCATATTTCCCTTCTTTGGCTCTGATGCGATTAAACTTTGTTATAGTATGTTGAAAATTCAGGTGATGACCAATCAAGAGGTTGTTGATGAGATCAATGACACCAGAGGGGCGGACAGGCAGCTGCGAAGCATCTGACGGAGCAACTGGTGAATAGGAGGAGCGAAGAGAACTTCTCTTGTGTCGCTGTAAACGTCCGCTGCTATGAGAGCTTGAGTCAGTGAATAGGAGGAGCAAAGACAACAACTGCTTCGTCATCGTAAACTTCCACTCTTGGCCGAGCTTCAACCTGCTAGCCCCTTATGCGTACAATTAGTTATATGCCAGATTGGTTTTACAATTTTTTCTGTAGTTATTCGTACGATGTAGAGTTTAATATGGTTGGGGATAATCCACCACCCAATGGGATCAGGGTCTCTAAAATATTGTTGTTTGTTTGGTTATCAGGTGTAAATTCTATTGCAAGTTCCTTATATGTGCATGTTCATCAATCTGAAAAAAAGGAGGTGAAAAAGTCGCTCGTCAATCTGGCACCGCGCAAACTTCCTCTCAAGAGGCGCCACCGGGTGGCGCCTCAACCCCTAGTTTTGTTCAAGGTCTGGTGACTAGCGGTATGGCTAGGATCCAAGTCTAACTGGAATAGAATTTATTCCTTCAAAAAAGAGCAATATGAGTGCTCATTCGGTTCGTAGAAATTTTGGATGACATCCATAGGATTCGTTCCCATATATATTTCTTTCTTATGTATGTAGTTCATTTCGTAGGAACAGAGGTACTAGATTCCTTGGGATTATGTTTATATTAGTCGACTCCCATGGATTCTTAGCATTAGGTGAGCCCTCATGAAAATTTTGTAAGGATTGAAGTGGAGTGAGCATCCCAGTCCTTCACTTTTCCTATTCCTTTGATATGGAAATTATGGCTAGCGGCGGGGCCCTCTTTTTCCTGCTCCGTCGCCCCCGCCCCGGCCCTCAGCCTGCCCCACCCCCAGATCCGGTCATGGCAGCAGCTCAGCAGCCTCCCGGACAGCAGGGCAGCCACCCCTGCTGTCTCCTCTCCGGCTCGCTGGGAGGCGCGGGTGGCCTTCACCGGATGCGGCTCCCTGGGCGCGGTGCGGTCCCGGTCCTCCCCAGATGCGATCTGGGGGCTTCTCGTCCGGCCGGGTGCGGTGCTCTCCGGCCGGCCTGCCGCGGCGGCCGGGCGCGCCCTCCTTGCCGCGTCTCACCTCTCCACCGACCCACTCCCCCACCCTGTATTCGAGCTTCCTGTCATGGAGGTGTTTGGTTGTGTCCCACGGCAGTTGTTTCCTGCAGCTCACCGGCCGGGAGCTTTGGCTGAGCGCGAGTCTTCTACACCACCACCACCACCCAGCAGGGCTGGCTTCGGCCCGACGGTCATGGACCTGCGCCCTCTCCTGTGTCCATGGCCGGCCGGCGCAGCTTTGGATCCGACCTGCCTCGAGCGCTGCGCTCTTTCCGGCACCTTAGGCTTGATGGATCCTCGGCGTCTCCGCACCACCACAACCCTGCTGGCGTCCTTGGTTGGCCATTCACCCGGTGCATCTTTGATTCCGGCACCCTCTGTGAGCTGCGTCCCCTTCCAGCTTCTTGGGTCTGTCGGCGTCCCTGCTGCTCCGGTCCCGGTGGCCTTGATCTGCGCTCTTTTCCAGATCTTGGGTCGTCCGGGGCTTGGCCACCGTCGCATCCTCATGTTCCGCTCAACCATGCAACCTCACCCTCCTTTGGAGCTTCGCCGTCGTCGCGGCGCCGGTGCCTCCTCGGTGTCGGCGTGGCTCCCTTCCGGCAGATGCGATTCGGCGTATGCGACTTCCTCTTCTCCGACTTCGTACTCCGACGGCTTGGGATTGCTCGGTACATGGCGGCGAAATCCTGCATCTTATGCTGGCAGCGGCGACACCTGCGGGTGCCGTCACCTTCTTGAAGGCGCTGTCATGGCCGTTATCCGTGCCCCTCTTCGAGTATCAGGGGAAACCCTAGGTCTGGTTTTTCGGATCGGACGACGAGGCGTCTTGGTGCCGTTCTCCTTCGTGAAGGCGTTGTCTTGTTTGCTCGCAGTGTCCTCGGTGCTAGATGTGGAGATGTTGGTCGTCTAGTTGTTGCTTGGGTTGCTTCCCAGGTTGGCGAGTTTAGCTGTGTTTTTCTTTGTTTGGGTCGAGCTTCTCATGTCTCTTTGCTTCGGCAACCATGTTCACGCCTCTTGCGTTCGTGTCATGGATTGTACCCCACTGTATTCACTCTAACTTCTTCTATCAATGAATGATACGCAAGCTTTGTGTATTCGCGAAAAAAGGAAATCATGTAAACCAAATGAGCCCTAAACATGCCGATATATACATTGAAAATAATGCTTGCTGGCAAGAAGACACATGCCACAACTCAAACATGCCCTAGGACTATTTTTTTAAGGGTTGTCTCTAGGACTATTTTGCTCACTTATGTGTAGTAGTTATTTTCTGACTAGTAGTTGTGAGGTTGTTGGAGACTAGTTGGTTTTTCCCCTTGTATAGTTGTTATTTAGCATGGTGGTAGTAGGTTTTCATCCGATAGTAAGTGTTTTGATTCTTTTGAAGGCGCGCATTTGCAACGAGTTTCCAACAAGTTCCTCGTCGAGAAACAATCAGTTGTTGAATGGTTAGAAAGGTGGTTGTTCCCCCCAGCACATCAGGGATCCAGCCTGTTGTTTGGGGACCACCTATTCAGACGTCAAGGCTACATCTCACCTGCACCGAGAGCAGGCCCGACCCATAGCCCGGGCAAACAGGGCACCCGCCCTGGGCCCCTGGAAGGCAGGGCCCCAACCCAAGTAGTAATTGTTGGTAGTACATAAGAAGCCCAAGAAATATATGGAAAAAACAGAGGGCCCATTCAGCCGTGGGGCAAAGCCCATCGTCAATCGTTCTCCTCTTTTCTCATCGACTCCTCCGCTTTGCAAAATCTTAGACTCCCATAACAGCGCCACCGCTCCGTGTATTTCCGATTCCAAGGTCGCCGGAGGCAATTAATTGAGATTAAAGGCGAAAATCAGTTCCCTAATCGGCTCTCTTCCCTTTCTCAATGTTCTTCTCATTCCCCATCAGCTAGATGTTGGAGACATGGAGACGGTAGGTGTTCTTCTTTTCTCCCTTGCCATAATCCGTTCCTCCTCAATTAAATAGCTCTGCCCTCCGGCTCTGACGAGTCCACATCTACCTGCATATGTGGTCTTCTGCTATTCATTGGATGTAGGTGTGAGAGAGTGCTCGGGAGTCAGGAGATTCGGGGAACCGCAAAATGGGCAAAATTGTCCAGTTCATGGTGTCGTCTTCTCGTTCGTGCTGACTACTACAACCTGCTGATTTGTCAACCTACATCCACATCAATCCATATTTAGGTGTCTTTGTTCCCAGTGTTAATCATTTTATGATACTTGTTCGTGTTTAGTGTCATGTCGTCTAGAAAGTGTTTATCTGGTAAAGGGAACAATAAAAGGCAGCGCAAAGATGAACTAGTAGAAACCCAAAAAGGACCAATTGACGAATTTATCTTTTTTTTTAGATATTGATAAATTTTTCAGAACTAGTAGTTCTTCTAGAGACCCCTGAAACTTACCACAGTAAGTGTTGAAGAGCAACATACTGGGAATACAGATGCTTTTTGGAAGAACTGAGTCATTATCCGGGTGAAATTTTTGGGAGTGAAGAACATGGCGGATTCGGAAAGATTCAGAAACAAATGTACGTAAATGTGCTTACTTCTTATCTGATGGTAACACAATTTTTTTAAGTAGCATTATAGCAACCAGTTTGGACAGGGGTCATTTGTTTTGCAGAACAAAATGAAGTCTCCGTTGTTCAAATATAGGAAAGCGAGTTTATGTGGAATTGCATTTTTTTTCATTACTATTGTGGTGTAGTAATCCACCTTATCAATAAAGAAATTGCACCATCTCTTGTCAACACAATTTTTGTACTGTCAATTTTAAAGTCCAAAGATCATCGTCTATGCTATGCACTAGATATTTACTTTGCTTTTCGAATAGAAAATATTTTAAGTCTTTTAGTCAACAAGGGCCCGTTGTTGATGTCTTGCCCCAGGGCCCCGTAAATCTGTGGGCCGGCCCTGACCGAGAGATCATTTGGTCTCGCTTCTTACGCGAGGTTAGTGGGCAGACCCAGTACTGTAGCGGAAGGAGCAGGTTTGGGAAGCTTTAATGAACTGGTTAGGTCCAATTTTAGAAGCTTTCACATGTTTTCTTTGTGTTTTTCTTATCAGTTTTCATTGTTTACCTTGGTTTTGTTTAGGTTTTTTTTTTCAAATACATGTTTACTTTTTTTATACACGTGTAAGAAATTATACACAATTGAACATTTCTCAATTGCATCACGATCATTTTTTCAAGTACATAGTAGAATTATTTTCGAAAATAAATGTTAAATATTTTCAAACACGCATTGAATATTTTATTAAATAGCATGATTTTTTAAAAAACTAAATGAACATTTATACATTGCATAGGACTTTTATTAACTGTCACGAACCTATTCTTAGAATGCGTGAACATTTTTAGAAAGGTGAAAACGTACTTTTGAAACATTTGATTTTTTTTGAATGGTTCAAAACAATTTTTAAAATTACTCGATTTTTTGAAATCATGTAAATATTTATTGAAAATGTCAAGAACATATTTTCCAAATGTGTCAACTTTCTTTAAATGTCACGAAGTATTTTTTAAATCTACTAACCTTTTCTAAAGTTGCGTGAACAATGTTTTTACACTGCATCCAGCTTTTAAATTCTGATGAGTATTTTTAAAAATTAGCTTATGTAATGTTTGAAATAAATACATTTAGAATGTTCTGAAACATAAGGAAAAAATAACTTTTTTGAGAAACGACTAACTTTCTTTTGAGAAGCTGAGAAACCACCATCTAACATGACAAATAAACGAAGGAGCATGCTACTGGGCCTGCCCAGTAGCTGGTCTGAGCTCCTATTACCCACAAGCGGAAAATACTGGAGGGTTTGCAGAAGTATGCCGAAAATGGGCCGGCCCACTCTGTGAGTGATTTTATATTTTTCTCACTTTGTTGTTTTAGTCGGGATACTGGAGACCAACTAGTTGACGAGCGCTCCTTTTGGAGCCTCGCAACAATCAGCGTCACTTGACGTGCTCTCAGCCGTCCGCCACGTGTCGCGCTCTCGACGCTTCTCCGGATTTCGTTTTTTTTTTCACACGCGTTCTCCGCTTTTTAAACGGTTTTTTTGACTTTTTGGTTTTTCACTGGTCTTCCTTAGCTTTGAAAGGAACGGCCGTGCCTCTCGGAAATGAAAAAAAAAGGTATTCTCTGTTTTTTTTTTTCTGTGAGAGGCACATTTTTGCTTTCTCAAGAGGCACGGTTGTGATTTCGCGAGAGGCACGGCCGTGCCTCTCGGAAAGGGAAAAAACAAAAAAAATCCTTCCGCGAGAGGCACGGCTGTGCTTTCACGAGAGGCACGACCGTGCCTCTCGGAAACAAAAAGACGCATTTTCTGTTTTTTTTCTTCCGCGAGAGGCACGGTTTTGCTTTCACGAGAGGCACGGTTGTGATTTCGCGAGAGGCACGGCCGTGCCTCTCGGAAAGGGAAAAACAGAAACTTTTTCCTTCCGTGAGAGGCAGGGTTTTGCTTCCGCGATAGGCACGATTGTGTTTTCACGAGAGGCACGGCCGTGCTTGTCGGAAACGAAAAAAAACGCATTTTTTACTTTTTTTTCCTTGCTCGAGAGGCACGGTTTTACTTTCGCGAGAGGCGCGATTATGATTTCGTGAGAAGCACGGCCGTGCCTCTTTCGGAAAAGGAAAAAACTGTGCTCTTTCGGAAAAGGAAAAGGAAAAAATTCTTAAAAAACTATCAACATGGAATCTACTTTTGAAGATCTCGACGCGAGGATCCAACGGTGAAAACGGTTTAAGATTTAGACGCACGGTTTAAGAGATAAAACGTTTTGAATAAACGGATGTACGAAAAAGAGAAAACTCCCGTGTTACGACAAGTGGCGCACATGCAGCGCGCCACTTATCACAACCTGGAAAAGCTGGGAGTGATCTTTGCAAGGAGTACTCCTCAATTAGTGATTTCGGGCATACTGTAGCATTCGGGTTCAATGCAGCGATAAATAGTGTAGTATCTGGGTTACAGTATCGGACATGTTTTTTGGTCTATTTTTATTTCAAACATTTTGTAATATATTTGAACATTTTCATAACGCATGCTGAACTTTTTAATAATATAGCAAGAATATTTTAAATAAAGTAAACTTTTGTAATATACGGTGAACATTTTCATAAATAAAAGATGAACATTTTGGTATAAAATTCACAATATATTAATACGCAATGATTTTTTTTATGCATGATGTATATTTTCAAAATATATGGTGAACATTTTCTGAAATAAAAGATAATTGTTTTGGAATATACAATAAACATTTTATTAATACATGATGGACATTATTTAATGCATGGTGATTGTTTTTCATAATATATGGTTAACATTTTCTCAAAAAAAAGCAATTTTGTAATATAAAATTATTTTCTAATACACAATAAATAATTTTATAATGCATGGTGAAATTTGTTCATAATATACGGTGAAAACTTTCTAAAATAAAAAATCTACCTATTTTGTAATATGTACTGAACTTTTTATATAATACAAAAAACATAAAAAGTAAAAAAATATTACTGAAAGTTCTGGAATAAAAACAGAAAATAAGAGAAAAGAACTGGAACAAAAACAACTGAAAGATCGAACAAAAAAGTGAAAAAAAGGAAAACAATAAAAATGAAAAAACACAGGAGGAAACAGCGAGCCAATATCACGTGAATCCCGTACGTGAGCGGCCCAATCGGAGGCTTGATTCAACGAAGCCATGACCATTTAATGCCCGTAGGTGGGAAATAGGATTGGCTGCGGATATGTGCCGCCCGTTGTGATTCCCGAGCGCAGCATCGCCTCAAGGAACGCACTGCTCGACCGGCCTATTAGCGAGACCGAGTGTCGACTTCGATTTTCTGTTCGTTATTTCGTTTCCTTCAGTTTTTTCATCATTCATTAGTTCCATTTTTTATTTGTATATACTTTTTAGAATTAATTTAAATACATCTCTTTCAAAGCTTAAATTTTGCTTATTTTTGGAAAGAATCATGAATTTGAAAACTTTAATGCAGTGTAAAACATTTGTTAACGTAGTTTTATTTTTAATAGCATTAAATAAATGTTAGTGACTTTTAAAATTATTTGACACATATTGAAAAATGTTTAATCAATATTTAAAAATAGAAATATCTATTTGAAAAATGCCAATCATGTATTTAAAAACTGTTAAACATGTGTAAAAAATATGCCTAATGTATATAAAAAGTGTACAGCTTGTATGAAAAAGTAGATTTGGAACATATATATTCGAAAAACTTATTAACCATGTATAATAATAATGGTTCATATGTGTATAATTGTTTTTGCAATGTGTGCAAAAGATAGGCATCAGAATCTTATACTTCAAATATTGTTTATCATGTACTCAAAAAGTTAAACTTGTGTAAAAATGTATTCCTTATGTATATAAAATGTGCAATACATATGGAAAAGGCTAAACCTGAAATTAAAAAATGTTAATCATGTATTAGAAAATGTTTGCCATGTACGATAAATTGTTCAGATATATCGAAGAATGTATAATGTATATAGGAAGAAAGTACAGATGAAAACATAAATTTTACAGAAAATGTTAATTATGTATATAGAAAGTAATTAACGGTACGCGAAAAAAATATTTTAGTTGTATGTAGAAAATATAATGGGTATTGTATAAAAATAAAAAGTCTAAAACGAAAATTAGAAAAATAAACCCGTAAATTAAAACATAAACAAACAATTGAAACCGAGAGAAACTGATGACAACAATAAATAAAGACATGGAAAAGGGAAGAATAAAAAACTAATGAAAACTGTAAGAGAAACACGGAAAAAGGGAGGTAGTAAAAAACAATGAGACCCGATGAAAATCTTGAATAAAAAATACTAAAAAGAAAAAATAGTGAAACAAAAGAAAACGGAAGAAACACACAGAAAATGAAGAATAGCAAACAAAGCGATTCTGTAAAGGAAAACATAAAAAGAAAGAAAAGAAAAAATAAACCGATGAAAACTAGACTAGTCAACCAATAAACAGAAAGAATGAAACCAATAGAAACACGCATGTAGCAACAGCCGGCGCAAACGCCCTAGCCAGCCACTGCCTACCCAAAAAGTTAAGGTTCCTCTGCCTCCCGCCGGCGCCGGCGCTGGTCCGCCCTGTCTCGCGTGGCCTTAGTGAAGGAAATATGCCCTAGAGGCAATAATAAAGTTATTATTTATTTCCTTATTTCATGATAAATGTTTATTATTCATGCTAGAATTGTATTATCCGGAAACTTAGTACATGTGTGAATACATAGACAAAACAAAGTGTCCCTAGTATGCCTCTACTTGACTAGCTCGTTTATCAAACATGGTTATGTTTCCTAAACCATAGACATGAGTTGTCATTTGATGAACGGGATCACATCATTAGGAGAATGATGTGATGGACAAGACCCATTCGTTAGCTTAGCATTATGGTCGTTACAGTTTCATTGTTACTGCTTTCTTCATGACTTATACATGTTCCTCAGACTATGAGATTATGCAACTCCCGAATACCGGAGGAACACTTTGTGTGCTACCAAAACATCACAATGTAACTGGGTGATTATAAAGGTGCTCTACAGGTGTCTCCGATGGTACTTGCTGAGTTGGCATAGATCAAGATTAGGATTTGTCACTTCGATTGTCGGAGAGGTATCTCTGGGCCCTCTCGGTAATGCACATCACTGTGAGCCTTGCAAGCAGTGTAACTAATGAGTTAGTTGCGGGATGATGCATTACGGAATGAGTAAAGAGACTTGCCGGTAACGATATTGAACTAGGTATTGAGATACCGACGATCGAATCTCGGGCAAGTAACATACCGATGACAAAGGGAACAACGTATGTTGTTATGCGGTTTGACCGATAAAGATCTGCGTAGAATATGTAGGAACCAATATGAGCATCCAGGTTCCGCTATTGGTTATTGACCGGAGATGAGTCTCGGTCATGTCTACATAGTTCTCGAACCTGTAGGGTCCGCACTCTTAACGTTCTGTGACAATTTGTATTATGAGTTATGTGATTTGATGACCAAAGTTAGTTCGGAGTCCCGGATGAGATCGAGGACATGACGAGGAGTCTCGAAATGGTCGAGACGTAAATATCAATATATTGGAAGGCTATATTCGGACATCGGAAAGGTTCCGAGTGATTCGGGTATTTTTCGGAGTACTGGGAGTTACGGGAATTCGTATTGGGCCTTAATGGGCCATACGGGAAAGGTGAGAAAGGCCTCAAGGGTGGTCGCGCCCCTTCCCCATGGACTGGTCCGAATTGGACTAGGGAAAGGGGGCGCCCTCTTCCTTCCTTCTCCTTCTCCCTTCCCTTTTTCCTATTCCATGTGGGAGGTGGAATCCTACTAGGACTAGGGAGTCCTAGTAGGACTCCACACTTTGGGCGCGCCCTATGAGGGCCGGCCTCCTCCTCCCTCCATCCTTTATATACGTGGCCAGGGGGCACCCCATAGAGAACACAAGTTTATCATTGATCTCTTAGCCGTGTGCGGTGCCCCCTCCACTATAATCCACCTCGGTCATATCGTTGTAGTGCTTAGGCGAAGCCCTGCGCCGGTAGCTTCATCATCACCGTCATCACGCCGTCGTGCTGACAAAGCTCTCGCTCGACACTCTGCTGGATCGTGAGTTCGTGGGACGTCATCGAGCTGAACGTGTGCTGAACACGGAGGTGCCATACGTTCGTTGCTAGGATCGGTCGGATCGTGAAGACGTACAACTACATCAACCGCGTTGATATAATGCTTCCGCTTATGGTCTACGAGGGTACGTGGGCAACACTCTCCCCTCTCGTTGCTATGCATCACCATGATCTTGCGTGTGCGTAGGAATTTTTTGAAATTACTGCGTTCCCCAACAGTGCCATCAGAGCCAGGTTTATGCGTAGATGTTATATGCACGAGTAGAACACAAGTGAGTTGTGGGCGATACTAGTCATACTGCTTACCAGCATGTCATACTTTGATTCGGTGGTATTGTTGGATGAAGCGGCTCGGACCGACATTACGTGTATGCTTACGCGAAACTGGTTCTACCGACGTGCTTCGCACACAGGTGGCTGGCGGGCGTCAGTTTCTCCAACTTTAGTTGAATCGAGTTTGGCTACGCCCGGTCCTTGTTGAAGCTTAAAATAGCACATACTTGACAAAATATCATTGTGGTTTTGATGCGTAGGTAAGAATGGTTCTTGCTCAGCCCGTAGCAGCCACGTAAAACTTGCAACAACAAAGTAGAGGACGTCTAACTTATTTTTGCAGGGCATGTTGTGATGTGATATGGTCAATACATGATGCTAAATTTTATTGTATGAGATGATCATGTTTCGTAACGAAGTTATCGGCAACTGGCAGGAGCCATATGGTTGTCGCTTTATTGTATGAAATGCAATCGCCATGTAATTGCTTTACTTTATTACTAAGCGGTAGCGATAGTCGTAGAAGCAATAGTTGGCGAGACGACAACGATGCTACGATGGAGATCAAGGTGTCGCGCAGGTGACGATGGTGATCATGACGGTGCTTTGGAGATGGAGATCAAAGGCACAAGATGATGATGGCCATATCATATCACTTATATTGATTTCATGTGATGTTTATCCTTTATGCATCTTATTTTGCTTAGTTCGACGGTAGCATTATAAGAAGATCTCTCACTAAATTTCAAGGTACAAGTGTTCTCCCTGAGTATGCACTGTTGCGAAAGTTCGTCGTGCCGAGACACCACGTGATGATCGGGTGTGATAAGCTCTACGTTCACATACAACGGGTGCAAGCCAGTTTTGCACACGCAGAATACTCGGGTTAAACTTGACGAGCCTAGCATATGCAGATATGGCCTCGAAACACTGAGACCGAAAGGTCGAGCGTGAATCATATAGTAGATATGATCAACATAGTGATGTTCACCATTAAAAACTACTCCATCTCACGTGATGATCGGACATGGTTTAGTTGATTTGGATCACATGATCACTTAGATGATTAGAGGGATGTCTATCTAAGTGGGAGTTCTTAAGTAATATGATTAATTGAACTTTAATTTATCATGAACTTTAGTCCTGATGGTATTTGCATAACTATGTTGTAAATCAATAGCTTGCGATGTAGCTCCCCGTTTATTTTTGATATGTTCCTAGAGAAGAACTATGTTGAAAGAAGATAGTAGCAATGATGCAGACTAGGTCTGTGATCTGAGGATTATCCTCATTGCTGCACAGAAGAATTATGTCCTTAATGCACTGCTAGGTGGCAGACCTATTGCAGGAGCAGATGCAGACGTTATGAACGTTTGGCAAAGATCGGTATGATGACTACTTGATAGTTTAGTGCACCATGCTTTACGGCTTAGAAACCGAGACTTCAAAAATGTTTTGATTGCCACGGAGCATATAAGATGTTCCAAGCGTTGAAATTGGTATTTCATACTCATGCCCGTGTCGAGAGGTATGAGACCTCTGATAGTACTTTGCCTACAAGATGGAGGAGAATATCTCAACCAGTGAGCATGTGCTCAGATTGTCTGGGTACTACAATTGCTTGAATCGAGGGAGTCAATCTTCCAGATAAGATAGTAATTGACAAAGTTCTCTAGTCACTATAACCAAGTTACTGGAACTTCGCGATGAACTATAATATGCAAGGGATGACGAAAACGATTCCCCGAGCTCTTTGCGATGTTGAAATCGGCGAAGGTAGAAATCAAGAAAAGCATCAAGTGTTGATGGTTGACAAGACCACTAGTTTCAAGTAAAAGGGCAAGGGAAAGAAAGGGAACTTCAAGAAGAATGACAAGCAAGTTGCCCCTCCCATGAAGAAGCGCATAGCTAGACCCAAGCCTGAAACTGAGTGCTTCTACTGCAAAGGAAATGGTCACTGAAAGCGGAACTGCACCAAATATGTAACATCCCAAATTTTCAATTTGGAATGTTATACATTAAGTCATCATGCATATCATATTTTCTTGCATTTTGTTGATCCTGGAAATTCACGCAACTCAAGGACCCTCGGAGAGAGTTGGAGATTTCGAAATTTTCGTATTTGAGTTCTCTCAAAACTATGAAAAGAGGATCATTGGATTTATTTATTTTATCTTCAAATATTTTTCCAATATCAAAAACAAGAGAGGGAATAATATGACTTTCCCAAAATTTAGGAAAAATGAAGATTTAATAAATAAATCAACTTTTGGATTTTTCTCGGAGTTTATTTGCCTTAGGGAAAAATGCGTGTTTTCAAAAATTGCATTTTGGCCCCGTGTTAAAGTTCATTTTGTTCGACTCATTTTTAGGAGTCGGGGAAAGTTTACTTTATTAATTTTGGAGTTCGTTTAGATTTTTTTTTTTTTTTTTTCTTGTGAGACCGTTTAAAAAAATCCATGGCGCTTGGGCCAAAGGCCCAAGCCGCCACCACTGACCGCCAGAGGCTAACACCACTGCCAGGCCAGGAAGCCAGGAGCCGCCGCTTCTTTTCCTAATCCTAGTAGGACTCTTGTCCTACTTCCGTTTTTTTTCCGTATTTGTTTCTAGATCTTTTCCCTCTTGTTTCCTAATCCTAGTCTATTTCTTGCCCCCTACCCCAAGCAAAACCCTCCCCTCCCCAATATAAATACCCAAGCACCCCCCCCCTCTAGCACATCAAATCAACACCTCTCCTCTCCTCTCTACACCGCCGCCGCAACACACCCGCCGCCGCCGCCCTCACCAGCGCCGCCGCCGCCACTTGCCACCGCCGCTGCCCTACGCCGCCGCCACCAGTGCCGCCCTCACGCCGCCGCCGCCCTCGCCGCCGCCGCGAGCCCTCGCCTCTTGAGTACTAGCCCAGCGCGCGTCACCTTTTCTTTTCCGTTCGATTTCGTTCGGTTTCTAGATCGGTTTTTCGTTTCGATTTTCTTTCCGAAACCCTAGATCGGTTTTTTCGCCGGTTTTCTTTCCGGTTTTGTTTAGCAAGCATTCGCGGACCGTTCGTCCCTAACGAGCGTGATCACCGATTTGCCCGGTTAATGAGCGTCCGTTCGTTCAATCGTTCGTCGTTTTCTTTCTCATCGAATTTATTCCGCTATTTTTCTGATAGCGATTTCAGATCCGATTTTTTCTTTCTAGTCTATCTTCTCGCTCGTTTATCGGAATCAGGTGATTCAAGCGCCTGGAGTTTCATCTCGAAACCGCCGTTCCGACTAATCAACTTAAACAAAGATTTGCTACTGTAAAATTTGACTTAGTTTCAACTTGCTAGAACCGAGTTGTTTTCTTTCGTCGTTTGACTTTCGTTGCTTTATTTGATTCGATTCTTTTTGCAACCAGGGTTCTTAAGTTGAACTTTCTGGTTAGATCTTTTATTCGAGATTTACCTGTGCATTAGATGAGTACTTATTGTATGCTTGTTCTTTGTCTGCGATAGATCACCCGGAGTGCGCCGCTTGTTACTTCGAGTCTCTAGGTTTCGCGGATCGTCAGCAAGGCAAGTAACACTTGATCATATCTTTTCTCATACCCAGTTTTTATGCATTAGATCAATCCTCAAACACTTGCATGATAAGGATCTAATTAAATTGTGGGATGGGAAGTAGATGAGGTAGTACCTATTACCTGTTTTACTTATGAAACCTTTGGGAGTTACTTCTACGTTTGCTTATTATGCCATGCTATGCTAGTAGACGTGGATTGGGTGAGTGTATTCCATGACAGATGTGAGATTGTTAAATTAACGGTTTATTTAAGGTGGCAACTTAAACACACATCCGGGTGGATTGAGGCACTGGTTTCTATCAGACTTGCCTGTTTTTCTTGGACCGCCACCTGGCTCAAAGGGATCATAAGATCATTCATACTAGTAACTTCCGTGTGCAGCCACAAGCCATTATGGGCTCTGGCATAGTTGAATAAGTCGTGTGAACTCTTACGGTGGTAGACTAGCAGATGTAGGGGTTGTAGGTGGTACGGTCTACCCATCGTAAGGTGCAAACGCACGAAGACTATGTCTCGATCATCCGTCTCTCAAACACCATGTAGTGCGAGAAACCAAGCGGAGGCGATCGAGTCTTGTGGGGAAAAGTCATAAACCTCTGCAGAGTGTACAAACTAATCATGATTAGCCGTGTCCCGGTTATGGACATCTTGAGTATCTAGTACTTGAATATCATGTGAATCTCAACATGTTACTCTAATTAATATTGTTGGGTTTTAATGAGTACTTTTAATTGGGGTTGAGGATCTGTCAACCATTCTCAATGTTTAACAACCACCATGATAGTTAAACAAATTTATTCCTTTGCAAAGAAGAAAAACTGGCTTTATGAAAAACTGTAATCGTAGAGCTTTTCCACCAGCCACATATGCATGTAGTACGGGCTTATCATTCATTATTCTCTATGTGTTACATTGCGGCATATTCCATGTCTGACCCGTTTCTGGCTGCAACTTTCATGTTGCGAGACTTTTCGAACGACAGTAAGGTGCTTTTAGGTCGTGGTTCTATACTCGGTGATGATGGCTGGAGTTGATGGACTCACCTATCTTCCAAGTCTTCGCTGTTATCGTTATTAGATGGCCTTAAGCCATATTTATTGTAATAAGTCCTCTTGTGGGCAACGATGTAATAAGTGTGTGATTGCTACTCTGTTATAAATCCTTCAAATCTTGTGTGGTGTCGGCATTCGATCCAGGATGACACGAGCACGAGACTTGATCCATTGGGTCGAGTCGCTCTGAGAGATGGTATCGAGCACACGCCGTTGTTGTGAGACACGACCACTAAGTTAAAGCCATAGATCACTACTCTCTTCTTATTTTCTAACTCCTCATCTTTTCTACTCTTTTAGGATGATGGACGCCAAGATCAAGTCGCCCAACCAGATGAAGGCACACCTTTTGGATTTCACTTGAAGGAAGTCACCAAGTACGAACATTGGACTACCAAGTTTCACGGGACTTTCAAGGCCACTCTGCCTGAAGAGGAGCGCTGGAAGATTCAAGCTCACGTTAAGGAAGGACATTCGCCCCAATCACCAAGCCTATAGATAGTGTTTTCAGTGCACCAACCTGGAGTCTGGGAAAGAGCATGGCAGCTCATATCACCATGGGACGCATTGGAGAAGTTTACCAAGAAGACCTCAAGGACACCATCTATCAGATTTGCGGACGCCGGAATGAACAATGGGAGATAGTCAGCACCAAGAAGGACCGATCCATTGCAGCTTTCATCCAGGAGTTAAACCAGCACATTCGACGCCATGAGAACCAGATGTGCAATGATGTGATCGAATTGAAGGATGCGAAGGGAAGAATCATCGAACTTGAAGGAGAACTAAAGTCTACACGTAAGGACTACATGGACGAGATCGTAGCTGCAGCAAGACACAATAACGATCTTAAGTATGAGATTGAAGAACTCAAGAAGAAATTGGCGCTCAAGAATGAAGACAAGTACGTCGGCTGTCCGAGCAACTACATCATCATCGACGACACCGATTCGGATCCAAGTGAACCCGACTTTGAAGACGAAGCTGGAGCAGACATCATGGAGTCTTCCACCGGTTCAAATTAATAGATGACCCCCACATATTAGTAGTATTACCTCCATGTAAACATTATAGTAAACGCACTTTTGCGATAGTTAGATCGTTGTAAGCCCTTTGTTTGAATTGAATGAAGTGATTTTGTGTGCATTTGCTCATGAGCATTTGGGTAGTGTTTTCTCCTTAGACCTCACTCTATTCTTAATTTCTCGTCTTTTCTAAACCCATCGATGCCCCGAGACGCGACCACAGGTTTGTTTTCCCGCCAGAGATCACCCAGTTGATCCAAGCAGCAGAACACTTTGATCCAAACATTGGTACAGAACCAAGGCAACAACAACAACCCACCGCCACCACCACCGCAGATCACTTGACACGTTTCTTAAGGCTGAACCCGGCGGTGTTTTCTAGTAGCACCGAGCCGATAGTAGCAGATGATTGGCTCCGTAAGGTAGGGAGGGAGTTGACCACTGCAGGATGTATAGATGGAGAAAAGGTGAAGTTTGTTGCACACCAGCTTGAAGGACCCGCAGAAGCATGGTGGGAGAATTTCACGACCACTTACCCTGAGACAACGTCACATGGGATCAGTTTGACAAGCTTTCCGACTTGCCCATGTCTCGGCAGGAGCTATGGCCATGAATAAGCGTGAGTTCCGCAACTTACGCCAAGGAGGAAGGACTGTTGGCGGTATGTGGATGATTTTAGTAAGTTAGCACGTTATGCCCCGGATAGCGTTGCTACGAGATCTTTGCTAAGCGGGAGAAGTTTCTGGAAGGACTGAATGATGAGTTAAGCATGCAGTTGATGGTAGCAAGTTTCAATAACTACCAGGAGTTGGTAGACCGTGCTCTCATGATAGAAGGAAAGCAGCAGCAAATTGAGAACCGCAAGAGGAAGTGTGGGCAGGGGAAGTATAACTCTGGAGCCCAGCTGAAGCCCGTTATACCCCTAAACAGGGAGTTCAGTTTCAGCATACCCATGGAGGAGGTAGCTCGCACAACCATAATGGCCACAAGAATGGTAATGGGAATGGAGGAAGCAATGGCCAGAACCGGACCACACCATCAACCCCAACCAAGAAAGACTTGAGTCATGTCACCTGTTACAAGTGTTCCAAGACCGGACATTATGCAAATGAATGTCCCGAAGGCCAAGGAGGAAATGGAAGCTTTGGAAAGAAGCCAAACCCTTTCAACAGGGGACAGGTGAACCACATTGATGTGGAGGAGGTTGAAGATCAGCCCGATCAAGATGTCGGTAAGTTTTGGTTAAGTCATTTACTGCACTAGTTCTTTTCGATACTGGTGCATCACATTCATACATATCAAGGGGATTTGTGGATAAGTACAAATTACCAACCCAAGCCCTTAGGTCACCCATGCTAGTAACCTCACCCGGAGCAGAATACATGGCTAGTATATGGTGTGATCGATTGCCATTAAGGATTGGACACTATGTTTTCCCTCGGACCTAATAGTTACGGAATCCCAAGGATTGGATGTGATATTAGGCATGGATTGGTTATCAAAGTATGGAGGAACATAGATTGCGCCACTAAGTCAATTTCTTGACCACCCGAAGGGAGGAGAATCAAGTATGTATCACGACATGAGCCGAGGAGAGCACGAATAAATTCCTTATCAGGAGTTGTGCAGGAAGAAGTACCAGTGGTAAGGGATTTCCCTGATGTATTTCCTGAGGAATTGCCAGGAATGCCACCGGATAGAGACATTGAGTTTTTGATTGAGTTGTTGCTAGGAACAGGCCCGATATCGAAGCGACCATACAGGATGCCCGCACAGGATTTGGCGGAAATCAAGAAGCAGATTAAGGAGTTGTTGGATAAAGGTTATATACACCCAAGTTCTTCGCCTTGGGGATCACCCGTACTGTTAGTGGAGAAGAAGGATGGATCGTTAAGGATGGTTGTTGATTATCGTGGATTGAATGAAGTAACAATCAAGAACAAGTACCCACTACCTATGATAAATGATCTGTTTGATCGTTTGCAAGGACCTAAAGTGTTTTCCAAGATCGATTTGCGATCAGGGTACCATCAGCTGAAGATTCGAGAGCAGGACATACCTAAGACAACGTTCACCACAAGATATGGACTGTATGAGTATACCGTTATGTCATTTGGACTGACTAACGCGCCAGCCTATTTCATGAACCTGATGAACAAAGTGTTTATGGAGTTTTTGGATAAGTTAAATCGTGGTGTTCATAGATGATATTTTGGTTTTCTCGAAGAATGAAGAAGAACATAAGGAACATTTGCGATTGGTTTTGGAGAAACCGAGGGAACATCAGTTATATGCCAAGTTCAGCAAATGTGAGTTTTGGCTAAAGCAAGTTGGATTTCTTGGACATGTTATATCCGGAGAAGGGATAGCAGTTGACCCCACAAAGGTTGAGACCGTAACCAAATGGGAAGCACCAACGACAGTTGAGAGATCCGAGTTTCCTTGGACTCGCGAGGATACTACGGAGATTCATTGAGAATTTCTCAAGGATTGCAAAGCCTATGACAGAGTTGTTGAAGAAGAATACCAAGTTCATATGGGTGAGGACTGTGAGGCAAGTTTTCAGGAGTTGAAGAAAAGATTGGTTACCTCACCGGTGCTAATTTTGCGGATCGGACCAAGGATTATGAGGTGTATTACACGCTTCACGTCGAGGACTTGGAGCAGTGCTTATGCAGGAAGGAAGAGTTGTTTCGTATGCTTCACGACAGCTTAAGCCTCATGAGTTGAATTATGCCACACGTGATTTGGAGTTAGCAGCCGTAGTGCATGCATTGAAGACATGGAGACATTTTCTCATTGGAAATCATTGTGAGGTATACACGGATCACAAGAGTTTGAAGTACATTTTCACGCAGAAGGAGTTAAACCTTAGACAAAGGAGATGGTTGGAACTCATCAAGGATTATGATATGAGATTGCATTATCATCCGGAAAGGCTAATGTAGTAGCGAGCGCATTGAGCCGCAAGAGCCATGTCAATACGCTATTGACGGGAGAAATACCCAAGGAGTTAGCCGAAGACCTTCGTGAGCTATGTTTGGAATTAGTTCCGAGAGGCTACGTAGCAGCATTGGAGATTCAGTTTACCTTGATGGATAAAATCAGGGAAGCTCAGAAAAAGGACAAAGAGATTTCGGATATAAAGAAGAAAACGAGCGAAGGAAAAGCTAAGGGATTTCATGAGGATGAGCACGATACCCTATGGTTTGAGGACCGTATTTACGTGCCAAATGACCCGGAGATCAGGAAGTTGATTCTGCAAGAGGCACATGATTCACCCTATTCGATTCACCCAGGAAATACCAAGATGTATTTGGATTTGAAGGAAATGTTCTAGTGGACCGGAATGAAGAAGGATATTGCAGAGTATGTAGCAGTTTGTGATGTATGTCAAAGAGTGAAGGCAGAACATCAGAAGCCAGCAGGATTGTTGCAACCATTGCCAATACCCGAATGGAAGTGGGATAAACTAGGCATGGATTTCATCACGGGTTTGCCAAAGACTCGTTCAGGCTATGATTCGATTTGGGTTATAGTCGACCGTTTGACGAAGGTAGCTCATTTCATTCCAGTCAAGACTACCTATAGCAGTGCTAAGTTGGAAAAGACATACATGACCAGAATTGTGTGTTTGCACGGAGTTCGAGGAGTATCGATCGATAGAGGAACCCAATTTACCTCAAAGTTTTGGAATCGGTTACATGAAACATTGGGAACCAGGCTGGAATTCAAGACAGCTTTCCACCCCTGAACCGATGGATGACCGAGAGAGTCAATCAGATTTTGGAGGATATGCTGAGAGCTTGTGCACTAGACTATGGATCTAGTTGGGACGATAACTTGCCGTATGCGGAGTTTTCTTATAACAACAGTTACCAAACCAGCTTGAAGATGGCACCTTTAGAAGCCTTGTACGGAAGGAGGTGTAGGACACCATTATCATGGGACAAAGTTGGAGACCGTCGGTTGTTTGGACCAGATTTGATTAAGGAGTCTGAACAGAAGGTTAAGTTGATTCGCGATAGGCTCAAGGTAGCCCAGTCAAGACAGAAAAGCTATGCGGATTCAAAACGCAAAGCGATAGAATATGAAGTTGGAGACAGAATTTATCTTAGAGTATCCCCACTTCGAGGAGTTAAGCGTTTTGGAGTTAAAGGAAAATTGGCGCCACGTTTCGTTGGACCGTATAGGATTTTGCAACGCATGGGAGAAGTTGCTTATAAGCTGGAATTACCAGAGGGACTGTCAGGAGTTCATGACGTGTTCCATGTTTCTCAGCTGAAGAAATGTCACGCCGAGATGGCGGAAGTACCGCTAAGAGATACAGTACCACTTGAAGCAATTCAGTTGAAGGATGATTTAACATATGAGGAGAAACCAGTCAGATTCTCGAATATGCTAGAGAGTTACTCGCAGCAAGGTTATCAAGTTTTGCAAGGTTCGATTGGAGCCACCACACCGAGGATGAAGCCACCAGGAAAGAGAAGAAGATTTGCTCAAGGACCACCTCACCTATTTTCTAGCCAACCCGAATCTCGAGGGCGAGATTCATCTTAAGGGGGTAGGTTTGTAACATCCCAAATTTTCAATTTGGAATGTTATACATTAAGTCATCATGCATATCATATTTTCTTGCATTTTGTTGATCCTGGAAATTCACGCAACTCAAGGACCCTCGGAGAGAGTTGGAGATTTCGAAATTTTCGTATTTGAGTTCTCTCAAAACTATGAAAAGAGGATCATTGGATTTATTTATTTTATCTTCAAATATTTTTCCAATATCAAAAATAAGAGAGGGAATAATATGACTTTCCCAAAATTTAGGAAAAATGAAGATTTAATAAATAAATCAACTTTTGGATTTTTCTCGGAGTTTATTTGCCTTAGGGAAAAATGCGTGTTTTCAAAAATTGCATTTTGGCCCCGTGTTAAAGTTCATTTTGTTCGACCCATTTTTAGGAGTCGGGAAAGTTTACTTTATTAATTTTGGAGTTCGTTTAGATTTTTTTTATTTTTTCGCATGAGACCGTTTAAAAAAAATCAGCAGCATTTGGGCTAAAGGCCCAAGCCGCCACCACCACCGGCCAGAGGCAAACACCACCTGCAGCGCCAGGAAGCCGAGGAGCCGCCGCTTTTTTCCTAATCCTAGTAGGACTCTTGTCCTACTTCCTTTTTTTTCCAGATTTGTTTCTAGATCTTTTCCTCTTGTTTCCTAATCCTAGTCTATTTCTTGCCCCCTACCCCAAGCAAAACCCTCCCTCCCCAATATAAATACCCAAGCACCCCCCTCTAGCACATCAAATCAACACCTCTCCTCTCCTCTCTACACCGCCAAGAACACACCCGCCCGCCGCCCTCACCAGCGCCGCCGCCACTTGCCACCGCTGCCCTCGCCGCCGCCCACCCAAGACCGCCGCCGCCGCCGCTACGCCGCCGCCGCCACCGCCGCCGCCGCCGCCGAGCCCTCGCCTCTTGAGGTACTAGCCCAGCAGCGTCACCTTTTCTTTTCCGTTCGATTTCCGTTCGGTTTTCTAGATCGGTTTTCGTTTCGTTTTCTTTCCGAAACCCTAGATCGGTTTTTCTCGCCGGTTTTTCTTTCCGGTTTTGTTTAGCAAGCATTCGCCGGACCGTTCGTCCTAACGAACGTGATCACCGATTTGCTTCGGTTAATGAACGTCCGTTCGTTCAATCGTTCGTCGTTTTCTTTCTCATCGAATTTATTCCGCTATTTTTCTGATAGCGATTTCAGATCCGATTTTCTTTCTAGTCTATCTTCTCGCTCGTTTATCGGAATCAGGTGATTCAAGCGCCTGGAGTTTCATCTCGAAACCGCCGTTCCGACTAATCAACTTAAACAAAGATTTGCTACTGTAAAATTTGACTTAGTTTCAACTTGCTAGAACCGAGTTGTTTTCTTTCGTCGTTTGACTTTCGTTGCTTTATTTGATTCAATTCTTTTTGCAACCAGGGTTCTTAAGTTGAACTTTCTGGTTAGATCTTTTATTCGAGATTTACCTGTGCATTAGATGAGTACTTATTGTATGCTTGTTCTTTGTCTCCGATAGATCACCCGGAGTGTGCTGCTTGTTACTTCGAGTCTCTAGGTTTCGCGGATCGTCAGCAAGGCAAGTAACACTTGATCATATCTTTTCTCATACCCAGTTTTTATGCATTAGATCAATCCTCAAACACTTGCATGATTAGGATCTAATTAAATTGTGGGATGGGAAGTAGATGAGGTAGTACCTATTACCTGTTTTACTTATGAAACCTTTGGGAGTTACTTCTACGTTTGCTTATTATGCCATGCTATGCTAGTAGACGTGGATTGGGTGAGTGTATTCCATGACAGATGTGAGATTGTTAAATTAATGGTTTATTTAAGGTGGCAACTTAAACACACATCTGGGTGGATTGAGGCACCTGGTTTCTATCAGGACTTGCCTGTTTTTCTTTGGACCGCCACCCAGGCTCAAAGGGATCATAAGATCATTCATACTAGTAACTTCCGTGTGCAGCCACAAGCCATTATGGGCTCTGGCATAGTTGAATAAGTCGTGTGAACTCTTATAGTGGTAGACTAGCAGATGTAGGGGTTGTAGGTGGTACGGTCTACCCATCTTAAGGTGCAAACGCTTCTGAAAGACTATGTCTCGGTCATCCGTCTCTCAAACACCATGTAGTGCGAGAAACCAAGCGGAGGCGATCGAGTCTTGTGGGGAAAAGTCATAAACCTCTGCAGAGTGTACAAACTAATCATGATTAGCCGTGTCCCCGGTTATGGACATCTTGAGTATCTAGTACTTGAATATCATGTGAATCTCAACATGTTACTCTAATTAATATTGTTGGGTTTTAATGAGTACTTTTAATTGGGGTTGAGGATGTTGTCAACCATTCTCAATGTTTAACAACCACCATGATAGTTAAACAAATTTATTCCTTTGCAAGAAAGAAAAACTGGCTTTATGCAAAAGCGTAATCAGAGAGCTTTTCCACCAGCCACATATGCATGTAGTACAGGCTTATCATTCATTATTCTCTATGTGTTACATTGCGGCATATTCCATGTGCTGACCGTTTCGGGCTGCAACTTTCATGTTGCAGATTTTTTGAACGACAGTAAGGTGCTTTTAGGTCGTGGTTCTATACTCGATGATGCGGCTGGAGTTGATGGACTCACCTATCTTCCAAGTCTTTATTTGTTATCGTTATTAGATGGCCTTAAGCCATATTTATTGTAATAAGTCCTCTTGTGGGCAACGATGTAATAAGTGTGTGATTGCTACTCTGTTATAAATCCTTCGAAGTACTGTGTGGTGTCAGCATTACTGATCCAGGGATGACACCTGAGCACAGAGACTTGATCCATTCGGGTCGGGTCGCTACAAAATAATTGGCGGATAAGAAGGATGGCAAAGTGAACAAAGGTATATTTGATATACATGTTATTGATGTGTACTTTACTAGTGTTTATAGCAACCCCTCGGTATTTGATACTGGTCCAGTTGCTAAGAGTAGTAACTCGGAACGGGAGTTGCAAAATAAACATAGACTAGTTAAGGGCGAGGTGATGATGTGTGTTGGAAGTGATTCCAAGGTTGATAAGATCACCATCGCACACTCCCTTTTTTTCCTTCGGGATTAGTATTGGAACTAAATAAATGTTATTTGGTGTTTGCGTTGAGCATAAATATGATTGGATCATGTTTATTGCGATATGGCTATTCATTTAAGTTAGAGAACAATTGTTGTTCTGTTTACATGAATAAAACCTTCTATGGTCTTACATCCAATGTAAATGGTTTACTGAATCTCGATCACAGTGATACACATAATATTGATGCCAAAAGATATAAGTTTAATAATGATAGTGCAACTTATTTGTGGCACTGCCGTTTAGGTCATATTGGTGTAAAGCGCATGAAGAAACTCCATGCCGATGGGCTTTTGGAATCAATTGATTATAAATCACTTGATGCTTGCGAACCATGCCTCATGGGCAAGATGACTAAGACTCCGTTCTCGGAACAATGGAGCGAAAATGACTTGTTGGAAATAATACATCCCGATGTATGCGGTCCGATGAGTGTTGAGGCTCGCGACGGTGTCGATGTCAAACCGCGGATCTCGGGTAGGGGTCCCGAACTGTGCGTCTAAAGGCGGATGGTAACAGGAGGCGGGGACACAATGTTTACCAGTGTGGGCCCTCTCTATGGAGGTAATACCCTACTTCATGCTTGATTGATCTTGATGATATGAGTATTACAAGAGTTGATCTACCACGAGATCGTAGAGGCTAAACCCTAGAAGCTAGCCTATGGTATGATTGTTGTTGTCCTCGGACTAAACCCTCCGGTTTATATAGACACCGGAGGGCTAGGGTTACAGTCGGTTACAAGGAGGAGATCTACATATCCGATTGCCAAGCTTGCCTTCCACGCCAAGGAGAGTCTCATCCGGACACGGGACGGAGTCTTCAATCTTGTATCTTCATAGTCCAACAGTCCGGCTGTCCGGATACCCCCTAATCCAAGACTCCCTCAGTAGCCCCTGAACCAGGCTTCAATGACGATGAGTCTGGCACGCAGATTGTCTTCGGCATTGCAAGGCGGGTTCTTCCTCCGAATACTCCATAGAAGATTTTGAACACAAGGACAGTGTCGGCTCTGCAAAACAAATTCCACATGCCATCGTAGAGAGAATAATATTTCCACAAATATAATCTGCTGACACATTCTGTAGCATGACATCACACCATGGCCTGGTCATTATTCAAACCATTTTTCTCAACCAGCCACGACACATATTGCGAGGCGGTTTCCTTGGCACGTCTTGTCAAAGCAGAGATCGTGTCCCCTTATCACGGGATTCTCATCAATACAGGTGTGGGTAACCCAACCGCGCCATCAATTACGGCGCTTGGGGAATAAGCGAGTTTACTAGGCAGGTGGGGGCGTATAGTTTCGTCCACCCTTATAAAGGGATAAGGGTTCACCTTTTTCACCCACGCCTTCTTTCTCCTTGCTCATCCATTCTTGCGCACACGAGCTCCAGCACCCAAGTTCGCGTCCTTCTCCTCAAACCGCTCCAAGCATGTCCAGAGCGGGAGGCAAGTGGATGAAATCCTCCGTCACGGAGGAGGACATCAAAAAGCTGCGGGAGCCGGATACCTGGCCGCGGATATCGCGCACCGGCTGCCCAATGCGGGGAAGATCGTCCCTACTCCAGAACCCTATGAGAGGGTAGTTTTCCTTACCCACCTCGTCCGCGGACTGGGATTTCCCCTCCACCCGTTTGTCCGCGGCCTCATGTTCTACTACGGGCTGGACTTCCATGATCTGGCCCCTAACTTCATCCTCAATATCTCGGTGTTTATCGTCGTGTGCGAGGCTTTCCTCCGCATCCGGCCCCACTTCGGCATGTGGCTGAAGACCTTCAATGTTAAACCGAAGGTGGTGGTCGGTCAGCAAGCGGAGTGCGGAGGCGCCATGGTGGGCAAAATGCCCAACATCACATGGCTCGAGGGCTCCTATGTGGAGACCATAAAGGGGTGGCAATCGAGATGGTTCTACATCACCGAGCCGCGCGACACCAACTGGGTGGCGGCCCCCAAATTTTGATCCGGCGTCCCCATGCGGCTCACCTCCTGGAAGGAGAAGGGCATATCTTGGGGTCCCTTTGTGGAGCTGACCGGACTACAGAAATGCATCAGAAACATGATGAGCAAGAAAATCAAAAGCTCGTCAACGTGGTACAGGTCATGCTCTTCCGCCGGATCCTCCCGTGTCAAGACGGGCATTCAATTTGTGGTAGTTCGACCCGGCCAAGCACCAGACGCTGCAAGAGCTCTACGACATGACGCACAAGGATGTCTGGAGGGTGTTGTTCAAGGGCGCCGAGGTACCTCCTCCCCTTATCGAAGACCGCGGACTCAGCGCAAAGCGCCATGCCAATCCGGTAAAGTTTTATATCTCACAGGATATTTATTTTCCCCAGTTTAATCATGTGCGGGATCTAAGCTTCCACGCCATTTTCTAGGACTGGGTCGAGACAGCGGAGCAGATCGATTGTCCAGCCCCCCTGCCCGAAGATCCAGCAAATGCTCTCCTAACGGAGATGCTGGTCCCGGCGCCTTACGAGGTGCCGGTGAAGAAGGCCAAGAAGAAGGCCACGGGGACCCGAAAGGGTCTCCGGCGCCAGGTGATATCGGGCTCATCGTCCGATAACTCTGAGGCGCACTCCTCCCATGAAAACGAGGAGGAAGAAGAGGAAAGTTCTCCCCCCCCCCAAGCCGAGGGAGACAAGAAAAGGAAGGCCGCCCCAACCGGGGAGGCCGAAGGGTCCAAGAAGGGAAGGACCCTCCTTCCGGACTGCTCCACGACGGCCGCCTATAGCGGCGACGAGTGGTTACCCAGGGACAAGCCCCTGGCAAAGTCGTAAGTATCCGGATACCACAGTAATTCATGGTATGTTTTATTGCACTGCTTCTCTTTACGCCGAACATGATTATGCAGTCCGTCCCGAGCCCATAGCGACGTATCTTCGTCGGATGGTTCTTTGGACCCGTCGGATATGAATAGCGATTCACTTCCGACCGCCTCCACCCCTCGCTCCACGGACAATGTTGAGGTGTTGTCTCAAAGGACACCGAGCCGAGGGGAGGTAGTCCCGGAGGCGCCTCGAGGCGACCTTCCGGACCCTGGGCGCAAAGGGAGCAAGACTCCCACGGGCTCCAAGTTCGGCCCCCAGCCGAACACTGCTCCGGAACCTCCAGTGGTTCCGGACTCCGGCAGGCGACCCCCTGTTAAGAGGGGCAAGCCGCCCGTGCCGGTGGCCTCTGTCCATCCAGAGGCACCGGACAACTTGCTGGAAGCGCTTCGCGGCACCTCCATCGATGAAGAGCACCGCACTATCATGAGTGCGGTGATCGAGAAGGTTCAGTCCGCCAAAATCGGACTAACTGAAGCTTGTGCCAGCCTCCTAACAGGCTTTCAGGTAAGTAATAAAAATATAGGAAAATATTACCGCATAGACAGTAGCCCCTGATGCTCTGTTTGGCATTCGCGAAGAAAAGCCAAATAGAGGATCAAATAATAATCACAGGAGTCTAATCAGAATATGTCTATGTGAATATGCAGGCTTCACTGCTGGCCGCTGCCGCACGTACTGCAGAGGTTGCTGCACTGAAGCAGGACCTTGATCGGTCCGAGGAAGACCTCGGCCTTGCCAAGAGGCAGCTCGAGGAGAGCAAAGGTAAGCAATACCTTGTCTATATATATTAAAAAGAAATTTGGTTGCAAAATAATAGGATCGTCATGAATTTGCCAGGGGCCACTACCGAAGTGGCGACCCTGAAGAAGGCACTATCCGAGGCCGAAGACAAAGCGGCCAAGGAGCACATTGAGCGAGAAAAACAAGAGGCCCGAGTAGGTGAGGTGCAGCAAGAGCTCCAGGCTCTCGTCAAGAAGCACGAGTCCTTGGAGCTTGACTCTAAGACGCGAGAGTCCGAGCTTGCGAAGGCCCTCGAAAGCGCAAAACATGCCAAGGCCGAAGCCCAAAAGGCCCTCCAGGAAATTGAGGCGGTTAAGAAGATAGCGGCAGGTAAGGCATTCATTATGCAAAGCAAGCATGTGAAAGAAAATTTCTTTTTACTTACCCGAGTTCGGAGCTCTCCAGGAGCGTTCGCAGATCTGCCCCTTGATGTGTCGATGCCGCAGAGTTCTACGGGCCGAGGAGGGAGCTCGGCGGAGAAGTTGTTCTGGTCTCAGTATACTGGGACCGAACACCCAATGCCCTTGAGCGACGAGCTGAAGCAACTGGTCGAGCTCCACAAGGCGGCCGAACAGGCCATGACGGGTCTTATAGTCCGGATGTGGCCCGGCGAGCCCCTGCCTGGCAGCTACTTCGGCCTGGTGAGGCGGCTTGTGAATGCCTGCCCCCGGTTTGAAGTCATCAATCGGTCCGTCTGCATCGAAGGTGCACGCAGGGCCTTTTCCCGTGCGAAAGTGCACTGGGCGAAGATGGACACCGAGAAGCTGGTGAAGGGGGGCGACCGCAGGGCAAGGAGCATCGCCACCCCGAAATGTATTATGACAGTGTCCTGAAGGGTGCCCGCCTTGTGGCGGAGGAGTGTGCTAAAGATGTAATTTTTGAATGAACATGCTCATGTGATCCTGTGATGTGAAAACTAGTTCATTTGCGCTATGCAACGCTTTTTGAATTTAAAATATTACCTTTTGTGTGGCCGTTTATAGAATCTGATAGTTGGCCAGTCGTCGGCTTCTGCCCCCATGTAACTAGTACTGGGGTGTTCGAGATAAACCTGAGCACTCTTTATCCCAATTTTGGGTCCTTCGAGGGAGGTGTTTAGCACAACGAACCAGACAATCGGACTATAAGGCTTTATCACTCTCACTTAGCCATAGAAGTCTACAATTTTAAATTTTGGCGAAGCCCCTAGTATTCGGAAGGCCGAATTTGGGGCGCTATATACGCCTAAGTCGTGCAAGGCCGACTCCTCGCCCGAAGCGGAAAAAGTCTTTAAGGACTTGAGACCTCTCGAACAGCGACCAGCTCTCGCCTTATCATGACAGTCAGTTTTGGCTTTCTCTACTGAGGTGCTCGTCGGAAGAACCGGGACACAATTGATACGTCCATTTTGCATCATGCTTTTATATCGATATTTATTGCATTATGGGCTGTTATTACACGTTATGTCACAATACTTATGCCTATTCTCTCTTATTTTACAAGGTTTACATAAGGAGGGAGAATGCCGCAGCTGGAATTTCAATGGAAAAGGAGCAAATATTAGAGACCTATTCTGCACAACTCCAAAAGTCCTGAAACTCCACGGAATATCTTATAATAAATAATAAAAAATCCTCGCCAAAGATGAAGGCCAGGGGGCCCACACCCTGTCCACGAGGGTGGGGGGGCGTGCCCCCTGAGGGAGTCCTGGATTAGGGGGTGTCCGGATAGCCGGACTACCATCATCAGCCGAACTATCATTTGCCGGACTATCATCATCGACCGGACTCCAAGACTATGAAGATAGAAGATTGAAGACTTCCCCCCATGTCCGGATGGGACTTTCCTTGGCGTGGAAGGCAAGCTTGGCGATACGGATATGTAGATCTCCTACCATTGTAACCGACTCTATGTAACCATAGCCCTCTCCGGTGTCTATATAAACCGGATGGCTCTAGTCCGTAGGCCAACAATCACAACAACCCTTACAATCATACCATAGGCTAGCTTCTAGGGTTTAGCCTCCTTGATCTCGTGGTAGATCCACTCTTGTAAACATCCACAATATCAATATCAATCAAGCAGGACGTAGGGTTTTACCTCCATTAAGAGTGCCCGAACCTGGGTAAACATCGTGTCCCTTGTCTCCTGTTACCATCCGCCTAGACGCACAGTTCGGGACCCCCTACCCGAGATCCGCCGGTTTTGACACCGACATTGGTGCTTTCATTGAGAGTTCCTATGTGTCGTCACCGATAGGCTTGATGGCCTCTTCAATCAACAACGACGCAGTCCTGGGTGAGACCTTTCTCCCCGGACAGATCTTCAGATTCGGCGGCTTCAGATTGCGGGCCAACTCCTTGGCCATCTGGAGCAGATCGAAGCTACGCCCTGGCCGTCGAGTCAGGTTTGAAGCTTAAACTTCACGGCCGATATCCGCGGGACTTGATCCTCGATGGATCTCGAGCCACAACCGATCGCGCCGCTGGCTGTCACGATGGGCATGACCTAACTCGCCGCGGACAGCACCTTGAGGTCGCGCACCGGATCCGCCCGACTCATAGTCCGGAGCCGATCGCTCAATCGAGGACGGATGGCTGGACACCGCCTCGGAGCCGCAATTCTACGGCAATGGAGCCGAACACTTACCTTGTCCCACGTAAAGCCCATGACTCGAGGTGCCGGACTCCGCGGACTCCGACCTCCTGCGCCCTGCCGGTCGAATCCGATTAGGCGCCGATCATGGAATTCACCGCTGCGGACATCTTTCAGCACTCGACCTTCGGTGATATCATAAATTCATTGAAGCATCTCTCGCTATCCGGAGAGCCCTGGTCGAACTACGCCCGGGACGGTTGGGACGCGGATGACGAAGAAATTCAGATCCCACCCACCACCCACTTCAGAGCCACCGCCGGCGATTTAACCGACGCTCGACTACGACCAAGACATCGACGGTATGGACGACGATGCCGGAGACTACTAAGAACCAGTGCCTACAGGACACCTTGGAAAACCACCTCGTCATCGACATATACATGGTGGACACCCCAAAAGATGGGGACGGCGAAGAAGCGCGGAGGCCGATTCCTTAAAGAAACAGCCCAAGCGCCCGGCGTCGTGGCGCCATTTAAATCCCGCCACAAAGAAGAATGGAGATTCCGCACAGGAGATAATAACACCCCGAAAGTGCGAAGACAACTCCTCCAAAGACGATCCAGCGAGGAGGAGGAGAAGCAAGCCCTCGAGAGGGCGGCATTTAAGAGGTCGAGGATGACAATTACTTACCTCCTCCGGAGACGAGGCAAGCCTCGGCGATTTATTTAATTCGTCGTGCTCGAGGATCCCGTCGAACAAGAGCGTTTCAGACGCAGCTAATGGCCACGGCAAACAGCCTAAAGAAAAAGCAACAACAACTTCAAGCTGATCAAGACCTCATGGCCGACAGATGGACCGAGGTCCTCGCGTCAAGAGTATGAACTCAACGCCTCCAAAAGTTACCCAAAACGCAAGTTGCTCCCCGATTAGAGGAGGCAGCATCACCATTACTAATACGGCAGACCGACCACCTCGTGGCGCGATAGAGAGGTGCAAGCCCTCCACCAAAACCGCACCCGGCATCGCTCTAAAAGCGAGGAAGCCACGGGGAATGCGCCGGACTTGCGAGATATATTGGAGGACAAGGCAAGACAATCCAGATCTATCTATGGATCACGTGGACGCCCACGACCCACGCATTTAATACTGTCGCACCGGATACAACTACTCGCCGGGCGAACACAGCAGCATAACGCCTCACGAGCTACGTCGCGATATTGCTCAATACTGAGGCGCCAAGACACCCACTATGCTTCACCGACGAAGTAATGGATCATCAAATCCTCAAGGGTTCAAACCCGTTAATATCGAATCCCACGATGGCACAACAGACCCAGCGGTGCGGATTGAGGATTATCTCCTCCATATACACATGGCCCATGGCGCGACAATCTTCACGCCATCAAATATCTCCGCTCAAGCTTAAAGGACCAGCTCGGCATTGGCTTAACAGCCTGCCCGCAGAGTCAATTGATGTTGGGAAGACCGGAAGCCGCATTCCTCGACAACTTCTGTGGCACGCGTATGTGCGACCACCGACGCAGATGACCTAAGCCACATAATCCAGCAGCCGACGAATCGGCCAGCAGTTACGACACGGTTCTTAACAAAGAAAAATCAAATCGCCGACCGTCCGGATGCAGAGGCACTCGCTGCCTTCAAACATAACATCCGCGACGAGTGGCTGGCCCGGCACCTAGGACAGAGAAGCCGAAATCCATGGCAGCCCTCACATCCTCATGACCCGCTTCATGCGGGAGAGGATAGCTGGCTCGCTCGCGATAACAACCTCAAAGAAAACGCTGGCAGTCCGGATACCGGGGACCACAATGGCAGGTTGCGCCAAACAAAACAAACGCCGATTAACGGCGACAGCAATGAGGATACGGCAGTCAACGCCGGATTCAAGCTCCAAACCCGTCAATGGAAGAAGCCATTCAAAAGAACCATTCCGGGCCCGTCCAATTTGGACCGAATACTCGACCGCTCTTGTCAAATGCATGGAACCCCCGAAAAGCCAGCTAACCATACCAACAGAGATTGTTGGGTATTCAAGCAGCAGCAAATTAATCGCCAAAAACAGTGACAAGGGGCTACACAGCGATGACGAGGAAGAGACCCGCCGCCGAACAATAGAGGACAAAAGGATTCCCCCTCAAGTTCGGACGGTAAACATGATATACGCAACGCATATTCCCAAGAGGGAACGGAAGCGTGCACTAAGGGACGTATACGCGATGGAGCCAGTCGCCCCAAAATTCAACCCATGGTCCTCTTGCCCGATCACTTTCGATTGAAGAGACCATCCGACCAGCATCCGCCATGGCGGATTCGCCGCATTGGTTTTAGACCCAATCGTTGATGGATTTCACCTCACAAGAGTCCTTATGGACGGTGGCGAGCCTGAACCTGCTTTATCGGGATACAAAGGCGCAAGATGGGCATAGACCCTTCAAGGATTAAACCTACAACAGCGACCTTCAAAGGCGCCATACCAGGTGTAGAGGCCAATTGTACAGTGCTCGATTAATCGAAGTGGTCTTAGGATCCCGGATAATTTCGAGCGAGGAGTTAATCTTGACATAGTCCCGCTCGCAGCGGCTATCACGCTCTGCTCGGACGAACCGCGTTTGCAAAGTTCAACGCGGTGCCGCATTATGCATACCTTAAGCTCAAGATGCCAGGCCCTCGTGGAGTCATCACGGTCAACGGAAACACGGAACGCTCCCTCCGAACGGAGGAACATACAACGACTCTCGCGGCAGAAGTACAGATCAGCCTTTTAAGGCAATTCTCGAGTCCGGCCGTTAAACGACCGGACACGACCAAACGCGCCCGGAGCAACATCAACTAAGACCACCAGCACGCTTCCGGCATCGCCAGAAAGCAATGCGGCCCCAACCCCAGCCCTCGCAAAATTGCAAGACAAACTCTCCGTACATAATTACGCCCGAGATACCATGGGCATAGGGGAAGGGCACAACCACAACAGACCAGAGTGCGGTTCGACCACACCGGGGCTCCCAAGTGTGTCGCTCTTTTTTGTTTTATTTTTCTTTTTATACAGAACTCAGTCCGCGGCGAGCCGCCGAACTCATGATGCAACAGCTGGGAAGGACAAAGGTCGCGATTTAACACTCGTGTGGTCTCCATCACGAGCATTAAATTTGTTAAAATACAACATTCCGCTGCCTACCCTCGAGGGAGACGCCTTTAATTCGTCCAATCCCTTGCTTTCCGCACTATTTGTATCATTCCGCATCGATAGCATATCTTCTCGAATAAAATGCAGCACTTTTTGCCTTTAATTGCATTACTTTATATATATATATATATATATATGTTCATTTATTTACATGTTGAACCTGTGCATCTTGGTACGACCAAATACACCAGGGCTTATGTCCTCCGCTGTATGGTGTGATAAAGTCCGACACTTTCACAAGTGCGGCACCCGAACTTATAGCATTATATGAATCGGCTCAATCATGTCTTGGGTCAATAGTTGGGTTTGCCGGCCCCATGTTTGGCACCTTACGCTCCCGCTCTATCGGCTAAGGTAGCACTGGGAGAACCACGCGATTGCGCTCGGATTGAGCCGGGTTAACGCCTCAAGGAGAAAGCTAAACTGACCGGCATGATAAGGCGTGAGACTGGTCGCTGTTCGAGAGGTCCTTTCGGTCCTTAAAGACTACGCCGCTCGAGCGAAGTTCCGATTATGTTCGACGAAGGCGTGGATAGCGACCCAATTCGGTCTTCCAATGCTAGGGGCTTCACGAAATTTAAAATTATAGAATTCTATGGCTAAGTGAGAGTGTTCAAGCACTATAAGTCCGGTTGCCGGGTTCGTTGTGTTGAGCGCCTCCTAGATGGACCCAAAATGGGAACAAGAGTGCTCAAGTTTATCCCGAACACCCCAAAGACTCGTGGCATGGGGGCTGAAGCCGACGACTTGCCATCTCTCGATTTCTTAAACGGCCGCACATAAGGTAATATTTTAAATTAAACAAGCGTTGCTTAGCGCATATGAACAAAGTTTTCAGCGCACAGGATAACACATTGCGAATTCACTGAATAATTACATCCTTGGGGCACTCATCCGCAATCTTGCGGGCACCCTTCAGACAGTCTTATAGTAAAGTTCAGGCGACGATGCTCCTTGCCCGCTGGTGGCGTCGCTGATTAGCTTCTCCGCATCCAGCTTGCCCCAATGCACCTTTGCGCGGGCAAGGGCCCGACGAGCACCTTCAATACAAAGCGGAGCGCTTGATAACCTCCACCTGAGGGCACGATCCACCAGCCGTCAGACGAGGCGAAGTAGCTCCTGTGCATGGCCTCTCCGGCCACAAACCGGACTATGAGCCCTTCATGGCCTGCTCGCCACCTTGTGAAGCTCGACCAGCTGCTTCACTGGTCGCTAGGGGCACACCGGATGGCCGGCCTCGGCAGATATCGAGACCGAAGACCTTCTCCGCTGAGCTCCCTCCTCGGCTCGGTAGAATGCGGCGACATCGTACACACCGCGAGGCAGATCTGCAAACGCCTCGAGAGCTCCGAACCGGGTAAGTATCACGTAATTTACATTCACATGCTTGCTTTGCATGAAAAATGCCTTACCGCCGCTATCTTCTTCATCAATTCAACCTCTGAAGGGCCTTATGGGCCTCGGCCTTGGCGGTTTTGGCACTTTCGAGAGCGAGGCAAGCTCGGACTCTCGAAGTCTTTGAGTCACGCCCAAACTCTCATGCTTTTCCATGAGAGCCGGAGCTCTTGCTGAACCACCGCCACCTTCGCCTCTTGCTTTTCTCGCTCTGCCTGTTCCGTGGCGCATTATGCTCGTCACAGACACGCCTCCTTGAGGCCGCCACCTCGCTCGTGGGCCCCGCAGCACCCATGTTATCCTTGTTATTTTTGTCGCAACCTAAATCCTTTTCTCAGAAGGTACAAATTCAAAGTGGTGTTACTCACCTTCTTTGTCTTGAGCTGCTTCTGGCGCGCCGAGCTCTTGCCCGGACCGCCAAGCTCCTCGCTTCAACGCACCGACCTCCCAGCCATCGGTCTGGCAGAGGTCAGAAAGCGCAACCTGCAACCCATATTGACATAATTTTTAGCAACCCTGCGTATATCTTTTTAAGATCCTCGATTCCGCTTTTCTTTCCGAACACCAAACCGAGCATCGGGGCTACTGTCTATGCGGTATTACTTTGCATATTTTAACTTCTTACCTCAAAGCCCGATAGAAGGCTATTGCGAGCTTGGTCAGCCCGCCTTTGGCGAAGCTGCACCTTCAATCACCGCACTCATAATAGTGCGGTGTTCTTCCTCGATGGAAGCGCCTGCAGCGCCCAACAAATTGCCCGGCGCCCGGTTGGGACGGAAGCTGCCGGCGTCACGGTCTTGCCTTCGATCGAAGGGCCGCTGCGGACTCCGGAACCACCGCGGGTTCTGCTAGGAGTCCGCGCAAAGTCCGGAGGGCGCCTTGTGGCGCCCGAGCCTCCCCGATGGGTCCCTTTTGGGATCCCACCCCGGCGTCTTCGGCGTCGCGAGGGGTGGAGGCGGTCGCGATGGAGTCTACATCCGACGAAGCCAACGACCCGCTCGATGAAGCGGGGAGATCATCACTGGCCGGACTGCAGGCAGCATGCGGCATTAGAATGACACTATGTGACGCAAAAACAGAAATTATAAATCATTCAGGAATCCGGATACTTACGATCTCGCCAGAGACCTGGCCCTCGAAGGCCATTCTTCCTCGCCAACGTTGACGTTGGCAGAGCTGTCCGGGGGAATAGTCCTTCCCCTCTTGGACCCTCCGGCCTCCCCAGTTGGGGAAGCCTTCCTCTTCCTCTCTCCTCCTCCGGGAGAGAGTCCCTTCCTCCTCCTCATTTTCGGGAGGAGTCCGCCCGAGTCGTCGGACACTGAAAACGGGCACTCTTTCGAGCACCCGTGGCCTCCTTCTTGGCCTTCTTCTCCGGCACCACGCGGCGGTGCGGAACCAGCAGCCTCGCTAGACGGCGCCCATCGGATTTTCGGCATAGGAGCCGGACAGTAATCTGCTCCGCCTTCTTCATCCAGTCTGTCAAAGGAAAAGGGAAATTAAAACCCGTGATAGAGTCAAACTATGAAAACAAGTGTCCCGAGAAGGGTAGAACCACTTACCTCGTCACCAAGGCGCTGAAAGCGAAATCCATGTCTTGATCGCGGATGCGAAACCGACGCCCTTTGAACAGCACCTTCCAGCGCCAGACGCGTTGTGTCAAGAGCTTGTTCAGCGCTGGTGCTGTTCCGGATCGAACTCCATAGATTGAATGCCCGCTTGGCATGGGAGAATCCGCGGACGAGCATGACTTGGACCACGTTAACCAGCCCGAGCTTCTTCACCAGCTTCTTGATACTGGTGTCTCAAGTCCCGTCGGCTCCTTCAAACTGCCCCACAAGAAGCCCTTCTTTCCGTGAGGTGAGCTGCGTGGGGATACCAGATCTAAACTCGGGGCCGCCGCCCATTTAGGGTCACGCGGCTCGGTGATGTAGAACCACCCGATTGCCACCCCTTGACGGATTCCACGAAGGCCCCTTGAACCAAAGGACGTTGGGCATCTTGCCCAACATGGCGCCCGACTCCGCTTGAATGCCCTTCACTACCTTCGCTTGACATTGAAGGTCTTGAGCCACAAGCCAAAGTGGGGCTGGATGCGAGGAAGGCCTCGCACACCCACGATGAACGCCGAGATGTTGAGGATGAAGTTGGCGCCGGATCATGGAAATCCAGGCCGTAGTAGAACATGAGCCCCGGACAAAGGGGTGAAGTGGAAAGCCCATCCATGAAGGAAGTGGGAAAGAAAGACAACCCTCTCATGGAGCCAGGGGTGGGGATGAGCTGCCCCTCGTCAGGCAGCCGGCGCTGATGTCGCCGGAGAGGTATCCGCGTCGTTAGCTTACGATTTGCTCCTCCTTAACGGTGGAGGCCAACCATTTACCTCCCGCTCCGGACATGGTCGGAGAAGGTTGAGGCGAGATGCGCGAACTTGGGCGCTGGAGCTCGAGTGCGCGGAGATGGGTAAGCAAAGGAGGAAGAAGGCGTAGGTGAGAAGGTGAATCCTTATCCCTTATATGGGCGGGCGAAGTCTTACGCGTCCCCCACCGGCCTGGTAAAACTCGCTTATCTCCCAAGCGTCACCATCAATGACGCGGTTGGGTTACCCATGCCCGTATTGATGAGAATCCCGGATTAAGGGGAAACACGATCTCTGCTTCGACAAGACGTGCCAAGGAAACCGCTTCGCTAAATGCACTGAGGTGGTAAAGTAAAAAACAATTCGAGTAATGACTTGGTAGTAGTGTGACGTCATGCCACGAAAAACGTCAGCAGATTGAACTTGTGTACATATTATTATTCTCTCTACGGTGGAATGTGGAATTTATTTTGCAGAGCCGGACACTATCCTGGTGTTCCCAATCTTCTATCATTTGGAGGAGGAACCCGCCTTGCAATGCCAAGCAATATACACGCCGGACTTATCGTCATTGAAGCCTGGTTCAGGGGCTACTGAGGGAGTCCTGGATTAGGGGGTGTCCGGATAGCCGGACTACCATCATCAGCCGAACTATCATTTGCCGGACTATCATCATCGACCGGACTCCAAGACTATGAAGATAGAAGATTGAAGACTTCCCCCCGTGTCCGGATGGGACTTTCCTTGGCGTGGAAGGCAAGCTTGGCGATACGGATATGTAGATCTCCTACCATTGTAACCGACTCTATGTAACCCTAGCCCTCTCCGGTGTCTATATAAACCGGATGGCTCTAGTCCGTAGGCCAACAATCACAACAACCCTTACAATCATACCATAGGCTAGCTTCTAGGGTTTAGCCTCCTTGATCTCGTGGTAGATCCACTCTTGTAAACATCCACAATATCAATATCAATCAAGCAGGAGGTAGGGTTTTACCTCCATTAAGAGGGCCCGAACCTGGGTAAACATCGTGTCCCTTGTCTCCTGTTACCATCCGCCTAGACGCACAGTTCGGGACCCCCTACCCGAGATCCGCCGGTTTTGACACTAACACCCCCCTCCTAGGGCGCGCCCCCTACCTCGTGGGCCCCCTGGTGGCTCTTCAATGCCCATCTTCTGCTATATGAGGTCTTTCATCGAGAAAAAAATCAGAAGCAACCTTTCGGGACGAAACTCCGCCGCCATGAGGCGGAACCTTGGCGCCGGGAGGGGGAAATCATCATCATCATCATCACCAACGCTCCTCTCATCGGGAGAGGGCAATCTCCATCAACATCTTCACCAGCACCATCTCCTCTCAAAACCCTAGTTCATCTCTTGTATCCAATTCTTGTCTCCAAGTCCGGGATTGGTACTAGTAGGTTGCTGGTAGTGTTGATTACTCCTTGTAGTTGATGCTAGTTGGTTTATTTGGTGGAAGATCATATGTTCAGATCCTATATGCATATTAATACCCCTCTGATTATGAACATGAATATGCTTTGTGAGTAGTTACATTTGTTCCTGAGGACATGGGAGAAGTCTTGCTATTAGTAGTCATGTGAATTTGGTATTCGTTCGATATTTTGGTGAGATGTATGTTGTCTAGCCTCTAGTGGTGTTATGTGAACGTCGACTACATAACACTTCACCATTATTTGGGCCTAGAGGAAGGCATTGGGAAGTAATAAGTAGATGATGGGTTGCTAGAGTGACAGAAGCTTAAACCCTAGTTTATGCGTTGCTTCGTAAGGGGCTGATTTGGATCCATATGTTTCATGCTATGCTTAGGTTTACCTTAATACTTTTGTTGTAGTTGCGGATGCTTGCAATAGAGGTTAATCATAAGTGGGATGTTTGTTCAAGTAAGAACAGCACCCGAGCACCGGTCCACCCACATACCAAATTATCAAAGTACCGAACGCGAATCATATGAACATGATGAAAACTAGCTTGACGATATTCCCATGTGTCCTCGGGAGCGCTTTTCCTTATATAAGAGTTTGTCCAGGCTTGTCCTTTGCTACAAAAAGGATTGGGCCACCTTGCTGCACTTTATTTACTTTTGTTACTTGTTGCTTGTTACAAATTATCCTATCACAAAACTATCTGTTACCACTTGTTTCAGTACTTGCAGAGAATACCTTGCTGAAAACCGCTTATCATTTCCTTCTGCTCCTCGTTGGGTTCGACAATCTTACTTATCAAAAGGACTACGATAGATCCCCTATACTTGTGGGTCATCAACAATCGCAGTAGTTCTCCCAGTGCTACCTTAGCCGATATTGCGGAACGTAAGGTACCAAAACATGGGAGCCGGCAAACCCAACTATTGACCCAAGACATGATTCGGAGCTGATGCATATATTGCTATAAGTTCGGGGTGCCGCAGTGTCGAAAGTGTTCGGACTTCTCACGCCGCATTATGGGGTATACGAAAGCCCCTGGCGTATTGGCCGTACCAGAATGTACGGGTGCAAATTGTCGTAAATGAACATATAAGAAAAAAGGATGGACAATACAATAATAGACTAATGCTATGCATTGTTATTTAAATAATACGCCGAAGCGTACTGATACAAGTAGTGCAATAAGCAAAAAAAATAGGACTATTTGACATGTCCTATCCAAGGGCAAGCTTCGTACGGGTATTTAAAACAGGTATTTCGATCGTTATCAGAGACCACCTGGGGATTCCATTATACGACTTAGCTCCTTGCCTCCTTGGTTGTTCCTTCCCGTAATGTGTCCGGCAATCATACTGCCAAAAAGGGCTTCCAGAGAGTAAGGTCCTGAAAGGAAAAAATGATAAAGGTGTGCAACCCCTAGGACGGTTAAACCGCATTGTGGCACGTGTCCTGCTCGTGCCCCCGCCTATGCCCATGGTATTTCCAGTGCATAATTATGTACGCGCAGGACGGATTTCGTCTCTTGACTGGGACTGGGACGGAGGCCGAATTGCTAGGCGAGCTCTGAATGTGCCAGACGATCCTGCTGCAGGTTACTCCGGACTCGCTTGACGGTGTCCAGGGGGTGTATCGCCAAATTGGCGGTTCGCCTTGAAAGGCGGCTTTGTGCTTCTGCTGCGAGGGCCGCAGTGTGCTCCTCCGTGCGGAGCGAGCGCTCTGTGTTTCCATTGACTATTATGACCCCCCTAGGTCCTGGCATCTTGAGCTTGAGGTGTGCGTAATGCGGTACCACATTGAATTTTGTAAATACGGTTCACCCGAGCAGTGCGTGATAGCCACTGCGGAACGAGACGATATCGAAGATTAACTCCTCACTTCGGAAGTTTTCCGGAGATCCGGAGACCACTTCCAGTGTGATTGAGCCCGTGCAATGGGCCTCTACACCTGGGATGACACCCTTAAAGGTGGTTTTGGTGGGTTTGATCCTCGAGGGATCTATACCCATTTTGCGCACTGTATCCTGATAGAGTAGGTTCAGGCTGTTGCCGCCATCCATGAGGACTCGAGTGAGGTGAAATCCGTCAATGATGGGGTCTAGGACCAATGCGGCGGATCCGCCATGGCGGATATTAGTGGGGTGGTCCTTGCGATCGAAGGTGATCGGGCAAGAGGACCATGGGTTGAACTTTGGGGCGATAGGCTCCATCGCATAGACGTCCCTTAGTGCATGTTTCCGTTTGTAGGACCTTGAGAAGAGGTGTCTAGAGGGGGGGTGATTAGACACTAAGTACCAAAGTTGCAGTTTTTAAGTTTCTTTAAAGTTTGAGTGGAGTTTAGGCACAAGTTTAACATTCACAACATATAGCAAGCAAGCATGCAAAGAGTATATGAGCAGCGGAAAATAAAGCATGCAACTTGCAAGAATGTAAAGGAAGGGATTGGAGGATTCAAACGCAATTTGGAGACACGGATGTTTTTGGCGTGGTTCCGATAGGTGGTGCTATCGCACATCCACGTTGATGGAGACTTCAACCCACTTAACGGTAACGGCTCTGCGCTGAGTCCACGGAGGGCTCCACCCACTAAGGGTCCACGAAGAAGCAACCTTGTCTATCCCACCATGGCCGCCGCCCACGAAGGACTTGCCTCACTAGCGGTAGATCTTCACTAAGTAGGCGATCTCCTTGCCCTTACAAACTCCTTGGTTCAACTCCACAATCTTGTCGGAGGCTCCCAAGTGACACCTAGCCAATCTAGGAGACACCACTCTCCAAGAAGTAACAAATGGTGCGTTGATGATGAACTCCTTGCTCTTGTGCTTCAAATGATAGTCTCCCCAACACTCAACTCTCTCTCATAGGATTTGGATCTGGTGGAAAGAGGGTTTGAGTGGAAAGCAACTTGGGGAAGGCTAGAGATCAAGATTCATATGGTAGGAATGGAATATCTTGGCCTCAATACATGAGTAGGTAGTTCTCTCTCAGAAATAGGATGCTGGAAGTGTAGGTTCAGTCTGATGGCTCTCTCCACGAATGAAGAGGAGGTGGAGGGTATATATAGCCTCCACACAAAATATAACCGTTACACAATCTACCAAACTCGGTGGGACCGAATTGTTAAACTGGGTCGACCGATTTAGCAAATAATGTGACCGTTAGGGTTTTGGTGGGACGGAATGCAACTCGGTGGGACCGATTCGGTTAGGGTTAGGGCATAACGTAATCTCGGTAAGACCGACACACAAACTCGTGGGACCGATTTTGGTAATAAGCTTTTAGAGAGTTGGTCGCAAACTTGGTTTGACCGATTATCAAACTTCGGTGGGACTGATTTTGATAATAAGTTAACAGAGAGTTTGCATTGTAATCTCGGTAGTACCGATTGCTCAAACTCGGTGAGACCGATTTTGATAATGGACATACACAGAGAGATTACAATCCCATCTCGGTGAGACCGAGATCCCTATCGGTGAGACCGATTTTCCTAGGGTTTTTGGCAGTGGCTAAGACATCCAAACTCGGTGGCGCCGGATAGAAAGAATCAGTGGGCCGAGTTTGACTTTAGGTTTAGGAAAAATGTGTGGAAGTAGGAAAGTAGTTGAGGGTATTTGGAGCATATCACTAAGCACTTTGAAGCAAGAGGCTCATTAAGCAACACCTCATCCCTCCTTAATAGTATTGGCTTTTCCTATAGACTCAATGTGATCTTGGATCACTAAAATGTAAAATGAAGAGTCTTGAGCTTGAAGCTTTAGCCAATCCTTTGTCCTTAGCATCTTGAAGGAGTTCCCACATCCTTTAGTCCATGCCACTCCATTGTTGAACTTATCTGAAACATACTAGATAAAAGTGTTAGTCCAACAAGAGATATGTTGTCATTAATGTAACATCCCAAATTTCCTATTTGGAATGTTTTACAATTATAGCTAAGCATCCTACGCATCCTGTTTGAATTTGAATGCCATTTGAAGTTTCAGAGAAATTTTGAGTTTTGAATTTGAATTTCAAACTTTGGCAAGTGGGAAACATTTCAAAAGCTAAGCCTGATAAATACTTGATCAAAAGTATGAGAGGAGCAAACATGACACTCCAAAAATATCAGAGGAAACAATGCCAAAAGATTTGGATTCAAATCTGAATTTTATTTGAATTTGGAAAAAATGGATTTTATAAAGTTTGATTTTGCCTTTGGAAAATGTTCAAATGAAAGGAATATTCCCGATCATTTTGGTATATATATACCCTATATAAAATATTTATAGTTAATGTTTTATTTCAGTTTTGTTTTATTAAAAAATAAAATTTAAAAAAAAACCCCCTGGCGCTGGCTAGGCCACCCCAGCCCCCAGCGCCTCACCCACCCACCTTGCCCAGCCAGCAGCCCACTGCCAGGCCAGTGAGCCGAGCCGCCCACCACCCCAAGACTGAACCCTGCTGGCCTCGGCCACCCGCCGACCCCACCTCTCTCTCTCTTCACCCGTGGGCCCGCCCATCTTCTTCCTCGCCCACGATCGCCAAGACGCTGAGATCGCTGGATCCCGGCGATCCGGATCCCGATCGCCTCGATTCCCCAAGCGAGGACGACTGGCTATAAAAGCCGAGCCCCGCACCCCATTCCCCGAGACCTCGCCAGACCCCTCTCCCTCCCGCCGACTCGCGGAGCACGGCTCAGACGCCGCCAAAGTCGCCGCCGCCGACGCCCCTACCCTCCCGACCACCCCGACCCCACCAACCACTCCCGACCTCGTCCGCACTCAAGACGGCGACTCCCGGACCTCCCGACGCTCAAGCCCCGACGACTCGCCGCCGCCCGCCGTCGCCGGACTCCGGTAAGCCACCGGATCATCCCCCGTCCGATCTCTAGTAAACGGCCACGATTAGAACCCCCGAAGGGGTACGTTTTTATTAGAAAACCGGCCGGTTCAATCGGTTTATTTATTAGTTAGGTTTATTTTTTTAGCCCGGTTCGTTTAGTTTAAACCAATAGGCCCGTTAGGCTATTTAACGCACAGGGCACAGTATAGGCCCATTAGACCTTTTTCTTTTATTTTGATTTTCTGTTTTAGCAGAATAGTTTCTGTTTTCAAAAATTGATATCTTTTATTCTGTTTATTATTTTTAGATGATTCTTTTTTTGTTAGTTTGCAAATTTTATGTAGTTTCTGCAGAATATATATTTAGCTATGTTAAAAATAATTAAAATTGCTTTAATTTAGTTTTAGCCAGAATAGTAAATCTGCTATAACTTGAGTTAGAAAAATTATTTTGCATGATTCTTTTGTCCCAACTTTATTTTAACATTGCCAAACCCTAGAAATTAACTTGGGTATTTTAGGATTAATAAATAATTAGTTTTAAGCAGAATCCTATTAATCCTAATTAATTAACTAGTTCTGTTTTCCTAATATTTTAATTAGTAAATGAATTTATTTTTAACTTGTGATTAGTTATTCTAGGTTAGTTTCTGTCATTCTAGTAGATGAACTTTTATTTATAATTAATAAAAGTTTTAATTTATTTTTCTTAATAGAAATTGGATTAGGCCTAAAATGAGTTTTATAATAGCTTTTAATTAATTCTTTTTGCTCCTAGTTGCTTAGTGAATCCTTTTTCGTTAAGTTAACCTAAAACCATGATTAGGTTATGTTAAGAAAATTTTATTATATAAAACTACTTTTAGTTATTATTTGAAGTAGGAAAAACTTTGAGTTGGTTTTCTTTGAGTTTCCTTTTGGATTTGGTTTTGGTTGTTTTGTTGTGTTATGTTACTCTTGTTATGTTGTGTGATCCTATTGCTTTGTGCTTATTGTGTTATTGTTTGTCTCGGTAGAGTTTCGGAGTGCGAAGCTTGCTACTACGACTTTTTAGCTTACGAGGATCATCAGCAAGGCAAGTTTTGATCATGTTATTTCTATACCTATGTTTTTGTGCATTAGTAATTGTCACCACCCCACCATGCATGCAGTAGTGAAATCTTGAAGTCATTAAACTTGAGTAGTATCATGTGGTAGGATGAACCAATCCCCTTGTTACCATGACCCCGGGACGTAGTAGTTACTTTGCTATGCTCGTAGACGGGTTTAGGGTTGAGTGTAATTCATAAGCAAGATGTGAGAGTCAATGATGATGACAACCCCATGAACTACCATGATCAAGATGGACTTCGTAAAATCACTACTGGGTGGAGGACGGTTGACGGGCACCCTGGAGAAACCAGTGGTGGCCGGGATGCATGGAGAAGTGCCATGACATCTTGCGGAAAGCTTCACCCAGCCACAAAGAGAAGGATGGATGCCCCATGACCGAAGCTTACCTGCAGCCGCAAGCCATTATGGGCTCGCTGGGTTGACCCTAGTAGTGACGCTGGTTGGACGGTACTACGAGAAGTAGAAGAACGGTAGGATTGATGGGTACGGCGGTGGCCGAAGAACTCTTTGAAGACCCTGTTTATCTGGTCCGTCTTCAAACACCATGAAGTGCTAAGACTTTAAAGGAGGGAATGATTCTTATGGGAAAGTCGCAACCCTCTGCAGAGTTAAAGATCTAATCGATTAGTCGTGTCCCGATTCACGGACATTTGAGCCTCGAACTTGGAAGTATTCGGATATCTCAACACTAAAACTAATGAATTAATTTGAGGGTTTTATGACTTAATAATTTGGGAATGAGATATTGGTTGGCGGAACCATCTCAATAACTACCAACAATTGTAGTAATTTGCAAGCAAGTCCTTTGTAGTAGGATAAAATTTGCTTTTCGCAAAATGATGAAACTTAGAGCTCCACAGCCAAAATGCATATAGAGTTAGTAACTTTATTATTGTTATTCTTCATGACTTGCCGCTTATTCCAAAAGCTGACCTACATGGCTGCAACGTATTATGTTGCGTAGATATATTCCGATCAGAGTGAGGCTACGCCCGCGCTTGGCGATTGCCCTTTGAGTCGGATGGACTCGCTTATCTTCGACGCTTCGCAGTGTTATTAGTTTATTTCTCATGAGTTGGCCTTGAGCCAAATTTATTCTCTTGTAATAAAGACTCTATATGAGAATCGTTTAATGATATTCAGGTGTGATTGAACTTTGATTACTTTATCGATGTACTATGGGTACCAAAGATGATCTTGGGATGGTACAGCATACGTAGATTTGACCGATTTTGGGTCAGTCGCCACAGAGATGGTATCGAGCACACGCTGACCGTAGGATCGTAACCCCTAGGATCGGAAAGCCATAGGAGAGACCATTTACTTTGAATCCTTTTCATTCCATAATTCTCCCTGCTCAATTCTCGACTCTTCTCCTATTTTCAACATTCTAGATGGCACGAGTTCACCCCGGTTTTGCTACGGAGTTACGCCACCGATGAGACGATGCCCTTCGAAGAAAGCTGGTCCAGATGGTGAAGCAGCTGAAGATAGCTCTACCCTCGATCACCGGAAGCCAACCAATGCACTTCCGACGGACACCCGCCTGAGGATTGAAGTGCATATCCTGTGGAGAACCTTTGGAGGACACACGGAGCCTATCAACTTTGAGTTCACCGAGTTCAAGCTGGATCATCGGAAGGGACGTGGCGATCTATCGAGCACTTGGACATCTCCGAGAGGAGTACAGGCCGAGCTCGATCACTCATACTCGCCATGGTTTCTCGCAGGCAAGGAATGGAGATATCATCCGCACCATTGAGGACGATTCCACTCTCTCGTACATCCAGGACTTGGAGTGTCTTCTCAGAAACGGAGATTCAGACTCGTCAGAACTCAAGACACACGGAAGCTTTTGTTCCGCGAATCGAATCGGAGGAGAAGGCACGCGCAGACTTCCTTGGCCATGAGGAAGAAATCACGGACTTCATGGAGATAGTCGACGACCTGAAGATGAAGCTTGCCGCGATAGAGGAAAAGATGGACTTGGGAGAGGACCTTTACCCGAGTGGAGATGAAGCACCCCTCGTGAGCAATGATCAGGATTTCGAAGGGAGTACCACCGAAGGAAACCCCAAGAGGAGGCGCCACTGATGAAGACTTTTAGTCGACCACCATGTTATCTTTTACTTTTTCGTCGATCAGTTAGGCCGATGTTTTCCCTTCGATTAGTCATGAGCTTTTGTAATCGAGTTTGAACCATGTTTGAGTGGAATGAATAAATGATTGGTGTGTTATGATTGTGCATTCATATGGGTAGTGTTATTCCTCATAGACCATTGTTCTATTCTAATTTTCTCATCCCCTCCAAAACACCAGATGCCTCCGAGACGTGACTTTGGTTTCCGCCGAGCTCACCCAGCTGCTCCAACAGCAGAATGCACCGATGCAGCTACTTATTCGTAATCGTAACAACAACGCCAACAATCCACCGCCACCGCCACCACCCATCGTGGACAACTTGACTCGATTTCGAGGTTGAATCCGCCGGTGTTCTCTAGTAGCACCGAGCCGATTGTGGCTGATGATTGGCTCCGCAAAATCGGAAGAGAGCTAGTCACCGTTGGATGCACCGATTGAGAAGGTGCGCTTTCACGCATCAACTGGATGGACCTGCAGCTTCTTGGTGGGAGAATTACACCGCCACTTTTCCCATTGGTGCCATCACTTGGGATCAATTCCAGCGAGCCTTCCGCACGCTCATGTCTCACTGGAGCCATGAGTCCAAGAAGCGTGAGTTCCGCAACTTGCGCCAGGGAACCGCATTGTGGCACAAGACGTGGATGAATTCAGCAAGCTCGCCGCTATGCCCTCGATGATGTGGCCACAGATGCCGCCAAGCAGAGAAGTTCCTTGAGGGACTCAATGATGAACTGAGCATGCAGCTTATTGTGGCTACTTTCAACAACTACCGTGAGCTGGTAGACAAGGCCACCATTCTTGAAGGCAAGCAGCAGCAGATAGAAAGCCGCAAGCGGAAGTACAACCAGGGGAAGCACAACTCAGGAGCTCAGCAGAAGCCCCGCTATGCACCATACTCAGGAGGGCACACCCATCATAACCATGGAGGTCATAACCATGGAGGAAATGGGAACAACCGCAGCCAGGACAACAAGTCAGGCCATGGCAATGGCAATGGAAATGGTAATGGCAATCAGCACTGTTCTGCCCGGCTCAAGGATCTGAGCCACATCACCGCTTCAAGTGCCGAAGACAGGCACTACGCCACCGACGCCCGGAGGCCAAGCAGAGGAATGGAAATGGCAATGGAGGCTCAGTGAAGAAGCCCAATCTGTTCCTCGTGCTCGGGTGAACCACATCGACGTGGAGGACGCCTATGATCAACCGCATAATCGTGGTTGGTAAGTTTTATTGAATTCACGCTCAGTTTTGGTTCTCTTTGATTCTGGTGCAACGCATTCATTCATATCAAGGGTAGTTGTGGAAAAGTACGGGTTGCGCACTAGAACCCTTAGAAGCCCCCTTCGGCGTCGGTTCGCAGAGGAGAAATGATGGCGGTGTAGGCTGTCCTGCAACCCTCAACATCGGGAACCACAAATTTCCGTGGACCTCATAGTGTTGGAAACCCGGACCTTGGATGTAATCCTAGGCATGGATTGGTTGTCAAAGTTTGAAGGAACATTGATCGTGCTCAGAAGTCTATTCTCGCTCACCACCCGGAGCGTAAGAGGATCAAGTATGTAGCCAGCACAGCCGGATGAAGAATCAGTGCATTCCCTCACGGAGTTGTTCAGAGGAAGTGCCAGTAGTGCAAGACTTTCCCGATGTGTTCCCGGAGGAATTACCAGGAATGCCACCGGACAGGGACATTGAATTTCTGATTGAGCTATTGCCCGGCACAGCCCCAATATCCAAGAGACCTTATCGGATGCCACCGAATGAGTTGAAAGAGATCAAGGATCAAATAAATGAGTTATTGGAGAAAGGATATATTCGTCCAAGCTCATCACCTTGGGGAGCCCCAGTTCTTTTGGTAGAGAAGAAGGATGGAAGCTTGAGGATGGTTGTGGATTATCGTGCATTGAACGAAGTAACCATCAAGAACAAGTACCCTCTGCCGATGATCAATGACTTGTTTGATCAGCTTGTTGGAGCCAAGGTATTCTCTAAGATCGATCTTCGATCAGGGTATCATCAGTTGAAAATTCGTGAAAAGGATATACCCAAAACAGCATTCACTACTGTGTATGGTTTATATGAGTATACCGTCATGTCATTTGGATTGACTAATGCTCCCTGCATACTTCATGAATTTGATGAACAAGGTGTTCATGGAATATCTGGACAAGTTTGTCGTGGTGTTCATCGATGATATATTGATTTTCCAAGAGCGAGGAAGAGCATAAGGAACATTTGCGTCTAGTTCGAGAAACTTCGAGAACATCAGTTGTATGCCAAGTTCAGCAAATGTGAATTTTGGTTGAAGGAAGTTGGATTCCTCGGACATGTTATTTCAGGAGAAGGAATAGCAGCTTGATCCCGCCAAGGTTGAATCACCACCGATTGGCGATCACCCACCTCGACCAAGGAGATCCGCAGTTTTCGGACTCGCAGGATATTATCGGAGGTTCATTGAGAACTTTCGAAGATTGCCAAGCCCATGACTGAGCTGTTGAAGAAGGAAGCCAAGTATGTTTGGACCGAGGAATGTGAAGCCAGTTTTCAGAATTGAAGAAACGGTTGGTCACCGCCCAGTGTTGATTTTGCGGACATACACAAGGAATACCAGGTTTATTAGACGCTTCTCGTCAAGGACTCGGAGGAGTATTGATGCAGGAAGGTAAGGTTGTAGCTTATGCCTCCGGACAGCTACGGCCTCATGAGATGAATTATGCCACGATGATTTGGAGTTAGCAGGTGTAGTGCATGCACTCAAGACTGGAGACATTTCCTCATCGGAAATCGTTGTGATGTCTACACAGATCACAAGAGTTTGAAGTATATCTTCACGCAGAAGGAATTGAACCTCGAGCAGAGGAGATGGCTAGAGTTGATAAAGGACTATGACATGAGATTGCATTACCACCCGGTAAAGCTAATGTTGTAGCAGATGCTTTGAGCCGTAAGAGTTATGTGAATACTCTTACAGCAGGAGGATTACCCCCAGAGTTAGTCGATGACCTCGAGATCTCCGATCGAGATAGTTCCAAAGGATTTGTTGCAACTCTGGAAGTTCAGTCCACCTTGACCGAAAGGATTCGTGAAGCCCGTAAGTCGGACAAGGAAATTGATGAGATTAAGCAAAAGATGGATGAAGGAAAAGCTAAAGGATTCCGTAAGGATGAACATGGAACTATATGGTTTGAGGATCGATTATGTGCCCAATGATCCCGAGCTCAGAAGCTAATTCTTCAGAGGCTCATGATTCACCGTACTCGATTCACCCCGCAACACCAAGATGTACCGGATTTGAAGCAAAGTTTCGTGGACAGGAATGAAGAAGGATATTGCCGAGTACGTAGCAAAGATCGATGTTTGCCAACGTAAAGGCAGAACATCGAAGCCAGCAGGTTACTTCAACCTTTGCCGATTCCCGATTGGAAATGGGAGAAACTTGGTATGGATTTCATCACAGATTACCCAGACCCGCTCAGGTTATGATTCTATCTGGGTAGTGGTTGATCGTTTGACCAAGGTAGCTCACTTCATTCCGTGAAGACTACCTATACCAGTGCCAAGTTGGCCAAGATATACATGACCAGGATCGATGTCCGCATGGAGTTCCGAGGAAAATCGTGTCGATAGAGGAACGTAGTTTACCTCAAAGTTTTGGAAGCAGTTGCATGAAACTTTGGGTACGAGGCTGGAATTCAAGACAGCTTTTCATCCGCAGCATGATGGATGACCGAGAGAGTCAACCAGATTTCGGAGGACATGTTGAGAGCTTGTGTGCTAGACTATGGGTCTAGCTGGGATGATAATTTGCCGACGCAGAGTTCTCATACAACAACAGTTATCAATCCAGTTTGAAGATGGCCCTTTCAAGCTCTATACGGAAGGAGGTGCGAACACCATTCTCTGTGGGATAGTGTTGGAGATCGATCACTTTTCGTTCCGATCTTATCAAGGATTCCAAGAGAAAGTCAAGCTGATTCGAGACAGGCTCAAGATAGCACAGTCAAGACGTAAGAGTTATGCCGACAAGAAGCGCAAGGAAGTGACTTACGAAGTGGGAGACCGAGCATATCTTCGTGTGTCTCACTTCGTGGAATCAAGAGGTTTGGTGTCAAGGAAAGTTAGCACCCGATTCATTGGCCCTACAAAATCCTCGAACGTCGTGGAGAAGTTGCATACAAGTTGGAATTGCGGAAGGATTGTCCGGAGTTCATGATGTCTTCCATGTTTCTCGGTGAAGAAGTGTCATGCCGACATGGCCGATGTTCCGTTGAGAGACACAAAGTGCCCCTAGAGGCCATACAGCTTGACAAAGGATCTCACTTACAAGGAGAAACCCGTCCAATTCTCGAAACTGCAAGCAGAGTCACCCGCAGCAAGGTCATCAATTTTGCAAGGTTTGTGGAGTCACCACACCGAGGAAGAAGCCACTGGGAACGCCAAGAAGATCTTCTTCGAGACCACCCGCACCTATTTGTTAGCCAACCCGAATCTCGAGGGCTAGATTCATCTTAAGGTGGTAGGTTTGTAACATCCCAAATTTCCTATTTGGAATGTTTTACAATTATAGCTAAGCATCCTATGCATCCTGTTTGAATTTGAATGCCATTTGAAGTTTCAGAAATTTTGAGTTTTGAATTTGAATTTCAAACTTTGGCAAGTGGGAAACATTTCAAAAGCTAAGCCCGATAAATACTTGATCAAAAGTATGAGAGGAGCAAACATGACACTCCAAAATATCAGAGGAAACAATGCCAAAAGATTTGGATTCAAATCTGAATTTTATTTGAATTTGGAAAAATGGATTTTTATAAAGTTTGATTTTGCCTTTGAAAAATGTTCAAATGAAAGGAATATATTCTCGATCATTTTGGTATATATATACCCTATATAAAATATTTATAGTTATTGTTTTATTTCTGTTTTGTTTTATTAAAAAATAAAATTTAAAAACCCCTGGGCGCCAACTTAGGCCACCCAGCCCCAGTGCCAAGCACCCACCCTTTGGCCCGCTCAGCTGCCCACTGGCCCACTGCCAGCCAGCCGAGCCGAGCAGCCCAGCTCACCCTCCTTTTGAACCCGTTGGCCTCGGCCACCCGCTCGACCCCACCTCCCTCTCTCTCTCGACCCGTGGCCCCGCCCATCTTCTTCCCCCTCGCCCACGATCGCCAAGACGCCGGAGATCGCCGGATCCCGAAGGATCCGGGATCCCCGATCGCCCCCGATTCCCCCCCGAAGCGAGGACGACCCCTGGCTATAAAAGCCGAGCCCCCGCACCCCATTCCCCGAGACCTCGCCGCACCCCTCTCCTCCCGCTCAACCTCGCGGAGCCAAGCTCACCGCCGCCAAAGTCGCCGCCGTCGACGCCCTACCCTCCCGACCACCCCGACCCCACCGAACCACTCCCGACCTCGTCACAAGACTCAAGACGGCGGACCTCGACCTCTCGAAGCCCAAGCCTCTCGACGCCGCCGCGCGCCGCCGTCGCCGGACTCCGTAAGCCACCGATCATCCCCCCCGTCCGATCTCTAGTAAACGGCCACGATTAGAACCCCAAGGGGTACGTTTTATTAGAAACCGCCGGTTCAATCGGTTTATTTATTAGTTAGGTTTATTTTTTTAGCCCGGTTCGTTTAGTTTAAACCAATAGGCCCGTTAGGCTATTTAACGTACAGGGCACAGTATAGGCCCATTAGACCTTTTTCTTTTATTTTGATTTTCTGTTTTAGCATAATAGTTTCTGTTTTCAAAATTGATATCTTTTATTCTGTTTATTATTTTTAGATGATTCTTTTTTGTTAGTTTGCAAATTTTATGTAGTTTCTGTAGAATATATATTTAGCTATGTTAAAATAATTAAAATTGCTTTAATTTAGTTTTAGCCAGAATAGTAAATCTGCTATAACTTGAGTTAGAAAATTATTTTGCATGATTCTTTTGTCCCAACTTTATTTTAACATTGCCAAACCCTAGAAATTAACTTGGGTATTTTAGGATTAATAAATAATTAGTTTTAAGCAGAATCCTATTAATCCTAATTAATTAACTAGTTCTGTTTTCCTAATATTTTAATTAGTAAATGAATTTATTTTTAACTTGTGATTAGTTATTCTAGGTTAGTTTCTGTCATTCTAGTAGATGAACTTTTATTTATAATTAATAAAAGTTTTAATTTATTTTTCTTAATAGAAATTGGATTAGGCCTAAAATGAGTTTTATAATAGCTTTTTAATTAATTCTTTTTGCTCCTAGTTGCTTAGTGAATCCTTTTCTGTTAAGTTAACCTAAAACCATGATTAGGTTATGTTAAGAAATTTTTATTATATCGAACTACTTTTAGTTATTATTTGAAGTAGGAAAAACTTTGAGTTGGTTTTTCTTTGAGTTTCCTTTTGGATTTGGTTTTGGTTGTTTTGTTGTGTTATGTTACTCTTGTTATGTTGTGTGATCCTATTGCTTTGTGCTTATTGTGTTATTGTTTGTCTCGGTAGAGTTTCCGGAGTGCGAAGCTTGCTACTACGACTCTTTAGCTTACGAGGATCATCAGCAAGGCAAGTTTTGATCATGTTATTTCTATACCTATGTTTTTGTGCATTAGTAATTGTCACCACCCCACCATGCATGCAGTAGTGAAATCTTGAAGTCATTAAACTTGAGTAGTATCATGTGGTAGGATGAACCAATCCCCTTGTTACCATGACCCCGGGACGTAGTAGTTACTTTGCTATGCTCGTAGACGGGTTTAGGGTTGAGTGTAATTCATAAGCAAGATGTGAGAGTCAATGATGATGACAACCCCATGAACTACAATGATCAAGATGGACTTCGAAAATCACTCTTGGGTGGAGGGCGGTTGTGGGCACCTGGAGAAACCAAGGTGGCGGGATGCATGGAGAAGTGCCATGACATCTTATGAAAGCTTCACCCAGCCACAAAGAGAAGGATGGATGCCCCATGACCGAAGCTTACTCTGCAGCCGCAAGCCATTATGGGCTCTGGCTGGGTTGACCCTAGTAGTGACGTCTGGCTGGACGGTACTACGAGAAGTAGAAGAACGGTAGGATTGGATGGGTACCGCAAGTGGCGGAAGAACTCTTTGGAAGACCCTGTTTATTCGTCCGCCTTCAAACACCATGAAGTGCGAAGACTTTAAAGGAGGGAATGATTCTTGCGGGAAAGTCGCAACCCTCTGCAGAGTTAAAGATCTAATCGATTAGCCGTGTCCCGATTACGGACATTTGAGCCTCTGGAACTTGGAAGTATTCGAATATCTCAACACTAAAACTAATGAATTAATTTGAGGGGTTTTATGACTTAATAATTTGGGAATGAGATATTGGTTGGAGGAACCATCTCAATAACTACCAACAATTGTAGTAATTTGCAAGCAAGTCCTTTGTAGTAGGATAAAATTTGCTTTTCGCAAAATGATGAAACTTAGAGCTCCACACCAAAATGCATATAGAGTTAGTAACTTTATTATTGTTATTCTTCATGACTTGCCAGCTTATTCCAAAAGCTGACCTACATGGCTGCAACGTATTATGTTGCGTAGATATATTCGATCAGAGTGAGGCTACGCTCCGCTTGGCGATTGCCCTTTGGAGTCGGATGGACTCGCTTATCTTCGACGCTGCAGATGTTATTAGTTTTATTTCTCATGAGTTGGCCTTGAGCCAAATTTATTCTCTTGTAATAAAGACTCTATATGAGAATCGTTTAATGATATTCAGGTGTGATTGAACTTTGATTACTTTATCGATGTCTTGTGGGTACCAAAGATGATCTTGGGATGGTATGCATACGTAGATTTGACCGATTTTGGGTCAAGTCGCTACAATTAATTACCAAAACCACCTAGGAGCACTTGTGCTTTCAATCTCCCCTTTTGGTAATTGATGGCAACATACATCAAAGCTTTAGATAAAGATATAAAGAATAGCAAGTAAAGCTTTGGAAAGACATGTAACAAGCATAGGCTCCCCCTACATGTATGCAATCATGTGAATATGAAATATAGAAGCATGTGATAGCATAACCATGATAGAGCAGGCAATGTGTTACATGTATCTTGGCTATATGCATCAGAGCAAAATGTATTAAAGAGAATACCTTCATGCCCATGAGTCCTTCTTGCAAACAGTATGTACATCAGCAAGAATTCCTCATACACATGATTGTGATGCATATACTTACCTTGTGGTCTTGAGTTGGCTTAGATTGGAATGAACCTGTGAAAACAAGGTTAGATAACACAGATGCATCTACTAGCCAGAGCAAACAGAAGAAACCACAAGAATACCAAGACTGGGATGACATGTAGAGAGTGAGTACTGAGTACCACATTGGATTAGACATGTTCCAAAGAGTAAAGATATGCAATGAATTTAAATGATCTCTTTCCCTTAGATGTCTTGCTCCCCCTGAGTCTAACATGGGATACTGGGAGAAGATAGGGAACAGAAAATCAGAGTGAAGGAAAACAGAGTGAAAGACATGGTGATGATCGAGCTAAAGTTCAGAGCTAATGTATGCTAATGCAAAATTGAGCACAACAGATCATATGAACATGTCTCTCCCCTCAATAAGACATGTGGACATCTCTCCTCTTGAACACCAAGCATCTGGGATCCTTGAGAAATACTTTCTACTTAAGTATCCTCTCCCCCTGGAGATCTCTCTCGTCTTTTGAGGGTCTCTCCCCCTAGAAGGTCTCTCTCTCCCTTAAGAAGAAAGGTGATAAGTTTTGATGTTCTTTCTCTCTATCTCCAAACGATAAGCTTTGATGTTCTCTCTCTCCCCCTTTGACATCAATTTCCAAGAAGGGTCTTCTGGAGTCTGTCGAATGGTTTTGGTCCTTGAGACACAGAACAAAGCAATGATGAAAATGTGATGCTTGTAGAGGACAAGATTCATTGAGTGGAGCTGGATCAGAAGAAACACAGAATATGTGGCAAAGAGTTTTTCCTATTATGAAATCGGTGGCACCGAGTGGTATGCTTCGGTCGTACCGAAAAGATTTGGTTGGACCGAAAATAAAAAATTGGTGTAACCGAGTTCATCGCAGAGAGAACACTTGTCACCTCAGCTCACTAGACTAGTAAGATCTCACAAAGATTTGCAAGGAATTAACTGAAAGATATGTAAGGAATTAGATGCAGAAAATGCAGAGAAAACAGAAAGAAATCTAGATGAAGTTTTTTTAAAGGGGAAACACAAATGCATGAGACAAATGCAAAAACTCGAAAAGAACACAGGAGAACTTCATCTAGAGATGGTCGGTGACAAAGTCACCTATGTTAGAGTATATTGACTTAGGAGTCAAGTGATATCACTTGATCATAGGCCATACTCATCGCTTAAGCTCAAAATGGGGTTGCCATTTTCGCTTAACATCTTGATGTATTCACATCTTGTCGAGTTGCTTTAACTCATGACTCGGAGTAAAGCTTCTCTAAGATGGAATAACATACCTTGGTTGGTGGTGTTGTCCATGTAGTTGAACTTATGTGGGTTGCTTAAGGTTGATGTAGCTCATCAAGAATTTGGAGCACCACTTGGAATTTGAGTCCATCTACCTACATGGGTTAGTTCTTGCAAGGAAGAGCACTTGTATATCCAAAATGATAATCATGAAACTCAACATAGAATTTGTCAAAGGATATGTTTGAATGGTTTCGTGCTTCCTTGTCTTCAACCACCTTGTGTAGAGACTTGGTGATGTAGAGATTGCTCAAGATATGAGTAGGTTTCAACCTCATGGAATTTGATTCAACCAAGTACCTACATGGGTTAGATAACATGCAAGATACAAATATATCCAAGACATAAGTTTTTCATCATAAGAGAAATATCAAGGATTAGTCATAAGCTCATGTCTTGCATGTATCCAATGGAGTTTCTACTCCAAGTTTGAAGCATCAATGATGTTAAATTCTCCTCTTAACCTGCAAAACACTTTCTCATCAAGAGGTTTAGTGAATATATCCGCTAATTGCTTTTCGGTGCGAACATGCTTAAGATCAATGTCACCCTTAGCAACATGATCTCGAATGAAATGATGACGAACTTCAATATGCTTAGTTCGAGAATGTTGCACAGGATTATGACCAATTTTGATAGCACTTTCATTATCACAAAGCAATGGAACATGTCTCACATATATCCCATAATCTTTAAGAGTTTGGGTCATCCAAAGTAATTGAGCACAACATGAACCAGCGGCAATATATTCAGCTTGGCGGTGGATAAGGATACGAGTTTTGTTTCTTGGAGGACCAAGACACAAGAGATCTACCAAGAAATTGACAAGCACCAAGTGGACTTTCTATCAACCTTGTCTCCGGCATAGTCCGATTCGGAATAGCCAACAAGATCAAAAGAGGCCCTCTTAGGATACCAAATGCCAAAATTTGGTGTATGGATTAAGTATCTCACTATCCTTTTCATAGCCTTAAGATGACATTCTTTAGGGCAGCTTGATATCGTGCACACATGCACACACTTAGCATAATATCGGACGTGAAGCACATAGATATAACAATGAACCAATCATAGAGCGATAAACCTTTTGATCAACCGGTTCACCATCTTTGGTTAAGTCAAGATGTCCACTAGTAGGCATGGGTGTAGTCATACCTTTGCATTCTTGCATATTGAACTTCTTGAATAAGTCCTTGGTGTACTTTGTTTAGAGACAAAAGTACCTTCCTTAGTTTGCTTAATTTGCAAACCAAGAAAGAATTTGAGTTCACTCATCATAGACATCTCAAACTTCTCCGACATTAGCTTCCCAAACTTTTCACTAAAATGAGGGTTAGTTGAACCAAATATAATATCATCAACATAAATTTGGCACACAAAGAGTTCACCATTAACCCTTTTAGTAAAAAGAGTAGAATCAATTTTCCCAATTTCAAAGCCTTTTCAATAAGGAACTTGGTCAAGCATTTATACCATGCTCTAGGAGCTTGTTTAAGTCCATAAAGAGCTTTGTGAAGTTTGTAAACATGATTGGGTTTCTTAGGATTAACAAAGCCGGAGGTTGTTTAACATAAACTTCCTCCTCTATTTCACCATTTAGAAAAGCACTTTTAATGTCCATTTGGTACAAGGTGATATCATGGTGATTAGCATAGGCAAGTAAGATGTGAATGGACTCAAGTCTAGCAACGGGGGCCTAAGTCTCACCATAGTCCATACCTTCGACTTGTGTGTAGTCTTGGGCGCATTTAGACGTGCTTTGTTGCGAACTACTTGTCCATCTTCATCTTGCTTGTTGCGAAACACCCATTTGGTACCGATGATGTTGTGGTTGTTGTCGGGCTTCTCAACCAATGTCCAAACTTGGTTCCTCTCAAAGTTGTGTAGCTCTTCATGCATAGCATTTATCCAATCCGGATCTTCCAATGCTTCTTCGAACTTCATAGGTTCAATGTTAGAGATGAAAGAATAGTTTTCACAAAAGTTAGCTAAACGAGTTTTAGAGCGAGTGATTATCCCGGTTTGAATATCATTGTAGATTTGCTCGACGGGATGGTCATTAGCAATTCTTTCTCGAACTCGTGAAAGCTTTTGCTTGGGTCTTTGTTGAACATCTTCTTCATCTTGTTCTTCTTCTTGGCCTTCTTCATTGTTGGTGTTGTCGTTCTCTTGTCGTGGTGGAGAAGGAGGTCGTTGATGTTCATCTTGATGCACTTCCTCGTTTTCTTCATCTTGGTGTGTCCCACTTGTGGATGCTTCCGTATCAACTCTTGGTTCACCTTGTCGTGAAGTAGAAGCTTCCACTTGGACGGACGAGGTACTCTCCTTCACCTCCGTTGGACGGACCTTGCCAATAGACAAGTCTTGGATTGCTTCTGAAGGATCTTTGTCTCCTACATCAATTGGCAATTGCTCTACTTGCGAGCCGTTAGACTCATCAAACTTCACATCTACCGTCTCTTCAACCTTTCGGGTGAAATTGTTGTAGACACGGTAAGTGTGAGAGTTTGAGCCATAACCTAGTAGGAAACCTTCATGAGACTTAGGAGCAAATTTAGAACGACGATGCTTATCAAGAATGTAGCACTTTGAGCCGAATACTCGAAAGTATCCAACTTGGGGTTTGTTACGGTGAGTAGCTCAGATGCCGCCTTGCCGAGTAGCTTGTGAAGATACAAGCGATTTGTTGCATGACAAGCTGTCTCAACCGCTTCGCCCAAAAGTGCTTGACGTCTTGTACTCATCAAGCATCGTTCTCACCATTTCGATGAGCGTCCGGTTCTTCCTCTCAACAACTCCATTTTGTTGAGGTGTGTACGTAGTCGAGAACTCGTGTGAAATCCCTTCTTCGTCAAGAAAGGTGTCCACATTTGTGTTCTTGAACTCCGTTCCGTTGTCGCCGCTAACCTTCTTGATCTTCACTTCAAATTGGTTTTGGGCCTTCCTAGCGAAGTTTTTGAAGATCTTTTGGACCTGCGATTTATCATCGAGAAAGAACACCCATGTAAATCTGGAAAATCATCAACTATAACTAGACCAAAAGAATTTCCACCGAGACTCTTGTAAGAGTTGGGACCAAAGAGATCCATGTGAAGTAGCTCGAGTGGCCTCTTCGTGGTCATGATGTTCTTCACGGATGCCTTCCTCCAACCTGTTTACCCGCTTGACAAGCATCGCAAAGTCTATCCTTATCAAATATGACATCATTAACTCCAAGGATATGATTCCCTTAATAAGCTTGTCAAGGTTTAGCATACCAACATGACCTAATCATCTATGCCATAACCAGCCTTTTGAGGATTTAGCAATGAAGCAAGTTTTAGGTTGAGCCTTTTAGTGAAATCAACAATGTATAGATCACCTCACGCACACCAAGTAAAGACCATTTTATGATTATCTCGACGAAACACTTGGCAATCTACTTGATAAATAGAACATTGAAACCGAAATCAGCAAGTCTAGATCTTGAAAGTAAGTTGTAACCAAGAGATTCAACGATCATAACATTTTGTATGGAGCTATCATGTGATATGGCCACCTTACCGAGGCCAACCACCTTACCCTTTGAGTTGTCACCGAAAGTGACATACTTTCGAGGATTATCATTATCAGCAAGCTCACGAAACATGTCTTTATCTCCGGTCATGTGATCGGTACATCCACTATCAAGAACCCATTCCTTTCCTCGACATATATCCTCAAGATTTGCCATAAGACCAAAATGTCTCATTGCATCATCAAGATCAAGTCACTATCATCATCCTCATCATAGTATCCATGTTCAACATCGTCATGTGGTGGATCAAATCCTAGAGAGGGTGATTCATTAGAATGAGTTTGACAATAATCTTGTCTATGAATTCTTATAGCTTCGGAAATAATGTCACTAATAATACCAACATTTCCTTTGGCACGCATAAGGTTTGTAAGCTCAAATAGACGATCACCAAACATAGGATCACTAGTATTAATCTTACTCAAAGCAATAGACTTATAGAGAATTTCATCTAGATTTTTCAAGGAATAATTTGGAAATCGTTCCTCAAGAAATTTCCATATAGTGTAGGCACACTCAAAAGTAGGCAAGATTCTAATCAAGTTTCTAGGCAATCCTCTAATGATAAGTTAACAGTTCTAAGATTCCTAACCATGTCAATCGACTCATCATGGGTTGGATGCATAGGATCAACATAAGGTGCACAAGGGCTAGCAATGTACTTGTTAAAATGATATTGATTGAAAATAGCAAGCATCTCATTTTTCCACTCACGAAAATACTCTCCATCAAGAATAGGCACACTATGTCTAAGACTCCCCAAAGTAGACTCATCCATCTTCCTCCAATGGTGATTAAACCAAGGCAATGGAGACCAATGCTCGATACCACTTGTAGGACCTTGAGAAGAGGTGTCTAGAGGGGGTGATTAGACACTAAGTACCAAAGTTGCAGTTTTAAGTTTCTTTAAAGTTGGAGTGGAGTTTAGGCACAAGTTTAACATTCACAACATATAGCAAGCAAGCATGCAAAGAGTATATGAGCAGCGAAAATAAAGCATGCAACTTGCAAGAATGTAAAGGGAAGGATTGGAGGATTCAAACGCAATTTGGAGACACGGATGTTTTTGGCGTGGTTCCGATAGGTGGTGCTATCGTACATCCACGTTGATGGAGACTTCAACCCACGAACGGTAACGGTTGCTGCTGAGTCCACGGAGGGCTCCACCCACGAAGGGTCCACGAAGAAGCAACCTTGTCTATCCCACCATGGCCGCCGCCCACGAAGGACTTGCCTCACTAGCGGTAGATCTTCACAAAGTAGGCGATCTCCTTGCCCTTACAAACTCCTTGGTTCAACTCCACAATCTTGTCTGAGGCTCCCAAGTGACACCTAGCCAATCTAGGAGACACCACTCTCCAAGAAGTAACAAATGGTGCGTTGATGATGAACTCCTTGCTCTTGTGCTTCAAATGATAGTCTCCCCAACACTCAACTCTCTCTCATAGGATTTGGATCTGGTGGAAAGAGGGTTTGAGTGGAAAGCAACTTGGGGAAGGCTAGAGATCAAGATTCATATGGTAGGAATGGAATATCTTGGCCTCAACACATGAGTAGGTATTTCTCTCTAAATAGGATCTTGGAAGTGTAGGTTCAGTCGATGGCTCTCTCCACGAATGAAGAGGAGGTGGAGGGTATATATAGCCTCCACACAAAATCTAACCGTTACACACAATCTACCAAACTCGGTGGGACCGAATTGTTAAACTCGGTCAGACCGAT